>CM020223.1:1818750-2425000 GCA_009819775.1 Phoenicopterus ruber ruber | reverse complement strand
AGCATCCATATGTAAAGCTGACTAAACATGCCCAGTTCTCTGCTCTGTAGGTGCATCTGTAATCGGGAGCAACAGTTTCCACGATTGTGTGAGGTGCGTAAACCATTTTATGAACTCTGACGACTGCATTTCTCAGTATGGTAGATGGAACATGATGAAAACTATCATCAATATTCCATATGTTAGATAAAACTGACATTTAAGATACTTAAATATTTTTTAATGTATATAAAATTTTATTTCCTTCTCATCTAATGTTTATTTCACAGGAGGACATTACTGCTACCTTCAGGTCCTCTCTGTTCATTTGCAGCTACGCATTTGCATCTTCAGAGGACACACTGGTTTTAGTTGTAGCCTCATGCTAGTCAACAACGATTTGGGCGCAATGCAAAAAAAGCCAACAACAGAATTCAGTGTGCGTCTACATAAATACAAATGTTTATATTCTAAATAGCAGGAGTTAAACAGTTAATCAGTTACAAATAATAATTTGGCTGTGTAAGCAATATTTAACACTATTTTATAAGAGGGCCCCAACCTGCTTATTTCTGCAAATTCTTCAATTTTTTTTTACAAACTTCCAAAGCGTTAGTTATTACTATAACCTTGCCAGGAAGACATCAGCAGCGGCTGTGTTCTCACACTTACCACCCCAGAAGGATTCCCTTACGTACCTATTGCCCTGTATGAAGGAAAGGATCAAGAAGATTCAACTCGAAGATTCAAGTTTAATGTTTACAGATAGCGAACCAGTGACTATTAACAGAGTTCATATGAGCAAACCACCTGGTACGTAAAATGCCTCCAATGCATATATGCAATAAAGGAGAGAGAGACGTGATGTGAATGACAGGAATTAGAAAGGAAATAAATGCACCAGCATTTCTCGTGACATCACAAGCTACAGACTAACATCTACCAGGCTTATGGTACCACTAGCACCCTTCAGCACCATCTCCCTTCCACTAATCCGATTACCTACCCGATGATAGAAAAAAGTTTTTACTCGTACATTTTTATTTCATGATAATGCCCCATCTTTAGAAGAGTTTCTGCACAACTCTTTAGCCTGGAGCCATCTACTTCAGGAAAGATTCTTGCCCCATCACAGGGATATACTAATCCCATTGCCCAAATGGGCAGTGCTGGGTTAACGGTTGGACTCAATGATCTTAAAGGTCTCTTCCAACCTAAACGATTCTGTGATTCTATGAAAAGAAGGTTCTAAAGTTCAGACAACCCATTCATGTCCGCCTGCGCACGGGCTGCCCGTGTGGCTAGCCAGAGTGGGGAGACTTCACAGAACACCCTCTTTTCTTATGAGGAAAAAGTGAATCCCACGCTAAATTGCCAGTACTGTACCCCACCACCATGCTCCTGTTCCCCTCTAATGCTGCCTCGTATCTCCTGGACTAAAACTGTCCTCTCCAGAGGTGCCCCACCAGTGATCTCACCCAGGAGGGAAGTTGGTCAAAAGCCAAGAATGGGAGATGGGGCATGAAAATTACAGCTCCTCAAGAACACCATGGTGGTTTTCCTACGGGAGTTCTTTTCAGGTTTTGATGATTAGCATTTTATGAAAGGACATGTAAGAAAGAAATGCCTTGGAAAAAAAAATAATATGTGAAAAATCTTATTTTCAATTAAATACAATTTCAATAGGGGAAAAAACGCAACTACCCAGTCAGTCTGACACTTCTTCAGCAAGACAGAATTCAAGCTTGCAGAATATAATTGACCAGCATGGAATTTTGCCAGGATACTAAGATAAACATAATTACTCATATTAAGAGTGTTAATTAATTGTTTGTGAACACAAATAATAGGCCACTTGGTTTTATAGCTCATTAGAAAGCCAACAATTCTATTAGACATTGCTGTCCAACAGCCATACTAGGACCACTGAGCTGTAATCACCAGAAGCCTGAAACTAAGCCAGTGAAAATCAGTGAGAGGCCGACCACTGAGATCAAGCTCCAAGAAAAAAAAAAAATAGTGATATCTAGTAAATAAGTATTAACACTTTCTGGATAAAGGAGGGGATTTTTTTGGTTGGGGTTTTGGCTTTCTGTGGGGTTTTTTTTGGTTGGTTGATCATTTATGCAAATTTTTCTACCAAAGATCTCTTAAAAAAACCCCAAAGAGCTGCCAGATGGAGTTAACCAATATTAGTTATGAATTAGTGACCTCGATATACACTGCCTACGACACACGATGCAACTGAACGCGTCAATAGTGAACTCCAGCAGCTTCCCTGGCAGAGGCACGCGCAGACACTGCGATGGCCAGCTTCGAGAGCGTGATCCACACCTGCTGAGGGTTATTGATCAACACACAACTCGGGGAGCGCCTGCATTCTTGGCAGACAAGAACTATATTCTTACAAACCGCTGATGGGCTAAACAAGCTATTAATGACAGGTTGCTCTTCGTCATTTCAAACGGACAGACTCTGCTGCTTGACCACAAGGACAAGCAGGTTATTGCTTTGAAACATTATACAAAAGACACAAATAAGGTATCTCTAATGAATAAACCACACGTATGGCTCCGTGGTTCTTTTTTTGTAGAGATATTAATAGAAAACAGGACCTATTCAGAGTTGCAGATAGATAATCATCTATTCGAGGGTTTCTACAGTTTGTTAAAATTTGTTACTTGGAAAAGGAATTAGCTAAGTGTAATTCAACAAATAAGCACCAAAACTCTTTGAATACAAGACTAATTCCCCAATGCTTAGAACTTTGCAGTTTCTTTTTTTAACTAGCTAAAAAAAAAAATTGCTTCTGAGGAGATGTAGCTACTGGTGGTCAGCGGGGAGTGCGGCTGTGAGCCACTTGTATGGACAGACAGACAGCCCTTCCTCCCAGCATCGGTTTTAAACTGGAAGTATTTCCAAATAACAATTTGTAAAATATTTACCAATTTTTTTAACAGCAGTTGTTACGCTACTTTACTTCCCCCCTGCGCGTAGCTAGATGCTAGATACCAGGAGGGCAGACGCTACTTAAACACGGGTAAGCAGTAACATAGGCTGCGATCAAGTGAACGGGACACATACGCAGCTAAACCTAACGGGAACATACAGACCCCGTAAGGATTGTATCACAACCTGTAAACCACCCTTGTTACAGAAGGGATTAAATAACAGATTACCCAATCGATATAAAGATTCTTCTTTTTTCATAGGGGAAAAAAACTTCTTTACAAGTATTTGGAGATGCAGTAATTTAAAGTAGTAGAACCAGAGCAATCGTGTGGCTTAATTCTTCTGATGAATATCCCTGTAATTTATTGTAGTCCAAGAGGTCTTTGTGAACTCGTCTGACATAACGCTGAGATATAAAACAGTTTCCAGCACGAGCACTCCCATCTGTGGGTGCCTTGGGAAACAGTTAATTTCCTTGAGCACCCGTTCCCAGGACAGGTTTTCTAAGACGACAGGGAAAAGGAAAAAAAAAAAGTCTCAAACCTGGCGTTTTTTGACAGATCTTTCAGAGAAATACAAAGCAGCTAATGTGTTTAATCAAGACAAAATTTTATTCGAACACATAGTTCGAGTTACCCTGTCAGAGAACTTACGGCATCACGACTCCGCAGAGAACCCTCCCGGTGTGTTGTCCCCCCCGTCCCGGAGGAACCCTCGCGCGCGCTGCTCCTGGCCCACCCTCCCGCCCCCGGCTGCTCACAGCCCTCAGCCTCTTCCTTCCGCGCCCGCCGGTTTGAGGCGACATTATAAATCAGACCTGCAGCTCCGGCTGTTCCAGCACTCCCAATTTAGAAAAAGTACCAGTCACGGTCATCTGTCAAGACTACAGCATCTTTATAATGCATTAGAAAAATTCTCTGAACCCATCAGATTACAACTACCTGACACCAGCAGAGGAATGAAACATTTTAAAAATTTATTTAAGAGATTCAACTAGCATGCGAGATACCAATGAAACCAGCAAACAAGATTAATTTTCAAACTGCTCTAAGAACTATTCATAACACTCCGCTATTTATTCCATTTACAGATTCAAAATACTAGTTGCAATGGAACATTTAATATGCCACCATTATAAAGGGGAAACCGTTGACAACTATGCCAGAATATACATCCTTTTCATCCCGCCGTTACTCCAAGAAGATATTGGTACACAAGCTCCTACAAATCATATTTCCCAAGTGATTCCCAAAATGGGAAGCAACAACAGAAAAGCAATTTTTTTCAAATGCTCGTGCAACACATTGTGATAAGATTTTATTTTAATAGCAGTACAGAACAGTATATATTATTTAGATATTATATGAAAAAATTAAACATGAATTTAAACACTTCTCCTGATGTACTGAGATATACGTGCCACTAATAGTGAATATTTTGATTTAATGCGATTTAATAATCTATTTAGATGAACTACTTGATGTTCTGATGATTGCTGATACTAACATCCTAGGCTCAATGAGCTTCAGACTTGTGACAATATTGTATTTTTTCCAGTTTTGATCAACTGATTAGTTTTTAATGCTAAGTATGTCTTGCCATCACTTGCGGTTTGAATATGTTTCCTTAAACCAAAAATATTTTGCATCTCAATTATTATTTTATACTGCAGCACTGAATGGAATTTAAGTCAATACATTATTCATAAAGCAAAGACAAGAGAAAAAAACAAAGCTGTGCACTTCTTTCAAAGACTTCAAATTACTAAAACACACCATATTTATGCATGCAATATTTGATTGTGTGTGTGTCTTTTTTTTTTTTATGACAAGTTTGTTGTTTTCAGATCAGGATATGCCAAAAATCCAACACCAAACAATTTTTGTTTATAATTAAGGCAATCATCAATCCAAGGATTGTAGTCCATTTTATTTCATCTCTACATCAAAAAAAGTAATTTAAAAAAATTAAAATTCCCTTGAAATGGCAAGATAAATGAAAATGTAAGTGCCTTCACATAATAACAGTAAGCTGACCCTCTGGGAAATGGTTGACTTTCTCAATTCAAGGTATTCAAAGCTCATTCAAAAGTGTTCATTTGGAATGCAGATATCAAAGATGATGCAAATGTTCAAGAGAAAATTAAAACTTACCAGATGTTCTAATCCAGCTTTGATGTTTCCAGAGTCCCTGTAACAGAAGAACAAAAGTTCTAAATAGTTGCTAAACCCTTGTCTACAATGATTCATGTTTAACTCAGAAATGTCAAAGCCATGTAATTTCTCGAGTATGTAAAATTTTTACTTTTAATATCTTTATCATTGCAATACCTAAAAAGTATCGATTATCCCAATGCACAACTACAGAATTATTTAAAACCTCAAATTCTGCCTGCCCTGAAATTGCTATGAACTGTAGCAATGCAACAGGACTCTCATTTAAAAAGCCAACATTTTTAATACAATTATCCCACTATTCACATCGGAAATAACCAAACAAGACAGTGCATAATGCTGTTTATCAAACCTACATTCAGTGGCTCATGGTTCTGCTTTGCCACTACTTCAATAATAAAATTCTGTGACCATTTACAAAGGCGATGGACTGAATGAATTGTGTATTAACTAACCAGGGTTCATACTGAAACTTTGCATTTGGCTCCTGACAGCTGAAAAAAATACAAATGCACAGATACAAAAATGAGAAGGAATGTCGCATAAAGACAGCTGCAAAAAAATGGACCAAACTATCAAACTAAAACCACTGAAAAGCAAGGAGAATTCAGAGTGAAAATTAATCCTTAACACATCCTGCTACAGAAAAAAAAGATAACCTGAAAGAAAACCGAAGCAAAACAAATGAACCCCCCCCAAATGCCAAGCCACTAAACAAGGGGGCTGGTTTCTGCTCGCATTGACTCCAGGTTCTACCCTGCTTCCAAACCCGTAACTTGCCTTCTGAGGAAGATGGGCCGTAACCACGGCTAGCGAGGAGAAACCGCCCCACGGGGACCTCAGGTAAGCAGCTCTTGAACTATATAGTGTAGTATGGATTTATAATATTCATTTTTCAACACATTATTCAACTATATCAAACCACGGGAGCAAAAACCCCACCAACGTTCCTGCAGGACAGCAAACCACGGGAGACTGAGGCTTCTGTTCTCTTTAAGACTTAATGCAGGCTGTGTAAGGCATAATGTGAAGTATGGAATTTTACTAAATACTCAATGAGGCTACATTCAATTATACATTTTATGACTTTGCTGTACTGTAGTTTAGACTTTTTACAGAAAGTTTTTATTTATAATTTCACAAAGCTTTCAAAAAAGTCTGCCATGCATTTTTGTTCTATTTGAATATATCATAGAATCATAGAACTGTTTGGGTTGGAAAAGACCTTTCAGATCATCAAGTTCAACCGTTTATTACTATGCAGATAGCCTTAATTCAGTATTTTTCCTCATTAGAGTGAAAGTAAAAACATGAAGCAAGAGAAAAAGACGCACTTTTCTTACACCGTTATTGTTTTTTGTATTTTGAAACAAGAATTTATGATTCGCATCCACACACTATTTAAACAGAAATCATCTCCCACATCTATTTTTGAGGTGCTAAATGGCCTTAAAGAACTCAATTACTTTGGAAGCAGGATGCAAGCGGCTGATGCGAGGAGCTCCCAACTAATGGTATAAAACCTGCCCTGTTAGTGGTCTGTCTCCTCTGCCGTCCCTGTCATGACTTCATCAATATTTGTGCAACTCCTTTTGCCCTGTGCTGAAAGCAGACTTAATTCAATTATAGGTCTCAAAACTGATAAAAAAGGTCCTGAAGTGGAAAATGCGAAGAGATTATTGGCAAATGAATAAAGATTTGTATCGAACTAACACACAAGAGTACAGCAGGGTTGGGTTTTTTTTTTTTAATCATTCCCTGTCTTAAGTCTTCTGGGAACAGTGAGTTTCCCTTCCCCTCATGCAGCACATCGATTTCTGAATTAGACTGCAATATTAAATAATTAATATACTTGCCATGATTGATGTTTTGCATTAGTTGAATATTAGGTTATCAATCAAAATCCACTTGGTTTAATGTAATAATATTGAAAAAGTGTCACTGGCTGTTCATCCAATTTGTAGTTGAGGCAGCACAGATAGTAATATTGGTGTAACACAAGGCTCTAACGCAGGAAATGCAGCGGTTGAACATACATATGGCAAACATTATCAAACTAACCAGGACAAGGTTGAGGTTGTCCTAAATAAACCTTGTGGCACCTGTCACTTCCAATGAAAACCCCTTTCCAGCCGGAGGCTGCCGTGCATCAATCACCGATGACAACTAGTCCAGCCATGGCATAATTTTATCCTTCTAGTTAAACAATAATTACACCAATAAGGGCTCCCATTAATACTGTATTTCAAATACCGTGTTATGCAAAGTCAGACTCGTCGCTACAGCCCAGTCTAACACATAACCCGCGATGTCTACACAATGCCTTAATCATTAATACCATAAACCACCACAAATAAAAGGCAAGAACAGTTTTATGCGCATCCACTATTATAACACTCCTATAAAGGAACGCCATAAGAAAGTTATATTAATTTTACATCATTATCAGGTAATAATGTTTACTCAACTTTTACACCACAGTTCCCAATAAGATACATATTTGCCTTTCAAACCGTCTCCAGCGCACCACATTGATTTTTTGGGTTCATTAGGCAAGTTTGGTTTTATTCTTAAGTTTTTCTTTTTTCCATCAGAGAAGCCCTGGGATTGTACTTCCCCAATACAGTCAAGAAATTGTGCTGTAAAATACTAGTTGACGTGCATATATTTTAAAATCATACATGAAAACCAGTAAGCATAATACTCAGGCTAATCCAAATGTTAGCTTTTGGTAATGCCAGGGGAAAAAAATGCAGCTGAGCTAAATTTGAATCATGGTCATGAGGGACCTGTAACAACAAGCCAGGAATTCAATTAAGCAAGTGTAGCCAGCTTTTGGATTGCTTAAAGCCATAGCGTAGGTGACTAATTGAGGTAGCGTTAACTTATTAGCACTAGTTCCTTTGCCAGTAAACTAAACTAAAATAAAAATATTCACTAGCACTTGCTGAAAACCCTGATTTTAACCTAGACATATATTCATGTTCATAAAAGTAGGTTCCCATACAAAATTAATCATTAATCAAGGGAGCTGAAAAATATGCAGTATCTTCAAAATATCTGAACTTTAGCTATTCTAAAGTAATACAAGATTTCACTAATAATTTACTTTTTAATACATTTATCGCAGTTTCAGACAGGAATTGTAGAACTAATACTTGTTTTTGCACAACAGAGCTAAACAAATTACTGGGTACATGTAGACACAGCGCTTCGGAGCAAAGCACCCTCAAGAAGCTACAGTCTTAATATCATACTACAATGCCAGTGACTTATTTTATTACTGTGGGGCTACCTAAAAGCAAAGAAATCTCACATATTTTTACTTATCACTAAAACAAGCAATTGAGCTTGTTAGCTGGTCTCTGTTACACTCTTTTAAGTGACAAACAACTGTGAGAGCCGAGTCTAATCTGTGCTGCTATTCACATTAGTAGCCCCGAACTGGAAGTACCCTGCAATTTTTAAAAATTTATTCCAAACGAAAACAAAGCACTTCAGTTCACATTCTTCGGTTCCTCTCAAGTTGTTATCAACGCATTCTCAATGCTTCCCTTATATTCGTAGTTAGCTATTTTCTTTGCCATAGTTTTTTTGGTTAGAATCCATAGGCCACAGAATAATTCTACAGATTACCTGTATCTATGGATATTATGGGATAATTCCGGCTGAAGGGCCTCTGGAGGTCTGCAGTGCTACCGCCTGCTCGAGGCAGGGTCGGCTGCGAGGCCAGACCAGGCTGCTCTGAGTTTGATCCAGCCTGGTCTTGAAAGGCCAATCTCCCTGGGCAACCTGTTTTGCTGATTCAGTGTCCTCACCGGGAGCGTCTTTCCTCCTATCTAGTCCAAATGCCTCTTTTTTCAATCTGTGCTGGTTGCGTCTTTCCTCCTACCACACTTCAAAGAGCCTGGCTCCTTCTCCTCGGTGACCTCCCTCTTCATCAGTCCGGGTGGCTGAGCCACCTCTTCCCCGGGCTGAACCACCCCCAGTCCCTCAGGTCCCCTCACAGGGCAAGTGCTCCAGCCCCTGACCGTCTTGGTGGCCTGAATCCCACACTAAACAGCCCCGATGTCTGATTTTTCTCCTCAGAATCCAAATGAATAAATAAATCATCTCATTAGCAAGGCCTTTGGCAGAATCCCCTCCAGTTCCACAACATCAACTACAAGCTGCAAAGAACAAGGTCATACGCAGCATTTCAGGTCAGGCTGCGCCACGCTCTCAAATAAAGGCCTTTTAACTCCACTCTTCAAGAACGCCACTGTGTTAGCGTTCTTGATCGGGCAGCATTGTCTCAAGCAGTTACAGATAATTTTCACAGAGGTCTCTCTTAAAAATCTCTTGAATCATTCAACAAGCAGATCACATGATACTTTCAATAATCTGTCAGGTATCATTTTAAATTAATCCCTTTTTTTGTCCCAGTGTTCCTCTTGGATGAAGAGCCTCATAGCGAAAGATGTTCTTGGAACAACCACACGTTTTTCTGTTCTTTATCCTCACATGCTTCTACTGCTTGCTGTCATCTAATGGCCTTCCCTACAGATCTTCCTCGGAGTAGCACACGCATCCGCTATTTTTCTTTTGCATGTTATCAATCCCCGCAACCTCAAAATAAACAGCTGAATCTCTTCAGAAGTCTTCAGAGCTTCTTTATGAACTTCAGCAGGTGACAATATATTAAACAGTTGCCAATACAAGCAACACAAACCAGGATAGACATACTACGCTAAACCCAGCTTGAGTGGTGGTCTAGTCCCTTCTCCCACCTCCCTAAGCTCTGTGTTGAAGGTAGATAAAGGGAGAGAAGACAGAAATGAGAAAAAAATATGCCTTAGATGTTAAGAACTATACCAAGGGGCACGGTGAAGAGGATGAGTGAGGCCACTGCCTCTCCTGTCTTGAGCTTCTTCAGTTAGTGAGGAGTCGACGCTGACCCAACACGGCCAAAGCGAGGAACAGCCTTACTCAATGCAACTATAGCGGAGGTGACAGCTACGGGAGAAGCAGACTAGTCAGCTATCTCTGGACCTTTTTTTGGATATCACCTTTATTTTAGCAAATTAGCATCTCAAATTCAATGAGGCCTTTGCCTCATCGTTTTCTGCTTCTGGTACTCATAGTCTTTTCAAAGCTGATCTGCCAAGAAATGCTTAGCTTGTCAGCAGGCATTGTAAAAAAAACCCAACAAACTAATCTAATTCAGATAAGGAATTTATTATACTAGCCTTGACTACTCAGTCTAGCGGCATTGTTAATACTCAAAATTTCTGACTAAATCCCAGCAAACACCACCACCACCAGCCGGTAACAATTCCCTTTCTCCCTCAGAATGTGGAAATCCCTCATTTAAAACTACCAACCGCCTGGCAAGATCGTCTCTCCCAATGGTGAGTTTAAAGGCCAATATCTCCTGATTTCCCAGACTAGAGCTGGGCCCTGTATATTCCTGGGAAGCAGAAAGTTAGGTTTCCATGCGATTACACACTATTTAATTCTACCCTGGGATATCCCAAGATAGAGAACTGCTCCCTCACTTCTTATTTTATATATCCAATCTTTGCTGGATTTACTTTCGTCAGCCTCAAAAGCCTGTACCATCAGATTGAAGGTATTCCAGGTATCAAATTTTAGAGGAGGAGGAAACTAAGGAATAGTTTTTTCCCACTGCAGTGTTTAACTTTTTTCTAACTTTTACCTCACATGCACATTTTGGAATAAGGGATCGTGTGCACTCGTACGCACACAGTTTAATCACAACTGGACGGGTAGCCTGAATGATGCACTTGCGACCTTATCACCGTTTAGTGATGCATTTACGCAAACATTTAAACCATGTTATATTCTGGAATAGCTTCACTGACCAATGTTAAGCTCACAGAAGATGCCAGACATCGAGAGTAAAACAGTCATGGCCAGATCACGCCTTTGTTCAACTCTAGAAAAATAAAAGCCTACTATAGAAAAAAGTATTTTCTCCCTATCGCCAACAACTAGAATAAATACACACGATGATTACATCTGCACGGTGACTGTTCAGAAGGCACTACATCTCTGAAGTTCTTCCCTGAGCTAGCTTGAATTTCAGCTTCCGAGTCAGAGAATCCTGGATGCAGTTTTTAGAAATGGATACCCCCATCACATTCCACTAAATTTTATAGGTTTTGTATTGTTGTGTTTTCTGTAAAATTATAGGCTGGTGTTTCCAAATCTGACTTCAGACCATAGATACTTATTTCAGCAGGCTTTGAAAGTCACAGCAAAGATTACATAAAAATCTAAGCCCTATGCCTGTCCTCTCCTTGGTACCATCTTTAAGAGGACAGTGCCGATTCTCCTGGGTGCCCAGGTAAATTCATACCGACGGACTTTCGATGACAAGCTGGTCCAATACCACACCCGTGGTCCGGCAGAACTGCTGGCAAAGACTATGTCACGTGTAGAAACAGAACCAAAAACGCGTTACTCTTCAACACTACTACTTAACATCATCTGGTTATAAAGAAAAACCTGAAAGTAGGGCTATATTTTTTGTAGCCATAAGTGGAAGTTACATCAAAGGGAGCACACAAAAGGCAAGAGGAGAAAACCATAAAAGAAAGCTATTTCCTCCTGCCTCTCTTACACAGAGATGAAGGGAAAAACCGAGTTTTTTGGAAGTAACCAAATAACATACCCAAACAATATTACCAATAATGAAAATCAAAATCCTTGCAATCTACTACTTACGTAAGTTACACAAAGATTCTCAGCACTACATGTACCTCAAAGAGAATCCCCTGACAGTTGCAATGGCTCTAAGAGTTGTGGCTCCTTGTATCTAAACCCCCTGTTTTCTTCCATTATTGGAAGATCCAAGCAACCGATAAAATGACTACAAAATAAAATAGTGGAAATAACTTAGCGGTGCAACGTCAACGTCAGAGAGGGGTAGGAAATGGTTAGAGAATCCTTCACTCTGACTGCTAGAAAACACACCCATGATATTTTTGAAAAAGTGTGGAATGTTGTTGTGCTCTTTCTTAATATCAGATTCAAATGGTCTGGAACTGATCCTGAAGTGTAAAGACTCCAAAGCTGGCGGTGCTGTGCTCAGTGGCTCGTCGCTCCAGTCAACCAAAGAATTTATTTCACTCGGGGAAAAAATGTTAAGAAGTTTGGCCAATTACTAATTTAAATGTAATAAAGATTCAAGAAGATCATATGAAGGTCACTTATCAAAAGCAGGGAGAAAAGCAGAAGTCACCCCCCCACACAAACACATACGGAATAACTTGGAACTGCTGAAGAACTCAGTAGAATATAATGCAAGCTAAATTGAATCATGCTAAAACCAGGGACTTTAAACAGGACACAAGGTGAAACAATTTCCATAATATGTTATCCTAGAGAGAAGAAAAATCAGTACCCAAGAGACCTTATCAAATATTCAAGAAGGGGAAAAAAATATATATAACCCTGGCTCACAGCGTAAAATTCAAGATTTTATGCAACTGAAATAAATACTGAAACTAAATAGAGGGGGAGAACAAAATACAGTGTTGATAGAATCAATATTTTCAAATAGACCCTACAAAAAAAATCCTTTTTGTCCTTAAGTATTTCACAGATAAATGAGAGCCAAAATAACTACCCCCAAAAGCTCCCAACTCTGCTTTACCAAGACTCCAGGTCAGATACGGAAATCCCATACATTATCAAAGCAGATTTCTTTATCCTGGTTGCCAGTTCAAGCCATTCCTCGGATAAACCTGGCAATTCAAAGGACCTCATAACATGCAAGTCCTTGGAGTTCTCCTATGTGGAGTGGTTTTCTGTTGGTTTTTTCCTGGGGTTTTGGTTGGGTGGGTGGGTTTTTGTCCTCCTGCATGGGGTTCCCTTCACAAGGAGTAAAACCTTGTTAATCAACGCTTGCATTCCCAGCAAACATGAGCAATTAAGCTTCAGGTTTTGGAATGTCACTGTCTCTGTTAACCAGATTATTTGGTAGTCTTAAATAAATTAGACAACTTTGCCCTGTTTTACCTTTTCTGTAATATTATTTAGTAGATATTCAATTAAAACACATCCTGTAGGTGAAAGTGTATGAAAACATTTCTGTAATGGACACTAGTGGTAGTAGGGAGTGTTGCTAATTAGCCTCAAAGTACAAAATAGATTACAAAAGTAGCAAAAAGCCCAGCCGTGTAAATGCACAGAACGCCGCGCTGAATATTAAACAAAGCAGAGCAAGTTTTAATGTTGGTAAGCATAACTATAGTAAAAACTCTCCGGACTAGTAAAGAGTGTTACAGGTTAATGAGGAACATATAAAGAGTGCACAATAATTATCATACCTAACACCTTACCATCTGTGTTTGGATGACTGCAGAATATAAACACAGTTTATCAGCATTAAGTCTGAAGCTAATTACACATGTATTTCTATTAGCATACTGTTAGGAGAAATATTGAAAACGTTAGATTTTCTTCAGCTGCACTCAACTCTCAGTATTGAAGAATATTAAATTTAAGTCAGTGAGAAAATTTAAATGTTCTAAGCACTAAAATAATTTGAGTACAATCAATTTTCCATTTTTTGAAAGCTTCTAAATCCTCCTAATTCACCCAATTACTACTGTACTTAACCTAATGAAATTTTATTCTGCAGGAACAATACTATTCTTAAACAAATTTTTGAAAAATATAAGATTAAAAACTTCTAGACAAAGAATAAACTCCTAGAGAAAAGATGCAAATAAAATTACTATCATAATCTTTTGTTTTTTATTTGCAAGTATAAAACTGAGGAGAAACAAAAGCATGGAACATAGCATCTGTCATATCAGAATATAAAAAGATGATCCTGGCACAAAATGAAAAAGCTCTAATTCATTTGCAAATCAAGCCTGCCAGTTCTATTTCAAGCTGGCGGTAACTGTCAAGAGTTAACAAGATAATCACTTTCAATCCTGCCTTCAATGGTACATTACACTGTTATTCCATTCAATAAGGCCGTTCTTTGGGGCACTAGATGAATGGTTTTCATTTCTAACTCACACAAAAAGTTGCAAAAAAAATCCATGGGGCTTAAGAAAGAAATCCCTTTATGGGCATTTATCTGCCGGCACTTGCTTTTAGGCAAAATGAGATATTTGGATACATTGGTGTCCATTCACTTCCTCTATTCCTTCAGGCCCTCAGTCTGTTGATAAAAAAAAAAGGCACACAAGGAAACCTCAAGCCTGTTTCGTTTTTTTAAAACTATCGATGCACATTAAACAAGTCCTGTAATAGTGTTTTGTAAATACTTCAGGAATACACAGCTCACTACACACTGAAATGGCATTGTATTTGAGCCGATCATCTTTGTCTAAATTCATTATCAACTGCACAAAAAAAATAGTAAATGCTCATGAAAATTGTGCTTAGGGAAACAATAACCAGTTCCTCATCAAGTGTTCGATAAAGTTACCAATTAAAGGCACTCTACCTATGAAACAAGTTCATCTAGAATTTGTCTGTATTCCTTATTTGTAAATTTTTTTTAAGATTCTGTGCTATGCATTCTTCCCAAAAGGATAAGAACTTCATAAACTTCTATAAGATTTTAAGTATTTAAAACTTATTTGCTGGCACACAACTCTCTACTAACCTCTGTGAAAAAACCCTTCATGCTTTCGCTCATTGTTCAAACTTCATATTGCAAGATACTACCTGCATGTTAAGGTTGAATTGTACAGATACGCATTCTACTATTGAATATTCTGCAGTGCCAATGTAAATCTTCTGTACTAACTTTAGAAACAAATCACGAAATCTTTTTTTTTTTTTTTCTTTCTTTCTGTCTTTCAATCCCCACAGACCTCAGTTCACAGAACAAAGCTAATACCTATATTTAATATCTTAACTGAGTGAAGCTCATGCAGCCTCAGGTCTGTTACCCACAATCAATGCCAACAAGCACACTGTCAATACTCATCTGTAGGTACCTTTTATTTCTTTTTTTAAATAAAAACAAAATTTTCCTCCAACTCAGGGACCCATCTTGCCAGTCCCTTCTTATGCTATTTGCATACCTTACAAAGAAGATTTTTGATCGTCTTTATAATCCATCACCACAAGTCAGACAACTTTTTCCATACACCCCTCATGCAAATGCTCCTTTATAGTAAGAGTTTCTTTTATGAGAAATCTAAACATCAGAAGTTATCGGCGGACTCGCAAGCTTTGGTTTTGTTCTTTGCACTTCACAAGTTTCTTCAGAGGTTCTAAACAGAGAGACGGTCTTATAATTAAAAAACTACTGTAAGAAAACCAAAAACTATATGCCTGTATTTATGCAGCATTAGAACATAGTAATTTTTGCTGCCCTACTGCCCCTGCTTCCCAAAAAGAAAGAATATAAAATGAAAATGAATTAAGAGTTCACACACTTTGGAAGGACCTTGAAAGAGCACAAGATGTTGCACTTAGAACACAAATTAGTAGAAAGCGAACAGATGGATCTCAAATAGCAGGTCGTGGCTTTAGGCAAGACTAACACAGTCCCAAAAAAACAGAAGCCTGCCGTAGAAATTTGGGATGTGTTTCCTTCCTCTCCAGCCAGCAGCAGTACAATGTCGGTACTGGTTAAAAATAAACAATTGATTAAAAAAATGAAAACAAAACCCCACAAAACAAACGCCACCCACCCTCCGTTCTGCAAAGCAGACACTCAGCATAAAAAGCTGAGATAAGGAGCAGAGTAATTCTTCAGTAAAGGTAGGTATTTGCTTCTAGCACTCACAAGGGATTCATTTCCACAGCTCAGATGAAAGGCCAGGATGACCCAGCAGTCCTGGGACACGCACATTTTAAGGCAGAAGACTAAGAAAAGGTAGTTTCACGTTTCCATTATTACTGAAGTCGTGCGCAGCACTTTGGCAACCGTGGTCAAGTTCAGCTGAGACCCACAAAGTGCCACTTTGCTGACATTCCACCGCTTGCGACTGCATTTGATCCAATTTTAGCACACTGAAACCTCGTGCTTTTTTAGGCATCACTGTTGGGAGGTATAAAAATCCAATTTGTAAATGCTTTTTCACTGTTCCTCTTTGTGTCCCTGCAGTTTGATTTTGTCGCTTTAGTTTAATTCCTCTACGTTCTTTCATCTGGCCCGAATTTATCTCCCTAAGGAACGCAGGGGCACACTCAGAATATACTCTAAATGTTTAAAACATGCTTAAATGTCAGATGCATTCCTATACAAGGTAAAAAATTTTCCTTCTCCGAAAAAAGCAGATCTCCTGGATCTCAGAATATTTAGTTTCTATCTCCCCAACTACTTCAGCTAACACAGCTTGTAGGATTTCTGGTCATAAGAGACTCGAGTTTCAGGTTGTATTTCACAGTTAAATGGTTTGTTTCTATTACAACTTAACGTAGCCCTAACGAAAGCCTTTGCAAGTCCCTTGGTTTCTGTGAGACTGTTGTTCCAAGCAGTCCGAGTGTATGCCAAGAGGTAGGAGTAGCTCAGAAGATTCTCCAACATAAGTCTCACATGCAGGAGAAGATCCCGTTGTTACCTGAATAACACGAGCAGATCTCAACAGACACATGAATAAGAAACCTGAAGGATTTACCATCACTATGGTACTGCAGCCATTTTCAGTTCAAATAAACATACCATAACTTATTTTTCAATGGTACGATTTGCATCCTCCGCAGTCTCTCCTCAGCTTTCAAATGCATCTTAGCCTACATGACTCTAGAGTATTGTACCTGTTTGTCAATATTTTGAGGTTCATAAGTTATGGAGAGCATCACAAAGATCCTTTTATCTTAAGCAGAAGACTCACAAATTCTTCTAAAAGGCCGTTCTGTTAAAGCCCAGATGAATTTTGAAAACATATTTAATATGAAAAGGGTTTCTTTAAAGTCTGACTTTCAGTAAGGAAGAATGTTTTATCTTCTACTAACAACTTCCACGCTGGGCTGTGTTGCAAGACAAATTTATAAAATTTAAAAGGTAGAGCTTAAGTTGTTCAAGCTTGATAGGAAATTAGTTCCTTGGCCACAAATAAAGGGAAAGAAATACTATTGCATCGACATGGAAAAAAATAAAAATTGATTGCAAATCTCAAACACATCTGACCAAAACCAAGCCTAACAGTGACAAAAATAACCTGAAAGTGCTTTAAAATTAATGGAACGATTAGAAAAAAACCAAACCAAACCAGCTAATTGAAGCTCACGAAGAAGACAACTTGGAAGAAGAGCAGCTCAACAAAGATCACTAAATCAGTCCCACTTCCAGCAGCTCCCACTGTGGCACCTCTCTTTTCAGAGCATTCAGCCCAAACCTGTGCGCTAACAGATCACCAAAGGCTGGAAAAGCACTTTTAAATACATGTAATAGGAAGGATCAGAACTTGAAGTGTATCTTGACAATAATATTTCAGCATTCCAGAATAAAGACCTCCAGAGTTGTCCAAAAAACTCTGCCACACTTGGACCTAGTCACAGTGGCTTTGTACCTAATACAGCCACATCGAAATTGTAGAGAACGGCTAATTTCCCTAAATTATCACGCCAGGCTAACAGTTCTTTTGATTCCAAGAGCAATTAACTCTCTGCTAATTCAACAGCAGCACTAGACAACTAACACTAATAGGTCTGTATCTTGCTTATTTGTTATTTCTTTCTCCAGCATTTGCAATGGCCTCTGACTACATAATTTACAAGTGTTTTTATTTGAGAACATTAATCAATGCTAAAATAGCTTTTGGTCTTGTGCTTATTGCGCATCTACTTCTCAGAGAGAAACTTCCGAAGCAATAGATGCACTGAGGACGTTGCTATGCCTGTGTTGAAAACACTGATCCTGTCTAGAACGTGATGTCCAAAACATTATGGTGAGTTAAGTACACAAGAAGAGATCGGCAAGTTCCAGTAAATCACAACTTAGATTTTTTTGTAGAAATTTTTACATTTAAAAAAAAAAAAAAATAATAATCAAGCAATGCTGTCTAAACACTTCATGCTGGTTGAGTTGCACCAAAACCTCCTCAAGGCGTCACACTCTTTGTATGTTCCTTAATTGTTAAGTCTACTGTTCTTACCACATCACATTGGTCTTATTCATTTTACTCTCCAAAACGCTTGCTTTCACTAATATGCTTTTAACCTTTTACTACCATGAAAGACTAACATCTTCTATTTTATTTGGCATTTATCATTTCCAGCACTTCACAGAGAAAGTCTCCGGTGAAAACGGAGAGCAGTACTGGCTTTGCAAGACGGAGCAAACTGCCGAGAAGTGGTCAGCCAAAGTCTAGACCAGAAATCTTGCTAGGCAGTTTGTATTTTGGCATTCCTTCAATGAAATTAAAATAATTAGTATTGCACACTACTGATTTGCCACCAAGTGGACCAAAACTAGAAGAAAAGACAAAAATATAAAACATGTCTCGTTCTACAGCCAAGATTTCCCTCAAAGGTTATTTTTCTAATATGAAGCCAAGAGATTCCTGAAAAAATTATGTACCATAAACATGGCAGGCTGCAAGGAAACTTGGATCATAAGCAATTTGGAGCTTGAAGATTAAAACCAGCACTTCCTATTGTACCTGCAAATATTAGAGGTAAAGTGAAACATTCTACAAAAACAACTTCTGAACAAACAAGCAACCGGATCCTTCAACAGCAGCAATTCTCGAGGACTCACAGACCATAGAGAAAGACCTGGAAATGTGGATGATCAGGCTGAGCAAGCACTTCTGGTGGAAAGAATTTCTAACCTGGAAAAAACCCAGCTAATATCCAACCACCACCTCAGGTTACAAACCTAACTAACGAATCGGAGCCACACATCACAAAGCGAGGACGCTGACAAAGCCTACTTCAAGTCCTCAGCAGCACTGTTCTCTGGTCTTCCCTGGGGAAAAACGTTGCAGCTACATGCCTGTTTGTCCATAAAAGTTACCTTAATGTCTATATTTTTAGCTGAACTCATTTCAGTTCACCTCAGTTAACATCATTTAGGAGAGGAGACATGCTGAACCTACACAGACCTCCCCCGACAGACTTTGTATTGACACAAGACAACGAACTCTGCAATAGCAATGATTTTATCTGATCACACATCCCCTCCAGCACTTGCCTACCTGGCTGCTCACGAAGGACTTCCTGAACCATTAGAGTCTGACGCTCTAAGACAAGCCAAAATTGGTGGTGGTTTGCATTAAAATGCTAATCTTTACAGCAAAGTAAGGCAGACAGTTCAGGGTGGTAGCTCAGACATCCCGGAGTTAGTTGTCCTTGTGCGTAAATCAAGCTTTTTTTCCTTGTTTCAAAGGAAGAGCAGACACCACAGCGAGCAACTTCTTCGCTAACAGAAAATTTTGCGCCTCTATGATGCTACCAGAACTAAGGATTTTTCTCTACTTTATTACAATACTGTTCATATTTGTCTTATTTCACTCTTTTTAAGAAATGTATTCCAGACACTCTTACTAATGTCAAACAGAGTAACATGAATACTTTGCTAACTACTATTAGAAGACCATGGTGGAGAACATGGGAGCATCTGTGCTCTGAAAGAGACTGAAGCCAGACTTAAGAAAAAAGAATATAACAAATTCAGAATACAGAATGACTGCGCAGGCTGATGTACTGATCTACAGAAATTGCATATTGATATTGCTGAAAAAAAATCTAGTATATTGGCTCTTTTCCTAGATTTTCAGTTTTGGCTGAAAGTTAGAATCACAATATACAAAATTACTATGTCTTGCAAAGAAGTTCCAGAAACCAGTGTCCCCAGAAACTGGAACCGTTCCAAGCAATCACACACATTCATGTAGCAATGGTCAGGACCGAGTGGCCTTTTACGCAACGGCATGGCGGGATAAGCCACCGACTTCACTTTCTGTTCAAGCAAGATATTGGAAAGTTACGTGAACATTTGCACATAATAATTCTCAGTCATTCAAAACAGGTCAGGATGCTGTTCTAACAACATAAGCGAACAATACGTAACATTTAGATGGATAGATAGATAGATCTGTATCTCCTTCCTCTGGTCACTGTGGCTTTCAATCAACAAGGTCAGCCTGCAAGGTTACCGTTTGGATGGGCAACTGTCACGCCGGTACCAAGAGCAGATAATGGAAAGAGAAGAAACTGGAGGAATCAACTGAAGAAGTTTAAAAATGAAGTTGAAAACCTCATACCTACATGCAACAGAGGGAAGAATAGTTCGGTTAGCTGTGCAAATGCTTTGCCCAGAAGTAGAAAGAAATACAGCATAACCAACACCTAGGGTAAACAGAAATGTTCAAACTGTGTATAAGATGGGTGAAACCGTTTCAACCATGGAGAAAAATTCACAAACTCTGCCTGATACCTGGGATTTAAGGTGGACTCTTTCTCTTGTACATCTGTAACTACAGAAGTTGCACTAACCAATGGAAAAAATATCTGTAAAATGTCCAATCTTTGGACATACGACATAGCCGAGCACATATTTCTTGGTGTACTACAAAAGCACACTTTCTTTCTGTCTTCTTAAAGGCTTTCCTTTTGCCCATTCTATGTATGGCACTTACATCATTCATCACGACTACAGTAACGAGGAAGGCTGAAATTAGCACTCTCTAGAGCGTCTATACCCTTGCAGGATGTCAGCAGATGTGATTGTTGAATGACAAAAAGCCAAGTGCTGAGAAATGTTTGAGAATACTGTAATAGCCCAGCACCAGGTAGGTATTTTTTTTTAAATTAAAATATAGACCCCAAAGTCGTAGCCCAGGGAATTCACTCTCTCTTGAATGTGGAATTGATCTGAATGCAATTACTTGAGTCTTTTTAGCTCCATTTGACTTTGAACTAAACATCAATTAGTACACAAACATAATACTGCAAGATCTGTTCACTCCAATACTGATTTTTCCATAAAAGATCTAAAGCAAATTTATTGGCCTTTATTTAATAGCTTTCAGCAATCACAAATATCACACATGAAAGCTCAACTTCATTTTCTGATGGTCACTTAAACCCTTAATTCTCACGATAAAACTCCCTCAGTCTTAGTTTTAAACCCCTTAAATTAGCAAACAAGACGCCACATAATATATGCTATAAGCATAGGTCTTCTCTGAAAAGCTGGGACCTTCAAGTGCTTCAGCTGCAATACAAGCCATTGAGCCATGGCCAATATAAGCTAATTTGAATAATCAATATGACAACCTTATTTTTCTAATGCAAACAGGATTGATACAGTAAGGTGTCTCTCTGCCACATCACAGTCATGGCCTCTTTTAACCCCTAATTAGATTTAGGCGATTATCCCTGCTCTTCCTTACAAGTGTACAGCCCGGATAAGAGATGACAAAAGCTATCTGCCACTTACTCAGCCTTTGCAGACTGCAGGTTATCCAGGGAGATACAGGGTAAGATCAGCAAACAATTGTTATTCATATCATCTACAGTTTTAAGATAGTCACAGTTTTCCATACATGCTAAGTGGAAATAGCCCAGAGCATTAGGTAAATGCAAAACGCTTAAGAACATCAGGGTTACACAGATGGAAATTCAAGGTGATGTTAGGGAATTATGTTTAATTCAAATCGGTTATCACAACGAAAACTATCTAGCAATCATTTTCTTTTTCAGACAGGAAGCGCCGAGTTTTCAATAGATTCGTGTTCATTGTTTATTTGTGTGTAACACTGAGTGTTTTACACGGCTATTTCTAAAAAAAAAAAAATCAAACTTAGAAACAGCAATCCCAATAGAATTACATAGCTAAACAAAGTACTAACAGACAGAGAAGATCTATTACAGAAATGTAATCACATTTCATTTACAAGAACTCTTATCTCAAGCACTTAAACATAAAATTTAAACAGTTTTCCATTTTATTGTACTCAGTATTTGAGCTAATAAGATATAAAAGTATAATCATGTTAGCAACATTTCTATTGCATTACATAAACACAGTGCTAGATTAAAGGCAGACCAGGAAAAAGAAAGCATGATGTTGCACATAAAACTAAACACTTTATTTCTCCTGGCAGAAATAAATATCACTGGTATCATGTGTGAAAAATGCCACGCTAAAATTAGATCGTATGTTCACAAAATGTCTATTCTTATACTGAATTAAAAAAAAAGTATTTCCATACATATTATCCATACGTGAACATGTTTAGCATGCTTTTGTAACCAAAAGAGAAGTATTCCCCTATAGTATGCTTTATTAGCAGGCTCTGCGATCTCAGAACTGGAAGGATCATTTATCCAAGTCAGGTGCAACCCACTCATGATCAAAGTAAAATTTTCCGAGTTGTTTAAAAGACATTTGGACAGCACTTTGAAAATCGCTGAAAGGTAACATATTTTTAAAACATTGCGCATACTGTGATTGAACGCCCCTCATCAGCAACACCCTAAATTCACGATGAAGCAGCCTACAACGCATCCCGCATTGCTGCGTTGGGCTTGCTTTCCCGTCGCAGAACCACTGCTGCTCCTCCCGCGCGCGAGCCAGAAGCAGCCGGGCGCTGCCTTCTCCTCCGTCACCCCACCAAGAAGCCACCCTGATGTCAAAGAAACCCAACTTTGTGGCCACCTCTTCTATGCAGCAAACATAAAACAATATTCATCCCAGATTTTCATCTGGGCACTAAGGCTTTTTACTTGTTACTATTATTGATATTCATGCCTTCCAACAATTTGTGATTTTATTAACTCATTTTTCCTAATAAAGGTTCAAGATATGGTCACCTTGAAACCGTACTACTTAACGGTTATGCAGAAACTGTGGATATGTGCTTCCTCATAACGCTTCTGACACATGACCCACGGCCCCAGACGCTTCTCTATTAAAAAAAAAAGGTTTAACAATTTCTTTATGGGATTTTACACCATGTACTGTACGTTTAAGCAGCCTTTTGAAAAAGCAAAATCATATCTGATTGTTACTACTTCTTTAAAAACAAAGACCACAAAGCTCTATGTGCTTGCCTAAAAATAACCAGCCAAATAAATACATAAATGGAAGGAGCAATAATGAAAGACAGTCATTAGTTTTCTACTCAGGTTATTTGAACTTGTGAGAAAACTCTGTTTATGAAGAATCCTATTTTAACTTAATTCCATAAAATTCTCATTAAATTGCAGAAAAATTACACATTGCGTTCCCTATAAATGTTTTCCATGGGTTGGATAAAAATAGTTGATAAAAATGGTTTGATAGGGAGAAGACAGCCAGCATGAAAAATTGTTCCTGCCTCTTATTAGCTCTTTTTGAAGTTTCTAATTGGAGTGCTTTGCCTTCTAAAAAAAAAAAAATCCTACAATAATTTGGAATCTTTTCCATTCGCTAATACAATTACCAGTTACACAAGTGGGGGGAGTTTCTATACTGAGACTTGCAGTACAGAAAAGGAAGAGAGAGCAAGCAAATAACATGGGTTGTAACGGGACTGTTCACGGCAAAAATTCCTTCCGTCCGACAAATGGCCCGAAGAGCCTAACGGACCTCAGGCACGGAGCAGGGAAGTCTGCCGCTCCCCGCAGCCACCGCCACGCCTCCTGCTCTCCCCGAGGGGCTGGGGTTCTGTCCTGCGGGTTCAAACCTCTCCGCTGGTGGCTGGTCTGCTTCCCCAGGCACCTCGCCACACGCGGAGGTGAACAAACACCCCAGGCCGCCGTTTTAGGGGAGCCGCGTACGCACTGACAACCCATTTGACAAAGCATCTCACGGAAAGGTTAGAGGAGGTCAGCGCAAAGCACGGGACCCAGGGCTGCACCACCACAGACCCAAACCACAGCTACTCACCACATCTCGAGAGAGAAGTATGTCAAGATAAACCCATCGCATTTGAAAGACATCTCCGGCCGTTGCGCCATACCTGTTCCAGTATCCCAGAACTCCTGCGCCAGCTTGGGCAAAGGACCTCTGGCACAAAACTCATAGAATCACAGAATCGTTTAGGTTGGAAAAGACCTTTAAGATCATCGAGTCCAACCGTTAACCCAGCACTGCCAAGGCCACCACTAACCCATGTCCCCAAGCGCCACATCTACACGGCTTTTCAATCCCTCCAGGGATGGGGACTCCACCACTGCCCTGGGCAGCCTGTGCCAGTGCTTAGAACTGGACTAATTCCCAACTAATTCACAGCATCTTCCCTCCCGTGACGCACACAAGTCACAACACCTGCACAAAATTCCATTTCAAATCACTTAAAATTTTAAGTTACAGCGCAAGTTTGAGAAGCTCGAGATAAGCAACAATTTCTAGAGGTAGGGAAAAAGGGCCACCAGCAATATCACATACGGTGACAGTAGCAAGGAACGTGGGATTGTTACTTTTAACCTTTTTTGATATTTTTCAGATGCTGACCTAATATAACTTCAATATATAACTTCATTAAAAATGTATTATCAGCAGTTGAGGCCTACTTTGGATTGAATAACCTGACCATCTTCAGAAATGTTTGCAAACCCACACAGTGCAGCCTCCATTCAGCAGGAAGCAGTGTAGATACAGTACTCGATTTTAATTCTTAGATAAAGTGCTTAACTCCTATGATCAGATTAGTGATAATTTTATGTCCGATTTATCAAAACCTAGGAAACTTTGTCAGAAGAAAATTTCTCTCTCATAAGGAAGGTGAGAAGTACAACCTAAAAATAAGGCATTTCCATTATTCAGAATATTTTACTAAGACAGTGTGGAGAGTAATTTCCAAAAATAATAACCACAAGTATATAAAATTTCAAGCATTTAACATCTAGATCTAAACATCAATTCACCGAGTTATTATAGCCTGAATGCTTAAGAAAGGAAAGACAAAAGTAGCAAATTTATTAAAATAGAAAAAGAAATAAGTTACATATGGACACTCAAGAAGATAAGCAGGACGGAGCGCAGAATCTCCTGTTACCTGTATCCTTTTCTGCCTTCCTCCCTCTCTGTGTCATGCCCACCGCTGAAAAGAAATGAAAGCTAAACCGCACTGCAAGGAAAAGCTGCCAAACAGCGAGAGCTTAAACGCAGCAATGAGAGCTAAAATATGTCAGTCCAGCCTCGTACACAATGGAAAGGGAAAAACACCCGAGAGGACTTGGTGGGAAGAGAAAAACATTTTAAAGTTCTTTGTGTGCTGCAATACGGAACGTTCAACATTGTGCTTCTGTGATTTTTTTTTTCATTTATAATTGTGCTTTAATCTGTACTTTATTGAAAATAAGCAAGTAAAACCTCCAATGTTTCCAATTAATATTGGTACAGCTGTTTCTCAAGAGGAGAGATCTATTACATAACCTTTAAGTTAATGGAAATAGCTTTCAACAAGCTCTGGGGCCTAAAGCTTGTTTTGTTTTTTTAAACAAATTAAATTGGTGGATTTTAATCTTTTGTCCTTCTCTATACAAAACACATCTTGACCTTTTAAATAAGATTTAATGTCTCCCACTATATAAGCCCCTACCTTCTCCTCCATCTTCATGCTCCTGACTTACTGGGGACCTGCCATAAATTAACTCCCAGCAGAAACCAATGCTGCAACATCATCTAAAATGCCATGCAGAGACTGTGCCATGTGAGGTTTTTTAAACAGCATTTAACATGGTCAGGAAATAAAGGTTTTTACTTTCACGTCAGAATTCCTAAAAATAAATAAATTAAAGAATTGCAGCCCGCTGAACCTCTGACCGGCTGACAGCTCAGCAGCTCTCTGTCTCTATCGCAGTACAACACCAAGACTCTTGTCGTGAAGAACACCAGCCAGGTTCTTCGACAGACAATTGCTCAGACTCTTCTGGAGTGATCCGTAATATAAATATTGTCAGTTGTTGGCAACTACTTACTGCCAAAATGTGATAATTTAAAAAAGAAAAAAAAAAAAAAAAAAAAAATCAGGACCCCTGTTTTCCTGCCCCGGCCCAGCTCTCCCTCTCCCTCCCTGACCGCCGCGGTATGTCGCAGGCACGCACGAACCACGTACCAGGGATTCGCAGAGCCTCCCAAGGCACTGGCCACCGTCACGCTCCTCTCTGTGGGCTCAGAGTAAACCATCCTCTCTTTCCATGGCTACCAAAAGAGGCGAGACTTTTTGTGCACGTGCAAGGAGGAAATAAAACGGAAAAAGGGAGACAGGAGAGACAGACACATGAAGCCTTCTCACTCCTCCTGCCCCTGCAGAGGTATAGGAAGCATTCTCCATCACGCTCTGCTAAACACTTTCCTATAAATCCATTGTGTGTATTTCTTTAATATTTTTCAAAGCACAGAGCAATGCCCACCTGACAAGAATCAATGGGAAAAAAAAACCTTTTCCCTCTTTGACACAGCATGATCCCATTAAGCAGCCTCAAAAGATTCTGATCTGAGCAGCAAAGTCAGACCTTCCTGATCAATTCCTTAATCCACCTTGAGAGAATGGACTGATCTTGCTTTTTCGATTTCAGTCCAGGAAAAAATCATTCCCAGCGTAATTCACCATTAAATGGGCCTTGTCTTACAAGAACTTCAGCTGCTGGGAACAGATGAGGAGCAAGTCAGAATCCAGGAGAATCACCAGCACATCTAACACGCCTCCTCTGGGTCTTCCCATTTCTACCCCGAAAGTCACTCTATGCATTTGCCAGTCCTGTCTTTCATGGATCTTTAAAGATGCTGCTTTTAACACTATAAATAACGTACAAATTGTCGCCTGAAGCGTAAATGATTCCCAGACTTGTCCTCCAGAAAAACTTCAGTTCATTAGGTTACCACCAGAGCTGTCATCATCTATCAAAAAAGGGGAATAAAACCAACACGATGCTGAAGTACTGTTGTCACAATAAAACGTGGTGCGGGCTGGAGATGCTACTCTCTACGTGTTGGCGGATTCTGCTGCAGAACTGAAGATGGTTTATTCCAAAATTGGGTAAGATACTGCGAATAGAGATGAGAAATGACGAGCATGTGCACCTGCTATATTCTGAACTCTTTTATGGAAATCACACTCAGAAATTCAGCACATATGCTCAAAAATTGAAGATCTGGGCTGGGCAGTCTTCTCCATGGGAAGATCCGAGAACCTTCCCACTTCAATGGAAAATTCTTCTAAGGAAATGGTGCTGACGTAGAACAACCTGCTCTGCTTGCTTCCTTAGCAGTGCCCAACCAAGCCTATGCAATGAAGATTACCCCACCAGCCCTAGACTGGCCTGGATCCTGGGAGAAGGACACCCACCAAGGACAGGCTGCTGTTGGCAGCAGCTGGAATATATGCAAGCAGAAAGTTAGCTCATGACACTTTTATGCTTCCAGTCTTAACTGCAAGCGATCAGAACCGCCTGACGGTTTAGGCCTTTTCCCTCCTCAAGAAGCTGCCGCTTAATGTGTCTCCTACAGCAGCAGACACAGAATGGCAATGAATGACACAGGAGTATCCAAACGGTTGAGCACGCGAGTTTTGTGTGCAGGATAGCAAAAACAACAGTGCAAAGGATTAGCATTTAAAAAAACAGGCTTGAGCTGGCTAAAATGTAAATTTGTAACCTTGAGGTCTCTTTAGTACCACAGACTTAACATTTAATGGACCACAAGTTCTGCCTTGAGCTAAAAAATACTCTGTAGAATTATAGCATTCATTTATTTACAGATTCACCTGTATTTTTCATTTTTCCTCTAGTTTATTTAGTAACGATGGCTAAAACTTCTACAGCAACAAAAAGCCCAAACACCCAGCATGGGGAAGCAAGAGGAAAAAGGACAGGGAAGGGAAGGGACTACAACTACTGCTGAGTAGAGCATCCTGCCCAGCGCAGCACCAGGAGATGCCAAGGATGAAACCAGAGCCTGGAAGGAAATTTACACTCTTTCCAGTTTTCTAAATATACATAACAGACCTGTGCAAATATACATGTCAAAATCTCCAATACATTTGTCTTCTGCCTTCTTATAAAGCCACATGCAAATAGTTTCTTGTGATACATTCATTAAAGAATTTCTTTACCAAAACCTGTTACTACATTAATGTTCCCAATTTGGTTTTTTCTTCATTCAACAATTTAGATCGCTTAAGTTTTTCATAGTCATTTATAATTCCAAATAACACCAAAAAGGCCAAAGATTAGACTGGTATTAGAAATACCTCCTTTAAAACAAAGCTGTTCCTCCTTCCCTTCCTAATCAAAAGAAATAGATGTTTTATCATGTCCATAGCAGGTAAAACATTCTTTATCCAAAAACCCAATGTGAAACAGAGAGAGTTTAATATTTTAATGTAAAATTAAATTTTATTTTACAATAGCATGTCTTTTGGACGGGGTTTTTTTTAGTTGCCTCTCGTTTGCTTGCTCAGAGGAGGCAGCGTTTGTCGTGTTTGGTTTGGGTTTTACTTAAATAATTGCTGGGGACGACTCCGCTTTAGTTCCATGATAGCAAGACACCGGGTACATGGTTAGGTGATTACTGTATCTCTGCAGTTCAGTATCTGCAGGGTGTCTGAATGCCACTCGAACTACTTAAAGCCAGTAAAGAGATTACAGCTCACACTAACTGGATTTTCACAGCCCCGTATCATTCAGTTTGGATTCCTCACGCACAGATTAAGAGAGGCCATTAAAACAATAGTCAGCTGCTCTCAAAGTGCAAGGTGTCTTGGTTAAAAAAAAAATAAATAAAAAAAGAACTACATCTTTACATTCAGAGTGTGTATGTGAGTGTACATGTGGGCAAATGAAACACTTCCCAAAAGAATACTCTGTATTTAAGGAATTACTCAGTTTAAAAACCCAAGATAATGCAAATTATATAGTTATAAAAGGACAATCATGGTGGTTGGCAGTTTTAAGGACTGGAGAGTTTTGAAAATTTTAAACAGCTTAAAAGAATGTGTGTCTTTGAAGATACTGCCTTCAAATGCATTCCAAAACCTATTTCTGTAAATATGGAGAAATATAATTCCCTCAACATCGTACATGAATTTAGCAGGGAAGCCAATTTAACAAGCATCCCTAACGGATAGTCTGAACTACAGAACTTGAACACAAAACGTATATTTTTGTGCTTAGTACAAAAAGTACTGAGTGAATGAAAATGAAACGGTTACTCTGCGGGTAAAAACTATTTACTTTCTAGACTCAGAGGTTCTCCGACATCTTCCGTACAGTTGTGCTCCACAGCTTACGCACGTGTACTATCCGCGCTGGTTCTTTACAGCCGTCTGGTAGTGAAAGGAAAAGAAATCATACCATATGCTGCTGTCTCAATGTCACAGCCCATTAAATAAATGGCCATCCTTTTTAGTCTTAAAAGGGGATTTTTAGCAAACAAAAAGAAAAACAAGGCCAACACAGCTCAGACGACAATAGCAACAATTCCAGGTCAAAGGCAAGTGACCCTACAGCTACTCTGGGCATATGGACGTCTCCGTCCTTTGCAGGGAGAAACGCTTCCTCTGCCTACCGCCGGCCTTTGGCTGGTTTACTGCAGAGGAAATTGTCCTCATTCGGCCTTTCAGCTGCTTCCTTCTAGTTTCCAACACCTGAACATTTTTTGCCAGCAAAGCTGATCAACTCACTTTTCTAGCATCCTTAAAACGCTCATATGCGCCTTCGGCACCCTGCGTCCTGGATACTCTCATGAGCCTTTCTCCTGAGCATCTGGGTGGGAAGTAGTCCAAACTACTCAATTCCTTTTCCATCAGAAAATAAGAATTCTGAAAAGCCAAGCTATGAATTCTATCTGCATACAATGGATCTCAAAGGACCACCACGAATACAAGGTGGCTTCTTCAGTTACCTATGTATTTGGTCCCTGCCTGCAGTAATACGAGGCATTTATAATCAGCAGGTACCACGCTTTAAGCGTTTTCCTATATGTAATAACTGCAAAACCACTCTAGTGCATGATCTTCACAACAGCAACATTTAATCAGTTGTAAACCTATGAATAAGGACTAAGTATGTGCTATCTATACGTTTCTAGATCAGAATCCTATTAAGAGAACTCATAAGGCAGCATGAGGATCCCTGTCCCTGAAAATCTCCAGCATGGGTATGAAAATGAATAGGCTTCCTGACAAATCCACCATCTACTTCCATAGTTTCTGAACAAAAACTGCTCTCCCACTTTGTTCCATTCTCAGATGTGCCCGCAGATCTCGGCCAACGCAAACACCAGGTTTTCTTTGTGTCCGTGAAGTTTAGCATCACTTTGGAATCTGTGAGGCTGAGAAATAAACATGACTAAACATGTCCACTCCACGAAAGGCTGAGAAAAGCCGTAACGCGGTATTGCTGCCCAAACAGCATCTCCTAGCACGGAGAAGTGCCCCTTCTGCCTACAGAGTGAGCAAGACAACCATCATTCAAGTACGGAAGGAATAAACTTTAAAAATACAAAGGCAGAATTATAATGACTAGATTCAGAAAGCAGACACTTTTGTACTTAAAAAATCTAGCAATCATTTGATGGACAACTTTTCCAAAATGCTACACCATAACCCATACCACCCCAGCGGTCAGGCAATTCCTTCTTCAGTCTCCCATCCAAGGTCTCGCTGTCTTTTGCCACAGAGTCCTCGATGAAAGAACTGTTTCGATCCATTGCTACAAGATCAACCGCTAATACAATATTTATCTATATGATTTCACTTCTGCATTTAAAAGAGATTAAAGAGCACCAGGACATCTGTCCGGAAGACCTGTCCCCATTTTCTTTTCCCCTTGAGATTATCCCTGCAGAAGTCCAAACAAAATATGAAAGGTTAAGAATTTATTTTTTTTAAATGATTAAGAATACTGATCTTTGCTCTACAACAAGCTCTAAAAACAGCACAGGTCACATCTCCTTTTATTAAAAATTGTGTCAGAGTGAAGGCATATGAAATTATCCTTTAGAGCAGTATAGATATGTAAGATTTGAGGAAGAAGTAATATAAAGACAACAAAATTTAAATTATTCCTTTTCAACGAGATGCCTCAGACTACAATTGTTTCTGGAAGAAAAGCATCAAAAGTGCAATCCTTTTACCTTGCACGACAGAGGTGATTAAAGACCTGCATCTCACGGGGCAGCGTAATATAAAAGGAGTTCTTCCATACAGGATTGGAAAACATGGGGAGGGGTAAGGCAGGGATCTGAAATAATGGTACTCTTTCTTCACAATTTCCAAATCTTATTTAACCTTTAATATAGAATTCTGGCTAAGAAAAAAAAAATGCCAAAGTAATTTGTTTTTCCTTTTTTATAAAGAAATTGAAATATTTTCCATATAGTCCAATCTCCAGTTCAAAATAACAAAATAATCAACTGCAGAAGGTTTCCCTACCATAAGTTATGTTGTACTTCACATTTCTACATTTTGAGTCTTTCTGGAATTAACAGAGATAAATGTTTTAAAACAGAATAATCTGAATCCCGCACGCTGGCCAGCTGGATTTTGTTAGCGTTTGATCATACTAGAATTCTACTACGCTTCCATTTTAATTATGTTTTCAGTTTTTCTTTTCATGAATGTCTATGATTAAAACAACACGAATAGGAACGAGGGATTGCTCTTCCTGGGATACCCTGGTCGGGGGGAAGCACCGTAGTACATCAGCCTCACGGACTATTTGCTGATATGGAAAGGGTGGAGGATCTACTAAGACTTCCCAATGACAAAACTAACATGACGTTTCAGATTCAGAGGTTATAAATACTAGAAATTATTCTTACTAATCACAATAATTAGTCATTATTTAATTATTAGTGTATTATTTAATTAATAATACAAGGCAGAAATACATTTCAGGAAAAGGTGAGCTACCAGGTAATCATGTTTACTCAGCTTTTTTCTTCCATGTGTTGCTCCCTTTTAAACTCTATTTCTTGAATTTCAGGTCAGGAAAAAAAAATAGTAATATAATGATCAGACTGGTAAAAAAGATTCTTTTTCGTTACATACAGCATTACAACTCTCCTGCCTACAGCTTGTTTCAAAGCAATTTTCGTAGAAGCTGTGGTAAGACACCCCGGGTCCCCACTGACACCGGGGCGCTGGCAGGCTGCGTAGTCGCCTGCTAACACAAGCAAAGGGCAGAGCGATCGGAAGGGGAGGAAACTGAGGAACGTGAACGAGGGTTAAAGACAGCGTAACTCAATCGGTGTATGCTCCCCAACTAGTCTAAGCAAACCCTTGTAACCAGAATAACAGTAAGTCAGGCACAAACATCGCTGGAGGGGGAAAACAAACAAACAAACAAACATGATAACAAGAGAGAGAAAGAAAGGCAAAAGTGGTAAAAATAAGTAAGTAAATAAATAGAGGAGGCATTTTGTTTTGATTTTGTTTCTGGATAAATAACCCCCTTGCCATGACAATACATCTTAAAGATCCTTGAAAGCCCACTCCATGGGAAGCCAAAGCAATCGGCTGGCAGTCAGAGATACCCCAGGTCGCATAAAGGGGCTCAACTTGTCATAAAATTTTAGAAGCTTATTATCTGCTATTCTTCAAGAAGCTACCAAAATAAACTACTGTAACGAGTAAGTACTATCAGGCATCTTAAAACTTTATTATAACAACCCCTCAGCAGCGTGACTGTAGCTGTTATAAAGTCCTCATAATTTAGTCCAGACACTGAAAATAAAAACACTCAGATTAAGGAAAGATTTTTCCCTCTGACAAAAGAACAAAGAAAATTCTACTATAAGTACTCAAATTGTTTTCCAACACAGGACTGAAGTAGTTTGGTTTCAGCATTCAAAATGCGTTCGCTGATTTTAAACAGGTTTTAAAGAAGTTCTATAATTTTTCTACAAATTACTGTGTTAGATATGGACATATGGCCACAGACCCTACTCTTCTTGACCGGGGCGTTTTCCCTAGTGACACTCTTCACTGTAGACAAGGGTCTGTCGTAATTTCATTAGAAGCACCTACTCTGGGATGGTTATAACTCAACCACAAAAATATGATCAAGGTTGAAACATGGCATGCAAGGTTTCAGCCCAGAAGCAATCCTTATTTATTATGTTTTGAATCAAAACTTACAAAAGAAGTATGCTATTTTTCCTTTTGAACTCTTAAACTGCAAAATAAACACAACATACTTTCGCTATATTATCCTCATAAGCCTCTTTAAAATAAGTTCTAAAAACAATCCAAATAATTAAAAATGACTCATGAATTAGACCAAGAGCAGTGCAAATTAAACAAACGTCCTAGCACCCTGAACATCAATTTCTATTTGCACATTTCTGCTACTTGATAAATGTATTTTGTCATGTAAGATTTTAACGAAAAGGTCTTAGAGCGACAAAATCAGTCTCAGCGTGACAAAATCCCCTTTGTAAGTGAACGGAGATGATTGAACACGAATACCTTAGGCCAACAACTACAGACATTATGTTTTGGAACTGGCATGTGCGTAATTGGATCAGATAAACACTAACATTTTACAGATTTTTGAGAGCCACCTCTTCTCACCCTGGACAGTATGGGAAGTGATAAGCTACTCGTCCTCTTTATTGTCTAGCCGATTAACATAAACACGTCGCACCCCGAGGAATCGCTCAAGGAAAGGCACAACAGTGTCCTTTGCAAGTTGAGCATCTTGGCCATAGAAATGCTGGAAGCGATTAAACGATAACATGAATTAACTTCTTGCTCAATTATAACTGTTTGATGTCTCATAGAATCACAGAACAGTTTGGGTGGGAAGGGACCTTTCAAGGCCATCTAGTCCAACCCCCTGCCATGAGCAGGGACATCCTCAACTAGATCAGGGTGCCCAGAGCCCCGTCCAGCCTCACCTGGAATGTTTCCAGGGATGGGGCTTCTCCCACCTCTCTGGGCAACCTGTGCCAGGGCCTCACCACCCTCAGTGTGAAAAACTTCTTCCTTAGGTCTAGTCTGAATCTCCCCTCCTTTAGTTTAAAACCATCAACCCTTGTCCTATCACAGCAGGCCCTCCTAAAAAGTTTGTCCCCATCTTTCTTAGAGGCCCCCTTTAGGGACTGAAAGGTCCTACTGGTAAACTTCTTTAAATGTACTAGTATAACTCAAAGGATCCAAGACTTTTCCCCTTTTTTCCTAATTAAGGGAAGGGGTAAACCCTCTGATTTCAGGCTGGAAAAAGTTTGGTTTACAATAGAAGTGCTTCAAAACACAAATATATCACTGGAAGAATGAAATATTCCTTAAATATGAATAATCAATCGTGCCTTACTCTAAAGTAGTACGTTATCAATTAAATATAGTACCTTATCTATTTTTGTCAAAAAATTGTGGTTTATACTGCAAAGATTACTCTAATAATTCCTAACTTTCTCAGCAAAGAGTCTTAAATGCAAGAGTCTATGTTGATATGCACAGAGCTATTAAAAAATTCAGTGTATTAGTCCCTACTACAGCCTATTCCATCATTATGGGAACATAATAAACCGTTGTTAAAACCAAGTAGAATCAAAATGAAAAAATGTTCATGTGATCTGTCAAAGCAAAGTTTCTCAGAATAAACAATTTTAAGATATATTTAACTTGTGTATTAAAAGCCAAGCGTCTCACAGTTCTTCAGTGTAAGGCACAACCAAAACACGCTAGAGGTGTCTCTCCTTCCAATCAAACATTTAGCCTTCGCCACTGGTGAAAGGCAACAAGATCTCTTTACAACGTCTCGTCTTTTTCAATAAATTTTGCATGAAAACATGTTACCCAAGCACAAAGTTGCCTGCTGTCACATTGTAAGTGTGATAAATGTTTAATGAAAACAACACCACACAGCTTGGTGTCAGACAACAGCTATCACACAGTCCTGCTTTGATCTCAACAGACACTTAAAAGGAGTTCTGAGCGCGCTTTGCACCACAGAACTCCATAACCTATATGCAAATAGGAGAAAATTACCATAAATGACTTCCTACTGCACGGCGTGGAAAGAGGTAAGAAAAAAAGAATATGACAAGCTCCAGGAGTGTCTGACTGCTGTCAAACTCTGAGAAGCCCAATATTCCAAATTTACTTCTAATGTCTTCTGCCAAGCACTGAAAAGCTCATCAACGGGCGTTTGTCACCCAAGTACCGTCCGCGGAACCTGCTGGGACGCTGCCAGGGCTGAGCACGGAAAATAAAACTCTGCAAGTGCTTTGGTTAAAAGCCACTGGAAAAGGTCCCCTAGACAGAGGGACCTCAGCAAATATTTAAAGACCCAACGCATGGAATTAACAGGAGAAATGAAGACTATATTTGAAAAAACAAACCCTTCAGCTCCATAATACGTCAAAGTGTTTCAGAAGCTGTGAATCCATTAATGCAAAAATGTATCGACAGCCTTATTAAGTACCAGAAATTAAAATGGTGGTCGGGTTTGATTAATGGCGCAACACTTCTTTTTTCATAACAACTGAGAAGCTGCTCTTAATTTATTCCATTAAATATTGTCAAAAACACTTTACAAAGTAATCCAAAATTCCGCTACTAAGCAAGCTAGGGTGAAACCCATAAATCTAGTAAAAGTTATTTAAAGCTAACAAGTTTTTAGTAGGTTTTTCCCCCCCAATTCAACAATGAACAACGATCCTTATGAAAGTCACGTCTCAGAATGCCAGAACTTGCATGTTTTTAAGCTAATCAAGACTGTAAACATCAAAATTCAACAGCACACACATACAGGTCAATGAAAACATGTATGCAAGTTGTTTTAAAACAAGTGAATTAAAAAAAGCATAAATAAAAGATGAAAGTAATGCTTTGATTAGCAAAAAATTTAGTGGAAAAATATTGTAGTGATACAATTGTGTTTAAATAAATCAGTTCTATAAAACACTTCACTTTTGAAGACTTTGGCATCTGAAGATTACTAGTATGTGCAAGTTGCTGGTCTAAACATGGGATTTGGGAGTGGAAAGAAGAACTCCATTAGCGGCTGAGCTTTCACAGCAGCCTGCAAGCCACGATTTGCAGTCATCAGGTCCACCTTGTGGAACGCCACAGAAGTATGTCGCACGAGGACCGGGCAGCACGCCCCATCCGCAGCCGAAAACCTGGCCTCACCCCTCCCTGAGTGCCGTGGCCATTTCAACACAGCCGCCAGGCACCCGATGACAAGCTTCATACGCCACTCCGATCTAGTCCTCAAGTCATGGTTTAACAGAGCTACGTACCATTACTTTTAGAAATACGAACAATATATGTATTTCTCAGATGTAATACCACCTTAGAAGAACACATGTTAGGAACAGCTACTTATGTTGACACATTTCAGGTATTACAGAAAATATCTCATTGCATATACAAGACAAAACCACAGCGCTAGTACGCTTGCCAAATCACCTGCCTTACAACACTGAGAAAAAACACCTCACAACCTACGGTGCATTTTTAAAAGGTCACTAATGTCCAGGACTCGGGATACTGTCTCGCTAATACTATATTAGCAATTCGTACACCAAAGAACAAAGCTTTCAAACTGGACCGCTGTATTAAGCTTTGAAGCCAAAGAAAACATGGAAGAAGGGTTGCTCTATTTCGTTATGAGCAAATAATTGCTGCTCTCCAGTGAACATGATATATCACTTCTTAAAACAAGTCACAAATGAAGGAAAAAGAAGGAAACAAAATGTGTGTCAGCTGCTGGAAGTCTCAAAGACAGTGATAAGGAAGTATCCCATAGGTGCCATAAGTGCGTAAAATAGAAATTACACTCTGGGACTGGCTGGAAGCCTGCTTTAGTCTTATCCAAGGGAATGGCAGAATAAAAAAAAACATACGTGTACATCACATTTGCACGTCAGAAAAAGCACGCTACGATTGTTTCATCTCAGGGGGGCAATGGTACGCGAGCCTAAGTGCGCCTGGAGACCTCAGCAGAACGGATCAGCACGAAGTGAAGCTTGAACCTCTTCCAAAGACAGTCTTCATGTAGAGTTCAAGTAATACTCACGTTGTTGTAGCAGGAGAAAGCTGGTTTGCTTACCTGTAACTTATCTTTTCTAAATATAGTACTTTCAATAAATTAGGATTTGAATGATAATCCAGCCTGTATCTAGCACCTTGTTTTCCTATTTTGCTGGGACAGAATCTTTTTCAATAGGAAGAAAGGATTCTGTAATAAAAACCTCACTGTCATTGCTTCAAATCTTATCTTTAAACATATGTTTCTCTCTAGAAATTAGCGCAATTCAGCTTTACTAAACAACCAACAAGATTCTCTCTCTTTTTTTTTTTTTTTTTAAAGTCAGATTGACAGGACAAAGTACATTATACTTCCAGGAGGACTATCATTAATCTTCCCATAAATAATCAAAACCAAACAGCAAGGACCTACTTTGAGGACTGCAACTCCCTTCTTGATAAGCCATTAAAAATTAAACCCAACCTGTCCCGTTTCTTTGATGCAGAGACAAAAACCAAGAATTTAATAAAAGAAAATCACTAGACTAAAACTAGACACCAGATGTCCACCTCACATTATAAAGCTTTGCAGAGTTAACAGAAAATTATAATGCATCACAAAACGTATATTGGTCCTTATTTTATCAATTCCGTTTTATTATAATGTTTCATAATAAAACAGTAGATATAGTGTTTTCTGTAAAAATACAAAGGTGTGGTAACACCGCAACACAGCGCTTGTCGGTTAAACTTTCACAAGAACAGGAAAGCCAACCATGTGTGCGCTAATTGCAAAGTAGCGTACCATATAGCCACGGTCCAAAGCAACAATGCGCACAACATCACTATTGCAGTCGTAGGTCATAACTAGAGAACAATATTGTTACTACAAACAGAGAAATATCATTTGAAACTTGGCCTGGGAGACTGGGTGAATAGAAAAGGTTGCAAGGCCAAGCAAGCGCTTTTACTTTGGACGTGCTGGCAACAGTTATCCAGAAAAAGCCACACCATTTATTGATTATTTTTTTATATCCTTCCAGGCAGTAAAGCTCTTTCTCTCATGCGCTGCAACAGAAATACAAAACAAAAAAAAAGGGGGGACACAGTTCGAAGAACTACTATGAGCTTAGGAGACCAAAGCAGCAAAAGCAAACTGGTTAGTTCAGGTTACTTGCAAAATGGAAGGAAAATAAGTAGCACCGCAGTAGTTGAATACAAACTAGTTAAGAACGTTTCTTGCTGCCTGCTTGTCATCGGCTTTATTTTGCAAAGAATTTTCATTGGAAATGAAATAATCGCGATAATCTGAAAGATGTATCATTTTTTTTGTTTCTGACTATTTAGGGGGTGCTGCTGGGATGCTTTCTGAATTTGCGTTGCTTTACCTTTTAAGTGAGTACAAAACGATTTCAAAGCTTGATAGATTGCTCATAACATCAGGTTTTTTTACCAAGTACAGTCAGATGCTGTAAATGAGCTTCCCAACCCAAATTCAAAGCAGCTGTTACCACAATCTCCTTCCATAATGGCTGAACAAATAGTATACCCCTTAAAACATTTCAGATTGTAAGAACAGAAGAGTTCAGCTGTTTTGCTGTAATACAGCCTGTCTCCATGAAACAGCTGACGCTCCTCCAACATTCAAGAAGTTCAGTGCTTATCCTTAAAGAATCTTCATTGAAATGAAGAATGCCAAAGGACAACGGCTGGATTACTACGGCAGAAGTGTTTTACTCTTGAAATCTCTCGAGATGTTTACTGTGAAGCCAAGATCTACTTTGAAAGAACCTAAAGTTGCCCTGATTTAAAAACCAAACACAAGCCTTTCCCCCTCACATCTACAAACATACACAAGCCAAGCGCAGAAAAGAAAATTATCATTAATTTATATGAGCCACAAACAACTAAAACCCTTTGCTCCTTAATTAGTGCAAAAATTGCATTTTGATTCTCCACTTGAGAGGAACAGCCAAGTCCCCAATATACGACTACCCATATCAGACAACCTGCCGCACCGACAAACTGAAATACCTTCTTTTATGCAAAGTTTAACTGCAAAGTCAACTGGCACTTGATAATTTATATTCCGTCTTCTCACAATCTGGCTTTAGGATGATCTTCATTACAGCTTTAAAGCAGCTATTTTCAATAAATATATTCCAAACATACATGAATTTAAACTGAAAACTAGATCTGGCCCTTGATGTGCCTTGGAGTACCTGTAAGGGTCTATTCCAAATACAGAGGTCAGAGGACTATTTTTTCCTCTACGAATCCCCTGCTGTTGGAGTTTCTAGAAAGGCTCTGCAGAATAATGTTATGCTCGGTGCTGATCTAGACACCAGATCTAGAAATTCATTCACTCGGAGAGTCATCTACAACAGATTCCTCTCGGTATTTCACATCCCAATGTACACCTGACAGTCATTTTTTATGTCCATTTAGACTTTCTTCCTCATACTTCAAAGAAAAAAAAAATGTGAACGACAAGCTGAAAAAACAGCACCATTACTATGTTAGTTACAGCAGAATATGCCAGGAGGAAAAATAAAATACTTTTTTTTTTTTCCTGTCCAAACTGGATCCAACTTAAAACAAGAAAAACCACATGTTTTGAGGAGGCATCACCTCTCTGTTTACTGTCTCTCCGATGAAGACAGCTGGTGGAGCAAATCATTTTAGTGCCTCCTGGTCTACTCCAGCACTAAGTCAATTGGGTGAGCAGCGAAGTTCCAGCCAAGGCAGTGACACGGTGGGCTGCAGCGGACCAGCATCAGTCGCAGAACCTGCTAAGACACTCGGCTGCGGAGGCAAGCTATAATAAGAGTTTTAATTCTAACCGTACCCACAAGAGGACATCTGACACCACTACAAGACAAAAATCCTAAATTATAACATATACCCTCAAAAAATATCAGCAAAACCAACTTGCTACCTTCTACTGACCACAGTCAACTACAAAAGGCCTTATAGTTACTGGAAAACAAAAAAATTCTATTTTGGTGCTTTCCTCAGAAATGAGCATCAAGACAGACCAACCGAATGATCGAATCTCCCTGCTGCTGCAGAAAACAAAGAAAAAAATGCCAGAAGCCAATAGACTTACACAGGCAAAAGGTTCGATCAGTTTGTGTTGTACCATCCTCCTTCCTATACATCTATAAACTAAGGACAGGTGAGCTTCCTTGGCCAAGGACGTCTGTTCTTTCCCATACTTTTCACCCAAGAAGAAAATAAATACATAAATAAATGATACAGAGGAAGAAAGCTGAGAGCTTGGGAGGCTTGAGGAAGTCTCAGACAAAAACACAACTATAAAACATCTTACGTGGCCTCGTTTTCCTGGAGCACACACAAGGCAAAGAGAAACTACACCAACGCTCTTTGTTCCTACACACAGGCATTCGGGAAGGAAAACTGCAGGTTCCCAATTCACTCTTACTGGGCTGCATAACAGAATATTCCATAGACACATGATGGTGCAGTAATTGCAAATAGCAATTGCATCAAAGAGCTCCGTCTTCTCTGTGTATTCAAATATGTTGCTTTGTAAAGCCTTTAACAAACAATAACGTGATACTGATACAGTCTCAATCTTCGGAATGACAAATAACTAAAGGGAAAAAGCTTCTCAGATCCATATTCTCTGTACAGATACACTTTGATCACTATTTGATTAAACTGAAAAACATGTCGTCCCCCCTCGGAAAAGTTTATGAAGCACAGATTATATCAACATTAGGTACATTTCGTTTTGTACTGTAATAACGCTCCAAGAAACCCCTGTACAAAGCCTACCAGTCAGTACCCGAGCCCAGAGGAAAACGGACTGATGTCATAAAATGTTTCTATTATCAATTTGTACTCTTTGTCCTAACTACCTTGGAAATGACCCAAACGGGGCATTTTGTTTTCAAATTTAGCATAAGCAATTTCGTAAGTTATCAAAATATACAGGTAAATTGCTTGCTTCCAAAACAATTCTGGGCACTTCTGTGTTCTTCCCACAGTTGTCTCATATTGATCCTTGTTACAAAGGACAAAGTCAGGCAGTATGCGAACAGAGCACTGCTAGACACTCCAACATGATTTAAGATGTGCTTCTACATGAAGTCCAGAAAACCTCTCACACACCAAATGTTATGTGCTCAGTGTGGATTTTTTCCCTACTTTTCTGCTAAAAACCCCAGTTTTGGCTGGAACATCTAGGCTTCTCCTCAAGTCTTCTAGAAGTATCAAAATATATTTGAACTTCAGGAAAATGGGTAAAAAGCATCTTGTTTATGACTTATCAGACATACTGTGAACATTGCAGGGGTTCTGTTTACACTGAATGCTTCCGATTGCTGAAAACACCCACAACAAGCAGAGACAAATATCCCACATGGTTTAGTAAAATGAGGAAAGTAACCCTTAAAATGAGTGGAAGACGCCACTCTTGCAGTTCCCAGCAGTGTAAGCAATGTACTGCAAATAAGAAAATACCATGCAAATAGCTAATCCTGAATATTTACATAATCAATGCTACAACCATGGACAAGGAGGTAATGATATCTGAGAGACTAAATTACTAGTATCATCAGGCCATAAAACCAGGGAGGTAATTGTGAGATACCTCCACGAACGTGGGTGGCGGGTGCTGCTCTAGAAACTCCCATGTAGCGTTTCAGTTGGAATCCCCCAAAGGGAAATTCATGAAGTGACACACCAGTGTCTTCCTTTTTGAAACCAACCACAGAAACAGGGAAAAGCTAAACATCACAGCAAAGGCTGCGGGAGATCAAGGTGTACAAAGCAGAGGTAATTACACAAATTGCCTCTTCGGAAATCTGTAAAAACAAGACCAACAATCCAAGTCGCTTCAAGCAGGAGTCAGGTTGCCAGCAGGTTTTGAAAGGCAGCCCATCATCCACCCAGAGCAAGAGCTGCTGCTGCAACTGTACTTTGAGCCACAAATGAAGCCCAATAGAACTTCTGCCAATGTGTGGTGGGGGGTGAACAGTGAAAACTATCTTTTCATAGGAAATAGTCTTCGTACTTTCCAATACTCCTCATTTTTTCCTTAAATTGTGGTTATTATGTATTGGAAAAATATTTATATTAATCAATGGAAGAAAGCTATTGAACATATTTGTAAAACAAGGGGAAAAAAGAATTGTAAATTAAACCATCATTTAGTTTGAAATGTTGTCACGTTCCAGAATTTTAAAATACTAAGAATCACACTATTGAAAGATTTTAAATAATTTCCACTTAGTTTATACAAAATATCACGTACTAGAAAGCAAACCGATTACAAAAAAGTAAAACGACACTAAATTTTTCCCTGTTTTTATTACAGTTACATTGTTTGTCGTTTCACTTACCCATGCTTCGCGCCATATATCTCCTTTTCTTTTCCTTTGCCCTTCTCTTTTATTTTTTCTTTCTCTCTGCCTTTACGCCGCTCTCTTTCACGAGACCCGCTATGAGTTCTCCTATGAGTGGATCTTTCACTACTTCGACTACAAGAACGTTGACGAGGTCTTGATCGTGATCTACACAAAATCCATAGTATTAAAATTTAGCAGTCATACATTTTTCACTGTCACTGTATGTTAGATTTGCTATATAGTCCAACTATTTTAAACACATTTTCAAATCATTTAGCAATGTAATACTTTTAAACAAAAACCTGCCAATTTATCAAAAGAAAAGTAAAAAAGAAAGCATTGCTTCTATTCTGAAGGAAGAATGCAAAATAAATTAAACCACACTACCTAGTATTCACTCATTAATGAAATAATCTGGTACTACCAAAGTAATCTTTAGAGCTATTGGAAAAGGAAAGGAAAGACATTTTTTCTTGAATATTAAACTTTAAGTTCTGATCAATTTAGCTTGGCAAATAATCAAAGAATTTACAGCTGTGTCGTGGCTTAACCCCAAATTGCAACCCAATACCCCGCAGCCGCTCGCTCACTCCCCCTGTCCCCGGTGGGGTGGGGAGGAGAATTGGAGAGAAAGGAAAACTCGCGGGTTGAGATAAAAACAGCTCACCAGGACAGCAAAGGAAAAATATGAAAATATATTAATAATGATAATATATACAAGGATAATAGAATATATAAAACAAACGATACACAATTTCTCACCACCCGACGACCAATACAGCCCGTCCCGAGCAGCAGGCAGGGAGCAGGGGTATCCCCCCCCCAGCTATCCCAGAACAGCCAGTTCCAGGGAAAGCAGGCGAGGGAACAAACAGCCAAACGAGTGAAAAACAAAAAGGAAAAATAGGGAAACAAAAAGCAACCCGAAGGGAAGCTTAAGGATTAAGGCAAGTTAAGGGTCTAAAAGCCTCAAAAGCCTAAAAGATCTAGTGGCCCCCCCGACCGACCCCCGCTTATATCGGGCATGACGTCTATGGTATGAAATACTCTCTTTGGCCAGTTTGGATCAACTATCCTGTCTCTACCTCTCCCAAGTTTTTGCATCTGCACATTAGCAGAACCTGGGAAACAGCAAAATGTCCTTGGTGGTTCAGCAGCAACCAGCACCATCAGTGTGCTGTCACTGTTGTTCTCACACTAAAGCCAAAACACAGGAGCTGCTGAAAACAAAACTAGCTCCATCCCGGCCTAAACCAGGACAAGCTGCTACTAAGTGCTTGTATTTACATATTCAATGCGTTACTACTAATGACGATGTTCCAACAAAAACCAGAAAAACCAGAAGTGACGTGTCCAAAATCCTATCTTTAGCCTGCCAAGCCAACGCTTGCACACAGCTTCTTAATATCCAACTCAGATTTGAAACACACTTTGCAGAAAACCTATAAATAGGTCAACCTTACAGGTCCAATAATGCAAGAAACTGAATACAGCTGCGAGGGTTTGTGCACATATTTGGTTCTTGGTTACAAGTTCCTACACGGCTATAGGATACTCTGTTCTCAATCATGTTCTCCGTTCCTCTGTCATAAATACCTGTTGTTACTGATATACTTGAATGAAAAAAGATCAAGTATTACAATATGACTGTTTCTATATGTATCCAAAAAACCTTGCCATTATTCCTGAACTTCTTTTAGATGATTGTCTAAATTTTAATTCATAATTTATCATGGATCAATACACCTTTGAATAACTACAGGCAATGAGGAAAACGGCAGTTTAAGTTTGCATTAGTTTCTATTACAACGTATATCTTCATAAAAGTTCTGACGGCACCTCATTGAAAAGTTTCATTAAGTCCTGAGAGGGTTGGGGGGGAAAAGGGCATTTTTTAAAACAGTATAAAAAATTCACTTAGCACCTCGTGGAGTGCAAAACTCCAAAGGCCTTTAAAAGCAAAATCGCATACAAAAGATCACTCAATTTAAAAGGCAACAACTGTTTAATAAAACTCAACAATAGAATAAGCAAAAGAAAATACTACATCCAGATGAAGCTATAAATTACATTTCGGAAGAATGTTGTTACTGAGTCTGGAATTTGTCCAGCAGACGGGGGTTAACATACCTGCTCTCGCCACTGAGCCCCGCAGACCAGCGGTAGAGGTCAGAACCCCCGCGGTACGTTTCATTCGGCAGATGGCATCTCTGGCAGCGCAATATCTCCTATTATCCGCCACGCTACCAGCACTAATACAATAGATCAAATTACCACTTAAGGGGCGTATTATGAACTATAGAACAGTTTCTGTCTCAAAATGGATTTTTATTATGTCATCACAAATTAAAAAGCATCCACCCCTTCTTTAGTCCTCAGGTAGAGGAAATTTTGACCTAAAAGAGTATTCTGGGTATTAGATCTAGTTTTTGGTTGGCACAAAGACACTGGTTTTACAAGCATCGCAATGAGGCGGGCACAGATTTAAAGACCACTGCCCTACGGACATTCACTATTCAAAGGTAACTGTGACTTCTGAGAACTCGGCAGGTAAGATGCAGAATCAGACACAGTAAAAAAAAAAACCAAAACCAAAACCCAAAAACACAACACAAAAAACCCAAAAGCACCCTACAGCAACAGAAACTGCCTTCATTTGATGCAAGGCCTCTCCTTGCTTAAGGGTGTAGTCCTTTAAACAGAAATAATTGAGGAATCTAAAATATTTATTGCCAGAGAGCTTACTTTCTCAGCTCAGATTTGACCTTGTTTTCATATCTACCTTTCGCAGCTGCAAATAACAGCAAACTCTGGTTAGGTTAGCTGGACGCTCAAATCCTACATTTCTGTTCATTCACATGTCTAAGTAGAACAAATGGCAGGTATAATTTATATACAGAAAAACAGCTTTTTAAAATTAAAAGTAGACTTGTTGCATCAAGTTTGTAATGATGTACTTCTAACAGCATTGACAAACTGATAAACATTTTCTTTACAGAAGCTGTCACTGTTCTTCCATTTGCAATCTTTTGCTCCCACAAAATTCATTAGCCTAGAGAGATCACTGATCACTGTTTATCCTTTGGGTTTTACAATTATAGAAAACAGCCGATACAGCTTGTTTTCCCTGTCCTGGTCACACAGGCGAGGCAGGCAGATGACTATCAATGAGATATTACAGTGAAAATCTTAACAAAAATGTTAAGTTCTACTCCACAGAAGCCATCTCTGCAGGACACATTAGTTCAGTCAATCCTTCAATTACCAGAGCAGTTGATCTGGGCTGTAGATCAGCCCTGAGCACAGACACAGACAATCCCGAATTGGCTTCATGCAGAGACAACTTCAGTTCGGTCAGGCTCGGTAGCTCAGATAACAAGTTGGCACACGCAGAAGGGTCTTCAGGGCAGCCGAGGTGTGAAGTCTGGCTGCCTCCGCGGCTGCAGCCCCCCAGCCTAACCCAAGCGGACTCCGATGCCCTATTTTAGGGGATCTCTGAAGGGAACAGCGCAGAAAAAGCTGCAAAGTAGATCTAGTGTGTCCCACTGCACTTGATTCAACTTGCAGAGTCTCTCCTATATATTTGTTCTCCGGTAGCTGAGCTGCGCACAGGGTTTATTTGCCCGGCGCGGGACAGAGCAGCCAAGCCCAGAGTGCCGAGGGATGCAGACCCCACCACAGCCTACTGACGTACCTCCAGGTAACGCCAGCCACGCTCACCTGTGTCAGATCCGCACAGACACAGCCTCACCTCCTCCAGAGCTGAGTTTTCCTGGGTCTTCCATCATTGTACAGAGTTCTTCGCAAATACATAATTTTTCATTATTTTCCCGTAATGCTGCAGAGCGACAGCCTTCCCAAATAAAAACAACTCTGCCTAAGTTAACGGTATTTGCTTATGCTGATTACAAACAGTATTTATAAAGCACAGATAAAGCAACGTAGCTCCAAAAGTACAGAAAGATGTACTAACCCCAGTCATGAATAGGGGTGAAGTAAATAAGGAAAACTGAGGAAAAGAAAAAAGAAACAGTCTAACATCAATGCTGCCTTCAATTCCCAAATGCTAGCAAAACTCACATTCTGTTAATAATTTTTAAACTAGGGTAACTACTGTGTTTCTACTGTTGTACAGCAATGATTACTTTTGCAAAAGCTTATCTTGTATTAACTTTTCTCCTTCACAATACATCCACAGTCATAGTAACAGAGGACTGTTGGAAAAAAACCACCAGGCAACCACAACACATAGTTTTAGTAACAAATTTAACAAATTTGCTTTATTAACAAATTTAAGCTGAGTCTCAACTCTTGTTTAAGTCTTCTGCTAGTCTGAAAAAAAAAAATAATCTTAGGGACTTCTCACACAAGTAAAGAGGCATGAAAATTTGACTATATATTTGCTTAACTACCTAAGTAACAGCTTAGTATATTATGAGTTGAGACGCATTATGTAGTTTTACCACATTCTGATGAAACAAAGGAAGCACAGAGAATAAAAGATAACAGACATAAGATGGCAAAAATAACAATCTTTGCAGTATAATTCTCTAGAACAATTTCAACTTACATGATAAAATAAGTTCTGCCAGCGATACTTCTAAAACTGAACTGGAATGAACAGGAAGCCAGCAATAAACCCTACGAGAACTCCTAAGCTCCAGCAGGTAACACCACAACGTTCTTGATCTCGGCTAGCGTGCGCCCTCGTAAGTGAAGTGCCATAGGAAACGATGATTAGCAATGATGGAAGCAAAAGCCACAATTATACTGATCTACTGAGTGAACACTGCATCACTTCTAGAGCGCATGAAGCCGTACCTCCTCAGGCCAGGAAAACGGACAAGCACCGAAATGTATAGGGACTCTGCAGGGCGAGTCTCACCGGGACAGGCGGGAACGGAAAAACACTTCGGAAAATAAAAAGGCAATGTGTTTGGCCTATGCACAGGTTTCCCCTGCATTCATCACAAAATAAAATATGAGCTCAGGCTTCTTTCTCCCCAAACTGAAAAGCTTAAGGAAGGGACTGACCGAAAGGATAAGCAAAGAAGAGACTCACTTCATCTATTAAAAAAGGCGTAAAATGTAATCTTAAGGGGGGGGGGGGGGGGTGTCAAGCATTTTAAACAGGAGAACAAAAATGAGATTATTGATTCAATAAAGTTAAGAAAATTTAAATAAATGCCACTAAAGAGATTAGATTCATAGCAAGAAGGAAGCGAAAGGTATGCAACACCGTATACTGTGAGGCCAAAAATATCTATTCAGAAAGCAAAGAAATTATACAAAACCATTTAAAAAATGCAAAGGAGGAGAAGCACAGCTTCCCACAACGTAAGCAAAAGGACTTGCTGTGTTTGTGTACAGGCAGATGTTACTACTCTTCCTGGGATTTTATTTATGGGTAAGCACTCACAAAACAAACTGCCACTTGCGTTTTCCCTCTTACATACAACAGTTCTAAGACCTCAATACCTAAAACCTGCCTATTTCTTCCAGCTCTGAGGGAAGCTCCAACCTCTCTTACATCCCAGGCTAACTCCCTCGTTAATACAATTCAAGACAATTCTGCAACACCAAACACAAGCTTCAGGAACCAGGTGAGAACAGGACTATTCAACAAAGAAGCCGTGATTCCCCAATTTAGCTTGGTCTTGTCTGAAGCCACCAGTAACGTAAGTGACAGTATGAACAGGTACCGGCCTGCAGACACCAGGACAGAACTAAGACAATATTTAAAAGCAAGTCTGGAATGTCATAAGCTTGAAGTCTTTGACTTTGCAATCCATATAGCTTCCTCTACTTCATTCAGATGCTGTTTCTTCCCCCACTCTCTCTCGTCCTTTTAAAGAAAGAGGTAACAGTCAATCTCTAACATCCACTTTTCTGTGGCAACCGCAGAATTTGAACAATGAAACCTCAGAAATTTAGATCATGCTTTGACAACTTCAGGTAAGGCTACCGACCTTTCTCTAGTGCACCAAGGGTGCAGGTAACTAAAAAACCCTAAGATCAAGACCAACAGGGCATTGCCTAAAGACTGTCGGCGTGGAGCGGTGCCACCCCCCAGCCGCACAGGCTGGGGGCACGGGGCAGAGCAAGGGCAGGCTCAGCCCAGGCGCCTCGCACAGTCCCGGGCTTAAGCGCACGGAAAAGCTGCACTTAACACCCAGAACGTCATTTTACGGTACGTTACCATTCCAGTTGCCTTTCTTCTTTGACTCTAAGCCCCAAACCCTAAAATACTTGTTTTCAGAATACTTTCTACAAACTTCCATAAGGCCTATATTAAATCCAAAATACACAATAGGCTCTTGACAGTGGAAGATAACTTCATAAAGTGAAAATTAAAGTGTACTAAATTTGCTACTCGGTGTGTAACAAGCTGCAGTATATTTCCATTTGTAGCATGAACGAATTCACCTGTATGTTACTCTGAACTACTATTAAAATATCTTGCGATTTATACAGAATGGGAAATAAAGATACAGCTTTATGAAATGGAGCTACAAGAAGTCATCTATGCCAAGAATTCATCAGTCAACAAGAACAAAAGTCCACAGATCAAGCAGAGGATAAAGGTTTTCTATTTTATTACTGTTGAAAAATAAAAACAATCCCGATTAGTCATATTAAAGCAAGTCTCAAAGTGTTCAAATTATAGAACTACTGGAGGGGGAAATATAATAAAATAAAATAAAATCTCAAGCTGGAGAGGAGACTGCCAGCGCGCGCACCCCCTTCCCCCAAACCAACACACACAAACCACCCACCCACCATGCCAAAGGTTAAGTCATTTAGTCAAGTTCAAAGATCTTCAAAGAGTTCTTAGATCCAGATAAGCCCATATGTTACCAAAATTCTGTGAAAAGCTATTACTTTCCAATCTGCTTTTCATGTCTAAGTTACAGAACACACAGATGCTTGGCATCACTCAGTATCCCTAAATTCTCACACCAGCTAATCAAGGCTCACCAATAACTTTCCTATCTAAAATCCTAAGAAATGTCTTTATTCCATCAACACTTAGTCCACTTGTAAAAATTGAAAGTATCCATAAAAGCCCATTCAGTTACTGCACAATAAGTGTTAATTTGCTAATTTCTTCACAGGTAATCAATTAAAATGTAAAATATTGGATAAAATTAGTTGCACTAAATTTAACAGCTGCTCCATAAGCATAATTAGTTTCACAAGGGCCATATGTATTCTGAACAGAGACAGAGTTGAAACAAATAAGCAGATTTTAAAACAAGTTTGAGGAAATCTGCATTTAATTAGCAGGTGGGCACTACAACTGCATAATGTTTTTATACATTTATATTTATGAAGTGACAGAAGATCTAAAGGCTTTTTAAAATGGCGTTTATTGTTTGAATGGGAACTGTTTTGCTGCATGCTAAAGTGATTTAAATCCTTATAGCTCTGCTTTGAAAAAATCATAAATGGTGAAAGAAAACATGTGGAAAACTGTAAAACTAGAAAGAATTTGCGACAAAAAGCAGATACACATACCATAACCAAAAGGAAACTACACTTAATTAAATGTACACTACATCTGGAATATCAGCCTAATAAAACGTGAAACTATTAATTTTCATTGTTCTAAAGGAAATGAGGTCAGTGTCGTTTAGTATTTCCCCAATTATATTGCACTAAAGCATTGAACTATATCGTATAGGTACAACCTAATCTTTTCAAAACACTGCAATTTGAAAACAGTCACTGCGACAGACTTTTTAAAATGGAAAGAGGAATTAGAACGCAAATGCAAGGCAGCTCAAACAGAAGAAAACGAGCGTTCTTTCAGTGAAGGGAAGTTTTGGAAAAAATAAGCAGCTTTATTGGCAAACAGCAATCGCCACGCGAATGCAAGTTGCTGAGATGTCAAGTTCTTCCCTAGCATGCTCCAAAGTACCTCGCAGCTGATACCACTCTTATTAGATTATTATTAACCCAATAGCCACAAACAAAACCCAACAAATTCATGCCTCTCTAATACTTTAGCAATAAATCAGAAGTCTGGGAAAGAACAATGAAACACAACTGCATTGCATCAAACCTGGATATTCATATTGGTAATAAAGACATAGTGCAAAGGCACAACTAATTGCAGCAAAATGACATGTTCTCTTTCAAGGCATATTAAGAGAGTTTCTTGTTTAACTCAACTTCACTAGGAAGGAAAAAAAAAAAAAAAAAATCACAGTACGAGTTCTTGGGGAAGGTAAAATAATTTCAAGCATCAACCGCAGTTGTTCAGAGTGTGGAAGTTACTAACACTAGACTTTTTTTTTTTTAATGCAAATACTGCTACCTCTAAAAAACATTTCAGGTCACTATTAGCTTGCAACTTTAAAATGCATGCATTTGAGGAAGCTAAATATAGATAACATGTATGATAATATAGTTTGTTTATTTATTGTTAAATGTAAGGTGAGTGAAAATGAAACTAGGCAGAAGCAGAGAGTCAGCTTTTAAGTCTGAAACGAGACTGGTGCTAAGAGGAAAAAGAAGCTGTTTCAAGGCAGCAGTTTAGACAGTTGGCAAGTGACAAAGTAGAGGGGTATTAAAGATAGTAACCAAAATAGAGGAGTATTAAAGATAGTGACAATATCATCCACCGTGCCAGAGAAATGCAAGGTGAAATATAAACAGTAACGGACAATCAAGAGCACGGTTTGCAGAACTGAGGGAGTGGATTCACCAGATATAGGCATCAACTCAGTCCAGTAATACACAAGTCTCCACCCATCAATTACATTAATTACATAATCAAACATTTGAGGAAACAATACTCAAAATTCCAGTAAGCTGTAATTAAACAAAAAAAGAGAAGGAGTTACTGAAAACTTGGCATGAGCAGTACATAAATGCAGGCAGAGAGAAGAGCAGACAGAGAAGACACTACTTTTAGTTTTGCTTATTCTCAAGCAGTCCGTTCCGTACAAACCTAGTTCTCCAGACTACAACCTCCTGGTCTCATCTTCTTTGGACGTGAGAAGAGGTAAAGGGCCTTCTTTGCCACAACACCTTGACTATCCTACAAAGAGTCTCCTTACAGTAGCTGAAAGACTCTAGACCCAGCGCCGACAGCGACAGCCCATCTCCGGTTCAGTACGCCCACATCACCACAAAGCTGCTGGAAAACCTACAGGAGATCAACGACTGGGTGAAAAGAATTTACTCCAGAACTACATAAAGTTTACTTAAATTGAGCTTGTGTGTCAGCAGGCCTTCACTCAGAGACTCGCTTCTCGCGGAGTTCAGACAGAACTCCTTGCCCAAGAAATGAGTGGCAGACGGGAAAGCTGACCACGACCCCACCAGCTGCAGGAGCGCTTCAACAAAAGCCTTCACAGCAAACTAAAACCAGAAAACAGACTTTACTAAATATTATCTGAAAAACAGAAATATAAATTGGAAATTAAACAGCTGCTATTCAAGCATGGAGATAAACCATTCGGTTTTGTGGACGTGTTTTTACAAAACGCCTAACAAAGTTAGTTACGCTAACCTGTACGTAACGAGAACTCGCTTCCTTCATCAAATGGCTCACTTGAGGAGCATTTCCTTGCAAGCAGAAGTGTGATCCGTTTGAGAAGGCCAGATGCACGTTACAGATAACGTATGGAAGTACATAAACCAACTGCAGTGTTATTGCATACGCATTATTTTGGCGTTCGGCACAGAAAACTATATATGCTATTTTTCAACAGGTTTTTTTGTGCAGAGGCAGGATTGTGGGAGCAGCTGTGGCCAAAGGAAGTGTAATGAAGTGTGCTGGCTGGGATCTGGGACGGGAGAACAGCTGTGCGAACAGCTCCCACTGATCTACTGGAGCTGCCGGCTGCTCCACGCCGCCAGCGACGGCAGGAGGGGATCCTCTCCCCGCTTTGCTCCTTCGGCTTGCGCAGAGGTCGCTCGCTGCCCCAGATGTAACCGGTCCAAAGGAGACGAGGATCTCTGGCCTCACCTTCATTGGGGGGAAACAGGTTGCGTCATCCATTTCCCTGGTTAATCTGTGTGAAGACTCTGAACTGCCTCTCTTTGCTAAGTTTTCACCTCAAATTAGGATAGTCAGTTTAAGAACATGTTTTTACATGAAACGAACTTCTCTCGCATCTTTCTTTTTTTAGAGGCTGCATCAAAAGAGTCTTTTTTCTAACCCTACATTCACGTCGCCATCTCATGACTGAACAGAAAAAGCTCAAATTTAATTCTAGTAACCTTTGGGTAATAAAGGAACAGGAGTTAGTACACCGTCCTGGCTGCTAAATAAACTACGAAAAAAGCCACCCCTCCTATTCCCCATCCTTTCTCATTCAGTTCTAGCAGTCTGGAAGTTCTAGACCTCAAGGGCATAAAACCACATACACCTACACAAGTGTATGCAATATCCAGCTGCACATATACTATATATAAACTTCCATAGAAAACCAAAGTTAAGGTTGATGAGAGAAGTAATTATTATTCCGGTAATCTGTTAACAAAACAAAAAAAAGCTCAAATGAGTTGAGAATATCTGGCTTGTCTTCTGCTCATACGAGAGGTTAAAAGCTACTCAACCTCAAGGTGAGGGAAAAGCGCAACAGTTGTTCGTTTGCCACACGAAGATACCAGCAAGAGGGATTCCTTCCTCTCCTAACCCAACTCCACAACTGCCACTGCTTAGGCTGAAGACAAAGCAACCAGAAAAAATGAGCTGTATGAAACTTCTGTTCCTTTCCACTGTACAATCCTGCAGGAAAGGCATTTCACATCTTTTTGACATTCTTTTCAAAAACACTAATGGGAAAACTCGAATTCTATATGAACGAATAAGGTAACATATTCTATTAGCAAGTAAATTCATCAGACTTTGTAATTAATTTATACATACACATGCAGTTATTCTATTCTTGATACAGCTGGAATCTATTTTAAAAAACAAAGGCCCAGCTTACTTTCAGGACTCTCCATAAATATACCAAATTATTCGTTTCTACATCATGCAGGCATTAGTGACTCCGCATCTGCTGTGACAGGAAGATCTGGAGGTATCACACAGCAATGAAAAAAGGTCAAATTCATTTTCCAGATGGAATCACTATCCAGGTAATTATTTGTTGTAAATTTGACAACACCTCCGATATGTTCCTTAGCTTTTTAACGTAATAAGTGAGAGATTTCAAGGTTGGATTTTTCACTTCCCTGGTGCCTCTGAGCAGCTCAAATTAGTTACAGGTAAGTGCTACTCTTCTGTCTCTCTTTGACAAGACCACTACTTCATTTTTTGTGACTGTAGAACATGTATGATTGAGGCCCCAATCATGGTTTGAGCTTAAAGATACTGTAATATTTATGTATACTTACATCCGCAAAGAGGTATTAGACAGCTGAACGAAGTTACCTAAACAGATGCTTGAAATCTGCTTACACCATGGGACACCAACTGTTCTCATAAACTGCAAAAAATCACCCAAAAAACCCAACCCGGAGCATTACAGCACCACCGTCGTCAACACGAGGCCCTCAAACCTGTTAGAAGTACCCGCACGGATCCCAAACTGAACCAACAGAAAAACCCATCTCAACATTTCTCACTCTTCAACACCGCAGTAACTCCCAGTACCATTTAAAAGGCCCCAAAACTGGCTTAAAGACAAGATTAAAGCATATGCTTGTCCTTAGAAACAAATACCTAATTTAAAAGACCAGAACTATTGAGACAGACTCGATTCGCACGATGAACAGAGGTCTCAGGTGACACATTGGAAATAATAGCTGTCTGTCTGCTTGTACTTGACTGGTAACAAATTAAACCATTACTCTGTGCTCACAATTAAGAAAAATGGAAACTTTTTTCTTCAATTTAGGGATAAAATTTAAACCTAAGATGCCTGTTTATGAGATGTAAAAAGTTTGAGGTATTCCACCTATCCTTTTTACCACATTAGGTTTCTGAAGCATATAGAAAGACTTTTAGAATACCATCTTTTTTTCCCAAATTAAAAAAAATCTGAACATATTTAATGAAAATAGCCATAACTTTACTATAGGGTCGAGTCTCTGAAAATTAAGTCATAAAAGGGTTTTCGAAAATTCTGAAGCACACACACAAAAAAAGCAAAAACATATCGCACCATACTGTCAAAATCTTTTGAAGACACAACAAACAGTTTGTCTATTTTGTTACTATTTTTCAATACACATTCTATAAATGCAAAGATAATTTTCTAATTTACATGCAAGTTAGATGCATCTTACTTTAATATTCTATATTTTACAAACACAGAGTAGACAGAGGAAAGCATGCTCTTTTTTTTAGTCTTCTCCTAGATGAATACCGAACAGCTTATTTGCTGGAGGCTGATGAAGAATACACAGCTCACAGGCTTATCAGCCGCAAAATCAACTTTACTGGAAGTTATCACCTATAACCCTGTTGCGTCTTTCCCAAACCCCAACTCTAACGACTAATTAAAAACTCCAAAAGGGAGGCGGGGAAGAAACTCTGAAAATTCCACTTAGTATTTAAAAAAAAAAAAAGAAAAAGAAAAAGAAAAGTGTTTTCATCATGGAACCTGCAATTGTTACATAAGATATTGTAAAACAAAACACACCAAAGAGAGAAACAACAAAATCTGGACTGTTTTAAAAAAGTACATAAAGCAACAAAACTACTTGATTATTATACCTCAAAATGTATTACGACTGTTCTGATCAATTGATGATACTCATCACAACTATTTGATATTAATCCCAATTTAAATGAGTAATAACGATCAATTAAAATGTGATTTCTACATACCTATGCCTTTGTTTAAAAAAGGCTCTCGGTTTTACTATGGAATTCTCTAAGCTTTGCTTTTTGTTTAAAATATAAAACAACAAAACCTCACGAAACCACAGCAAAACAGTGAAATAATTACAGACCAGCACTGCGCAGCCTTCCTGAATCTGCAAGAAGCCTGCAACAGCAGCTATTATGTGCTACACTCCTCTCCATTTTGAAACCTGAAGGCAAGAATTAAAACGTAAACTGTATTATTTCCATCACTGAGAATATTACCAAAATTATGCAGTTAACAAGCTGACTCCAAAAACTACCTATTGTGTCCCTCAAAAGCTTCAACAATTCTCGTCCCAACAGCTACGTCGTGACTCCCAGAATATTAACAGCATTATGGGGAAGCTGGAGGGGAGGGAATTGGAACATAATGAGATTTAAGAACTGAAAGGTAGTAATGTATATTAAGCTCACAACGTTCTAAGCAAGGCAAGCTTGCCTGCCACCCCTCCACCACCTTCAAATGCCTCTTCAGCAGCAACCGATGTCCCCATATTGTGCTGGCAGACAGTTGTTTTACTGTCGCGTACTTTTCATGTCTCTCCAACTTTCTTTTTGCCCCACATCTATTGTTTCCTGCTACTAATCAAACTACAAAGTCTTTGGGCCTCTATTTTGAATACTCATCGATACTGCAGACAGCACACTAAGAGCTTGATCCCTGTCTGGCACTTTCCCATTACAAGTAACATAAGGGTACGTTGACTAACCACAGGCAATCAAGATATTACCATTCCGCAGATGAGATGATATCATCTCTAACAATCTATTGTACTTCACAGTTGCAACAGTTGATAACTTCGGTTACCAAGCTTCAGTTTCGTAAGATGCACCAACCTTGCGATCCTATCAGCTTGCTGTAAGATATGTTCTGAAATAAGGTCAAGACTTCATTGTATTATTCAGATAATTCGATCTTTTTAATTTAGCTGAAGCATGGGAATACTCCATAATTCAGATACTTTACCACAGTCTTCAGGAAAGCTTTCATCAGAATACTCGAGATCTTACTTTATCCTGTTGCCTGATCCACAACATTCAGGCTTCTAATGCTCCTTTCAGGCTAGGGGTGAGTAACAACACATCCTAACAACCGCTAATTATCGCCCCTGTGAGTAAGTGGCTCTATTGACTTGGACTCAAGATTAGAGTTGCAATCTAATGCACTTTTGCAGTCTGCAGCCAGAAAACTGTTGATAAACTCTGATTTTAGCAAATGCTTGCACGTTGGGTCTAGCAGACAGGACAATCAATGGTGTAAGGTGTGCAACCGTGCAGATTTGGTCTTCATCCCGTAAATCAGACACAACTAAGGACCCCATCGAGGTAGGTCGCCGTTTTTCTCCTCAGCGCGTGGCTGAGCCCCGTAACAGCACTGATACACGCTCCTTCCTTTCGCTGTGTTCGTGTCGATTCTGCTCTCTGCTTCGTTTTGATTTACAGGGTTTTCCCAAGTAAATTTAACAGTAGACAGGAATCATGCAAAAGAGGACCCTTATATTCTGATTTGATAGTTAAAATTCTTGATGTTAGATACTTAAGGAAGAATAACCAGCTGACTTAAAATTAATAATGGAGAATAAACAGATAATAATTTAAACTGAAGGCTTGCTTGAAATTCACCTACCTTTCCCATTTCTTAGCCATATTTCCTCTTTGCTTCTCCAATCCCCTATCCAGCAGCTGTTCTCTGCCTCCCCATTGGAGAATAAGATATAAAGTAATGTTACAAACAAAAAACATGTGAATTTTCAGTATATTCACATTTTTGAGGAACGGACAGTTTAAAAACAAAACAAACAAAAAAACCCAACTTTTTAACTTCTCACAAACAAACGAAGCAAAAGATTTAGGGCAAGAACAGCGTTAACAACGTCTTGTTTGTTCGATTATTATTTGTTCCATCGTTTATTTGTAAGTTGCAGAATACAGCACAACACTTGGACAGGATGGAGCGTAAGCAGCAGCAGTGGGAAACAACACCATTTGGCCATTTTCAACTCATTTTGAGAGGGGAAAAACCAAACGAACCGAGAGTTATTTACCATTCCCTAATTCAAACCGTAGGGAAAGCCAAATGGTATTGGTTCCTTGGCAACAAGCCTACCCTTGACTGGCCAGCGCGGCCCTAGGGGGTCCCAAGCCAAGGCAGAGGGAGATGAGCTGTGAGTACCGCAGGACGCAGACCGGCATAACCCCCAGTTCCCCTACGGAAGCCAGAGCTGAAGAGGGATGTGACATTTGCCTACATTAATCCGATCACGCTAACTTGTGGAAGGGCCATGACTAATTTGCTCCGCGTGTGAAATTTTTTTTTTTTTTTTTTTTTTTATGTACTGCTTCTGTTTAGCCATCACTTGAAAAATATGAAATTTTCTCTTCTCTAGTTTAGGAGGAGAGTCAGGTCCAGACAGACTTTTGGAAGCTCTCACTAGAAAGGGAACAGCTCTACCTGAAATGAAACTAAGTTGTTTACTAAATTCCTTTTGTAATGTGCATTTCATTTTAAAATATGCTAAAAAAGATTTATAAAAACTTGACTAAAGATCCTTTCCCAACATGTTTTCTTGGTTTGTAGTCCTCAGCTGCCATAACAGTACAATCTTTAATTGTACACCATATATTTGTTATAGGATAAAGCATCTTTACTTAAAACTGTTAAAATACAGTACATTAAAGAGTTCACAACAGATTAATGACTTCTAGCTAGCAAAAATTGCATTTTGTTTATAAATTTGTATCTCATTTTTGACTAATACACGTCAATGAAAACAGGTCAGTCATATTTTCTTCCAACACACAAAAAAAAAATCATCTAGACCATATTTGCTGTGAATTTCACATGGCATAACACTAGTTACCAGTGCCCCAGCGCTGGGTAGTCTGCAGAGAAATAGCACAACATCAATACAGGGTAGTAAATTGAAGTTACAGCAGGAAAGATGACTGTTTTAAGACAGAGAAAAGTCCAGAGGAATGGGCAGTAATGGCCAAAGCCGCTCCTCGTGTCAAAGCACGCTGAAGGTCCCCAACAGCGGCACTCTAGCAAAGCCCCGTGCAATACGAGCTGATCTTCCAAAGCAAACCCCACAAGGACGGCAGAAAGGACCTCCTGTCTTCACGGAGGACACTCGGCCCAGGGAGAGCCTTCACAGAGCCAGGCTGGTGACGGGGTCCACTCAGAACCCCAAACTCAACACAAACCAGATGTCGAAATTTGGTAATTACGTAAATGTCTGTGTAAAGTTCTCACTGTGAAGAGTTTTATACCTAACGTGATAGCTATACTTTTGATTCCCATTGCACTGCCATACTACATCAGAGACAAATACACCCATCAGTAGCTGCCACTTTGACTAACACCAGAATTTCCAATACAATCAATCAGAAAGTTCAAGGCAGATTAAAATTGTTGTTCTGTTCTAAAATGTATTTCCTAGTAATAGTTTTGATAATCTATGAAGCAGCATTTCCATTACCACGTATCTGACGGGACTTCATAAAATACAATTCCTAAGGAGTATCAGTAAGATAAGGATATTTGTATTTTATATAGTTTTTCTGTCTTGAATATTTGTTTACAAAAGTGATCTCTTCTCAAAAATTACCATTATAAAAGTCTCAAAGTTAAAACCATTTTAAGAAATTTGAAAGAATTCTGCAGCTTTCCTTAAGGACTAGTTTGTATATTAGTTTATGCTACCACAATTCACTTGCTTTAACCCCTTATTTGTTACTTGAACTAATATTTCATGAATAAATTACATTTTTTTCTTTTTTAAAATGAATAACTATTTTCAATCAATCTTACACTTTAACCATAATATGAACAATTATTTTTTAAACTTATGTTTTAACATTACATTACTGGAACCACATTTTTTTTGTGGCAAAAATGGCAAAGCTGACCTTTATTTTATTAGCCTACAATTTGCTCACCGGTGTTTTCTTAAGCTATAGGAATGGCTTATGTACATTGACAACATCCCACAGATGGTTATGATTACGTTCAACAGGACAACGCACTCATTGAAAACTTTCACAGACGCTTACCTAATGGGATGTCACATTAAATCTGACATAGTAAGATAAAATAACTACATACTAATTATAACATCTCAAAAAGGTCATTCTCAAATGATAGTCACAACATTTCTAGTGTAATTATTGACAGAACCGGTGCACTAACGTTCGTGTAAGAATGAGTTTTTAAACAAGTGGGATTATTACATAGCTTGCTTCTGCCAGAAGATGTCCTTGAATATACAAAGCTGTCAACGTCTTGGAAATAGATGCCCCTAACTACAAAACTCTGGTAAACGTCAGAATTCGATTCGACTACTACTTGCTTCCTCTCTTAATGCTTAATGACTAATTCCTCAGAGATACCCTTAAAAGCCCTAAAATGTTGTCCTTGGGTAGAAACTTTCACTCAGCAATCAATCGGGAGCAAATTAGATGACTGTGTTGAAATGTACTGCACTGTTTAAGCTAACAAATGAACGAAGAAAGGTAGTGTATCGGAACATATGCCACTACACTGAAGTTGCTAAAAGGGTCTGTTGGAAGAATATTTGGTTTCCAGTGAAGCTAATATGCTATAAGAAGGGACAGTGATGAAAGAATACCAAGTCATATGGAAATCCAAATATAGTGACAGACACAATTATTTTACTAATTGCTAATGAATACAGTCAAGTGGCTTCAAAAAGCAAAACTTTGCTTGGACTACTTCAGGTTTTGACCTCTGCATGAGCAAATGCATTTCAAACTGAAGCCCACCAAAATTGATTAACGGCGCCAGCCAAGGCCAGCGTGTAGTTGAAGCTTTCTTCCATCTATCACATGGCCCCAAGGATAGTTAAATGAACCTTAAAATGGCTACAAACAGCTCAATGACTACACAGACTCCTGCCAATTAGAAATAATTAGGCAGTCATTTTGGTGGTAAGTCTTTTTAAGTGCATACATAATGATGCAATGATGCTTATTAGCGATCTCACATGAGCTATGCTCAAACAGCCTGGAATAATTATGCAACTATCACAAAGCCTTGCACATCTCTGTACTTCACCTTAATGCATTTAAAAATCCACTTCATTACCTCCAGTAATTAATCCTCCATTAATTGCAGGAAAAGCCCAGTTTACCGTGCTTCGTTTCTAATTATCTTATAAATAGTTATGGTTCTAATTAATGTGTTCATTAAGCTGAATATCTTTCTCAAAGCCATGCTCAGAGCAAAGGTTCCGCTTTTGAGAGAAAAAGCCTAACTAGCCATAAGGTGAGGCCATTTTGGTTGTATTTGCTTTTATTTTAGTATATTCAACCTCCTAATTGGCATTTAAAATCTAATTTGGAAGAACTTCAAGACAACTATATAGTAGAAAAATAGGAAAAGGATTTTTTTTTTTTTTTACCCATTCTCCAATCAAGAAGCTTAGAGCTTTAACGGGAAAACTTTTAGCATATCTTTTTGATACAGACTGGTAACAGATTTTCAGTGCTATGCCACAGATTAATTTAAATTCTATTACAATTTAGCTTACCCCTGCATGTTTCCATATAAGAGAAGCAAAAACTAGAGAAGAAAAATAGGTATCTAACAGTATATGCATAATTTAAAAAAACATACTACTGCCCTTGCCTTCATTTCTAGGCTATAAATCAACGGTACAGAATTACAAAAAAATTGAAATCAGTCATTCGAGCTGAGCATAATATAACCCTTTAAAGTCAATGAGCGTTTTTCAGTTTGCATTACTAGGAGTTGATATGATCCTATGAAAACCGCAACTGAAGAATATTTTAAAGTAATATTTATGGATAAGGAAACTCCATATTGAAAGCATATGTTTCACAGTATTTTGGAGGTATGTATATATGAATTTGCAGAAAAATTAAAGATTCAAAATGAAAAAATTCTACAAAAGCACATCCAAAACATTTCAGTTACAGTTAACATGAAGGTATAAATATTGACTTCCTATCTTTTCCTGTATTTCATTTTTTTTTAAATATACATTATATTTAAATGCATCTCTCTCCAGTTACACTATGCAAAAACAAACAGAAGTTTTTCCTTATGTGATCTCATATTTAACATATGTTGCTCAGGTAGTTACTTAAACGCTATTTTAACAGTACAAATACAAAGGCTCTACATATGCCTGAAATTATCAATGTGTTTTGGTAAGCTTTTCTTCCTGTAACATCACGCCTTAGTAAAATCTGGAATCACTGAAGTCAAGTGCAGCTTTGCCATCGGCTCTGATAGGGCCAAAGTTTTCTACCCATAAACATATATCAGGACCAGATGAAGCATTACATCTATATGTATTCTTGCTCTTGCATTTCAGGGAGACACGGTGCCTTGCCTTAGAAACTGGCAACATTCCCTGTTCACGATGCCTTACGCCAGCTTTAAAATTGCCTCTCACCTGATCTCAACTTGAACGGCCCAGCCTTGACCCTTCTTTCCCCAACCCACGTTCTCCACACGTGGGCATCTCACCCTGTTCTCCTGCTCCTTGCTAAAAGAGAGCAAGGGAGAGCTTTCAGACAGATCAGCGCGCTGAACTATCTTGAAGCATAGATGTGGGAGAAGAACAGGCACTAAAGGATGAAGTCTCACAGGACCCCATCTTTAATCAGGTTAATCTGGCACGAACTTGCTCCCAAAGCACACTTTGGTCATAATATCAACAAAAACTGGAAGCTGCCTATCAGGGTCTTCAAGTACAATTGATTTATATGAGATAAAATTTGTTTGTACAAAGGTACCGAGAATACTGTACGCAGCAGCTACTGTCCTACTCAGGAAGGCAGCAATGCCCTGCTACCAAGCAATGGCTTCAGCCAAAATCTTGGACAAAAGCAGTGACCAAAGAATTCCAGGGCACATACACTGATTTATACAGAAGAGTGATCATCTCTAAAAAACAAAGCAACAACAACAACAACAAAATCCTCTAAAGCGAGAGTCAGCAACTACCATTTCTGCGACAAAGATGGATTTTGAGCAGCACACAGCACAGCTAGGAGCAAAGAACCATAATACCTCCAGAAAAATAGCTAGGAAAGGCAGTGGTCCCCAGGTCCTGGCTCCCACGAAGTTCCCAACTAGCTTCCAGCCACAGAGGCAAGACATTACTGATGAACATCATCTCTGTCTGGTAATTAATTTCTCCCAGGACCCGATATATTTCTAGCAATATATTTAACCTCTAGTTTGAGAAAAGCAAAGCATGAGGCCCAGCATACTTCAAATGTTGCTGACCCCTCATCCAAGGTGGCTGGCTATGAGAACAACAGTCTTGTTGTACCTGCCCCTCATGTAACCTGAATAAAATAGCACAAGAGTAATATTCCAAGATAATTGAGAAGGACTACGGTAACCAATCTATTAATACGTAAGGTAAACATGGCAAGGAATCTGTGGAAGAATCAGTAATCCATCATCAAAACTATCGCGAAGAGGGAAGCTGAGTTAGGGTTGTACGTGTAATGTTACCCTGGCACATACAACTTCAGCAAGGTTGACTTAGGTACAGGCAACAAAATCCAGGTTGAACTTTTGAAATACAGGGGTCTGACAGCTACTTGTATTCTACTGTTACAGGGTAACCGTTACTCTCGCTAGGGTTTTTTTTACATTCTGATACGTCCCGTAGAAAAGATATAGTAAAACACTTTCTCGGCAAAAATACATGGTTTTCGCCTGCATCTTTTTAAGCTAGATACTGGTACTGCCGTATGTTATTAGAATTAGAAAGAATGAAAGATGGAAATAAAGTAAACAGTAAAATGTTTCTACCAAGTTCTACAATTTTGTGTTTCCCATTTTGATAATCACGTTCTAGAAACTAACACTGGGAACAGCAGCAATTTACGTGGCAAACAATGACGGTCTTGGATTACCCGTGCATCTTTAAGACATCTGCTATACGTTGGTTTGCATAGCTGCCTCTAGAAACATGATATCCGCAGCAAAAAATAATAGATTCTATTCAGGGCCAGAGCTTTGGTAGCAAAGAAAAAGAGGATTTTAAAAAAGTAAAAATACATAGTAGTTTAGAATGTAAACACATCAAAATCAAAAAGCCCATTCTCCACTAAGGGGAATCATCATCATCATCTTGTCTTCCTCAGTACCTTTTCCCAAACAGAAAACTGAAGCATAAAAACACCCACCCCCAAAAACCACCAATCTGCAAATACTCCCTTTCCCAAAGGGAGAAATAAAAGGTTTTAGAAAAATAACTAGCTATACTTAAAACACATTCTGTGTACATAACACCTGGACTTCTTCAGAAAAAAAAGTTTACATGCAATTAGACTCCCTACTTCGCTCTAAATGAACAGCACTTATATATTCATATCTTTTTAAAGGTTTTTTGTTTTTTTACCAATGAAAGGCATCAAAGCAACTGTCACTAGCAGCTAGCTGGCCTTATTGATAACTTAAGAGCCCTTGGCGTTGCCTTATGAAGTTTAATTTCCCAAAGCAGTCAATTAGATCTGGGTAATGTGCTCATTGGTGGGTTATTGCTCTAGGATATCTTCAGTGCTACTGCTTCACCCCGGTATTTTTTCCAGTACACTTATGTAGACAAACTGTGAAGTTCCTTTTGGAAAAAGTCAGTTATTATAGCTAAAAAAATTATTTTTAGGGACTATTGGTGCTACAACCTGTAATGCAACAAGATCCTGAGTAAAAACTGCAGGTTTTGATTTATTGGGGGAAAAAGAAGAAACATGATCCGACGTTACCATCCACAGAAAAAACTAAAGATCACATGAGCAAACTCACTAATCTGAATTTCACTAGCTCCTTCCTGCCCCAAGCCTTTATTTGAAGTTTAATGAAAGAAATACTACAATATCTTAATTAAATATACATTCTAATGGACCAAAGACTCCAAACTTCCCCTTCCCCACCAGTAAGAAGAGAGACAACCACGTAATACTTACACTGATTCCTTACATAATTATGTGGGTCCATACAGCCAGTTGCACATGAGTGTGTTAATTTGTGTAGCAAGGACAGAAGAAAAAATATCCTAGGCAGCAGATCAAAACTTTAAAAGAATAGTAGCTCCAGTAGCTACTACCAGGCAAAAAAAAAGAAGTAATGAAACATTTCAAAGGAACTATTCTGATTAAATAGCATTGCTTGATTTCTTATAGGACTTTTATCTGCTTCTCTTTGGGAAATTCTTGGATCCATTTGCAAAGGAGGTATTTCCAAAGCATTTTTATAGATTAAGACAGCTTTTCAACACTGGTTGACAATGTGTGCCCAACCTCGTTCTTCACAGTTGTCTTGTCATTTCTCGTTTCTTACAGCAGATAGACAGAAAAAGCCGTGTTTGTACCCTCTCCTTCCCTCATAGCTATCTCATCATTCTGAGTCAATACTGCTATTGTAACTCAAACTTCACTTCCTAATTCCTTCCATCTCCTTCCCATCAGACAACAAGACCCATGTTGTCTGATGTCTGTAGGATGGTCAATTCAGAAAACCTGCACTTTCTTCTTCCCCAAGCCTTTCCTTTTCCCCACAACAGCTAACGTCACCTGTGGTAACGCTTCTCCCCATAGGCAAGACCTCTGCTCAACTGAAACCAACTTCAGCTTTAATCCATACATCTGCAACATATTTAAATTTAGTCTTTCTTCACAACATTCTTAAAAATCAGTCTTCTAAGTGCACACAACTGCAATTCATCTCATTTGTGTGCTGATCTTTGCCCACCACTTGAGCCATTCCATTCTCTTTTTTTTTTTAATTAATCTCTCTTCTACCTCCTCCTGTTCCTCCATAAACTCTCAGTCCAATTTGCAAGGCTCCTCACAATTTTGCTCTTTGTTTATCTGCCATTATCTCTTCTACTACATGTAGCTGCTGACATTAATGTCTACCTCAAAATGCACATCCCTTTTATCTTCCTCTCCCAAGAACCTGTATTTTCTTTTCAGACCGATACTGTTGCAGAAAATTCTTCCTGAAGTTGTTCATAATTAAAACTCTACATTGTAATCTATTCGAAGCTATCCATTAGCGTGTGCTAACCAGAACAGACAGATACAGTCTGCAACTAAAGGGAAGGCTTGAACACAAGTTAGTGTAGATTATGTCTCGATCCAACACTTGTTATCAGCTGGAGGACCGGACAGGCCAGGGATTTAATTTGGAAAGGCCCTAACACAGTAATACCACCACACTCAAATAATACGATGCAAGGAAAAAAGAGACTAGCTGAAGACAGCCCCCTTCCTACTCACCATTCCAAGTAATGCAAATACAAAAGCACTCAACGATAATACTGTTTCTAGCTTCAAAAAGTCCTACAAACAACATTTCACTGGGCAATATCGACTCTTTACTAAAGTATTTGCTAATAATGGTTTGGATTTATTTTTAAGAAGATATTAAAAAAGGAAATTCTCAAAGACAAAAAAAGGAAATTCTCAAAGACAAAAGAAAAACCCTCATGCGAAAGATGACTGGCTCTTGCCAGCATTAAAAACTGAAACCTGCAAAAAGGTGAAGAGCTCCCCTATACAGCAGCACGCTACAGCGACCACAGGTAAACAACGGGTACACAGCAAGGATTTACAGCTTGCCCCAGCCATGAGTAAGGGTCTGAACGAAGCAATGACCTTTTTGAGAACAGATCAAACCCAACAGCAAGAATCTCTAACTTCAGGGTAAGCATCGTCTGGTATTGCATTTGTGTTTGAAGCAGCAGTGTTGAAAATGCACCCAGAAAGGGGTGGTGGGGAATTCTTTTCTCAGAATTCCATCATCGCTGCGTGTCATAAGCCAGGCAATGCAAATTACATTCTCTTCAGAGATCACTACATTTGTGAACCTGACTATGCAGTACGCATACCAACACAGCACTATTTTAAAGAAATTAGTGGGGCTTTACTATTATTTATTTAATGACCTTTTCCACATTGCACTTCTCTGCATGACTAGAGGACCCTATTTTTAAATACTACAAACTCTAAGTGCTAAACACGAAGAGTTCTGGCAAGCTATGAGGGTTGAACGTAAGTTAATTCTAGTTTACATTGCTAGGATAACGGCAACTTCAGTCAACAAGCTGCTTTTGCACACCGGAACCCAAGCCTATTCCAAAGCTACCCACAAAAAGTAGATCACCATGCCACTGGACTGCAAGACAACGCACACATTTCAATATTAAACCGATTAGACTGGAACTATGGTAAAGAAATAAGATGTAACCACGTACCCCCACGCACACTGGAGAAAAAAAACCCCACCACAGTGATGAACACTTCCTTCGCTGACAGTCCAAAGGCATCAATTCTACAAACAGGATACTTTACACATGGTATTTTCTCTTCTTAGATATGCACAGATTACTAGCCGATATCGTGTCAATCTAAGTTGAACTGTGTTAAAGATATTTCAAGGCAGCAGTTTCCAGTTTAACGTAAAGGGAAAAGCCAAAAACACTTGGCAGACAATAAAAACAAACTTGCATATTTAAAGGCAATTATAGTGAAATACTCTATAATCACTGAATTGTATGAAGTCAGGGAATAAAGGTTAACATATTGTGGTTAATTCTATTTAAAGCTCCATGAATTAGAAGATTTGCCTTACAAGTTCTGATGTAAAGTAAGTATTTTCATATACGATGAACTTGCAGAACAATTGCAGTGAAAACTCTGAAAATATTAACAAGACTCTATCCACATAGAAATTATATGAAATCCGAGTTTCTCCAGTCCAGAGAAGCATAATATTCTAATAAGAACTATCCTAATCTTCACCCAGCAATAATTTCAAGATGATATTATTATTCTCATTTCCTTGAATAATATCCATACTCCAGGGCCATTTTCCTTCTCATATTCAATATCATGCATGCTTGTATCAAGATTCCTTTCTTCATATCCTGTCACAGTATCAATCACTGCCTCCTGTCCACTCAATCCACTTTTGATTTATCAGCCGCCGTCTTTCTGGACTCCATAACTCGACCCAAACCATTTTAGCAAGACATTGACAAATAGCACCCAGTATCACATCAACCTGTTCCACTTAGTAAACTAAGAAACAGTAACTGTGACATCTCTGCATAAGTATTCCGTTCTATTCCCCAGACTGATGTATATTAATGAGGAGATGGTATTTGAAATGCTTCTTCCACATCAGCATCTAATATGATCAAATTAGGAAATGGGATGATTTATTAAATTTCGTAGAGCTGAAATATTTCTTTATATCACTATATGTGTGGTTTCAGAAAGTGAGCTGTTGCTTTCAATTTTTCTACTGAGGATGTGCCTGCATTTCACAGACGAATTATTGTCTTTAAAAAGATTGCAAGAAGGCGAAATGTTATTAAGCAAATGCTCAGTAAAACAAACTAAATCGGTTTTAAAATTCCTAATTTAATGTAAATCTTGGTTGTTTTGCTGAAATTCAGTTTGTGATCTTATTAAGTCATATTTGCATTGTACGATCTTGCTGTAGGACAGCTTTAAATTTATAGCATTACTAGGAAGCCCCACTTTTTTGACTCTAAAAAAATGCATCTAAAATAAAATAGTTATAATATGCACAAGTTTTCTTATCTTCTAAAATAAAGTACAAAAAAATCATTTTAGGTTACAAACAATACCTACTCAAAATATTTTTAAAACATGTCATTGCAAAAATTTAACTTTTCAAATTAAAGCTTGGTATTTTACATAGTTGGAGCTCTGTAAATCATTCACTCAAATAAAACACCTACGTTTGAGAAGTTATTAAAAAAAATTACATTACAGACACATACACTTTTACCAACATTTTCACTACCTTGAAAAACAAACTATCTTAATTTGATGGGGGACTGTGGGGAGAAAAGACTTTATGGGATACAGAATTCATGACAACTGCATGACTTATACCAAAAACAAATCCAGTGATTTAAAGGTACCACGTAATGGATCTTAACTTCCAACATGAAACTAGTTTTCTAGGGTCAGTCCCATTCCCATTGGGGGAAAAAAATCAAAATCAAAATCACAGTTGCTCGAGTGCTAAAGGTGGTACTCTGAAGGTACAACAGTACGTTACAAATACAAGGAGCAGAGAGATGATCTTCACTTTATTGCTCTATCTCGTATTGCGGCTTTTCAGGTGGGTCAGTAGATTTTCCTCCCTGCCACTGGCAATTCCAAAGTTGGAGCTCGACAAGAATACTTTAGTGGGTAACACGCTCTTTACTACGCTAACACAAGGTGGCTGCCTGAGTTACTTCTGAGCATTTTATGAGCTAGTTTACATAAGTGTTTTCTCCAGTACTTACCTTTAAAAGTCATATGGAAATAAGCTGCCCCACCGCAAGCAAAAAAATAATGAATTACAGATGCCAAATTCTTATGAAAATGCCGCTTCAGTGCTACAAATACATACATGCCCTACGACAAATATTGTCTCTTTGCATTTAACAGCTTTGAATGGATTTTTCTTCTCTGACTGCTTTTTTAATACATTTCAACTTCTGGTATCCACAACCTCCCACGGCAAGGGCTTCCACAGCTTAATTATGCAATATATAAGGACCATCTCCTTTTGTTTGACTAGGATCTGCCACCACCTGATTTCACTCAGTTCATGCCTGCCCCAGGTCTTACATTGGAGGGGATAGGAAACACTCAGTCCTTAATCATCTTTTCATGCCATTCATTTTTTAATTTTTTTTTGTTTTTAATACCCCTCCATCACATTCCTTTCCCCCACAATCTCTTTTCCAGCCTGAAGAATCACAATGTACTCAGTCCTCTTAGGAAAGCTGTTCATACCTTCGATCGAGTGCACAAGACAGATTTTGAGATGGCAAAGCAAGGAACTATTTAGCATTGCCGCGACTGCCTCAGCGCTAACAAACAGGGAAAACACAGGCCTCCAGCAGCAGCTTTCTGCAACCTATTTAGCTCTTCTCCAGAAATAAGATTAATCCACGGCTTCTCAGTGTAACATTACAGCAGAGAGCAGACTTGGAAAAAAATTACAATAAAGGATTCAATGTGTCCTGTTGGGTTTAGTTTTATGCTTTTAACATTTTAGTTTTATGCTTTTAACAAGCCAGAAGACTCTTCTGTTATAATTTCAGACGTTATTTGTAAATATTTTCCCTGAAGAACCATGTCTGTGAATAGTAACATCATTTAAAGTGACGTGCAGCTATACCTTCGTAGCTATAGTACTGAAAAGCTAGTATATTTTATACACACAATATTTTATATACAATACTTCCTAGCACAAAATAGACAGCAGTCATGTTTTTGAAGTTTTTAGGTACATAATTTCCATGTATTGCAATGACAATTCACATCAGCAGATCCCTTGGAAAAGATAACCATTAGATCTGCAATTTATACTTATTACAGTAACACCACGATCTTTAAATTGGGCTATTGTAGTTCCTCATGCTGGGTATCTGACATCCTGAAAAACACCTCCATTTTCCCCTTATTCTTTTGACATTTCATTGTTTTAAAACAGATTTTGTTAGCCAAACAGTGAGATTTACAGGAATATTTCCACACCCGGCACAGTAGCTTATCCGGGGTCTATAGCTCAGACAGCAAGTATACACAAAGAGAGATCAGACAGTTTAAATAATCAAATTGCTGCTACAAAGGCACTGTAGCAGTAAGTGTCCAGGCAACTATTATAATGAACAGCTGTGAATAAGTCACGAGAGAATACAAATAAGAGAAACATTCATGTCTTTCAACAACAATTTTTCAACATTTAGAGGTAACAGCTCTACTGACTTGGTATACGAAAATAACACGTTTTACTAAATTCTTGTGCAGGTACACAAAATTACCTGGCTGAAGAGCTGCAAACACATACCAAAAAAGCTTTCATCTGCCTGATACACTCAATAATTAATTTAAATTCACTAGAAAATGCTAACAGTAATTCTGATATCCAGGGATAAACTTTATTTAAATTTTTTAATTGAAAAATACACACACAAAAAAACTGAGCTTCTTTTAATTACAAAAGTATATAGCAGCTTTTATAATACAATTTGCAACATCTGATTAAGATTTAAATATTTAAATTACATTTATTATTGAAAATATCCATTTGGCACAATCCAATTTATCAAAAATTTCAGCACCATAGATATCTTTCAATATTAAGAAAAATTCACCTAACTGAATACTCGTCTCTTTCCAAGGGAAACACAGATGAGAAAATAACAGCTTAGTCCGATCTTCAGGGAGCCAATGTTATGCATGGGAGTTATGAAAATCGGTAATCAAAAAAAATCCACAAGAAGTTTTCAGATGATTACAGTTAAACCAAGGTGACTTTATTAATGGGTTTTGCACTTGGTCAACTGCAAAATGTGTAACTTATCTTCAAAACCAACTGTTCCACCAGTGTAATTTAAAGATTTAGCACATCAAAAGCACAGCATAGAGATTTCAAATTAGGAAGAGTTTCAAGCAACATGTAGTTTAGATGATCACTTGCAACCATTTTTTCTAGTATATTTCAAACTCAGCAACTATATGGAGATTTTAAATGAATGTTTTTACAGTAGAAATAATAATCCTTTTTCCTACAAAAGAGTCTTACCTTCTTGTTCTACTTTTTGATCTCGATCTTTGAGGTCTGTAGGATTTGCCTCTGCCCCTTGATCGGCTACGGCTGCGTTTTCTTCTAGAACCATATGAAGAACTACTGCTCGATCTGTGTCTCCGTCTAAAACAAAACCATGCTATTAGTATGCTACTGCTTCTAAAAAACAAAACAAAACAAATAAACAAAACCAAACAGGAACAAAAACCCTAACAGTTTACTGAAACGGGACAAACCAACCTGTGTTTTTTGTATTATAACATGTCATAGAAGCCTCAGATACCACGATTACACTGCAATAAGTAATTCACATACACATGGGCAATGCCTGTCTTACATTCCAAAATACACATCTCAAGACAGAAAAAGGGCAGAAGGAGAAACAGAAGTTAGCTGATTTGCCCCAAATCGTGCAATACCTCAAGGACAAAGCCAGGAACACAACCCAGCTCTACGCGGTTTTTAGTCCCATGACCAGCTCATTGGACCTCACTCCCTCTTTGCCAAATCTAAGCTTAAAGAAACATTTAGACCTACATTCTCATCAGGATTTACACAGAAATACACCGTATGGGACAAGGACTACAACCCCAGCGCTAAAAATGAAATTCATAAAAAGTTAATTTCTGCATTGCTGCTCCATACAATTATTTCCAGACATATTATGTACATTCCTAAAAATGTAATCATAAAAATGTATTTTAAATTATTTACACCTAAAAATATTTTTTGTATCTGTCTCTCTATAAATTTACAGATGTGTTATCTCAACTTTCTCTGCTTTGATGTAGGCAGTTCCCTTCCCCCCCGCCTTTTTTTTTTTAAAAAGTACAATTAGTAATCAAATAATCAATACTAATTTATTCCATCTGAGCTTGGAAGTTTTCTCCTGAGTTCAGTCAGGAGTCAGAATGGTATCTTCCCTTCCTTCTCCACCTCAACCTTCCCATTTCATTTATTCAAAGAATAAATTCTTATACACATAGGAGAAAGGTGAAAGAATACATACTAAATACATAAATTAAACCAACTAATCCCAAAACTGGTGGGAGGGATACTTTCCAATTCTTAATCTTCTGTCAAGTTTCCTCTCAGTATCCATCTCCCTGACAGCTAACCAAAGAACAATTACAATCCTTATGAGAACCTCTACATTTTTGGCCTTTATTATGTCTGAGTAATATTAAAACATAACCTCACGTAAGAAACATTTCTGTAATTCAGGATGTAGTCAATGCGGTATGTGCTTATCTAGCATAAGGGAAAAGGTGCTGTACGACATACAAGTAGTGCTGCAATAGCCCAAACTGGAAAGGGTGGACAGGTTAATTAGTACAGAACAGGTCTTCGTCTGAGAAAGGAATGCAATGTTCCTGCTAAACGAAGATGAAGAACAGCAATCTTCAAGACTGCTGCTTTTGATTCTTAATGGTCAGGAATAAATCCAGCAGGACCCCAGCATGTAATAGTGACTGAACTGCCAGGAGCAAATGCCCTAAACTGAGGGCAAAGCAAAGGTGCCAGCCAGATCCCAAAAGCAGACACTTTCGTCTTTTCTGGATTCAATTTAAGTCAACTGGTCTTCGTCCAGACTCTAATCTCCCTTCAAGCTCTGTTTTTATCTGCGAGATAGCCATGCCTGCACTGGACTAAAGAGATTCATAAAGCTGCATGTCATCAGCATATTGTTGGCATCGAAGCCCATGTCATCTCACCGTGTCCCCTTAGGGCTATATGTAGATGCTAAGCAGGAACAGAAGAACGAGGGGATGGAAATAAACAAATAAGAACCCCCCCCAACCAGCCAACTTGCCCCTCGTTGACACACGCTTCTGCCAGCTGAAGCAAGATCGGTCAGGAGCAGTTTCTAATCAATTTACAGTGCAGCTAGCCTCAATGAGTATTTTCCAGCTCCAATTACTAATAAATCGACCACCACCTGTTCAGTTTGACTCCAGGATCACCGCAAGTCAGACCGAGACACAACCAGGTCACCCGAAACAGTCAGGTACTGAAAGGGGCCTCCAATGAAGGAAACATGATGTTAGGTCAAGAAAAATTTGGTACATATAGCCACATGATCTGTGCTCTAAACACCTGGCTGACTACTGTATTCTGTACCCATAAAAAATAGCAAGAATAATGGTGAAAACTAGCTGCTACAGCAAATTTACAGGTCTCCTGTAAAATCACCCCAAGTCTTTCCATTGAGGAAGTCTACCTCGTTGTCTGGAAAGACCTACTTGGTTTATCACAACAGAAAGAAGTAACACAGAATAGTCTATAACCAGTTGAATGAAACTACTTTTCTAACCGGCATTAATATACGAACTATTATATTTCCAAAAAGAGATTGGAAATTCACTATTTAGGAGGAGAAAGGAAAAGTTGTTTTAGTTGGTTGTTTCTTGGTTCATTTTAATCAGGAAGTTACCTTTGGATCTGGATATACACTGGGTTTGTATTCTTGGAGGGCGGAGGTGGTTTGGTTTTTTTGGTGGTGGTGGTTTTGGTTTTTCCTTTAAATGTAAGAGAAAATATTGCCACATCTTCCAACGTTCAGAGTAAACTTTCCTGTAAAATTCCAACCTAGAACCGACTACACATTGGATTCAAACACTTCTAGCTTTGTGCTATAATCTGAAAGAGCCCAATTTGTAAACAACTGCAACAGACAGTAAATTACTACAAATGCACCTTTTCTCATAAGAATGAGAACGAGACTGGAGATCCCGAGACCGCGACCTTGACCTTGACTTCCTTCCAGATTTTTTCCGGCTGTACGTTCTGCTGTCTGAGGAACTACTTGAAGACGAATGCCTGCGGTGTTTCTTTTTCCTTCTGCTTCTGTTCTCTTCTTCTGTGTCTGAGGAGCGACGTCCCATTTTTAAACTATATAAAAACAAAAATTCTAAACTGTAACAAAGTCTTGTGCCTACATTACATTGTTATAATACATAAGTATATATAATGTCTGTGTATATATAAATAAACATATGGTTATACCATTTTTAAAAGTCATCACGTGAGTAGAAAATTCAGATTGTACGCAAAATTAAAAAAAAATAAATCAAGATTTAAATATAAGACGTCAACAAATTCATGTTACCAAGTAACTTGAAATTTACATTGTCAGCAAACTGGAATTAATTTATTACAGTATTAAATTGGTGTTCTAAACTTTCGCAAAAGATATTTCACAACCATTTAAACACAAGAAAATGTACTGATAAAATCATTTACATATCAGAACCTTTTTTAACTTATTTTTACATTTTTGCCTTAGATGTTAATTTTTCAGAAATCTGGGGAGTAATGGATAAGATACTTCTAACAGCTACTGTTTCACTTTAAGGTGCTATGCCGTCAGGAGTACAGCATCTTTCATGTTTAATTTGCAGTTATAAATGAAGATCCATAATACTTACACAATCAACAGAACACAGTCTATTGATTTCAGTTACTGATGTGACTCACTTCATGTGTTTTTAGATTGTGCAATTAAAATAACGTGTGGGTTTGTCCTACTTGTTATAATTAAAATATGCATTGAGAAAAAAAATTCTAGAAAGTTACTTTTAAATTAATTTAAACTAGAGTTAGGTTGATTTTGGTTCTCAGTTTAGATCCACTCAATTTTAAATTCCTTTACTCCAAAAATCAGACCTATAAATGCTAAACTTCAGAAATGTTTCTTGACTGCCAGTGTGTTTACTTGGACAAAGTTTACGGACTTTGATTTGAAAAAAACCGGGAGGCGGGGAAGCCTGCCATGCATTTAATTGTTGCAAAGACTACCATCTTTATTCAGAACTCCCAAGAGATGAGTTCCATTGCTTCACAATTAAAGAATTGTTGTATTTCTTGACTTTTCAGGCTGCAAAAAGTACATAATGCTTTGAAACTATTTTTCCGTCCCAGCAGCATCAGCTCTACCCACCCAAGACTCCCAGACCCCCCTTCACACACACTTTGGCTAATGGGGGTTCTTCCCAAGAGTAAACGGTGATTTCAAGGCTCCCTAGCTACTGCTCCACTGGGAAAACAGCTCTTCAACATTCATAGCAACAGCTAGATCACGGATACGTTTTGCCCCAATATCACCGGTCTTTAACCAACACTGAAATATTACAGGCCCTCATATTTCTAGCATAAACGGGTTGAACTTGTTCATTTTCTGCATACAAACTTTTGCCCTTCCTCACACCTTTTACTACCTAGGCAGCAGGCCCTGATCTCCAGGATAGAGAGTGAAAACAGAACAAAAGAGAAATTCACCATTAAGTACATTTATGCTTAAATTCACGAAAGGTTTACATGCAAATACAAGTCTCAATTACGCTAGGCCCTTCATGATTGAGCAAAAAACCCATGTTTAGTTCCACAAAGTCCCTTAACCTACGTTTCCACCCTCAAGTTCCCAAGACAGCTAAATCTGTTTTGCACACAATCATACTCGCTACAGTCCTACACTGATATATGTAAACACCCAACCAGGCATGGGATTTGCAAAGTCAGCGTACTGTGACCAAGTTTCTCAAGGGAGCCTTTCAGGTAGCTGCATTCAAAGTACAATAAATACACAGATAATGCTGCGTTTGACAGAATTTGAAGACTATGCCAGAGATGCAGGTTTGCTTCTCAAATTGAGACGCACTCGTCCCATGCTGCTGAAGCTTGTCCTAAGGGCTGAGTCAAAGGGACATCCTCCTGGAAAGCGCCAAGTTCTGGTCCGTCCTGGCATCTCCTTCAAGGAGAATTTCCATATTTTAATCCAACAGTTGTTTAATGCAAAATACAAGACAGTCCCTTACGTATCTGGATTTTCTTTGGTGTTCACTAGAGTTCACTTACTGCCACAATCAAAACAGTAGCTACTCATTCCTGCGTAGCCAAAGCTCTGCGGACCGCAGACGGCTCTTCAGTACACAACTCGGAGCTATCGGTTCCGCTCCCGCAGCCAGGGGTGCCTACAAATTAGTCGCTACTAAGCTTCGCTACAGTAAATCCCTCTGAATATGTATTTCGCTTCTCAATAGTTTCTGTTTTCAGCACTTTAGAACTGGTCCTTCCGCTAACCATCTAAACAAAGCATTTGTGAAATATTCAACTTAAACCAGCAAATCTCTGTGCACCTAAACCAGCAGAATTTTAGGAGGATGAACTGCTATGCAAGCGAGTTTCTTTTTTAAATGAAGTTATTTCTACCATCTTACTAAAGTCATTCCACACAGATTTTGAAAAGACAGAGGCAGTACTTTACAGACTATTTTATCTAATTTAAGGAACTACGACTTTAATTTACAATTCTGGAGACGAATGCCAATTTATATCAACACACCATCTTGTGCAGTCATTTTATTTTTTCCCCTCGTAGTAAAAGATTTACAGAGCTCCAAGGTACTAACAGTTATTGAACAGTAAAATAAAGCTCTTCAAATATATACTGATAGAACAATCTTCAAATGAACACCAACCTGAATCTCAAAATAAGCAGAACTGCTCAGAAAGATGAAACTACAATGCACAGAGTTTAAGCTAAAAGCTCACAGACCACAGCTTATGACAGCAAGATTAATGAAAGGGACCAGAGAAACAAAGAGTACAAAAGACATTTCTGCCGAGATACTCGCCACTTAATGTGGATATCATTATGAGCCAGAACATTACACTTCAACATATATATCGTCTGTTGTTTAACTTCCTTTTTTTGCCATTTGGACATATAACTGGGTTAAGCAGCATATAAAACTAGTGAAACATATTATGTAAATCTCAATTTTGTGTCTTCAGGACCAAAGAACTACTACGTGCCATGGCCTTTCCCTATTACAGGACAAGCCCTACAGCATACGTGCACACACTTGAGCCTCAGGAGCTCCAGGAGCGCTGGCTTTCCCGTGGATGAGCTACAGGACAAAGGCACATGGGTGACCGATGCCCTGCACATCCTAGAGTTTCCACTGGAAAAGAGGTTGCCAGAAGCAGACTGTTGATCTGGGAACAATTTGTGCAGCTGAGTCCTACTAGCTGTCTCCTACAGGAGTATCTTAGAAGTACACAGGCAACAGACAACCTGTCTGGCAGGAACTATATTTCACTGGCGTCTTTAGACCTTCCCTTCAGTACGCGACACACATTTTCCTGTGAAGATGCCTCTTACAAACATAGCACTTGAGAGCAGTCAATTAGTAAGACCTGTAACAGGCTAGTATTCTCCCTGACTGCTGCCTACTCCCTCCATATTCCTGGACAGACCTGGAAAAGGGGATTGCCAGCACTGATTGATCACACCAGCTGAAGCCTGATGGACAGAAGAGTTGTCCTGGTGGGGCAGCAGTGGTCCATGTGCCATTTCCACAAACAGGACTGTATAATAGTACTTAGAGATCACAGAGGAGAACTAAGATCACTCAGGGAACCTTAATTAGGAAAATAATGAGGGGGGGAAGAAAAGGTAAACAGAAAAAATTAAGACTCATTACATGGCATCATATGCTGAATCTCATGGGGTTTTCCTACCTGGCTGTTTCCACACAAAATCTGTAGATCCACCACAAAAAACTTGTACCATAGAGTTAATGGAGTGATGTAAAAGAATTCACCCTTATAGCTATGGGGAATCCCATTTTTAAGGCTCCTTACCCTTACTTCTCGGACAGAAGTGTTAAGCCATATGTATTTGCAATAGGAGATAAGCTTCTGCCAACCACTCTATGCGTAGACACTGTGGAAGATATGGCTCTCAGTGCCTGGCAAGGCATAAGAGGCAGCAGTAGGCTTTTATCCTGACTATGGAGCAATACTAGGAGGAGGAGGAGGAGGAAGAGGAGGGAAAGGCAAATTAACAAACACCAACAGCAAACGAACAGTTTCAGATGAACTCAGAACTTGGGTTCCATCCCAGTCATTTGTGGGGAGACGGTCTCCTGACCATCACATATCAGCGAGGCTCATTCTTTTCCATCACCCAGCCCCAACCTTCCCCCTGCGTGGTTCTCATCCACTCTTAGCATACTCCCTCACTCACTCCTGAGTTTAGATCGAACAATAAAGGAACACTGAGAATTCAGAAGATGCTGTCTCAAGATAAGAGGACCCACAGCAGCTACATGGAAACTCATGCTGAAGCCTGAGCCAGAACATAACACCATCAAATCGATCAGCTACTGAGGTATTTTTGAAGGCTCTAGCGAATATCTGTGAACTTCAACATTTTGAAGGCTTGCAATCTGTCTGAGATTGAACAGCTTTTCAACAGGATGACCAACAGCTGGACCTGATAAAATTTAAGTCCCTGTTCTGGAGCACAGGCATGTTGGACTGTCTAAAAGACATGTCTCCAGGCCTTTGGTTTTTTAATAGTTAATTTTTAAGTCTTGTTTCTGAAAACTGATGCTGCAAAACTTTGGTTGAAATGAAAACAAAGTGCATACTCTCATACACAGGTTCTGCCAGGAGAAACATCAACATCAAATATTTCAAACCAACTATTTACATTTGGCAAAGCCATAAACAATGCTATTAAGCTCACATGCAAATAGCTAAGTAACCTCCCACTCTGCATATAAAAATGTAAAGAAAACACAGATGACAGGAAACAGACAGACTTCTCAACAAAAAAATCTATTCAAAGAGAGTAAGGTACACTTTAAAATGTAGTAAGAAGTATACTTTCATTGATCTGACCTTGTTCAATCTTGTTTCATAGATTTTAGAATTATTTCAAGTGTTCAATATATATTTTCAAACATGAGTTTCAAATTATTATTGTATTTACTGTTGTAGATTGTAAGCAAATAATATTGTCCAGTTGTGTTTAATCAGAGGCCGTTATCTAGTAAACCTTACTGCAGCAGACTACCTCTTGAGCACAGCATCCAACTAAACACCATCTTTACTTACCATAACCAGCCAAAAGCGATGAAGACAAAACAACCTCCACATTTGTTTGGTGTCAAATCCAAGCAATTTATGTTTGTTAGTTACTAAGAAACTTTGATTGTAACTGACTTGCAATAATCACTAACCACCTGCACTGTTTACATAGCATCTCTACAAACAAGATCCTTCAAGAAATTGTAACTGACTATAAGGGCATTGATGGAAACTATACCGCAACCATCTCAGTATCCCCTTCTTTCCTGCTGAACTGCGCAAGTCCATCTATAGGAGAGAACGCACAAGTCAGGATGAGATGCTACTTGAGCTTCAGCCATGAAACAAGGCTAACTGAAGTAAAATGTATTCTAAGTTCCCAACAAACATGCTTGCTAGCTAATAAGTAGGAGTCAAAGTGTTAGTAATGGCAATACTGCTCCCCAAAAAAGTCCCTCATGCAGCTGCTGTGTGTGTACAGATCAAGGATTGTCGTCGTATCTACCTCCACCAAGGTTGTGTTTATGTGGAAACTCTCCCTGCTCCACAATTCAGAAAAACTGCTCTCCGTAGAGGAAGAGATTTGATTAGAAAAAGACAATAAGGTGGCTGCTCTTATGAGGGCAGCAACCTGAATTGCTGTTGATTTTACACACCTATCCAGTGGTGCCTCTTTCCCTTAGCCAAGTTTCCAGATCATTAGAGAAGGAACACGGGAATCGCATCTACCGAAAGAGCGACCACAACTGGTTACCTCAGCAGAAAATCTAGAGATCAAAGAATCACAGGAATTCAGTTACTTTCTTACAATCTCTTGCACAGGAACAAGAACCCACAGACGCCAAACATACTATGCCACCGTCTCCTGGTTACATAAAGGATGTCCTCTTTGACAATTAGATCAATGGTATTTTTCAAAATCATTCATTTTGAACTTGAAAAAAGTTTGCCTCAATTCAAAATCATGAATGAACAGTTTAGAACAACAGTATTCCTTAACTCGGCTTCAAATCTTTAGATTTCAAAGTTAAATGTGGGAAAAGCTAGGCTCAAGGAGACGTCACATGCCCACGGTCATCCAGGACACCAACGGCGAAGTGGAGACTTGCACCAACGCCTCAGATGCTGGTACGGTGCTCATCTACCAAGAGATGGCCTCCACAAGCCGTCTTTTGCTCAGTAATTCTTAATTCTACAAACTGGCCTTACACTGCATAACTACATTTTCCATACTTGAAGGCAATAAGAACTACAAACATTCCTATCTTAGGTCAACCCAAGTAAGTTCACTAAGGGCATTAACTAATCAGCGTTTCTTCCAAGTAACCAACTTTCAGAAAAACTTAGTTCAGAAAATCTGAACTTTATGATGCAGCTTTTGGTATTTCTTTTAAATCAAGTTCTAAATACCTTCCTTGCTCATGGGGTACAGTATCATGCTAAAGCACTTAAAATAACATGTTTAAAATTTGTCCCAGATCATTAGAACCAATAAACTGTAGCACCCAGAACTGTATTTAGCTGAAATATAAAATGAAAATACCTAAGATGACTGCTGCTAGAAACAGCACATCAGATACAGAAGAAACCAAATCGCATACCTTCTTTACCCACACTTTCACAGACAAGAGCTGGGAAAGTAAGATTCTACACAAATAATTTCCTCTTATCACCCTCTGAATCACAATATAAAGTGGATTCCAAGGGTAGGTGCCAGGGACAGTAACATCCATCACAGACACTACGTGCTCCCCACTCACATCAGCTGGGCCCTGCTAGCTCATGGCAGGAAGAAAAACAGACTTGAAAGAATCACTGAATCGTTTTGGTTGGAAGAGACCTTCAAGATCACCGAGTCCAACTGCTAACCCAGCACTGCCAAGGCCACCACTAACCCATGTCCCCAAGCGCCACATCTACACGGCTTTTCAATCCCTCCAGGGATGGGGACTCCACCACTGCCCTGGGCAGCCTGTGCCAGGGCCTGACAGCCCTTTCGGGGAAGAAATGGTTCCCAATAGCCAACCTAAACCTCCCCTGGCACAACTTGAGGCCATTTCCCCTTGTCCTGTCGCCTGTTCCTTGGGAGAAGAGACCGACCCCCACCTGGCTCCAACCTCCTTTCAGGGAGTTGCAGAGAGCGAGAAGGTCTCCCCTCAGCCTCCTTTTCTCCAGGCCAAACCCCCCCCAGGTCCCTCAGCCGCTCCTCACAGCACTTCTGCTCCAGACCCTTCCCCAGCTCCGTTGTCCTTCTCTGGACACAGGAGAGAGCAGCCCGGGGAGAGAGCAGTTCCTAGTGCTTCCTGCCAGGTTCCACCGGGAAATCCGACCAGAGCCAGGAGAAACACTCCCCGGGCTCGGCTGCTCCCCAGCCGGCTGCTCGTCCGTGGCAGCGCTGGGCTGTACGCGCTGCTCCGCTCTGCCACGCGCAGGGCGTTACACGCTGCTCTGCCCCCGACCCGCACTGCGAGGCTACTCCTAGGAGAGACGGACACGTTTATGACCGGGGTTGTCACACCCCCCGCCGCACGCCTCGGCCGGTCGCGGCGTTGCCCGCAGCCCCCCGCGCCCCACAGCGCACGGCAGCGCCAGGCCGCCGGGAAGCCGAGCGCGGCACCGGTGGGACCCCCGCGGCCAGGGCGGGAGGCCTGGGAGGGGAAACAACCCGCAGCGCGTCCGCGCCTGGAGCTGCAGGACCCGGCGGCCGAGCCCCGCAGCCCGGCCTGGGGCCCCGCCACGGCCCGGGGCGGCCAGGCCCCGGCGTCGTCATGGCGACACCGAGCAGGCCCGGCCCGGCCCGGCCCGGCCCCACGCCACGCCACCGCTCCCACCCCGCCACCCCCCGACGGCAGCCGGGGCCCGCCGCGGCCCCTCAGCGCGCCGCAACCCTGAGGAGCGGCAGCAGGCCGCAGGGCGCGCCCGGCCCCCGCGGCGGCCCGCGGAACCCTACCCTGCCCCTGCCCCTGCCCCTGCCGGGGACGGGCTCGCCGCCGGGCTCCAGCAGGTTACCTGAGCGGCGGAGCAGCCAGACCGAGCCGGGCCGAGCCGCGGGAGCGAAGACGCCGCCGGGCCGCGGCTGCCGGTTTGAGCTCAGCGCCTTCCTGGGCGGCGGGCAGGCAGCAGCAAGCCACCGCCGAGCTCATCCAGGCGCCCAGGCAGCGCTGCCGAGCGCCGAGGAATCGATGCGGCGCGCTCGCCGCCCCGGCGGGGCGAGCCCCCACGCACCACGCGTGACGCGCAGCGAGGGGCACGCGGCCAGCCCCAGGCTCGGGGTCCCGCTGCCCACGGGCGGCTGCAGCAGCCCACGGCGTGCTGTCTGCAGCGGGCGCAGCGTGGTGACAACCGCAACGACTTACCGGCACGTTGCCGTGGCACGCTGCGATCCGCCTCCCCCGCGGGTGACGGGCTTCGCGGCGGGGCGAGGCGCGGGGACAGCGGCGCGGAGGGTTTCTCGTTTCAGCTCGAAGTGCTTAAAGAGGGTCGGTGTTTCCTGGCACTGACAACCGCCCCCGTGGCCGAAGGGGCAGCGCTCCCCACGCGGCGTGGGCACCGCGCCGGGGCCGAGTTCTGCCCCGAGGAAGGGAGCGCCCCAGCCGCGACCTGCCGAGCCGGGCCGGCGCCGGGGAAGGGCGAGAACGGCCACGAAACGATTTAATCCCTACACTTAATTCTGTCTTTTGACGAATTTGGTTAGTTTAACGCGAGTTTCCGAGCACACGCTCCCCACCACGGGAATTGCGAAGTGTTGCGTGAGGATAAACGAAACGTAAGGATGGAAGAGCCGCTGACGATCCCCTTCCCGTGACCAGCACGGGGCCGGGCTGCTCCCGTCGGGACGCCGGTGTCCGATCCCCCCGGGACCGCAAATGCCACCCGGGGCGGAGCGGGGACGAGCGGGACCGGTTGACCGGCGGCCGGACCCGCTTCGGTGCCCGAAACGGGGCAACAGTAAATCGTCGCCTATCGCGGCTGAGCCGTGTATAATTGGATCCGAAGAAATGGTAATTCCCCCCTCGATACCGTACCTGCGCCAGTAAATAAACGCTCTTTTATGTAAAGTCATCTTTCCAAAGGTCAAATGAAAAATCAATACATAAGCAAGAGTTAAACAATTTGAATAATTTATTAGAATCCTAGCAAAGGTGCAAAAGAGACGACTTCTGTCAACAAAAGTGCTCTCTTAATGGGATTTAAGCAACAAAGGAAAAACAATATTAGCAATAAATAGCGTAATTCGCTCTAATCTGATGCCTCAATTCGCCGTACGAGGAAACGTTAATGATACGGCTGTATTTGTCACTGTCAATTAGCCGGTAATTTATTTGGTGGATTTGGGCGTCCACGGAGGAACTTTTCCGCCTCCCCCGCCGCTCGCCCGGGGACGCTTCCACGGCTCCCCGGCGCCGCGCGGCGCCGCGCACCGGGCAGGCTCCGAGCGGGGCAGCGCCCCTCGCCTCTGCCCCGCGGGGCTGCGCGGGGGCGGCCCCGGGCCCCCCGCACCCCGCCGGGGCCGCCCCGAGGCCCGCGGGGCGGTGCGCGGGCGCGGAGCCTGCGCGCCCCCCCTCCCGCCCCCCCGCTTTGGCCACTCCCCCGCAGCTCCGGCCCCTCTCCCGCGCCGCGCTCGCCCGGGACCTCGCGCACGGGCCCGCGCCTAATTAAATTAATTAGGGCGCAGCGCGCGGCGGGCGGGCGGGCCGGCGGCGCCCTGGCCGCAGTGCCCCGCGGCGGGCGGCGCGGCGCGGCCGGGCGGCGGAGAAGGGGTCCATTCAGAGCTCCGAGGGGAGGTAATTCGCCGGGAACAAGGGGCAGGCTTTGCAAAGTATAAATAGTGCCACTTCAATCGCGGCGTCGCTATCAGACCCCGAGAGCCCTGCACGTCGGGCGGCACGGCTGGGCTCGGCACGGTACGGCTCGGCTCGGCTCGGCACGGCACGGCCCGGGGCGCCGCCGCCACCCCGCCCCGTGGATGCCCGCCCGGGGAGCCGGGGCAGCGCGCCCCTGAGCCGCGGCCATGGAGGAGCTGACGGCGTTTGTCTCCAAGTCGTTTGACCCCAAAGCGAAGGAGAAGAAGGAGCTCATCACCTACCGCGAGGTGCTGGAGAGCGGGCCCCTGCGCGGCGGCGGACCGCGGGAGACCGGCGGAACCGCGGCGGAACCGGGCCGCGACGAGGCGGGCAGCCCCGCGGCGCGGGCGGGCGGCGGGCGGTCCCCGCCGCGGGAGCCCGACGCCGCCGCCGCCGAGAGAGCCGCCGAGGCGGCCACCCCCAAGCTCAGCGACGGTAACGGCGGCACCGGGGGCTCCCCCGTCTTTCCTTCCCCTTCCCCTCCATCCCCCGTCGGGGTCGGTACGCGCGGAACGGAGGCGGGAGCGGGCGATGGCCGCGCACCGGGCGAGACGGACCGCGGCCGCGGGTGGAAGGGGCTCGGCGGCGGCAGCGCCCGTGGGGAGGCTGCGATCGGCGTTAATGAGCGGCTTTCCATGTTTTCCCAATTACGGGAAATATGCGGCCAGCCTCGAAGTTTATATTAAAATATTTAAACAAGCATTTAACTTGCTCATAACGCGATCTGTTCCCGTTTAGCATCCCACGGGAAGCCGCGCTGCCAACGAAAGCCCGGACACGCGGGCCCGTTCGTTCTCCCGCGGGTCTCGGCAGCGCGGGCTGCGCGGCCGCGGACACGCGTGGGGCCGGGCCGCGCTGCCGCCGCTCATCCCCGGCTCCGCGCCGTGCGGTTCCGCGCCCCGGCCCTGCCGGGCGGCTTTCTTCAGGTTATTCCGCGTATTTTCCGCGCCGGGGCGATGGCCGCGGTGCCCGTACCGGGGCCGCCCGCCGCTCTCGGCAGCTGCCGGGAGGCAGCCGGGCCGCGCCGGCGGGGCAGGGCCCGTCCCCGTCGCTGCGCGGGGGCCCGCGGTTCGCTGCCGCCCTTTTGTTCGGACGAGCCTTCCCGGCGGAGCGCGGCGCGGCCGGCAGCATCCCCGGAAAGAGCTAATTAACAATTTTGCGCTAACGAGCGGGGCGCGGGGGGAGCCGGCAGCCTGGGCAGGGCCAGGCGGGCAGCCCCGCGGCGCGCAGGTCCCGCGGGGGTCCGCGCAGGGACCCCCGCGCTCGGCCGCGGTCCGGCCTGGGGCGCGTCCCTGGCAGAAAATTAAACAACGAAAACGAAATCCCCGGGAGGGAGCGGGCTCGGGCGCGGGGCGCGGAGGGGCCGCGCTGGCCGGCGGAGCGCACCGGGGACCTGTTGCTGCGGGCGGGCAGCGCGGCGGGAGACCTCCCGCGGGCCGGCGCGGAGGGCTCGCTCGGGGCGGCCCCTCCGGGCGGCTGCCGGGCTGCGGGAGGCGGCCCGCCGGGTTACCGGAGCCGAGCGGCGGGGCCCGGAAAGGCAGCGGCCGAGGCGGGCCTAGCGCGGCCCGGGCGCACAGGCCCCGCTCCCGGCTGCCCCAGCCCCGGGGGGCTCCCGCCCGGCTCCCCGGGTGCCCGCGTCGCGGGGGGGAGCGGCGGGCCGGCCCCGAGCTGCCCTCCGGCGGGGGGGAACCCTCCCGAGCGGGCTGGCCGGGCTGCGGGACGAGCTCCGCCGCCCTCGCTGCCTCCTCGCCGGCGCTGGCAGCCGGGGCAGCCCCCGCCGGCCCCGCGGCCCCCGGCCCGGCCGCCCCGCCTGTCTGACCGCCCGTGTCGTGCCCAGTCTCCCCAGAGCTGAAGGACCGCAAGGAGGATGCGAAAGCGATGGAAGACGAAGGGCAGACGAAAATCAAGCAGAGGAGGAGCCGGACGAATTTCACCCTGGAGCAGCTGAACGAGCTGGAAAGGCTTTTCGACGAGACCCACTACCCGGACGCCTTCATGCGGGAGGAGCTGAGCCAGAGGCTGGGGCTGTCCGAGGCCAGGGTGCAGGTAGCCGAGCCGTGCCCGCGCGTGGGTGCCCGTGTGCGTGGGGGGCTGTGCACGGTAGAAGCCGGTCGTGCTCCGTCCCCGCCGCTCCTGACAGAGGCTGTCAGAGAGAGGAGGGGGCTCCCCGCGCCGAACTGCACCCCGCGAATCTGTACAGTCCCCTCCCGGAGCTTTCTTGTGGTCCGCACTCCCGGCAAGGCCCCTGCCCCTCGCTCCCCCGCGTTTTGTTTAATCTCTGCGTTTATTTATTTCATCTCTGCCTCGGCAAGAGCTACAACGGGTATTCTGTTGGCGTGGGCTGCGGTCCCTCTCCGGGCTGCTCCGGCGCAGGGCGTACCGGCGGGCGTACCCATTAACTTTATAGATGTAGTGACCGTAAACTAAATTAGGAACCGCTAAGTGCGCAGAAAAGAAAAGAAAAAAAAAATTAAAATTTATAGTCCGTTTCTCCTCGTAGTTTTTAAATCTTGAGGGGAAGCGGCACGAAAACTGAGCGGAGTGCACAGACCGGCTTTGTTCGGATTTATGGAATACAAAAGTCTGGAATAAACCCAGGCTATTTTAGGCGTTCTCCCGTACCGAGAAGCCACAGCTTCCTTTGATTTAACCTGCGCCTTTAACCTCGGGCTGCCCTCCCAAAGTTTTTCAAAATCGGTTCCTGGGCTCGTTTCTGCGAGTTTTGTCGGGATGAGATGAAGAGTGAGGAAGAGTCCGGGAGGAAGGGCAGGAAGGTAACTCCTCAAACGAGAACAAATGTAGCTGCTCCGGTGTATTTCCGTTCTAATAATAATTAAAAAAAAAAAAAGAGAGAGAGAGAGAAAATGATGGTCATTATTTGTTTGAACACATGGAGTAGTTTTAGGCCCCCAACATCTGCAGCTGTTCGAAAGTATTGCTGTAACAGATACTCCCCCTCGATCTTTGTGCTCGTAGGCCACCATCTGCACCGAGCTGTGCGCACAACCCTTGGGGGCTTTCCCTGCACCGCGTAGTAGGGTAAGGACAGGAGCAGAGCGCTCACGTCGAACCGAAAAAGTCACAATAACCAGCTTTTGTCATCGCGCACGGGGGAAAAAAAAAAAAAAGGAGGTTTGATTTTCCCGCTCGTCCGTTTTTCCGCCGAGCGATTTACTCCCGGGAAATCTTCCCAAAACCCGAGAAAATGAAGTTGCCGGGCTTCGCCTCGGCCGTGCGGAGCGTCCGCGGGCGCTGCGCCCTTCTGCCGGCTGCCGCTCCACAAAGAGCGCGGCGGCGCATAATCCGCGCCTCATTATGCCGAGTCGCAGGGTGCATAATAACGCCGGGAGATTTACATAGATTAAAGCCGTTCCCTTTAAACCGTTCCGGAAAACGCTTTGCCGTAATATTTTGCCTCGCATCGGCACTAATTTGTAAATTACGGAACGCGCCTTTTCCGCGGGAGGCTGCGGGCGACCGTGGCTGTTGGGCAGATTGTGCTTGGCCGAAGTAAATGACAGGGCGGGGGAAATTCACGTTTATATTTGTCTCTTCAAGTAAGACCTCAAAAAAGGTTTGGGGTTTTTTTTAATTTTATTTTTTCTTGGCCGTGGGGAACGGGTTGCTTGGTGGATGTGGCTTCTGAGATGCGGTGCAGAGGTCTGCCTTTAAAGAGGAATATTTTAAGACGCGCTCTCCCTCCTTCCCTCCCTCCCTCCCTCCCTCCCCTCTCTTCTCTAAGCGACCAGAACTTTATTCTGGAAATTTATTTCAACAATTCAATTTCCAGTATTAAAAGTATGTTCTTGTCTAACGCGCAGCCTTTTCTGGGGAAGCAAATTAGATTATCATGATAATGAGACAATTATTCCGCTTCTGTGCCACACTCCGCTGCACAGAGGAACAGAGAAATTCTAAACTTTTTTGTAGCGAAGCTTTTAGGACAGTAATTACTGCCCTTCCCTCCGAAAAAGTGAGTCATTAAACTCTTCGGTGGTTAGTTTTTCTTGGAGATAAAGCTAATTAATAGTGCAGGGATTAATGAGCACGATCGTCTCGGGCCTGACGGTGCGAACACCCAAAGCCATCGGTATTAGATATCAGGGGGGGATTTCGGGGTCCCCGGTGCGGGAAGGCGAGCGCGGGGCTCGGTCCCTCCGTGCCCTGGAAGGAGCGCGCTGCCCACGCCCGTTTTCGCTGTGTTTTCCCTCTTTTCCCTCGCCCTTTGCGTTCCGGAGCTCAGGAGCAGGGGCTGCCCGGGAGGAGGGAGCCCAGCCCCTGCCGCAGCCGCCTTTCTTTGTCTGTCGGGTGGTTTGTTTTATTCTCAGTGGGTTTAGTTTCTTTTATTTATTTTCTTTTGGCGCTTCGCGGCCGTGGCAGCGTGGCCGTGACGCCCGTGTCCGCCCTACCCCCCCCGCCTTTCCCCGCAGGTCTGGTTCCAGAACCGAAGAGCCAAATGCCGAAAGCAAGAAAACCAACTCCACAAAGGTACCGGGCGGGGGAGGGGGGGTGCGGAGTGCCGCGGGTGGGTCGGACGCGCGTGGGGGGCTCTCCCGCGCTGACCGCCCGCCGCTGCCTCCCGCAGGGGTGCTGATCGGCGCCGCCAGCCAGTTCGAAGCCTGCCGGGTGGCCCCGTACGTGAACGTGGGCGCGCTGCGGATGCCCTTCCAGCAGGCAAGTGGGCGGCGGGGCGCGGGTGGGTGGGTGGGTGGGTGGGGGAGACACACACACACGCGGGCCCCCCGCGCGCGGGTGGGTCGCTGCCACGCGCCGCCCTTCTCCCGGCAGGTTCAGGCGCAGCTGCAGCTGGACAGCGCCGTGGCCCACGCGCATCACCACCTCCACCCGCACCTGGCCCACGCACCCTACATGATGTTCCCCGCTCCCCCCTTCGGGCTACCGCTGGCCACCCTGGCCGAGTCCGCCTCCGCCGCCTCCGTGGTGGCCGCCGCCGCCGCCGCCAAGACCACCAGCAAGAACTCCAGCATCGCCGACCTCCGCCTCAAGGCCAAGAAACACGCCGCCGCCCTGGGGCTGTGACCGCCCCGCCTGCCTTTCTGAATAAAAAGGGGCAAAAAAAAAAAAAAAAAAAAAAAGGAAAATAAAGACGAGGGAGAGGAGAAACTGTCGGGAGATATATACTTATTTAAAGAATTCGAGGAACTAGACGCGCAGCTGGGAAGTTCACAGGTTTTGAAACTGACCTTTTTCTGCGAAGTTCACTTTAATACAAGAAATTTGATAAGAGAGGCGGGCCTCCTTTCACGTTGCATCAGATACTTGAGTTTAACAACCACGTCTGGAATAGCGACAAAAAAGAAGAGAGAAAGACGACGAGGAAAAGGGGAAAAAAAAAAAAAAAAGGCGAAAAAAAAAAAAAAAGACAATGATTTCTCTGCGAATTTCTAATGGGAAACTGTCCGGGATACTTCCTCCAGCAGCGTTCCGGGTTGCATGTATTTGTATTTCATTGATGGAGTCCTTTGATTCACTTGCACTTCACCCTCATCTTTAGTAGAAAAAAAAAAAGCCCACAAAACAAAACAAACAAACGTGGCTGGGTTCTTTCTCTTTTAATCTCGGAGGGAAGCAGAAAGAGAGAGGGAGATCAAGCACTACCTTTTCCACTCTTAAATCTTTGTTGGTCCTTTGCCGTCCCACCTCTGAAATAAAAGGGAGCGGGAAGCATCGGGGGAGCGGAGTGAGCCTCCCTTTGCTGGGTCTCTCTTGTCCTGAGGGCAAAAAGAAAGGAAAAAAAAAAAAAAAAGAAGAAAAAGGAAAAAAAAAAAGTATTTAATTCCCAACCACCACTTTACACAACGGCAAATTCCAATAAGAGGTACTGGGTACATGTAAAATATGTTGATACACACGAACAAAGTTTATTTTGGCTATAACTTGTGAATTGATAGTTGACTGTCAAACATTTACATTTTATCTCATAAAGGTGTATCTATTCACGTAATCTTGTGATTTTTTTTTTTATTATTATTGTTATTATTTGAAAGACGTATAGCTATTTAACCTGGGGCACCTTGCAGTCGGCGATGGGCACCCCAGTTTGCCATCAGACCCTCATGCTTATTGCCAAGACAGAGGGAAAGCTCTTCTACGCGAACTTTGGTATGGACGGGCTTTGTATCTATTTGTTCTCCATGAAAACAAAGTTATTTATATTGACCATATTTTTTCTAGTGTATTTTAAGTTATTTAAAAAAGAAGTGGGGGGGGAGAAAAAAAGATGCTGTTATTTCATTACATTTGTTGTCAGTACAATATATTTTGTTTCACTCAGGTTTGCTTCACCTTTTTTAATCCATTTTCGACGTCACGAATTTCAATAAGTGCCAAGTAATGAATTTAAGACACTTTTTGCGACCTATTGACTGAAAAAGGGTAACGTTTGGGCGGACGGCTCCGCGTCCCTGCCGGTACTGGTACTGTCACATCGGGGGTGAGAGTCTGTCTTTTCTGTGCTTACACCTTCTGTAGAGCTCGCACGTTTCTTTCTGCTCCGTAGATGTCGCGACAAACCGACAGCGCCCAGCACGCCGAGGAAGCACCGCTCGCCCCCGCGCATCGTCTGCTACCGCTCGATATCGGTTTTCCTCAGTTTCGGCTTCGCAAACCTTATCGCGGCGTTTTGGTTTGGCTTTCTTTTGAAGACAAAATAGACCGGTGGAAGTTACGTAGCAATTGTGTCTTTACAAGTTCTGTCAAGTTCCCTCAGGTAATAAAATCGAGGAAAGTGGAATGGCTCAAAATATTTTCCAGGGAAGGAACGGGGGGAATGTGCCCTCTGCAAAAGCCGCACCTCCCGCCGCCCTCCTCGCCCCCCGCGTCCGGGCAGCCGCGGGCAGAGCCCGCACCCCGCGGCGGGGCGACCCCGGCCCCGGGCGGAGCGCTCCGCTCCCGCCGCCGCCGCCCGGGGCCGCGCAGACCCGCCCTGCCGCGGCGGAGCGGCCGCAGCGCCCCGCTCCCCGCCGGGAGCCACCCGTTCCCCCCGCTGTGCCCGGCCGCCTGGGCCCCGCCTGGCGCCCGCCTCTCCACGCCGTGCCCGCCGGGGTGCCTCGGTCCTTCCGAGGGCTCCGTGAGGAGGGGGCGCCGGTACGGCGGAGGCGCCCGTTGTGAGGGGCGGGCGCCCGCCACGGGGGTCCCTGAGAGAGGAAGGCGCCCGCCATGGGAGTCCCTGTGAGGGGAAAGCTCCCGCCGCGGGGGTCCCTGTGAAGGGAAGATTCTTGCGAGGGGAAGGCGCCCGCCGCGGGGATGCCTGTGAGGAGAAGGCGCCCGCCATACTGATTCTTGTGAGGGCAAGGCGCCCGCCACGGGGGTGCCTATGAAGGGAAGGCGCCCGCCACGGTGCCCCCCGCGCCCAGCCGCGGAAGGCCGGGCCGCGCCTGCGGGAAGGGCCTCGCCTCGGCGCAGCGGGGGAAGAAGCCGGGCGCTGCCCGCGGGGGCTGCGTGGAGCGCGGGCGAGCCCGCTGGCGGCGCGCGGAGGAGGGTGAGGCGCAGCCCCCGCCGGTCCCCTCGCTGGGGAAGCGGCGGTCTCCAGCGAGCCGTGCCCGCTCTCCGCGGGGAAGGGCTCCCCGGGCCCGGCCGCCGGCAGGCTGCGCGCAGCGGGGAGAGCCGGCGGCGCCGCGGGGCCCCGCGCAGGCCGGGCGGGCGGCGCGAGCGGGCCCGCGCTGTCCCCGCGGGTGCGCAGGGACAGGGGCAGTGTCCCCCCGCGGGGACGAGCCCTCCTGGAGAGGGCTGCGAGGAGCAACCGCGACATCAGCTAATAACGGGCGGAAAATGATAGATCTTGTGTTAGCTAAACCAGCTTTATTCAAGCAAAAGTGAGATACTGCTAATTATAAAGTCAATAAAACTAACGGTGGTGTCGATTGATCCCCAAATAAAGAAGTTAATTAATATGTGCACGAGCAGCTAACACCGCAGCCCGGTCATCGTGGCCCCGCAGTTCACGTCCCAGGCACAGCCTCGAATATTCTCAGCCTACTCCAAATAAACTTGTCACGTCATACCTGCTCTGTTTAAAATACAACTAGTTTAAGTATAGTTGCCTAACAGTCTTGTGCAGGTTATTGATGTATGTAACGTAAACTGTGATGGATACACACAATGTGAATTTCAGATCTTTACAATATGCTCAGATATTGGCATGTCTGTCTTCAAGATGATTGTAATAAAACCCATGAAAAATGTACTTTTGTCGTAACAGGGAAAGATGATTGGATGGCGTAAGAGAACTGTGTATTTTTTAGCACAGCTGTGATTAAAATAAAATAGTCTTAACGGGATATTTTTGGACAGGAATACTTACAGTCCTGGTTTCCTTGGACTGGAGTACCTAATAAGTCTATAGGCCGACAGAAGTTGGCCAGAACTCTTCTGTTTCTATTTTATTTCTTAGAGTGTCTGAACCTATATAAAAACCCATAGGTTTCGTGAAATTTAATTATGGCTATTTCATGAGCCAGCCAGTGCACATACGATACATGCTTTCTGTAGATAAAATTTTAGCATGGGATTTACATGGAGATGTACTGGCCTGAGAAGGGGATTTAGAGAAGAGATCAAATAAATCGTGTAGGAAGGAGTAAACACCTGTTTCTGTCCTCGTAGAGCCCATCGCACGTTCGCAGCAGGAGCTTACGCAGTTTCTTGTTCGGTGAAGTAGCAGTTTCCGCATTTTGTTCGCTCTCTGCAGCAACGCGACGTTAGGTGAGCAGCGAAGTGCGATGGCAGCCAGATGTCTTACAGAAAACTCCGAACACCACCGCGCCGACTCCTGCCGTAGATTTCAGTTCTCCGTACAACACCACTTAAAAGGAGAAAGAAAGAAAACACTGGTTTTGTCCAGTGCATGAAAGTGTGGTAAATACTGTCTATAAAATTAATACGTCTTGTATTGTTCATTAGCAGCCCAGCTTTATTCCAGGCAAAGCTTTTAACCAGCGCACTCAAACTTGCCTTTCAGAAAAGCAGCATCAGAAGAGCGCTTGAGCCTCTGTGGTATCCAGCCGATGGTTCTGTGCCGCAGCAGCGCGTCCTTACGAGGACGGCAGTCCTAGGAGAGAGCTGCAGCTGAGTACTCGAGGAATAAATAACGGGGTTTGTGTAACAGTACACACTGTACTAACTCCAGCCCAGTAAATATTGATACTTGTCCAGTTTTGTGGCTCTTCCCTTGAATTTTCACTCCTCTTGAATTGAGGAGCCTGTTCGTCCTTACTATGAAGTACCAGCAGGTGAAAGTGCACCTTGAAGGTCATCTACTACATATATTTTTTAAAAAAACAGAAGCGGATCTGTATCACTTTTGCAGTTTTGAGATGGGCAACACAGTTCTGAAAGGAACTGGAAAAATTGTGCTCATTTTTATCCTTTCCTCTGTTTAAGCTGCAACTGCCCCTGGTTCTGATGGAGGATCTAAGAAGTGTTCTCCGAAATGTGAGTTGTCACTGCTCTCGCTTTGCATGAGCAGCCGGTCTTCTCTCCGCGTGTGCTTTAGGCAATTAAGTTAGAGTGAGTGAAGAAAATTCTCAGAATTTTCTACACCATGGCTCTTGCTAGTCCGGTTGCAGAGTATTTAGGGGTTCGGCTTTTAGGATGCGTTTACGCTGTTTTGCCAGTCATGACTCATTTTGCTGAGCGGGCAAAAGCTAAATTTCTAATGGAAAAACCAGCAGAGCCCTCAATGCCCATCATCTTCCTCGGTGGCGTGATAGCCGTGCCGCCTTGTGACGAGGAGCAGTGACAAGCAACACAAACCCAACCCCTCCCCGGCGCGGGGGTGGCTTGTGCTGGTTCCTGGCGGGTGCCCGGGCAGGCCTCCCGCGCGCGGTTCCCCCCGGCCGCAGGCAGCCTGCCTGCGAGGAGGCAAGGGCTGCGAGCGCTGGGCGCTCCTGCCTGCAGCGTTTGCGGGGATCTGCTGCGTCATTCGCGTGTGATGTCACCCGCGCTTTGCGCATACCGCCGCTGTGCCGACGTACGGCTCTTGGTTTGTGCTGCAGAAGGCAGCCTCTTTCCTGGCAATAACGTTTTGCGCTCATAGGAGAGCCCTAACTTTTCCTAGAGAGGGAAGGTAAGCTAAAAGAAAAGGGAGGAACTGCTGCTGTGCTCCGCGGCTGACGCTGCGTAGCCTGCCTACCTCTGTGGCCTCAGAAAGTGGGGGATCTGGGCTCCGGCTGCTGTCCCTTTTTCTGTCACCCTGGCCCCAAGTTGCTAGCTCCTTCTGTAAGATAACGGGAAAAAAAATGAACGTAAAGGGGATTTGCGCCATGTTTGCGAGCCTATCTACTTACCCTCCTTTTCTCTGTGCTCAACTTTTCCATGCTGCAGCTGTGAAAGATGTTTCAGAATGTTTTCCTTCATAACAAAGGTTTTATGGCCTTTGCACATCAGACACGCTGTTCGTTAAATACTGATGCGATATCGCAGGTAAAAATCACCCAGGGGAAAACACCAGCGCAGAATTCTGAAATGGGGAGGCACAAAATGCGTGGGCCAGTGCTCCGAACAAGGGGCAGCTTGACCTTCTCACCGTCCTGAAACCACCGAGGATATAAACCTGTGGTTGATAAAACGCAGTACCAGGGTAGCGTAATCTGTTAGGAACATCTTCCTCAAGGTAATTTCGAGAAGAAAGATAACGGTTTTAATAATGCATTAAGAAATTGCAGCTGCATCACGGTTCAGGCTGACATTCCCTGTGTTGCAGACTGGTGTCTACCTCGGCGCTGCACGCTCGGGTTTCCCGACGTCATCCTGGAGGCGCATCTGGAGGGCCTCAGCCGCTTGTGCAGGCGGGCGGCTGTAGGCGATCCCTCCTCTCCCTGCCGGCGCTGGTGCCCTCGTGTTTTGCTCTTTGAAAATGTCGCCCTCGATTCTGCGTCTTCTGGAAAAGGCGGCAAGCAGATACGAGCCGGTCAGCAGTCACTTCTGCCTGGGTGGCAAACTGGTCACCAGCTGTTCGCGTCTTCCTTCAGAGCCCCGAATGCACGCGTCAGCAGCGTCCCCTGCACCTGTATCGTCGCTCAAGCTTTCTGGCTTCCTCTGCATAGTGATCTCGTATCGCTGTGAAATGGTAAACGCTGGCAATGTTGCTCGGGACTCTGTGGCTGTGAGGTCGTATTGACTTCACAGTCCCTGCATTCTGCAAAACCCAACGATTTTAATTCTCCAGTCACCTGCCTGTGACTGGCACCTTCACTGCTGCGGTCATACGCTCCGGCAAGACGTTACCACGCTCCGCACACTCTGTAACGGGGAAACGTTTTGTCACTCCGATGTTAGGCGGCCACTGCCGCCATTCCTGTTTCCCTAAGAACAATTTAGACCTACTATTTTCTTTTCCTTGCAGGAGGAGAACGTGTCCCGCTGGTCACCAATGATGAGAACGCCAGATGCAGCTTAGACAAGATGGTGGAGTTAACCCATGTTTGAACAGCTCACGCTAGAAAGAGTGTTTGAAAAATAAGAATTGGCCGTGTTATTAGAAAGCATCTGAATTTTGTGTGCAACCAGAAAGGGACACAACAACTTTTGTTGGAGGGCATTTTAGTTTAGTGACTAAAATAGTTTTTCTGGTGAGAGCCGGCACCAAGCGATCGCCCCTCTCAGCGTGTAGGAGGATCGCAGAGGGTGAGCCCTTAGACCTTAGGGCACCGTACCATGGCAAAGGCGGCAGTGTGCAAACTGTTAGTATTAGCAGCAACGCGCTTACTTACAAATTTCTTAGTTGTCCTTTGAGTAAATATTGAAGCAGCGGAAACTTGGCTAGCACTTACCAAGATAGATAATCTGCTGAACATTAAGATACTGCCTGTAGCCCGTTACAAAAGAGCTGTGAATACTCAGAACGGCTTTGACGCCATTCCTTTATTTAATGTGTATACATTATTTATTATGCAGATTCTCTTTTATGAAATATTTAGATTTGGAAGTGTTTTGACATGTGGTAATCTTTAGGAAGAAGGTAAACATATTCTTTTTTAAAGAAAATGTAAATAAATAAAGTGTTTCCCCAAAATATCTTTGAGAGGTTAAATGCAGGACAATGGGAACCACATGTAAATGCCCCTCCTGTCCCCGTGCAGCAACTTTCATATGTATTTCCATTGACTTTGTTGACTGCAGCAGAAATTCTGCTTGGGTGAAGACCGCAGTACGGAACCTATACGAAAAAGAAAACAATAGGCTAATGAATTAACCGGGCTTGATACATTTTAAATGTCTGGTTTAGATTATCGTGATTACTTGCACAGCCATTAATTTAAAGAAATACCATTGCTACAACATTCATCCTCACTATGGAAAGGAATGCTAACTAATCCGTATGCTTTCTGGTAATTTTGTAGGTAATTTTTCTCCTTGTCCGGTACCTGCAGGTGGGATTTTGGTTATCCTTGCACTGCTGCGACTGCGAGGCTGCGGGAGAGGATTCCCCGGTAGGATCTGTTGGCTTCATAGGCCAGATCCTTACCTGGTGTAAGCGGCGGTAGCTCTGTCTTGCACTCGTTGCATCAGGAAAAGATCTGACCCTTAGTGGTTTTCGTCCTTGTTTCATGCAGCTGCCAAACAGCTTGATAATATGAAACAGATGAAAATTTTTACATGTGTAATCAGTTTAATTACAGAAATAGTTTACAATATTTTCCTACCTAGGTAAAGGATTTTGTATGAATTTCCAAAGTAATTTAACCATAGTAATATTTCTAAAGGAAAGATAAACATTTGCAATTCATAAATTATTTTATGTTCAGAGGTAATTAGTTTAGATTAATTTCTAATGGACTCGTTTTGCTTGTAATCAAGAACTTATTTTCATGGGCTGGGGAAATGCCTGTGAATTTTCTCTCCGAGCTTTCTTTCATAACATCTGCGCTGAGACTTCTCGGTTAAACAATGGCAAGGCAGGATTTACAGAGTGTCAGCTCGCTGTTCTGTTCCTGGAGAAAGATGAATTAAGCCTTCTGTTATAAATGGAACATATATACTTCAAAACAATTGTTGTTAGCCAAGATATGTCCAAGGTCAGGCTAAGTTACGTATGATGTATTCCTATGAGTAATTTATCTTTATGGCTATTTAAAGTGAGAATACATTTAAAATTTTTTCAAGCTTTTGCATAAGTTTTATAAGCGCCTCACTTAGTTTTCGGAAAAATAAAAATTAACGTTAGCCAGGAATTGCATTTGTTTTTAACTGTTTCCTGTGTGCTCGTACGCTCATTGCTCATTACCACAGGGAGCGTGGAGGTTCAGCATACTTCACGTGTTGTCAATAAGGAAACGGTAAATCTGGTCCTGTCTAATTTCAGAAAACTTGAAGCAATAGCTTGCAGACACGCGGATTAATGTTAAGGGCTCAGGCATGCAAAGATAATAACTGAACAGAAAGAAGAATTGTAGTTCTGCTGTTCGTAATCAAAAATGCCATTTAGGTTTAAAAATGCTTGCGCTTTCGTATTTTAACACCTATAAAATTGGGATAGTCGTAACTTAAATAGGGAATTGAATTTGCAAAAATTTAAGTGAACTTAAAGAAATTCTGCAAGCTGTCCTCAGATCTGCCCTGGCTGCTGCTTGCCTCGGGTGCCTCCGCGGGCAGTCCCACCGCTGCTCCTGCGCTCTCCCTGCTGGACCGCAGGCCTCCTCTCGCGCGCGGGTCTGGGCCCTCTGTGCTGGATGCGCCCGGTACTTCTGCTGACCCCAGCAGTGCCTACCTGGCACTTGGGAAACAGCCTTTTATTCTAAAAGTGCTGATTCTCTTCTCCACACATTGCTTATTTCCTCCAAGTTCTCAATAAAGCTAAAAAACAGCTAAAAAAATCCACACAAAACTCTCTAGCCACATTTGCCATCCTCCAAGCTCCTCGGCCATCGCTCTGCAGGTGGCCAGGAAGTTTATGGTAAGTTTTGGTGAGTTTTGAAGTCATGAGGTCAGTTTTAAAATCCCCCAGCTCTTATTTAACAGTGGATGGGCTTAACATAACCTTACGGGAGACCTTCCCCACCCCTTGTCTCTGGGTGTCTTGAGAGGAGTTGCAGCACAGGTGAAGCATCTCCATCTAGTACCTCACGCAACCGTTCCTAATTTCTTGCCTGGTTTTCCCATCTCCACGCTGACTTCGATGTCTCGTCTTTGCCGCTGTCTCTCACGTTATCCCAGTCTCCCTCCAAAATACCATCGGTCTCTTGCTCCGCGTTTCCTCTTGCCCACTGGTCTGTATGAGCCGTTCCTGCGGCGTCTGCCTCTTCCCGGTAGCCCTTCTCCCTGGTCCTCACCCCCGCCCTCCGAAGGTGTCCTTGTTTCTCTCCACTGGCAGTCCTTTCTCCTGGACACAGCCTCGAGCCCGTTTAAAATGCCGTAGGGAAACGAGTGAGCTGGTCTGAGGGTGGCTGGAGAGCAGCGAGAGGCACCAGCTGGGTTTAGTAAGGCAAAATAAAACTGCACAAAAAGGACTCGGCTCCTCTGACATCACATCCACTACGTGAAAACCACTCGGAATCCCCGGGACCGTCTCAGACGCCTCTGGCCGGGGTGATGTGAAAGGAGTTTTGTGCTGATCAACGGCACCGTTTGGGTGCCCGACAGTTGCCGGGGAGCCCCGGGGGCTCCCGTCGGACCCTGCGAGGGGAAGGGTTCCCTCTACCCACCACCTCATCCTCCGGTGGCTTAGGCAGAGCACCGCATGATGGCGTGGGGCCGGGCCCTGCGGCGGGGCTCGCGGGGGAGGTCTGCCTGCCGCGGCAGGTCTTCTCTGGAAAACCCGAGGGCTGGGGCGCGTGGGTATCCTTTCTCTTTCTCCTCTTTTACTGAGGGCCTTGCTCCTGCTCACAACTGCCCGGCAAGTGGCAGGAGACGGCAGAAGGCGGCCTCGCTGCTGCTGGGGCCACACGGGCCATCGCTTCAAGCAGGAGCAGACCTTGACAACCCGTGCGCGGGAGGGACGGCAGCGTGAGCATCTTCATCTCAGCAGCGGCTGATGGAGAAGGCAGGAGGGGGACCCGGGCTGGGGGGGGGCACCGGCAGCTGCCGCTGCCGAGGTCCAGGTGGGGCTGCAGGGGAGGTGGGCAGCCCGGGGGTGAGCCCCCTCTCTGTCCGTCCCTCCCCGAGGCATGTGAGCGTTACCACTCCCCCATCAGCTTCCCCCCCTTGCAGATCCCATCCCCTTCCTTGCTAGAAAGGAGATAAGATGCACTGGGAATCCGAGTCCGCTTTCCAGCTAACCCGTGTCTTCACAGAGGGTGAGTGCCGTGGTGAGCGCTCTTCTGTCCCAGACGTTAAGCTGCTGTCTGCGGCAGCCGGTGCTTTCCTGCTCTTCCACTGCTGGGCTTGCTGCTCACAGCGTCATTTTCCCGGGAAGATGTGAGAGCTCCCTGGGGACAAAGACCTGGGAAAAATACCTGTTCCCTGTGTGTCCTTAGGAGGCAAAATCCTCTGCACTGACAAGCATCCCGGGACAGTCAAGAACACTGGCAAAATACAGCAAGACGGTATGTTTGTTAATTTAGTGTGTCCAGCCAGAATATCGCGGTCCCAGGGCATCTCTCCGTCAGGTCAGAGCAGGGGGGGAATGGACCTGCCGGGCAGCTGGAGGTCGAGGAGGCTCCAGCCACCCCGCTCCTGGTGTCCAAGCTCATGTACTTACGGTCTTGCCGTTTGCAAGGGGCGTCGCGGTAGATCTTTGGTGCACACGCAGCCCTCTGAAGTGTGGCTTTGCAGTTTCTACTGCCAGAGAGGAGCCCGCAGCCGTGTCTCCTGGAGGATGCTGGAAGGCAGGCCACAAGCCAGGCTTTCCAGAAAAGGTGCTGCAAAATGGAAATGAAAAAAAACCAAACAGGTTTGTGCACAGAAGAAACGCATTGTCCACAAATTGCATTTTTCCTTGATTTCTTCTGTACAGCTATTGAGTAGGCACAACCTTGTTTAGCTTAAAAGATCTGAGAAAATTATAGCCTAGGGCTCTTGGCTGGCGTCTGAGCGTTGCTCTTATTGAACAATTTAAGACCAAATGTCCATTGCAACTCTCGTACTCAATACTACCGACAGTTTGCCCTGGGACGCCGAGGAAGGCATGACGTGTGGACAGGCGTTAGAACAGACTCACATTAAAAATGTATAAAATTATTAAATACAGCTACAGCTCCTGCAGAGAAGCAACAAGCTTGTAATACTGCTTGTTTTCAAGTGGTCGCAAGTACTAATGTGAAAAGTATTGAATCTCCGTAAAACTAGACTAGATCAGGCAAATAAATAAACTGAAGACACCTCTTTGAAGCAAACTGCCATTGACCCCTGAATTACAACTTCCAGGCGAGAGCAAAATTAGTTAATTCTATAAAGCAATCTTATATGTAGGGCCCTGCGTGCGCGCTGGGCAGTAACAGCATCGAGTCCGGTGACGCGGAAGGTGGTGGATGCAGTAACCACGCTTCGCTGCAGACGGGCGTAGGAAACAATCGAGCTTCGTTATACAACAAGATGGCCAAAACAGTAGAAGCCGTTCCCTAACTGCAGGCAGAAGCCGAGATGAGTCACGGATCAGGAGCGCGTGGGTGGAGAGCGTCCTCGCGGCGTGGTGACAGGCACGGAGCAGAGATCTGGAGGCTGCGCCGCGTCCCTGCCGGGGCGACAGCCGTGCAGGGAAAGCACGAGAGAAGCAGAGGGGAGCAGGGAGAGGAGGCAAAGCACCCGGCGCCGAATACGCCGCCAGGGAGGAGCAGGGTTTGTTTCCTGGGGCTGCCGGGAGAGGCTGGGAGCCGGGGACAGACGGAGGCAGTTGGCTGCCTGTTCGGGGAAACTGGACCTGGTGCATCGGTTGTAAATAAACACTGATGTGTTCGTGGCATACTTTACTCACTCATCAATTTATTTTCCTAAATTAAACAACCCAAAAGAGCCTGGACAGTAAGTTTGTGACACGCGGGCTAACAGTACTTCCCCTCTGGCCAGATCTGCTCCGACGACGGCGTGAATTCAGGAGGGTGGAAGGGAATATCCACAGTTTGGCCCTTGAAACATCATTATCTCGTGCACATTTATGTCCCTACAGAAAGACCAGAATCATAGAGTATAACCAGGAAATTAAATTTTCTGATCTCCATTAATCCATCATCCATTAATGGCCACTGTCTCCATAATTCCCGGTGGCAGGGAAACCAAAACGCCTCCAGGGGGGCAGGAGGCTCCCTGTGCGGTGAGGAGGCAGACGGGAGCACCGCCGGGCGAAGGACATCGTCCCCCTCCTCACTAAATATCCGTCTGGCCTCGCACCTGCTGAGACCGAGGCAATTCGTGGTACGAGGGTGATGGGTTGCCTCGCTGGCAAGGGCACGTGCAGCGACGGAGAGGACGGGCGACTACTGAGCTTTACCTGCTGTTTTTTCCCTCCACCAGATTTTGTACAAATAGACACGCGAATAGCCAGTCTCATCCCGGCTATCAGCAAACTGCTATCCCTTAAATACAGCCAATGCAAAATGTAATTTAATTATGACTGTCTTCCCTCATTTGCGACATATGGATAATATTTGAATGGGTTGTGACTAAACGGAAAGTCCCATGAGCCAGTACCCTCTGCGGCCAAGATCCCTTGGCATAAATGGAACTTCTCAAAGTACAACTTTTTTTTGAGATCCATTTTAAAGAAAATTTAAATCTAAATAGCAACTTATTTCCAGGTTCTCAGAAAAAGTAATTCAGGACCTAAAATAAACTGTTATTTTGTAATTTCTTTGTATACCAACCCATATACGTTTCTTTGCATGGGCAGAAGTGGAATTCCAGTTTACATATGAAACTCAATCTGGCCTTGAGCAGAGAGCTGTGAAAACCGCCTCCCTGGGTATTTAAACAGCGTGTGTTTGCATGCAGCTCCGCAGCCAAATCATCACAGAGTGCCCCCGGCTCCCGGGGCTCGCAGCCCGCGCTGCCTTTGTAGGCTGAAATTGGGTTTTCAGAGGGGAAAACATTCTTGAATTAGTCATTTTTCAATGTCTTTATTTTATACTCAAAGCGTAGGGCAACGAAACAGATTCTGTTCAAAGTGATTTGCGGGGGGTTTCCAGCTGCGATGATGTGTTGTGATCTCAAGCCTAGCGCTGGAGCGGGTCCTTGCCGGCGGGCGAGGAGCGGGCCCCCGGAGCGGCTCCGGCTCCGCTGCTTCTTGCAGAGGAGAGCGGAGACCTTCCGTGTGTCCGCAGGGACCTCGACCTGCGCCTGCCTTGACTTTCTGCCGCGTTTTTCCCCACCCGTCGCTTGGGAGCGAGCCATGAGGTTCGTCAGGGTAAATCCAAATCAGCTCCGGTTGTGCATGGGAATCCCGGCAGCGCTGGAGTTCAGCGTGTACAAGGGCTGCAGGAGCAGGCTGCGTTTCTGAACCGAACCAAAATGATCTCGTGGGCTTGAGACACTCCCCACTGGTTGGGTCCTTGGCGTATTTGGCGTAAAGCTAGCGGTATTTAATAAAGCATCTTTAGTGTGAAAAAGACTAGCTCGATATCAGAGAGAAAAGGGTGACTAATCTGGTTACATTTCCACGGTCACTTTTATCAACATTTTTTATAGGATTTATTATTTGGACTCAAAAAACTTGGGCTGATGATAGAAAACACCGCAGCCCCTACCTTCTTAAGGAGGGCTGTTGCATGGTAGATTTTAGCTGATGTTGTTTTCATGCTCCAATGAAAATTATTGACAGTTTTTGTGTGCTATCGGGTTGATCTTTAAAACATGTACTTCATCGGGTGTTTGTCTTTTCCCGTGTCTGCTGTCTGCAAATGCTTTAGCGGACACAGGTATCTGTGGGAATACTGACCACAACAGCATATTTTATTTGTCGAAAATCAGTTTTGTATTGTAATAAAGAATATTTGCTGTGGCAGCCTGGGTTTTTTTTTTTTTTTTGAGACTGATTTATACCTGTCCAGACAGCTAAAGAAAAATGCCTTAAGACTTAAATGCACAATTATATTATCCTAAGTATTGACTATCAAATTCTTACAGTGAACTGACCGTGAATTTCTAGATTAAAACTGAGTTCTGATTAATTTAAAGTAACAAAGAAACAAAAGGGAAACGGTGGACTGTGCCACTACGTGACAAACTGGAAGGGAATGGCCTGGCATGGGTGCGGGGTCGAACCCGTAGGAACAGATGGGGTGGAAATAGCTCTGGTCCGGGGTGGAGCCGAGCTGGCTTCCCCGGCAGGTATTGTCAGGGTCTGATAAGGCAAGGAGGAGAGCCTACGGTGATAACATCATGGAAAGCTTCTTCCCAAATTGTCTTCTTGAAGATATTTCTACTACGAGATGGTCTACAAGTCTATAATTAGGAGTTCAGCTAGCCTCCGCGGCCGGGCTCGGTGATGAGAAGCAGATACGCCAAATATAACAGCACGAGGAGAGGGCGGTGGGAGGGACGGGCGTTTATGGATGGACTTGTGGATGGGAAAAAGGCAGAGGCAAGGGGGAAATGAAGGAACAAACGAAAAGCAAGAAATGACTAAGTTTGGAAACATTCCTTTATTTATATTCTTTGGCAGACAGTTAACTTTCTGATGATACTTTCTTCTTATATCTGTCTGACTGCGACCCGTTTTCTAACTATTGCCAATTTTTCCCACTGGTGCTATTTATACCGCGTTTTGGTTGGGTTTGTAATCGGCAGCTTAGCGAGCAGGACTCAGGCCAAGTTAACCAGTTACAGACGCCGCTGGGTTGGTACTAGTTTAACTTCCCTAGCTGGGAATACCGTAACATAAAATCACCCCAGTACTGCCCGAGGAGGAGCCTCCCGCCTCGGCCGGCTCGCGGCCAGAGGTGAGCTCCAAGCAGTGCCCGGGAATTGTGGCATCCAGCCTCCCTCGGGCTTGTGGCACACCCCTGCCCTCACCTTCTCTCTCGGCGAGGTTTCGGGCGTGGGAGCCGTTTCGGGGGGCTGGGGCAGGGGTGCGGGTTCATACGAGGTGGGTACCTGCACCCAACCAGCACGGGTAGGGTAGTCACTTACGCAACGAATCGTACAGGTAAGGGAAGGAACAATGCTCAGTTATGCATTAAAACCAGGGAAACGTTAAGCGCACGCATGACCCCGGACGCGGCTTCTATTAACGGCCAACATTTGTCACCCCCTTTTTTTTCTTTACCTTTGTAGTGAAGGTGCTATGGGAAAAACGAGTGGTGGAAGTCAAAAAAGGTGACTCACGCAGGCAACGTTCATTAAAAAATAGTCCTCAAAGCCTGTTTATTTAGGGGTTTTTTTTTGTTTCTAATTCTTTAATATAAACTAGTCATTTCTAATTATTTTAGCTACAACCACACGCTTCTTTTTTTCTGATTTAAAACAGTTATAAATATAATTTTCTCTTAGCAAACCGAACGAGTCCCTAAAGCGGTTCCAGATGCCAGACACGTACATATGTAACATTCCTACTGGAGGAATAACTTTTGATATTTAATCAAAAGAAACAAGTTTAACAAACAATACACTAACACATGAAAAGGTAACATGGTGAGAAAAAAAAATCTGGGCTATAAAACCTAGATGAAACTTTTCCAACTTGTAAAGAGGGTTTTACAAACTGCCCAACGGTAAGACTCAGAAATTAAACCTGGAAAAGTATGAAATAGCTGACTTGGGGAGAAGACAATAAAATGGAAGGAAGAGGAAATGGAAGAGGATAAAAACAGTCAGCAGACAAATGGGGACTTAAAATGCAAAGAAAAAAAGGAGAAAATCCAAAGAAATATCAAGAAAGAATGTTTTCAGCAAGACAAGAACAATAAATTGAACTGTATGGCAGAAAGTGCAAGAAATACCACGAGTTACAATATTCTAAAGAAAACAAAACTGGGAAAATACACAGGAGAAAAGAGAAAATATGAAAAACCTCATTTTGTATTAATTGTGTTCCCCTTCGAACGACACATTTCAATGCTGGAAAACCTCCTGTAATTAGGTTATTGTTTACAGCAGGTTATTACTCAACTGGTGCCTGTTCGGGCTGGCTGTATTTGATCCCGTTCTGTCAAACCGTCCAGTGAAGCCCTTGAGTTGTTACCTGAAAATAAAGATTTAATCGCGTGAATGTATTTGGAACAAAAATTCCCATTATAACACCATTTTTCCTAAAGGCCTTGTGCGATGGAAGTGTGATAACGCAACGCTCCGGCTGCTGCTACGCAACTTATAGCCAGTAACAATATATCGACGTCTCGGTGGTGAGGTTATTCCTTGACCTTGAGTAGCTTACGCGTTGTTGTAGGAATCGCCAAGAATTTTACCTTCGGTGCAACGCTGAGAAATACAAATAACGTAATCGATTCAATACGGGCCAAATATTAATGCACAATAATAAAATCCAATCCATTATATAGGTGGTTGATAATTCGCCGCCCGCACAGAACGGCGAATCGCTCTACTTTGGGGGAAAAGAACGATGGAAAATAGTCTTAAGTGAAGAAACAAGCAATTAGATCTACCCAAAAAGAGACAAGGATACACCAGCCAAGCAAGAGGAAAATGTTGTATGTAGGTGTTGTTACAGGGGAAAATTAGTTTATTATCCTGCGTTTTAAACAACTAGGTTACCACATTTTTCACGTTATGGCACTATTGTATTAGGCACTAAAATCTGATTTTAACCTACTTTAAATGTTCTTCCTTTCCCTTCACTCCAGGGTTTGAAACTGTCATTTGTGTTACCGTTCTCTTGGCTTCCACCGCTTCTTTTAACTACTTCGCAATTATAATAGCTCGCTAATAGACCGTATCATTGATAAACTTCCTCGTTAAGAAGAACCTAAGACAAAAAATGATGCTGGTTCTTTAAAAGTTTATCCCTATGGCACCATCGTGTAAGCATACATATGGGACAGTAAAAATGGAAGACGACACATTAAATGACATTATTATAAAATGCAATACTCTTGGAATGATCCCTTATTAAATTAGGCTCTATGATCTGAGATGAATTTCCCCGATCCCTAATCCATCACTAGAGAAATATTAAAAGATAGGTCTCAACTGGTATTAGAATCGCACTCAGTCTCTACTTTCATTATTTTGAATTAGGGTGCTACTGGGGGGAAGCCTCTTAATGAGAATTAGAGTGATTCACTGGCCTTCTTTTGGATTTTGACAAGTAAAATATTAACTCTTCAGTCACAGCTGTCGGAATTAAAATACTTGGCAGCCACAGATGCACAAATTAAATTGGCCTTTATGTTTCCATATTGCTGACCTCCTTAGAGGCAAAAACATCAAACCCAACAATAACAGAAAACCCACAGTATGTCATTTCTTGGAAGAAAATATATTTATTGAAGTTTTTATATTTGTTTCAGTTTTAAACACATAATTGAACAAACACAGAACATTTTTGCAAAAGGCTATTATTGTAATTTTGCATTTGGTAAAACATCAGCTACAAATCAGTTACTCTGAACCATTAATCAGGCAATAAAATAATAAATGAAGTTATTTCGGGGATTTCTTAACTGTTTAAACCAACATAAATCAGATTTACGTGCGGTGCATCAGTGAAAACATCTTAATGCCTTTGACTGGCATTTTTTTAGGGTTGTTTCTCTGTCAATAATAGATTCTGTTTCTTAGAAACAATATATGAAAATGCATAATTGTTGCAGAAACACAAGACTTTTCGTTACGGGAGCTCCAGTTTGTAACAGCACAACAAGCTGAAGTTTAGCGATGTCGAGAAAACATCCTTTCTGGTCTTTTCCCCTCCTTTTTAATTTACAGCTATGGTAGTGGCAGCGGAATTTCAATTAGTCTCAATTAAGTGTGTCTCAATTAAGTGTATTTCAATTATAATAAGTGTTCCAAAGTGGAACTCGTAGCATATAAAAGTCTCAAACGAGGGAATGATGCAGAAGTGGCATATTTTTTTTTTAAAGCTGTCCTTAAATTGTATGATCCATCATATCCAAGCCAGCGTAAGGGTTTGTTGTTCTTTTCTCCGTCTCTGGTCACCTCCAGCATCTCTCCCTCCTCCCTAACGATCACTCATTGATCTCAACTTGTGATCGGTTGCGAACTACTTGGAGGGGGACATTGATGGATGCGTTTTAGCCGCTTTACCCTTCGCATCCAATCCCGCGATGAACTCCCCAGATCCGTGGCACGGTCGCGCGGGGGGAGAACTGGGGGCTGTGCCGCCCGTAGGCGTCTGGGGGATGCGTTTTGGCTCCGGGCGAGCGTGCGCTTCTTGGAAGAGGCTCTTTTTGCACGTAGGGGATCGCAAACCACCTCCCCGTAATTTCTTAGAACACATGTCTTTTTTTGTGCGTGTGCTGGCGTGGAATGGAGAGGCTGCAACGTTGACGTTATGAAGCACGTTATGTTTTATAGGAGGAAATAGAGTTTGTTCCCCACTTTCTGGGTTTTCATTTTTACTGACGGATAAACAAACCCATAGTTTGCAAGTGGGAAGCTATACCTGTTCTGCCTGTGACAGGGGAGTTTGAGAGCTGATAACGCAGCGTAATTGTGTATCTATCTAAAATAGTCTAGCTCTAGAGCCTTAATATTTTGAAATATCTTGTTATTCACTGGCGGGGATGTTGTCGGACGCGGTCGCGCTGCAGCACCCTTGCTGTCACCCTCTCAGTAGGCTGCGGCCAGGCGGAGCGGGCGCGGGAACATCTCGCTGCTGACACCTGAGACACGCTCGTGGTACTTTGTTCGAATCCCGAGCTCCCTGAGCAGAGTCCCCTCCTGGCGCTGCTGCGGCCAGAAACTGTCCCCGAAGAGGGGTTTGGGGAAGCCCTTGCTCCCGCGGAGGGAGCGGGGTGGGGGTGGCGAGGTTGCCTTGGTGGCTGTGACGGTTTTGGGTTGTGACATCCAGCCCCGCGTGGTGCAGAGGCACAACCGCGCTCAGCCGTGCTGGGGGGCACGCGGCATCACCCCACGGCAAGCGGCCCCGGCTCGGGGGTCCCCGCGCCGCTCGCTGCCACGCTTCGCCTTTCCCGGCGTGCAGAGCTGCGCCTCGGGCGCGTGGGGAGAGCACTCAGGGCAGTAAATCTGCAGCTTTCCTGGAACCGCTTCCGCATTATTTTTACCCTTTTTATTACATTATCTCAGCTGTGCAAACAGCTTGTTGCACGGGAACACGGCTTCTCCTGCGCGCTCTCACTCCGTCTTTCCTCCTCGCCGCATCCCCGTCTGGCGATGAAACACCACCCCGACGTGGAGCGCGGCCCCAGCTCCTGTCTCGATTCGGATCTCCCCGCCTGGACTGGGGCTGCCAACCCGCGCAGGCAGCTTTCCAGGCTTGGCCGTTTGCTCACCCGTTTCTCGGCCGGCCGGGCGCCCATCGGAGCCGGGAACGCCGCGGCATTATGCAGGCGGATCGCTGGCGCAGCCGGCTCGGCGTGTGAATTAGTTCTGCGCAGAACTACTTAATACATCTTTCCCGGAATTAAATGTGCGCGGAGAGCTGCCATAGGGCAAGCCGCGGGGTGGTTTAATTTCTTTTTTAGAAGACATTAGCAGAACTCGATAAAGGGTCAAGTAATTTCATCCAAGTTGCCACTAGTTAGTTAAGAGAAAGCGACAGGGCTGGAGCCTGACGTCGTTACATTCCCGCAAATATATTTTATAAAACAGGAGTTTTAAAATTTCATTTTTTTTGCCGAAAGAATGATTGCCGGAGGAACGCTTCTTAGCTTTAAAAGATTACCTGGCCGGTAGCTAAACAGGGCGTTTTGATTAATATTTGCTATTTGGCAAGCGGGCTGAGACCCGAAATGAGATGGTTACTTTTGCGACAGGAGCGCCTTCGGTGCGCGGCTCGCCGAGCTCCCGGGGAGGCTGCCCGGGGAGTAATTTCGGCGAATTGTAAGCGGACAGTGAGTCCGCGGGGAGCGCTGGCAATCATGGCGGAAACAATGTTTGCATCGATCAGCTGTCACGGTGATTTATGGCTTCATTTTGCTGTAATGGAGAATTAGTGGAAAGATTATCAGGGACTCAACACTTTGGCTTGTTACCCATGTCCAGACGAGCAATTTGTCTCCCTGAAGCAGTGAAATACTTGTGACAGCTCCAACACTTGCCCTAATTCAATCAAGAGAAAATGTTGGAATTAATTTGTTACAAGAAAATTTAAATATGTTCAGCAAACAGTAACCGCAGAGCAGCAGGCTGATTTATTGTGCTCGGCAAGATATCGATCCGCTTCGATCTGGCCCATGTTGAGGTTTTAATGTGTAATAATTTCCAATTTAAAGCTCCTTTTCAAGATCACGGGTTTAAAGAGAGGGCAGGCTAGGTCTCAAGACCTGATTAGGAGCCTGTTGCAATGGCTTTGTCAAAAGCCTGTTTGAATGTAAATTCATAGTTATCTTTTGCACTATCTTTAATATTCTTGACATGGATTTTATTGTGTGTCAAACCTCAGGCCAGCTGCCTGCCACAACCATTAATGAAACATCTTAGGAAATAAATCTCAGTCTTTATACAATATTTTTAAAAACCTGAAACATTAGATGTCAGCGAAGAAGGTTTAACAGCATCCCTTTTTTTTTTCCTCACAGTAAACCATCAGAGATAGAGCAGTTTTACAGCTTGCCTACACAATTAGATTGAATTATTGTGCAAATGCTATTACGCCATAAGCTTGAATTCCAAAGTCTGCATGAATATTTTAGGTACACGTACAAATCTGTTATCTTCATTGAAGGTGTGACAGCTTATTCTACCTATACGTATATATAATTTTTAAGGTTCTCATTACTGAAATGCTCTTCCCTAAGGCGTACAGGATAGCACCACTCAAGAAGGTGGCCCAGGCATTAGAGATTTAGCCCCTTATAGTTCACGGAGCAGCCGTGGTGGTCTGCAGAGCCGGTCGCTTGTGACCGGCCCCTACGGTCTCCGTGCCAGGCTCCTCTGGTGCCCAGTTACAGCAAAACGGTGTGCAAAATGAAGTGTGCTCAATTAGTCCTTTAAACCACGTTATTATGATTGATTAAAGGGGAAATCCTGGCCTCCAGTGCTAAAAAGCTTGTATAATAACCTCCCGTGTAGCTCCAGTTGCAAGTTTTCTCTAACATTTTTAGAGCATCGGTGGCTCACATAATTAGAGAGCAATCCCGTTCAACCTAATCAATAAAAAGTCATCACCCACCGTTGGAGACAGCCATACAGAAGTATTTTTTTTCTCATTAGTAGAGCGTAGGTGTTAGTTTACTTTAGTTATTCTTAGTTTTGCTGCCGCACCCTTAGACCAAGCACTGAAAAATCAGCTCTTTTTATTAAAATTGTGTTTTTGGAAAACTTCCTGATAGCATCTGGGCCGTCAAACGTAGGCTTTAGGCACCATCACTCGCTCAGCAGCGCTGTGGAAGCGCGGGTAGCACCGTGGTCTGCTGGCGCGAGGCCTCCCGGGTCCTCTGAGAAGAATCCACGCTGGGCACCTGGATTTTCCTGAAATGGCTTTGGAGTCATCTGTTGGGCGACGGGAAAGGTGTTGAGAACACCTCGACCCCATGGATAATCCCAGAGGGGCTTTGCACCTTCCTAGCACTAGAGAAAGGACCAATGTGACCAAAGCCATGGAGAACCAGGGCTTGTTAACTCCCCGGCCATCAGACCACCTGCTGGCCTAACAGTAAATATCTCTATCCATAAATATATTTAAAATGTTGCTTTGAAGGATGAATATTGTCCTGTAAAACATTAGCTTCTTGCATGGCAGCTGGAGCCATAGGAGCCACTTTCTGAACTCTTGACTTTGAGGAGGCTTTGGAGAGGCCTTTGCAGAAGCAAAATGTGGCTCTGTAGGAGCGTTTGGAGACAAAAATGTGAAAAATTCCTGGCCCTACACCCAATCCTGAGTGGACATAATTGACAAGATGTCAAACCAGGATCACATTTGCTCATTCGGTAACGGATAAAAAATCAGCCGAATCTGGATAAAACAATGACACGTTGCTCCCTGGAGAAACTCTGGTGCAGGGGTGATGAGCTCTGTGAGGGGTTTTGGTGGCCTGGCAGCACGGTGTCCCCTGCCAGCGTCCCCAGTGAGGGGACAGGACACCGGCCACGGGGTGAACATGGTCGCTGTGCTGGGACACGTCACTCAGACATGTCTTGCCCCTGCCTTGGCCTCCTGAAAGACCAGCCTCTTGCAGAGTTATCATCTGCTGTGTCCTCTGCCACCACATTTCCCAACAGGCCCCTTCACCGATTCCCCAGCCGGAGAAGACGTCATCTTTCAAGAAGTCAAAGGACCGCGTTGATCTCTGTTGACGTCTCTGGTCCAAGGACATAATGTTGCAGTCTTTGCTTGGTAGACCTGTTCCCATCTCACTCCTCTCTGTGACGAAGTCTAACATCTTTACCCCTTTCTGAGACATTCCCTGTATATCCTGTCACATGTGTGCACTCACATGCCTTTGGAAAAGTAAATACAATTTTATTAAATTTTTTGCATGAGTTGGATCATAAAAAAAAAGATCCTGGACATGTTGTATAAGCTTTATGAAGTGAGGTGTCCCTGTATTGTCAAGATGCACGTTGACTGGGGGCTTTAGTATTGGGAATTTGCATTTTTTTGCAAATGCCGCGATGATATTGTACTCGCACTTCTTCAAATCCATAATTATAATTCAGTTTCTCATTACAAACTATAAACGTAAATATTTCTGTGGTCATTGATGGAATTTAACTTCTGCAGCAATAATATCTACACATATGTTTCCTATCTTGGTCGGAGCCGTATAATAACATGCATGCTACAGCTAGTAAAATATTATTATAAAACTCCCTTTGCTGCAAATCTTGACCAAAAAATATAGAGCTGCTATCAAATATGTGTTCCTGGGAGTTCACGGGAGTCAGCAGAGTTCACGCGGTCCGAAGGGCCGCGGCGGTGAGGGTGCGCGGGAGCACCACGCCACCCTGCAACCTTGCCCTCGCACGGCCGCGTCTTCGGCTGGCGCCAACGGGGGTGTCCCGTCAACGGGCGCCGTCGGCTTGCGCCGGCCGCCCTGCGCACCTCCTTTCCCCCCGGTTTGGGGGAAGGCAGGCTGGAGCGGGCTGGCTGTGCGAGCCGGGGTGTCCCGAGGCTGGCGAGCGCCGGCGCGGGGCAGGGCTGCGCGTCCCGGGGCTCCGCAGCCCGGCAGGGCCCCGGCGGGAGGGAGGGCTGACACCGCTCCGGCGTGAATTGGAGGAGAATCAGGCCTTGACATTTAAAACTGAATTAGACTGATATTTAAAACCGAGATAAACTGACATTTAAAATAGTCCCATGCTCTGTTGTTTCATTTTTATTCTTTTTTTTTTTTTTTTTCCCTATTTTTCACGGACTGAGGCTCCACCACACTGGAAGTTCCTCGCGGGGGGTCCGATGCCGGATCGTGACCCGCAGGGAGCCTGTGGCTGTTATTTCGCCAGCACTTGCAGGCCAGGAGAAGAAGCCTCCTCGCTGGTTCCGAGGAGATGCAGTATGTCCTCACCCGTTAATGTGTCGAAATAACCCCACCGAGCCAGCTTGCGATAGGAGTCGGGGAAAAAAAGCCAACGTTCCCGAGCCGTCAGGAGCGGTGCCAGGTTAAATTGTGTTTAAAACAACCACGATGTTGGTTAACAGTGCTAAAAGGCAGTATTGTGGATTAATAATACCAAGAGAAATTTAAAAACCTCGTCTAATTTTCGGAGCCGCACACTTTGTTTTCTTTTCCCATTCTCTGCTCGAACAGCCAAGAACTGGTTTGGTTCACTTCTGCGCCTCCGCGTGCCCGGGGAAACGCGCTTTTCCAGCTCCCACTCGTCAGCGCGGTCCTGCAGCCGTGGGCTGCAAATCCCGCCGGGGAATGTTTATTTGTTTTTTGAAAAGTCCTATCAGAATTTGGATCTGCTTTCTGCAATTGTCTTTATTGCTCAAATAAAAGTTTAGGGGCTGTTCATGACTGCAGACGTACATGTTGATAGAGGTCTGAAAGAATGGCATTCCTTTCAAGTTAGATTTGCACAAAGCAAAAAAATCTGAAGAAAAATAATCTTTAAATAAGTTACCAATTGCGAACTTTATAATGGTGCCAGCTATTAACAATAGACCCATTTGGGGTGGGTTTTTTTTCCCTTCCCGTAGCCATTTTTTTCTTTCCGCAAGGTCATTTTAGGTCTTCAGTCTCAATAATAATTTGCTCTGCGAGCCATTGTAGACAGAGCTGTCTTCAACCTCTCAGCTCGGAGGGAGAAACCCCATCGCGCTGTGGGATCCTTCCTCAATCTCCGCGAACCGAACTGTCTGTATTTCGCCCCGAATAAGGATGCTGGCGGGCCGGGGCGGCTCCGCAAGGCTCTGGCACCTCTCGGGCTCCGCGTCCTGCTCGACGTGGGGTCGCAGCCCGGGAGCCGGCGGGAAGGAGCGTGCTCTTCCTTCGGGGTGAAGCCCTGGCCGGGCTTTTCCAGAGTTCCCATTGTTGCACAGCTGAATCCAATCACCGCTATTTGTTTTTCAAAACAGGGCTCAGCTCCTTGTTGCTGGATGATAGTTTCATCCGCTGACATTTAACCGAGCTATTTCAAAACGAGCCGAGAGCTTTTCTAGAGTTCCTTTATTTTTAAAGCTTTATATGAATCAGCTTTTAATTGTCTGTTAGGAAATATTGCTAGTAAACAGCTCCGTTTGCAGAGATTTGCGCGACGCCCGTGCCTGCTCCGGAGGCTGCGCGCTCGCCGGACCTGTGAAAACCAGCCCTAAACTGCTCTGCACGTCGCACGTTTGGGGAAACTATTATTTTTCCAAAACCACAGAGCGATCAGATAACATTCAAGCCCGCGTGCTGCATCTCAGACAATATGTCTGTGATGAACTGTTTCCTCCAACTTCTGGATCGTGGTTTCACTCTAGAAAAAAGGTAGAGCAAAGCTGTCGGAAAAAGAAATAGCCTCTTCCCTGGAAAATCGGCGGCCGGGCTCTGCTGCCTGGGGGGAGCTCTCAGCAGGAGGAGATTTCAGGAATTTCCGAGCATCCTGTTGTGACGAAGGGTCATTATGTGGGATGTATTTTACGAAGATTGGGAAATTAGTTTCGTTTGATTATGGTTATGACTTTCTTCAAATGATCTGCCAGGACTTCAAAATGCCGAGGAAGAAAGGGGATGAGAAATTACGATCTTCAAAATATAATTTTGGCCTGCTGGGCTGTTGGGTCTCCCTGCCCCTGCCACAGAGGGCTACCAGATGCCGCTCTTTCGTTTACAGGAGTGTTTCATTAATTTACATTCTCATGAAAATGAGAAGCCAAAAGGCTGAGGCTGACTCGTGGCTGCTGCGGCCATGGGCTTTGCCAGCTTGCCCAGGCCCATCGCCGCGCTCAGCCCTACGACGACCGGCTAATGATAATTAATGATCAGCAAGTCAGCAGAGTGGAGTTCAGTCCTTAGGTCCGTCATTCATTGAATTCACTCCAAACCTAATCCAGGCTTGATGCTGGTGCAGGCTGGCTCTGGAGCGTTTCTCTCTGGAAGAAGACAACCCACGCGCCCGGGCCAGGAGGAAAGGCTTGCAAGGCGTCCCGAGGTTCCTCGTAGTGAGGAAACCTGCAGGAACGGCTTTCGGCGAAGCGAACTCCGTATCCCGACGGCACGGCCCAGATGAGACGGTAAAATTTGGATACTTGTTTTCTCACGAATAAGCAAGTTTTGAAACGATCGTGACCTCGGGAGAGGTGAGATACGGAGCCTTCCTTGCGGTAGCGTCTCAGGATTGCAAAGCTTTTGGCATTTTTTTAAAGATCTGTAGGGATTTGGCTATCCTGCTACCAAGGACACACTTAGAAGTAAGACCACTGTTTGACTCCCGTCTGGCAGAGCCAAGCTAATCAATTCACCTTATCAAGCTCCAATGTCTAATTAGAGGCTCTCCTGACATCATTCCCAAGCTGGATTCAGCTCATCCTGGAGGCAGTGTAGCCTTTTTATTACTTTCTACAACTTAATCACTCCGTTTTAAAGACATTTTCTCTGAATTGCTCAAAGGTTAGCCCCTCTGTCAATTTAAGTCAATATCCTCTTCTTTTCAAAATTAATTGCTATTAATTAATCACCATCTGAAGCAGTTTATTGGTATTGATTTGCTCCCTTTTGTATGTTTCTATGAGATCTCTTATTGGTCATCCTCACTGCATTTATTTTTCACCCAAGCGACAAAGCCCGTATTGGTGAGTGGTGGTTGACAGCCGGGTCCAGATGAACATCCAAATCTCAATAATAATCTTTCTGTCGAAGGATACCCATGGCATGTGTGTCTGTGACTTTTATGGTATGTTTATTTTCTGAACTTCCCGATTCGCTTAAAACCAGAACAGCAGCACCATTCTTTCAGCCCTATTCTTAGTGTTTGGAAAACGAGTCCGGTTTCGGGTTCCTGGCATCATTTTTCCCGTGTGCATGCAATTGAGGAGCCCCGTCGACTGTCCTAGCACCCGCATTTCAGTGGTCTGACCTTTGGGCGCATCCGCCCAGAGCACAGGCTGTAAGTATTTAAACAAGGCAAGACCACGCCGGTAGCAATAACACACCTTTCCCTGCTTCACGTGCGGTAGGAAGAAGCAGTGGGAAGGAGAAGACATCGCCCCAACATCTTCTCCGCGTGATGCTCTGCTTCCCATTGCTCTTCCACGCTGGCGGGAGGCAGAACCGTGATGATGGAAAAGCATTAATTTGCTTTCAAGTTTTGCACCGTTATTGGCATTTTCTGTCCGACCTTTTTCCTGGTGTAATCAAATAGCTACGATCAATACATTAAAAGCCAGATTTTCTTATTAGCTTCTCCGTGCAGCCATCAGCGGTCAACACGTAGCGATCAGAGCAGCATCCTCTTCCGATTCAATCTCTTAAAAGTGGAGGTTTGTGAGGTTTAAAGAAGACCCCCCGTGTCATGTTGGGGCCTGACGGGGCTGAGCGCAGCGGGGAAGGCCAGCGGGGAGCGAGGATGGCAGGGTGGGAGGAGGTCACAAGCTGAAGGCGATCCTGCAGAGTGATGTGCTTTTCACAGTCCGCTCGAGGACACGGAATGAGGAGCCATTTAAGTGCATCTTAGTCTTGAGATTAGTTTTATTCTAACAGACCAGTCAGCCGTAGGACTGGGATACTTGAGACCTCATCTCCTGGCCTTGGAACGCCCTTAGGACGGTGTAGGCATCACACCTCTTACACCTGTGAGAAGCAAGCCAAGTTTCTCACCCAGTTAGCAGGACCCACCACATTTCTTTCCATGAGGATGAACCCGGAGCGCTTTCTAAAGCAGAGCCTCCCGCCAGCTTCCTCTGGACCATCGCACCGTTAGACATAAATGATGGCGTTTCTAGCTGACGGATGGGTTTCTCATCGCTCCCTGGTCCCTCTGGTTGGTGACGAGACCATGGCATCAGCACCATCGCGCTGCGTTTGATCCAGGACTCCATGAGACGCGTTGCAGGCTGCCGAGCACTGTCATTTTTCAGCCTCTGAAAAGATGTAATTTCTCCTCTCGAAAGCTTCGGGAGGTCCCCGGGGATGTTGTCAGCTGCTTTCACCGCCTTGAAAAAAATGTCATTTTTCTTTTTAAAGAGTGCTACAATTATTATCACCAGGCCTCAGGGCACTTCACCCCAAATCACACAATGCTATTTCAGGTCTCTTTTTTACTGCAAACGTTCAAAACCAGCTGCTTAAATCCGGTTTTCAAAAGTGAATTGGGCATTTAGCAGCCCAAGAGTCTTTCGGCGTCCCTGAGACGCGCTGCAGCGGCTCTCCAGCCAGCCAGGAGCACCCGGAGGCTTCGGCCGAGGCCGTGGACCACGTCGGGAGCATCCTTCTGGGGTCCTTCGGGGCGAGATGGGTTTGCTGAAACTTTCCTCCTTGCCCCACTCTTCGGGACGCCCAGATGTGAGCAAGCGGGGCCCAGCTGTGCGGTGCCTGGTCAGGCAGGGTCGCGCTCGCTTGCCGGCTCAGCTCCACAGAAAAAAACGGATTATATTTTGTATATAAGGCTTTGTGGGATTAAACATTGCTGAATTTGAAAGGCTAATTACTTCTCGGGCAGAGCCTACAGGATTTTTTTTCCCCTGAAGTCTCTGATGACTGTGTTCATGGGTAAGTCTCCCTGAGTACCTCCAAGACTGAAAGCTTTTTTTATGAGACAGATGGAGATGTTCTTTCCAAGAGTGAGTAATATTTAACCTTAAGCACTTTCAAATCCGGCCTCAGGAATATTGAGATGAAAGCCTCGTGGCACTAAGCTTCTTTCAAATGGATATTACAGAAAAGCTGCCTGGACATTTGTCTCCCGGAACCTCCGCTCTGTTTAGCATGCTGCCGGTGTGCCTGTTTTCCTCGAGGAGGTCCGAGAAGAATAAATACTTGTCTTCGGGATTTCATTTTCAGCGGCGGCTCTGCTCTCGCTATTGTGTTTCTTTTGAGCATCTTTTATTGGATCTGAAGTTCCTGATAGAGCCGCTGAGGGTGCGGCAAGGTGCCTCCGTCCTCTCGCCACCAGCCGAGAGGGCAGCTCCTGCGCTGGGGCCGGGTGCGGGTACCGGGACAGCTGAGCATCCCCTCGACGGTGAGACCAGTCACCGGCGCGGTGGCCACGTGGCCCGCGGGGGAAGCAGGTTTGTCACGCAAACACCCGCTGAAGGAAAACTCGCGCTTGTGCCGCTCCCAGCAGCCCCAGCTCAGGTGAAGGGGTATCTTCAATACTGGGAATTTTTTCCCAATATTTTCAATTATTTTAATACAAAGCAAAGCTTGCCTAGCGCCATGCTCTGCATCTCCTCGATTAACTCATTGAAACAAACCCTCGAGTGTTTTAAACTAAATCAGATTACTTACATATATGTTGAAATGGTGATATTCAATCAATAATCATAGAATGGTTTGGGTTGGAGAATTATAGTTGGGGAAAAAGGAAATAGGAAGTACGAATACACTTTCAAGAACTTTTATTTCTTTTCTTTTCTTTCCCTGTTGACGTGAATCTTCACAGAGCAAATCTACATCTCAATAGAGTTACGTACCGGGGAGGGAGGGGGGACACGTTGTCCCCTGCTGCACACAACTCTGGCACTTCTCTGTTTTTCTTAAGATCTTACGTAGCCTCCGAGTCTTCGAGGGAAACCCTCCGTGGCTTCGTCCTGCCGCGGCGACGGGTGTGCAGCCCTGCAGCCTGGATGCAATCTGTATTTGTCTTGATCAGGATATTAAACTACAATCGTGCGCAAAGCAGCGAGGTCCCTCTGCACTACTGTTGAACTAAGAAATCATTATCATCAGACAGAAGAGAAGTATGGATGATGGATAATGGGTCTCTCCGCTGCCCAGCGATCATTACGCTCCTGCCGATGAGGCAGCAACTGTTTTAAGTCCCATTAGCGGATGATGGGCTGTCTGGAAGAGGATGCTCGTACCTGAGCAGGCAGCTCGCTCCGGCTGCACTGCGTTAACCCCGGCGCGGTGGGACCGTCCCCCTCCCGGCGCGGTGCCGCTGGCCAAGCCCCCGGGACGCGGGAAGGGGTGAAACGGCGTGTACCCATCGGCGCGCGAGGCGGAAAAATGCAGAAACTGAGAAACTGGAGGGGAAAGGTAGATGGCTGCTTCCTGAAGGGACTGGTGGGCAAGAAGCACCTTTAGGGAAATGTTAATGAAACTCTGACGTGAACTTGAGAGTTTATAACCGAAGGTTGTCTGCTGGTACCTTTTACGTCTGCTTAGCCCAGCGTGGGTTAAACTCTTCCCGTATCCGTGGTCTGAAACATCTGTGGACGTGCTGAGTTTGTCATCACCTGGAGCAAGGGGGACTCGCAGGTCCCAGCCGGTGCTGGCATGGCTGCCCTTTAGGGAAATGTAGGACATTTACTTTTAGGCATGAAAGAGATTATCTACAGCCACGGAGAGGACGGTAACGTAAACTGAAGCTCCGTGATGCCAAGGCACTTTCCAAAGAGTCTCTCCTGGGGTGGCCCAACGAGCCGTGGCTGCACTGGGTACTCACGGGGTAAAATAACCTGAGAAGCAAGCGAGGGTGGGACGTAGAGCTGAGGACTGTTACCCGGCGCGAGCATTAACCTGCGCTCCTCCCCGAGCCCAGCTAAGTGCACTGCCAACACGCCACGAATGCGGTTTTGAGATACTATTTATAGTCCTCCGTGTAATACATGACTCTCGCGGGGTGCTCGCACGCGTGGCTTGTACATTTGCTTTTGCTAGCAGGTGGAGGTCGCAGTAAGCGCCGGAGCAGCTGTACAGAAAGAGTTGTAACGGCGGGAGCACGACGAGTCAGCCGGGAGGGATGGAGCCGCAGGAGGCAACGACGCTGCTGGCTTTGGGAGAACGGCTCGCTGGGATGCTTGGGCAAACCTGGGGGCTCCTGGCATCCCTTATCAACGGTGGCTGAAAAATGCCATGGGAAGGGCACGGGTATCTCCTGCCTCTGCAGCCCCGGAGAGGGCTTCCTATCGTGGCCAGCTTCATTTTCGGTGAAGCCCTCTCCTACTGCTGCATGCTCCCTGGGTCGTGCAGCTCTGGGTGGCGCGGGAGAGCTCACGGCTGTTAATGCCGCAACCCTGTATAAAAGCGGTCGTGAACTGAGTAGTTTTAAGTCAACTTTGAGAAATCGAATTTTAAGTCGTATCTAAATCGGATCCATCACTAGTCTGTGACCTGGGTACACGGTAAGGGACAGACAGCATCCGTCGGTGCCTGCTGGGTCTCCCTCGAGGAGCAGATCTTCCCTTGGCAGCTTTGTCTTAGATTGCACAACCCCGACTGTGGCTCCCTCGGCGTGATTCATCCTGACGTGATCCCCTGGTGATGAGAGCAGAGGACAGGAACCTGTGTTTAGCTGGAAATACATTTAAAAATGCATTCTGGAGGGTTTTCTTTGAATTATTAAAGAACAGTAATTCACCTTTTAAACTCCCGAAGATGTAAAGCACTTTATGGACTATCTTTCAAATAGTTTTGAAAATCTTCAGATCCCTCTCTCGGTGCTCTCATAACTATTTAGTAAAACAATAATAAAACCGAAACCGATGCAAATGTTATGTTGTTTAGAGGAGTAAATATCCTTGGTAAGTCTGAGCAAAGCACTTACAGCAGAGTGGTTTGGATAAAGTCCAGACTGTTCAATGGTTAATATATTATTCATATTAATAAAATAATGTTTGGAAAGGTACCAAGAGTCCTAATATCTGTATCAAGACCAGTCGTTAGTTGGCAATTATTTACCAGTTGAGGATTTCCCACGTTTCTCTGAAATTTATCAGGGGGTGAAGAGGCTGGTTTCAAGCCACACCGCTGACACGACTCCGATGTCTTCGGCATTGCAAGTGTCCAAAGCAAGCTTGTCCGCTGGACCCTCGAGCAACGGGGCTCAGCTTTCGCCCCGGGGGTTGGAAGCCTGGGGGGTCCCTTAATTGCATGTGGGTGGGAGACTGGTTGCCACCGAACCGGGGGAAAGCTGATGCCCAGCAAAGCCCCGGCGGCGGGAGCAGCGGGATCGGGGCGGCTCCTCGGACCTCAGCTGGGCGCTGGACAGGACGTAAAGTTGGCAAACTTTAAGGACCGTGGGTCCCCTCGATGGGGACCCCTCGCGCAGCCCCTCACCCCGGCCAAAGCCCTCCCTGCGCTTTGCCGGAGCAGCTCTTTGAGGAGCTGGAGCCCTCTTGCAGAAAACAAATGAGCTATTTGTAACCCTTAATTTAAACAGCTACTGAAGTAATAGTATAAATAGTATAATGCAATTGTGATGGATAATGAATTATGCATACAGCCTCTTCCCTCTCTGAATATGCATGAGGCAGGAGCTCGCGAAGTGGCACAATATTGCTGCTTTATTGCTTGCTTAGACCCTGGTCCTAAAGGGGGGCTCCGGGGACACCGAGCCCAGGGTCTGCACCGTCCCCTGCCCTCCCCGTTATCGCAAGGGTGCTCCAAACTCGCTGATAAAGATCTTCTGGCCGTGGACGAAACCGGCACCAAACCTTACTCTTCCAACCATCAGTAAGGCCGATACAAATATCAGGGCCAGTTCCAGCTTTTCGAGCCTTGGTACTGTCTAGCTTAAAAATCGGGAAAATATCAAACTAGTTGTAGAAGCTGAAGCAAATAAATTAATTTCAGTGACAGGAATAAAGTGGATCTAATTAGAAGTCCCTCTGCAGTGCCTCATTAGTGTGGTTGGTAAGTAAATGAAATTTCAGCAGTACTAAGTTAGACTATTTGTCTTTGGTTATTTTTAGGATTTACAAAAAGCCAACAACCGGGTTTCCTCGCAGAAAATTTTCTTCCTCAGATGTCTAGCGGCCTTTTTCATAGACCATGGCGCAGCCACTTCATTTACATTCCTTGGGCACTTCCGTCACTCTCTGCAGCTCATTCATAAAATGAAACAAATCAAAGCAGTTTTTGGAGACAAATGGATTTTAGCTGTCTGACTGCATGTATGTAACTCCGCGAAGTAAGGTGCTGCTGTTGTATCGGAATACTTCATAAACTTCTTTTTTTTTTTCCCTGCGAATAGATGACTATTTTTTTTCTTTCTGCGGGTGCCACCGTCTTCCAGCACGGGAGAAACCCACACGTCGCACGGTAATTCTATTACAGGCTTGTCCAGGGAGCAGGAGGACTAATTTGTCAGTCTTATTCAACTTGAGTCAGCTATTGGTAACCTGCGCTCTCCGGCAATCCCAAATTGTCAGTCAGCAATGATTTTCCTTGACTTTCAGTGCTTATAAAGTCATACACGGTGGTAATTTAATGAGCGGGAGATAAAAATTCTGGTCATACTCATCCAGCGCCGATCCTGACATACCATTGAGTCAGAAACCCTCCTTTCAGGACAGAGCCCCCTCCGATGAAACCACAAAGTTATTCCCGTTAATTATGTCCTCAACATATTAGACGCCCCAAACGTCGGCAATTCCTGCGGTTTAGGTTTTTGGATGTGCTGCCACCTCCGATCCCGTTGTTATGACCGTTCCATGGGCTCTGGGCATCGGGAATTTAGTCGAATTAAGGGCAATACCGTTCGGAGCAGCAGCTAAGGGACACGTGCCGTTCGCGGGGAGCAACCTGCGGCCCAGCTGCAGAGCTCTGCGCCTCGTTGCGGGGAAGCAGAGAGATCCCACTACCTCGGCACGCTGTTCGCCCTTTTCCAGGGTTTGTTTGCTATGCAAAAGGAAGCTTTTTTTTGCCTAAAAGGTAAGGTTGCTGCGAGGAAAACGCGCACAGTTTTGCAGCAAGTCCCGTCGTCTGAAGGTTGCGCCCGCACGTGAAGGCGCTTGGGTGGTTTCTGCCTGGTCTTTCCACCGCCACGCGCTCGCAGCCGCCCCCGGCACGTGAAATGAAACCAGCAGGGAATAAGAGGGGAAAAGCTTCCCAAGAGCTTCCACGTCCATTGGTAGGGTTGGGATAAAACCCTGCACAAACTTTTACCCCCTTTGCAGCCTGAACTTTGCTATCTGACCGCTAACCACAGCCCCTGCAATGTTTCGAAAGCGTTCGGATTGGGATCTGGATGTTCAGCTTCCACCTCCAGAAATGCTTCAGTTCCAACCCTATTTTTGTGGCAGATTTTAAGCCTGATTTTAACATGCTCAGTAGCCTTAAACAACTAGCGTAGACTTAAGGACTATATATTGCAATCAGTTCTAACGAGAACATCAGTTTGAACTGCATTGGGTTAGCTGTGTAGACTACATAGGATTGGACATATAAATTAGTATAAAGTTCTTAATAGATTTTGAGACAATGGTTACGATTAGAATCTTTATCTGAAAATATTACATGGATTAAATTCAAACGCTGCGTACTTCCATTCTGTTTCACAGTATCGCTGCTAGAAATTGGGCCACACAAGATGATCCATAAAGTTTAGATACTAGAATAGCCTCTTAAGGCAAGAATAATTTGATTTTTTTTTCCCTAAACGTGTTGCCATAGATTTTCCTAAATGTTTTACAAACAGTTATTAAAAGCACATTGAGAATCTGAATTCCCTGTGGGCAAAATGTTTTTGTACTTAACTTTCATTTAATTCAAAAAAAAATCACATCTGGTTGGAGTTGCAGCAAAACACGGGCAAATCGTACGCAGCTATCACAACAGCAGCGACGCGCGCCCGCACATTGCTCGTGGCCACCTTCCCTCTCCCCTTCCCTCCGGGACGGGGCCGGAGCCACGCGGGGGGCTCGGCTGCGGGACCCCTCTTGGGGACAGCTCTGCCGGCGGCAGTCAAGCCAAGGCAAGGCAATTTGGAGGGGCTCAGCCGTTACCCCCCCGCCCGACGTGCATCGGCCGTGGGCGTCCCTGCAGGGTTCCACCGGAGCATCCGGGGCCGCTGGGTACCTGCAGGGTGGTGGCCCTGGCTGGGCAACTCGTAGTGCCAAACAGCGGGCAGGTGCCGTGGGGCTGGCACACCTTCCTCAGAGCGACCGTCCCGAGACGTAAAGAACATTCCAGCATTAATTTATTGCGCCCGTGTTAGAGTTTTAAAAAATGCGTTTATCAGCTTTTGATATAAATACTCCATAACTGAGTAAATATACGGGAATTAAAAAAAAAAAAAAAATCCAACACCCCCTTTCAGATCTCCCTTCCCTTAACGGCACCGTAAATTTCAATGTCATATTCCTGTACGTCGCTGCCCTTAATCTGACAGTGTCAGAGGGATCTATCTTCATTTTCTCACTCTTTTCATAATCTAATCCTCAGCTCTAACATGCAATTAGTGCCCTCCTCGCCCTCCGCATACCAAGCAGGCTGATTGCTACAGCTTTCACTGTGCAATCCATTTAGCCGTGCGGCTCGTAATGAATATGTACATTTTGAGGACCTCAGCGAGGAGGGTCACAGGCAATCAACCTTGAATTCAATTACGCGAGTCAAGGTTAATGACTCGGCGCAGTGGTCAGAGGCATTCAGCCTCCTGCAGATTAAATCAGGCTGTCACAGCTGACAATGCCGCGGCTCGCGCGAGGAGCGGGGGATCGCGCCGAGAGGAGATGGTGTCACCCTGCGGCCGAGGCTGCGCGGGGCTCTCCCTGCCAAATCTGATTGCCAGGCTCCCCCCGCCCCGTAATGTGATTAGGCGGCAGAAAAGCACGGCTGGGTGGGAGCGCGGGGTGCCCGTGCCCTGCCGACGCCGGGCGGGCGCGTGGCGAGGACGCTGCCGCCGGGGAAAGCAGCATTTGACCAAACCTTTCCCCACCGTCAGCGCGAGCGCTTTTACTTTCGGCGCTGCTCTTGGGCGCAGAAGGGAGAAGCACAAACGACTCCAAACTCCAGCAGTTCTGCGTCCCGCAGGCCCCCGCCCGCCGGGCGCCCTGGGCTGAGCGCGGCGCGAAGGATGCTGCGAGGTTCCCCAGCCACCGGTGAGACCAGCCAAGAAGGGAGCACAGCCTTTGCCTGCTCTCGCGCACACCCCAAGCCCGAGCCCCACGCTCCACCGCTCCAGGGAGAGACCGTGGTGTTTCAGGACAACTTCACAGCTGATATTCAAATAGCACCTTTTTTTTTTTTTTCCTTTTTTTTTTGCTACTTCTTCGTGCAGCTCCCCCAGGGGCTCTATTCTTAGCCGTGCTCTAGGTGTAATGACACGGTGCTAGAGGGCTTAGAATAGGCTTGAAGGTGGTGCTTTAATGGTGGACTGCAAACACGTTATTACATGTTTCCGTAACCATGAGGGCTAAATTGCACTCCCGACGGCTGCCGCCTGGCTCCGGGGGTGTCCCAGCCACCGGCGGGGTTTCGGCAGGTCTGCCTTTGGCTCAGGGCAAAGTGGGTTTTCTGCAATGCGTTCATCCCGAACAGCCAGCGTCCACAGAAATCCCGTCTGGAAAGTCTGTCCGTGGGAAGGGGTAACGCCAGCGATTGCTCCACAGCGGGACGCTGGGACCGGTGCTGACTGCGACTCCGTGACCCCGCTGGGCAGCCCGGCCAGTGCAGGAGGCACTGGAAGCCAGCTGGCTTTTGGGACTTGGGACACCCTCGGAGCGTTCTGTGCCCCGGTCCCCAGGAGCAGGATAACCAGCTCCATCAGCAGCTCCAGCTCCACTGACGTGATGCTCATGATGAAGAGCTGCTCATCAGCGCCGAAGGTTCACGATGCACTACGTCAAACCTCCACTTACTGAAACCTCTGTAGCATGGACTGATCGCTGTCCCCTGCGGTGGCTGCGTTGGAGGCGCCCGTGGGCCCTTCCTTGCTCTCACAGGCAGCGCCAAGCCCCTCCCTGCAGGCACGCTGCTCGCCCACGCTTCAAGCCCTTTGCAGGTTTGCCAAGCTCTGGTTGGAGGTGTGGGGTTGGGTTGCCCTCTTGGGGCGATGCTTTGATGCGATGGCCCTCGGGGACCCCCCGCCGCAGCGGCCCCACCAACACCCACCGCCGGTGGTCTCCTGCCCAGCTGCTTATGGCACGTTTCAGCCTTACAAAGCCAGTATGTCCCATATGAGGTTGCACAGAGGAGTGGAGATGTTCGGTGCTTGCAGCTTCAGCCGTTCCTGCCGGCTCCCTGGGCGTGCTCCTGCCCGGGTGTCGCTGGACGAGAGGCTGGAGCTGCAGATGGACCCCCCGGAGCAGCCAGCGTCTGCCGGGGACGAGGCCCCGGGGTCTCGCTCTGCCCGTCGAAGGCTTCCCCGCGGGGCTGCACGCTGAGTAAGGAGTTATTTAGTAGTGCGGACAAATTAAAAACATAAATAACATTCGACTGTCTGAATCTTTTCAATAAAAACAAATTATGAGGTTTATGTATGTAAAGCAGTATCGCTTGGTGTGAAGGACCTTTTACACGTGATTTATATTGTTATTAAATATGGGGCAATTTTTAGAACCAAATCACTGCTGTAATTTCAGGACCGTTACATTGTATTTAACACAAATTCGTAATGAATGTAGTTTTCAAAATGTCTTTCCAATGCACAGCCTATCGGTAGCTTTCAAAATAGAAACCCTTTTCTTTAAAAAATATTATTCTGTTTATTTTGTCTTCTTTTACTTCCTTTCCACTGGGAGAAAAAAAAATTGGAGGGGCCAAATGGACAGCTTCAGTTCACATAACTCGGCTTGCCAGAGATGCAGCCTGAGACCTAGCACGGCCTTGTAAATACGTACAAATTCATCGCTCCTTAGCTTGAGACGTTTCTGCTGCTAGGGCGGACATCCGTGCCCCCCGGCAGGCGCCCGTCGCCTCCCCGCACTGCCCAGCGCGCGAGCAAGGACGTGCCTCGGGCGCCGGCGCTCTGGAACGTGTTCCCCACGTTCCTGCTCCTCGGGAAACACTGATAAATCTGGGTTTATTTCATTTTTTTGTCTTGGTGTCTTTACGACTGGGTGGTCAGGACTGGGACGTGCAGGGCGTGGGGGCAACGGCCACCCCCGGACAACCCCGGGAAATGGGTCCCAGGAAAAAAAAGCATCTTTATATTCGTATCGAAGTCCCGACGTGCGCAGCTTTCTCCTCTGCCCCCCCGCAGTAGCAGGGGAGCAGCGCAGCCCCCAGCCCCCCCAGCGTGTGTGTAGGGGGGGCAGAGCCAAGAGGGGCTCCGGGCTGGGGCTGCTCCATCGCCTCCTCCGTGCCCCTGCGGCCGCCGCGGCCCCGCTGCCGGGCTCCTCACCCCGAGCACAGCTCTCTCCCGAATTCGAAGAACCGTGGGATGTTTATAGTCGTGTTGGTCATTAGTGCAGCAGTTATGAGTTGTTCACTGCCATTAGTGATACGAAGAGGGAGGATAAAATACGATATACAGGCTTCAGCTCCCTTCCCCTTGCTTAGAAACGGGAGAAAGTTTCTGCAGATCCATTCGGCTCTTCCATCATCAATTAAACATTCAGAAAAACAGCTCTCCTGGGCAAGAGAAAAGTGCTTTTAAGTGCTTTAGCTCAGCCTTACAACTTTGAGACAGACTTAAACTTTCAGGACTGAATGTAATACTTGTCAGAGGCAGCCGTGGTGCCCGCGCCGTGCCGAGGGATGCTCTCGCTGGCGAGCAGCGCGGATAAAGCACGCGGAGAGGCCGGTGCCAGGGGCTGGGGCAATGCCGCAGCGTGGGGAGCCCGGGCAGGGGGAGAGGGTGATGTACAGCAAAACCCCAAGAAATATTTCTCCCTAACGGTGGTGCCTGCAACGGCTACAGAAGGAGGAACAGCGCGACACGAGCTCAGCCCCAAAGCCCGATGCGGAGGCGCTGGCTCAGCTGCCGGCCCGCGGGGCAGCGCTGCCAGCGAGCGGGGACTGTCCCAGGCACGGGGACTGTCCCAGGCACGGGCGGCTGGCGGAGGTGGGCCGGCGGGAACTTTAGAAGAAAGATTAAATAGGAGAAAAATATGAAACTGCCGGCGGCGCTTCTCATCGAGGTGAAAGAAACCTCGGTGGAGCGCAGGGGGAGGTGACAGCGAGCATTAAGGGAAATGTTTATTGCTGTCCGATGTGATTTGTCTGACACGCAGATTTCTTAATATCGCGCAGCGACACGTTTCAGGTGTTACAAAAATTTGCATGTGTTTGTTTAGCGGTCTGGGGGAGCCGCTAACGAGAATTCATAAATCCTCCGCTCTGACTTTTAGCTGGCTGGAGCCGTCTTTTATTTAAGCCCCTTAAATGCAATTTTTGCAAAACCATAACATCAGATTAGAAACAAACAGCAAATTGAAGCTTGTTTGAGAGGGGCAGCGTGACAAGCAGCAAAACGAAAACTTATGAACTGCCGGCACAGCCCCAGCCCCACCTCGGAGCAGGAGACCCGTGTGCTGAGGGTTGTCGAGCCGTGCAAAATTATCGCCTGCCATCGGTGCATTGAAATAGTGGAGCATTCACCGTGCTCTATAAACTGCCCGGGAATTCGGCTGTCCTAATCCCGGACGTTTTCAGAGACTGGGGAATGGGATATTTTTAGGATTATCTGTTTAGGCATCTACTTAAAATTGCTCTAATTAGATTACTGAATATTGCAGCCACAGAGGATGCTGTCGGGATGAATCAGCTACCTAAACAGCAGGGGATCAATCAGTGGAGACTTTTAATTGGTCTAACGAGTTTACTCACCAGAAGATGCGATCACGTCTTCCAGGTTTTACTTCAGTTTCCTCCAAGTACCTAAAAAGTCTTGCGGGGGCTGTCAGGAGTCCCTGGGAGAAGCCAACAGGCTGCTTTTCCCCCCCGTGCTTAGAATAGAACCGGTTTGCAGCGACAGGGCTTGGAGGGGGAGTCTGGAAACCAAGCTGACGTGTAGGCGATGTACGTGTGACCGGTACCAGTTTCTTTACATTTCCAAAATATATTCAGGTGTAGCACAGGAGCTGTGGGATTAGATGTTTGGAACCAGTGTCATTACTATACACAATTATATTAAATGATACTTTTGTATTAATAAAGGCACCCCGAAATCCAGACTTCCATCACAAAACGGGGCGCCTTTCTGGGTGCATCCACAGCTTTCCCAACGAGCACTGAAAGTTAAATAAAGCTTTCAAAAGGATTTATCAGGTAAATGTTATGGATCGCTGTGATTTAATTTATGGGATTAGTTTGACTTTCAATTACCAGGCTTCACACTGAATCACTTTATGTTTTGAGCTCTGTAACTAGCACTCCTTACACTCGATCTTTCATTCAGAGAAGGATTATCAATAATTAGACACCATGGCCTCATTGATCAGCTAATCAATAACCACATTAATCATCAGCAGCCTGAAAACAATTCACTCTTTGCATTGAAAGGAATCGGTGCAATCAAATTAGCATCCTTTGCCGCGCACCCATCGCAGGTGGGACCTTTATGATGGATGCAATTTCTGAACCCGTTACTGCAGAGCTAGAACGAGTTTCCTCTTTCTTTCAACTTCTTAATTAAGTTTGGGTCATTATTTCTCAATTGTCCGCTGTTTCTTTGTCACTAACAATACATTTTTGCTCACAAAAGGTATCGGATATAGAGACTGAGTCTCCAAAGGTGCTGGTTTATCCACACGCGGACAATACAGAAGAAACGCAAAGCTCCCTGGTGTGAGCCCCGGGGTCCGGCCGTTGTCCACATCCACGTTGCCCCAACGCTCCGCGGAGGTGAGGCGGTGCCACCTCCTGAGCCAGCGGCTTTACACGAATGTGTCTTCATGAGTTTTTTCCCCTTAATCACTTTAAATTTTCCCGGGCGTTACAAATGATTATACCTTTGTATTTTCCAGGTTACATGGGGTTTACTTAATCCAGAGTGGAGCACCTGATCGAGTTTGCGTTTGCTGTTACTCAGCCATAAAAAACCATTTATAGCCATCCCTCTCCGTCCGTCAGGTGAGACTATTAGGAAAACAACAAACCGCCCAATAAATTACCCTAATCTGTTGTAAAACTTATCGTAGTAATTAATTTAGTCAATTGTATTTAACCAGGTGGAAAGTAGCCTAAATAATGTAATTACATTGGGCATTTCATGGAATAGAACCCGAGAAAGCCGTAAAAACAATGCAGAGTAGCAGGGAACTCCTTTTGTTTGGCAGTATTGTGCAGACCTGTGGCTCGGGCGGGCAGATGGTGTCAGGGACAGCCGTAAATCACTTTTTGTGGCGGGGGTTTGGGCTGGGCGGTAGCTGGTGGGGAAGAGACCGGCGCGAGGCTGCCCGGCTTTGCTGAACCACGTCGGCTTCCAGCTCGGTGGGATGGAGGCGGCTCGTGGGGGGCCCGACCGGGGGCGGAGGGGGACCCTGCTTCACCGAGACACCCCGGGACTGGCCTCGAAGCGTTGGCTCGCCGGTGCGACTTCTCAGCCCCCACAGCTAAGGGAGAACAGGTGTAGATGGATGATTTTCACGAGGGTCAAGCCTCGTGGCTGCAGCAAGAGTTTTGTTCGTTGAGAGGGTCAAAGAGCAATTCAGGATTGGGTCCGTAGCAGGGAACACGCACGGTCTTTTTGTGCGTTCGTTAATTCTCTTGATTTGCCATCGCCATAAAGGTGCCCTGGAAATGGCCATCAGTGCCTGGATCTGCGGTTCTGGTGCTGGGACTGGCCGAGGCGGGAGGAAGGCTGGCACACGCTCCGCTGCGTGGGCTGGGATGATGGAAACCAACCCCACACCTTCCGAAAGGGCGGTTCTGGTAGAGGAGGGCAGTGCCCATCGCCAGGGAGTTCTAAAAGCACCTCTACGTGGGGCGCGATCTTCCCTCCTGTTTTCTCGGTGAAGTATTTTTAATGGAGAGAGAGACTTGTGCTTGCTTAACCACATTCAACATGTGGAGTCAGCAAAGGAAAAATACAAAATAAACAGAAAATTTCATGGAAGGGCACAAAGGTTTGCATCGAATTCACTTTGCAGATGGTTCATTTACTTGCAAGAATTTCCCAAGTCAAGATTATTAAAAGGGCTGTGGGCTCAGGAACACAGAAGTGCTAATGGCAAACTGGAGCTTTCCGATACTGTTTATGCATCCAGCTTCCAGAGAAATCATTGGATCGTGCGTGTCCTGGTGGGAAGGACCCATTTGTTTCCTTCCTCTAAACAGATCCGTGCCCCTGCTCCCCATGTCGGGGTCTGATTGTACGCTTAGAAATTTCAGCAGGCTAATGGCAGCTTCATGTATAATTTAGATGAAATACATGTACTGCAATTTATCAAGTTAAATAACACACGTCACGCCTGCGGCCAGGGTGGAATAGTTTTCTATGACAAACACTAAAAACGCGCTGTCGGTGGGATGGACGTCGGAGAGAGGGAACAAGGTGCAAAGAGGTGCGCAGCCGCGCTGCAGGGGTGCACCAGGATGCCTCGCGTTGCCGAAGCGGGGTGCATCCCCAGGACCCACGCTCCTGGTGCCCTGCTGGCAGAACAACCGGGCGGGCTGGCAGACGCGCGGAGCACCGGCGCGCGGCTGCTTCTTGCTCCTTGCCAGGCGCATTCTAATTTTTTAAAATGATAAAACCATTTCTTAATCACATCTTCTCATTCTTCGAATTAATGAGGGGCTTGTTCAACGCTCTCCTCTCCAAAAAAAGCAATCAAAAAACTGGCAAGACAGAAGCGGCGGCGTATGTTTCCCTGCCAGTGTCACCCGAGACCTTTGACTGATAGCGACTGAAGCTTTTGTGTTTAACCCGTGTAGCGTTAAACCTTGCGGCACGGGCGGTACGTGGGAACAACAGCGCGTGCTGTTTTGTTTGATGTAACAGTATGTGCCACCGTTGCGAGGGGCTTAAACTGCCTGCGTGGAATATTTTAACGTTGATGCGGTTCGTGCTAGAGAAGAAGTTTTTAGCTGCGAAGCTGCGGGAGATGAGGCGGGAGGGCTGCTCCTCGCCTGGCGTGGGACCGGGGCTGCTGCTGCGGGACGTGGCTCCCCAACTCCGCATGGGCTCGTCCTCCGCGATACAGCAGAGATCAGCGAGCCCCATCCCAATGCAAATATTATTCATTAGATTTTATATATACGGGCAATAATTATGGTTGCAGTAGTATAATACACTCAAAGGTGTATATCCATGTATGTATACGCACATACGTGATTTCTTTGCTGGTGGCTATGAACCAAGAAGCCACGCTGCCCAACCTGCCGTACCCTGGCAATTCCTCCCGCTCAGTTACCTGCTGGATGCGTAACGTCTTCCAACGGTGTGAAAAAGGAAAAATAAAATAGACAGCAGAGAGGCCTTGCGTTTGGAGACGCCGAGAAAACGGAGTGGAGGGCTCAGCCCCGGGCTGCCAGAGCTGCTCGCAGGGCTGGTCCCGGCTGCAGCCCTCACTGCGGGAATGCTTTCCGCTGGTCGCTTTGTTTGAGTTGGGTTTTGTCGAACTGTAAACCTCTTCACTTAGGAGCAGTTAGAAGCTTCACTCGAGACAGGACGCACAAATGCTCAGAGACCGGCGCTTGCAGTGGTTAGAGCTTGGGAACTGCAGTAACTCTTAGGTTAGTAAACTATTCACAACTCCTGTTCTTACTTTATTTAGTGTCTTTGTCTTTTGGGTTAGCTAGTAATTCTATCCCTCTCCTCAAGAGCAGCAAAAAGGAGAGCTGGATGGAGAACATTGGGCAGGGTCCTGGCTCCCAGCCTCACTGGCGTCCAGACGACGGGGTTTCGGTCGCTCCGCACGGCGCCAGCAAGAGATTTCAGCTACAAACGTTAGACCCGCACAGCGACCCGGAGGGACGCGCGGAGCTGCGCCCTTTGCTTCAGCACCGCCCGTAGCGTCCAAGCCTCCTTCAACTAAGGTCAGCGTTTCCAAGGCCAACAGTGCATTCAGTCCCCTGTTCCCCTGCGTAGTTTGTAGTACTTTACGAGCCCGCAGTGCGGGAAGCAGGTTGCTTTTAGCTTAGGAAGGGGAAGGCTGCACTGCAGGAGGGCAGGTTTTGCAGGGTTCCTGGTTTTGCTGGACCCCTGCCCCGCGTGGCGCGTTCACCCCTCCGTGGAAGGGCGGCAGCTCGGCCACACTATCCCATCAGCGTACAGCATCCCGTGGCCGCATCTCCAGCAGCATCCGTCCCTCCGTCCCGCCCTTTGCAGGTGGGACCCCCTGGCAGAGGAGCCCCCCCGGGGCCGGGCAACCCCCGCCTCTGCGCCCAGGGCGACTTCTCGCTGCAAACAGCGCCGCACAATAAAGCCCGTCTTAAAAGACCCATAAAAATAGCAATTATAAGACACGAAGTGATCTGAGGAAGGGCTGGCGCAAAGAGGCCTCCCTCCTTTGATGTTTATTGCCACAGCGGAGCAAATACGAACAATGCTGGTTTTCATGAACGCTTCTTAGCATTCAGTATTTCACATTTGTTTCCAATTTTAACAGTTAACATCGTATGCTTTCATTATGCCATTGTCTAAGGAATCGCTCGGGCCGTAGCCGTTGTAATTTATCTTTTGTGCTACGTAATTTGGAGCAGTCCAGGCCAGAAAGGAACATCTGTATTGAGGGACCGGCAGCCGCGCGCCCTGCACTTCTGCACCGGGACGTGGTAGAAGGTCACTTTCCTCATAAACTTCGTTATCGCTGTTGGTTTTATTCATTATATTTGACATATTAAGCTTCTGTATCTTGGCATAAAGGACACAATATTGCAGCATATTGGCAAGCTCATTTGCTTTTCACAGCTAGTGTTGTGTCCAAATATCAGTCCCCGGGGAGCAACACGTGTATATAGACTGCAGGAAAATGAGCCTCAGCAGCAGGTGGCCTTTTGCAGCCTAATGAACATGGCAATCTGTTACTAGCACGGCGAGGCTTTTCACCAGACAATTAGGCAACTAAGCATGTAATTATTCAGGCCAACAAGAAGAGGCTCTTCTCTAATTTCATCTTTTCATTGCTGTTTACTCACCCACACTCCCCTCATTAATGAGAGATTTTCCAGTCTATGCTAATTGGTTTCAATAACATTCATTTCAGTTGAAAGGGAACGATTCTGTTAATTGAGAATCGAAAGCATCTTTTCATTTCAAGTGCGTCCTGCTATGGAAATCTGAACGCTCTCAACAGGTTCGAGCTAATGAAATTAAGTTACACAGCCACCGGTGGTGCAATAGAAATAAAGTAATTTATTTTCACTGAAGCATGTGCTATAGGTCCTGAACAATTAATCCAGCTCGTTCGGGAGAGCCATCGGAGAAGGCGATCTTGAATAAACAGGGCTGCCTGCTTCAGATCTGCCGCTGTAATTCTCAGGGTGGTTTAACTGCTGAGCTTTCCAGCACGACCTGAAAATGTTTAATGAGAATGAGACGCGTTTATGGAAACACTAATTCTTTAATAGCTGCTCGGAAAAAAAAAAAAAGAGCACACAGTTTGCCAGCCTGCTAAGCACGAGGGTGGGTTAAAGCGTCGTAAAATAAATAAATGGGTGGTTCCCGGCTCCGAAATTGGAGACCACCCTGCGGCACGTGATGCTGAGAGCTGTAATCCTACTTCTTCAGTATTCGGGACCTGGAAAGCAAGAGGGAATCGAAGCCCAAGAAGCGAATATGTTGGGGTTTTTTTTTGTTGACCACAAGTACTAAGAACTATTTTTAAGGAAAACTGAGATTCTCAATTACCGACGTAACTTCTAGCGTTCAGGCTTTAAGGAAAACCTTGGCTACCAGAAAATAAACATTAGCACATCTGCAGGCAGCACGGAGGCGGGGAAGGCAGCGCGGCGGCGCCCGAGCACCCTGCCGGGGGGGCAGGCGGGGGACCCCCGGCCCGGCCCTGCCTGTTGCCCCTCCTCGTCCTTACGGCTGATCTTGGAGTGGGCGATCGCAACTGCTGCGGCTCAGTGCAGCGGCCGTTAGCTCATTAAAAATAAATCCGCAGAGCGAGAACTGTAGTCTCCAACCAGTGCCGGGACAAAGGGATGGCTTTCCACGAGGGAAAAGCCAGGAAACTTCGGAAACTTCAGTGCTTCGATGGGAAGGAAACAGAAGATGGCGCGTGCACGAGCGCTTTCGGTGTCTAGATACGAGCCTGTGTGCACAGGCATATGGAAAGTCTGCGCAACTACATATGTGATTATTTATTGTTCTAAGCATGATGCAGTATATATTTAAAGTATCTTATGGTCATCCAAAATGCTTGCATAAGTAACTGAATAAAAAAAAAACCCAAACCATACGTTTTCTTGACTTCATCAATTTTTAAGGGAGACTTCCAGCTTTTCCTACCTTTCTGGTATTAAAACACCCCGCTGGATGCATTTGAACACAAGTGAAACTGCAGTGTGTTACTTTGGGTTTTATCCGAACGGATGACGGAAGGTCCCGTTTCAAATCCCTGTGAATAATCCCTGTGCCGCTCTTCCAGCTGCAGCGTTTGCTTGGTGGGAGATGCCTCTCCACCATCGAGAAGAGGAACCCGGGGTTGTTGCCGTTGCCGGTTGTGTTTCGTGTTGGCTTTACTTGTAAGCATTTATGTGGGTGTGGGGTATGTAAATGCGAATGCCTTTTTTTTTTTAAAAAAAAAAAACTGGCTTCCAAAACGCGTAATAGGCAGAGACTTATAAAATAATACACTGCAGACTGTTATGAATATTTCAAAGAATTATTTCTTTATTTTGTGCGTGGCTCATCGCGCTGACATTTGATTCATAGCTGCACAAATGTACCTGGGGTTGCTAAGGTTACCCAATTTCATTCACCCATAGATAGTTGAGATCTACATAATCCCATCAGATCATCCACTGCATTTCAAAGTGATATTGATAAATGGTGCCTTGCTCAGATGATATGTCCATTTACATGTGATATATCTCACGATTCCTGTCTTCTAAAATATTGTGGCTGATGAAATTTCGCATTATGTGCATATACAGAAAGCAGAGGCACACGTCTTTTTTCTCAGTTTGAAAAGGCCCCAGAAGCAGGAGCCAAGGGGGGTGTTTTGTGCTTCAAGCTCACTTTTTCTACAGGAATTGGGAATATTGTGACTCTAACATCAGACTTTGGTTTTGTCACAAGAGCGTGGAAAAGCACCCAGCGCTCTGCAGCGGCACCATCTCCTGGGTGCTTAGTGCTTGCTAGTAGCATCCTCACCACCTTTTTATGCCCAATATCCCATCAAAGCTGAATAGTTTTTCCAGCAGAAGTGTTAGAGCCCGGAGGATGGCCCAGGTGGGCGTTGCGGCTCTCGGCGTGGCAGCGCGCAGTGGGGACGGCAGCCGGGGGACCTCTGCTGTCCCTTTGGGGAGCGGGGAAAGATGCACGATAGAAACGTGGCCGTGACCATGGCCGTGGCCATTTCCACATCCTCAGCGATGCCCTCTCCTTCCCACCTCAAGAGGACATATATTATACACAATATATATTAATCTCTCTGTTAGAAACCACAGCTGAGCCGTAGGCGCCCTTTTATTTGAATTTACAGAAGCGCAAGAGCAACCCTCAGCCCCTGAGTGTTCTGAGATGGGGGAGAAGTCAACTCCATCAACCGGCAAAATCCAACCCGCGGCAAGCCCCTCTCCCTGTGCCCCCTTTTCCTCAGAAACTCAGCCCAAACCACATCACACGGGGCTGGGAAGCCGTGGAGCTGTGGTCTCCGAGGGACCGAGACGGGCTGGGCTGGGAGGCGCCGGGGGGCCCGTGGTCCCCCCAAGAGCCCCCAGCCAAACCTAAGGGCGGAGGCAGCCGTTATCCCAGGTGAGCATCCCTCGGCTCTGGTACGTCGTCAGCCGTGCCGGGAGCCAGCGGGGCAGCACCCCTCTTTTTGCATAAAATGGATGAAAATCAAGCAAATTTGGCAAGAGCAGACGTGGCTGGGGAGCAGGGCAAGGACCGAATGTATCAGGTCATTTATTCACAGTGGATAATGCGAGCCGATCTAGTTAGCATCTTATTTCCAAGCCGGGAGATGTTTGTAACAAATCTCCTCAGAGATACATTTGTAAGTGAAATGAAGAAACTGTTATTGAAGCAATATGAAGCTGGAGCCTGTGCAGTCCTGAAAACCTACGCTATATTTCATCCTTTAAAAGCTATCATTTTACTTAGCAAGCTGCTTACTACAATTATACAATGTTTTTCTTGGCCCCCAGCTACATTAAACATCCATTTTATGGCGTTCACTGTATTACCCTGAAAGCCTGGCTCCCGAGGAGGGGGTTGTAAAGGGTTATACTGTAAAAAACTACACGGTTTCCTCATTAACTTTATAGTTTTACTGCCTTGTTTTGGGGCACCTTCCCTTCCTCCCCCTCCGCGGCCGGTGGGGCTGAGCACGGTTCCTTTACCCGCACGGATTCGGCTGGGGACGTTTTCGGACAGCATCCTCGTCTCTCGGCTGCAAAGCCCCTCCTAACGCGGCTGCAAAGCCCCTCCTAGCAAAGCCCCCGCGCTGATCTACCCGGCTCTCACGGCATTTACCCCACGCTGGCTCCTTCGCTATCAAAAATAAGGCACCTCCACAGCGGCGATGGCAAAGCTGCCCGCCGCAATATTTACGTTTCCCACACGTTCCCGGGCCAGCTGGACTTTTTTACACTCATGCACATTATCGAGATAGTCAGACCAGGCGAGCAAATCATGTTTGAACCTATGTAAAATCTGTTATCGTTCCTGTACAGCCCGGACGATCGCACCCTGTCACACAAACAGGGTTTGACTGCTGCTAATTATAGGCAGATAAAAAATGCCCGGCTCTGCGGAGGCCTCCCGAAGCAGACAACCTCCATGGCTGTTGATTATGAAGGCCTATTATATATTGATAGGTTAGGATTTATTACTGCAAGCAGAACCCAATTGCTGGGGATTGGCTGGTAGTGGGGCGCAGGGGAATAGGTGCGGGGGCTGTTAGCTCGGGGTAATCTATCAGCGGGAGGAGGAGCGTGCTGGAGCAATTAGGGAGCCAGCAATCCCGCCGATGCGCTATCGGCAGCCTAATAGAGATAATGGGTTTTACTGGACAGGACGGGTACAGCGCTGCTGGGGAAACAGTGACATTAGATAAATAGAAAAATGGCTCATTAAAACATGATGATGGCTGCTGCGAAGCAATGCAACCGAAGGGCGCGAGGCACCAGAGTGTCTAGCTGGAGCAGATCCTCCCGATACGGGCGGATGTTGCAAGGAAACGTATATGGCTCCGAGTTTAAGGGCATACATTAAGCTGGTGTTTGTGACAGAATTAAGTTATTTCCATCTGAACGTGTTTCTTATTACAGCCCCCCTCCCCACGATACTATTTTTACCACCTCAGTGCCTGCACTGTGAGATGCCCTTTTTTTTTTCCCCCGGTTGTTTGTAACCCAGCCGCAAACACCCGTCCTGCCCGGGGGATGCGGAGCTGCCAGGTCCCCCCCGAAACCCGCCTGCCGCCGGGCATCGGCCTCGGGGGAGATGGTGCTGGCTGCCAAGGCGGTGGCAAAGGGCAGGTCCAAGCTAGAGAAGCCTCCCCTGCAAGAGAGCATCTTCTGGCGGGGGCCAAACCCTCCATCACCCACCGACGGCACGTGGGGGTGGTGAGAACCCTCCGTACCCACTTCTCCATATCTGTTACGGTCTTGCTAAACAGTTTGGATCCAGTAAGGATTGGAAATTGGCTTCGAACGCCGTAATCTGGACTTCATAAAAATGCGCGATTCGTTCACATGCGAGGAGGTCTGAACTGTCGCCGCTGCTGGAAATGGCAAGCGGAGTCTGAGAGAAGCAGCGCTCCAGAATGAGAATGTGTTTTACCTTCACAATTAGTGCTTCACTATTAAGTGCAGATCCTGGGTGCTATAATTAATATCTTACGATGCCACAGGTGAGTTATGAAGGTACTATTTCACACACAGGAATAAATGAATAATTCTACTATAAACCCATTAAAGATGTGCAGGCAGCAAAGTGTATAGGTTAATAAAGTGTTCAATAATAAATAAATTAAGATACTGGTAATAAATTATCTGGTTTTGTCATCATCCAATTTGTGAACCACAGTGTATCAGAGTAAAAATTCATATTGGATTTGTGCTACTTGAATTAATAGGGGGTGGGCACTGGGAAAGGCTGCTTGCTGCAAGGGCCGAGGCACGGGGGGGAGCATCGCTGCCCGGCGAATACCACACGCGTCGCGCTCTCTTCTGAAAGGAGGCAACGAGAGAGTACGCCTGGAAGATTTTCTCCTTCTGAATATTTCAGTTTAGCTGAATATAAATAAATCAGGCACTTCCAGACTCAGCAGGATCCTACCTCCTGCAATATTGCTCTGTCATCCTATTCCTGCCCGGGCTTCCTTCGGCATCGGCCCGGCTGCATCTTTTATTAGCTCTGCGCTCACAACTGGCCATGGTTAGCATCCAGTTACAGTAAAACCCGATGGCAGTCGCGAGGTTTTCCCCCCGCCGGATTGTCTTACCAGCGCAGGAGGGAAGCCAGGCGGCGTTGGGCTGGGAGCGAGCCCGTCCCAGCGGAGCAGCTCTGCCCCGCTTGCCGGGGGCTCCCCACGGCAGCACCCTGCTGCCCGCTCCCCTCGCCCCGGCAACGAGAGCGGCTCCGAAGGGAGTCCCGGGGCTCTGCCCGTGGCCAGGCAGCAGAGACCGTGTCCCTGGCGAAGGGCTTACACCACCCGGCGTGTACAAAATCCCACTCCATCCAAGCAGTTGGGTTTGCTCCGGCTTTGCTCTCCTTCTCCATAACACGTGCCATGTGGCACGTTGCCGTCATAACCTGGGAATAATCCAGCCCTTCCCAACGGGGCTGGTTATTTTTCTCATCAGTGAACATTAAGGGAATAACTGGTGAATGCCGAGCAAGTAAATGGATTGCACAAGCTGACCTGCAGGAGCACAGCCAGTACGAGTTAGGGTCGATGGAAATCGGGCTCTGCAACGACATCTGTTTTAACGCTCGGCGCGTGGCTGCGCCCTCAGCCGCGGTCACCAGCGACCAGCTGGCCTCCTCCGACACAAGGGAAAGCTCCTGGATGCGTATCCCGTGTCAGGGCAGGCTTTATTAAAAAAGAGATTTAATAACCTTTAGGTAGCGTGCTGGGGTACTCCCTAATTGCCCTGTATATTTAGCATGACTTTTCCATGAGCCTCCTGCAAGAAGCATCCGTGCGGAGCGGGCTGGGCCGTTCGCCTTGGCGTCTGCGGAGCCGTCCTGCCGTGCAGCAGCGCTCCAAAAGACAGGCACAGCCGAACCCCCCCCCGGAGCTGTCGATGCTTTACGTATCTCGTACGTATGGCTTCTCCGTGGATCTTCACTGGGCACAGGGCGTGCCGGGGATGGCGCTGGCACGGCCGTGCCGCCTGGATGTCAGGAAGCTCAGCCCTGTCCCACCCATCCCCAAAGAGATGATGAGCCGGGGTGAGCTGGGACACACTGGGGTGTGCTACGATGTTGCTGGGATCAGCTGGCACGTACTGGGATGAGCAAGGGTGAGCTTGGACATGCTGGGATGTGCTGGGATCAGCTGGGACATCCTGGCACTTGCTGGGATGAGCTGGTATGTACTGGGATGAGCTGGGACATGCTGGGGTGTGCTAGGATGTACTGGGATCAGCTGGCGCATGCTGGAATGAGATGGGATGTGCAGGGGTGAGCTGGGATGTGCTCGGACATGCTGGGGTGTGCTGGGATCAGCTGAGACATCCTGGCACGTGCTGGGATGAACTGGGACATGCTGAGATGATCTACGATGTACTGGGATGAGATGGGACATGTTGGAACATGCTGGGATGGGCTGGGATGAGCTGAGTCATGCTGAGATGAGCTAGGATGTACTGGGATGAGATGGGACATGTTGGAACATGCTGGAATGGGCTGGGATGAGCTGGGACATGCTGGGATGAGCTGGGATGTGCACCACCATGCTCATCTTCCTGGTTGAGATCCCCACCAAGGGCAGCTGCAAAGGGCACAGGCTCTCTCCACGCCACCACCTTTTCCCACCATCTCTTTATTCCTGTTGGTATTTCCCACCGGCATGCGCAGGCAAAGGGACGGAAGCAGAAATTTGGCAGAGCACCTTCATTTTGGAAACTCTTACATCACTGTCGAACGCGGTACACGAAACATTGCGAACTTCACGGCAACAGCAAGCTAAATTATTTCCAAAGACATGCCTTAAGGTTTTCCATGAATTTCTCTGAAGATTCATGAGATCAAGCTATTTTACTGAAGCAAGATGAGTTTTACTGACACGGTCTGCTCAGAAAATGACCAAATCCGATAGCGACAGTCCGTACGGATGTATTGATCTTTGGCTTTGATAGTGCCTTGGCTCCTGGTGGAGGAGGGCATGCACAGTGCGGATTGATTTAAGAAAGAGCTGCCAGGAAGAGCTGGGATAGCTGCAGAGATGGCAGAGGCACCCGCTGCACTCGTCAGATATTTGTCCTCAAACCTGATGTTGTCTGCGACGCCGTAGACGTGGCTGGAGGATCCGTGCTCCCAGGGGAGGGGTGAGATGACTGGGAGAGCTGGGCGAGATGCGTGGCCTGAGCATCCATGGCGGTGACGGGACCAAAGGCGTGGGCAGCCTCCGAGGAGGGAAGTGGGTGATTTCACACGTCTCGTGGCTTCCTGGTGGGATCGGATCGTCCCCCTGCCCCTCCTTGGGGTCTCCCAGCCCCACGCCCCTTGCTGCCACTTCACAAGCACAGATCTGATCCCCCCTGAGCTGCATTAAGCCCCTCTTGCTACCTAATTCCTGCTCTTCTCCAGGGCCTGATCTTTGCTTTCTCTTCCTGACATGGATGTTAGAGCCATTCCCGGGGAGAGAACGTGGAGTGGAGGCAATACGAGACCCAGGCTTTGTGAACCGAGGCGGCACGAACCGTAATCCTGGCCCGTACGTCCTTCTGCCGCGCACTCGTTACACTTCATTTGCGTGTGCTCATTTCCAGCGCACGCAGCAGACGGGGCGAGCAGGGCTCCCCGAAAGCCCAGGTCCTCGTCCCGGCTTATGCCGAGGCTCCCCGGGCCGCTGGGACCGCTCCTCCCGGCTCAGCGGGCTGAAGGACCCCGGGCCAGGGCCGGGGTGGGCACCGAAAACCAAGGGAAACAACAAAAAAAGCCGTGGCAGTGGTTAAAAATGCCTTGCGTTTCTTTCCTGTGTGAGGGAAACTATTTAAACTGGCACAAAGTAAATTTAAGGAGCATATTCTTGGAATTACATAGAAAAATACCCCGTACGTTTTGGCAGCAGCTAAACATATCCCTAATAGAATTCATATGGGGCCTGGAGTGATCACAATGTTTGGAGAGGAGCCAGATAGTAAGTAATTTAAACATCACAGGAAATTAAATTTTAGAATTCAATTTTGCATAAAGTTTTCTGTAATGAAAATGTCACACATAAATTATGAAGTCTGATTATATTCTTTTTTGACTTTTTAATAAAATAATAGAGGCACTTGACAGTCAAGAACAAATGCATATTTTATGTGAGGAGCATTACGTTAAACTAATGTCCTCTGGAAATAATGGAACAGATGTTAACACTGCTATATCAGTTATCAGGTGCTCTGTTAAACAGCTTCAAACACAAGTATTTATTAAAAATGCTAACAGGATTGTCTCTCAGGGTTATCTAATTGTAGGCTTAAAATGTAGATGTTTAATGTAATTAATTATATGTGTAGAATTATATAGTTAGGCTATAATTTATTGTATATGTCCACATATAAATTATACGCCGCTGTTAATATATAATTAATTCAGTACAGGCAAGGAGAATGACTTTGGTGAAAACACAAACTTGTTCATAATAGAGCGATAAATCAAGACTAAACCAAATTTCCCCTTCGTTTCGATGGAGGGACTCAACACCATCACATATTTCTGGGTTCCTCTCAAACTTCATCCACCCCCGGGGACTGCCAAGACCCCGAATTGGGCTGAGAACCCGGGGGGGACACAGAGATTGCCCCGAGCCCTTGCTCTGTGCTGCTGCTGGTCCCTCTTGCGTGGCGGACATCGCGGTGGACATCATGGCGGGCATCGTGGTGGGCATCATGGTGGGTATTGTGGTGGGCATCATGGTGGGCATCGCGGCAGACATCGTGGTGGGCATCATGGTGGGTATTGTGGTGGACATCATGGTGGGCATCGCGGCGGACATCATGGTGGACATCGTGGCGGGCATTGCAGCAGGCAGCATGTCCCAAACACGCAAAACCAGCCCTGCAAGAGCCACCAGGAACAGATTTAGACCAGCAAAACTTTATTGATTATCCACAAACATGATTTTTGGCCAAGGGCATTACTCTGCAGGTTTGCTATAATAATACCAGCTCTTGGCTTTGTGGGTTTTTTTAATATCCTGACAAAGCCCAGCATGCACCGGGCGGGCATTTCGGCTGGGGGCAGGCAGCCGGGGCTGCCCGCAGGTGGTGGGCAGGATGGGACCCTTCTCCTCCCCAAAGCTTGGGATGCCGCTGGCTTCCCCTTGGGGCGAGAGGGACGCAAAGCCCCGGTTGAGCACATCGGGAGGCATCAGGATGCAACTCCAGCACTGGCCACATCCCAAAAATTATCTTTGCACGGAGCAGACGGAGGGATATCTTCACTCCTAACATGGAGATGTCAAAGAGCTCCATCCCTTCGACAGCGGACGTTAAAAACAGCCCAGCACAGCAGCCGCTGAACCAGCCCCGAGGGTGGCCGGAGCTGCCAGAGAGCTGTGCTGGGGACGTCCCCAGCATTTCCCTCGGGCTTCCCGGTACCCTCAAATACAGCACATGCATTTCGGCACGATCCCCCCACATTCCTGGCCCCAATACATTATAAACTTGCAAAGTGCAGGCTGAAGTCAGTAAAACGCATCAGGGGTTTTGCAGTTTGTGCTCATACGTAGCGGCCGGTCCCCTGCCCCTCGCTCATCCTGCCAGCGAAACCAGGGTCTAGGCAAAACCAGTGGCACGCGTGGCATGTCCTTGGTGCACGTCCCCACCGCCGTCCCCACGAGGGGACCTGGTTTCCCGTGAGGAACATCATGGGCTGCACCGCTTCACGTCCAGGGCTCCTGCAAAAACACGGCCGCAACGGGCTGCGGCCTCTTAAAAATGTAACGGTTTAAATGGCTTTGAAAAATAAAGTCGGATTTGTTTCCTCGGATTTAAATTGGTAAATTATTTGAATTTCTCCACCCCTAGGTGAATGATTTAGATGGCCTTGACCCCAGTCTGACTGCAGGGATTAATGTGGTATAATGATTGCTGAGGCTATCATTGCAGCAGGCATCATTAATTATCCTTATTGATTGTAGCTTTCAAAGATAAAGCATTATGCTGACTGGAAAATACCCTCTTCCTGCAAGGTCAAAGCTAAAATAGGGCAGCTAAATAATTGCATTAACAAACAAAGAAATAAAAATAACCTCTCGGAGAGCTGCGTAATTAAGATCCAATTACAGCATTTGGCCCTGCCGGCGGAGCAGCATTGCCTGGTGCAGGGTGGGATGCGGGATGCGGGATGCGGGATGGAGGATGCGGGAGCCCATGGGATGGCTCCTGCCGCGCTCACCTGCAGCCCCGCCAGGGCCTGGAGGGACCGCTCTGAAAATACTCATGGTACGTTCAATGGTACGTTTATTTTCCTCAATAGAAACGGCAGCCAGGGAAGACAGTACCAGCTACGTGTTCTCCAGCATCCAAACCCCACCTGTAAAAGCAGCTTAGGCGGGAGGAGAGAAGCCTTCGCCGCTGGTTCCCTGCGTGCTGGGTGAGAGTGACGGGTCCCGTCTCCTCCACACCACGCGGGGTTTGCGTATGCATTAATGTTTGCAGAGAGCAAGGAGAGGCAAAGCGCTATACATATACGTTAGCTCGGGACTGGTAAAGCCCTAGTAGTGGCTTTCATTTGGGTGGGGGTGACAGCTGGCCCCGCTGCACGGCCGGCGCAGGCGGCACGTCACGCGTGGCCGGGGAATCACCGCTGCGTCTTTTAGGAGAATTTGCCTGAAGGTCTCAGTTTATTTTCTGTTTTGTCATGTGGTCCGTCGTCTGATGGGATGTGATGTGGGGGTGTGAAGTGCGTTTCGAACGGAAACGTTTTCTGACATCCATTTAATTATAATTATTTTAATTAAAACATTTGTCATTACGAACCAGACGATCTGGCACAGCGATTCAACAGTCTGCTTGCTCTTCGGCATTAGAAATCTTCAAACCAATACAATAATTTATTTAAACGTGAATACCACTTTCCGTTTAAGCAATTATACAACTCGATTTTTAGCTGCCGGAGACCAGGAACGATCACCTTCCATCGTGCGGAATCGCTCCCACCACAGGGTTATTTATCCCTTACGATGGGTTCTGCGAAAGCCGGATCCCCCTGGGGCTCCTGCCCCGGGGCCGGGCTGGTTGGCGCGGGGAGAGCCTGGCAGGCTGCAGCACCCTGGCGAGGCATCCGCCTCCAGCCCTGGCACAAAAGTAAATTTATTCCAGCCTCCGTACATAGCATCTTCCCCGGAGCCCTGAAAAAGCACACAGGGCATCTGCAGGGGCATGAGGCCGTACCCCGGGAGCATCAATGCCCTTTGGTTGCTCCCGTTGCAGGTACAGCCTCGAGGAATTAATAGACGGAGCCAAAGGGTTTTGCTTTTCAGCCAGTTCTCTGCTGAGGAGACCCAGAGCAGCTGGAAGATGGCCGTGATGTGGTGATGCCGGGAGGTGCTGGGGCTGGATCCCATTGCTCTGCTCCCGTGGGATCGCTGGGAATAGCAGGCGCTGTGCTGGATGCGGGCCAGCACCCGCGGCAGGGTGGCCTCGGCACGGCGCCTGCCCCCGACAGCGTCATTAGCCAGAGATGAATCTTTGCAGAGATGCCACGTCAATTAATTAATAACGTCCCCCAGATATGCAGATTTTCCTGGGCTTTTCTAGCAGAATAACCTGGCGAGCGGCGCAGTACGAGCTGGTGGTGGAAAATCTGTCGAAGAATTGTGCAGTTCTTTAGAGTTAGCACTCATAATAGGTTGCAAAAGGGGGGAAAAATGTGAAAAGGCAATGACAGGAGCGAAAAGAGTTTGCGTTATTGTTCGCCCTGTGAAAAAGCAAGGTGCAGGATGTAAAGCACCGGGGGAAAGCCGGCAACAATAGACCCCATAGCAACAACAACTTCTAAGGGGGAGCGGGCGGCGCAGGCTGCTGCAGATCCCACTGCCCACCCCTTGATCTCGGCGCGCCGGCCCCGGGAGCCAGGCAGCCCCGCGGGGACAAAGGCCCCCCGCCGCCCGCCGCACAAAGGCAGCTCCTTCTTCCCGGCACAACGCGCCCGGCGCACCGGGGCAGCGGCGAGGGGCTGGCAAACGGCCTCCCTGCACCCCGACACCCCCGCACCCCCACACGCTGCACCCCTACAGGGTGCACACCGAGGGACGGCGTGGGCAGGGGGAGGAGGGCTGCAGGGAGTCGGGGTGCAAGCGAGCACATTGGGGTCCCGGCGTGCACCGTGGCCGGCACCTCGGGGCCGTCTCCCGCAGCATCCCACGCGAAGGCACGCTGGCTTCCCCCGCCGCCGCCAGCTCCTCCGCTGCCCTCACCCTGCGGGAACTATTTTTAGCTTTTGGGGGACTGCTACTGCCTTTCCCTGCCTTTGTCACCGAACGCAAACCCCTGGGTTCGAACCGCATTTGTCTCGTTGCATTAGCGAAAGCCGGAGTCGTTTTGACTCCATTTTTACATGCAAAGGTCACCATTAAAAAGTCACAATTCAGCACTGCACCGAGGGCTGGGTCCTGCCGGCGCTGTCATTAGAGCAGAGTTTAAGGAGGTTCTGCCTGAAACGAGTCGGTATTTTTAGCTAACAGTATCAGGCAGAGGGAGCGGGGGGTGCCTGGGGAGATAACGGCATGGTTTAGATTTCTGCCTTTACGCTCACTGTCACATTAAAAAAAATAAATCATAATTTTGATTTTCCACATCCCTGAGGGAGAGATTGACAAGAGCATCCAGTCCCCGTAATTGGATCATTCCTCTGGGAAAGTTGGCTCCTCCGCTGAAATCCTTACATGCTCTGAGGAAAATTGCTCTCAACGTTATTGAAAATATTTTAGGAGACTGAAGATTCTGGGACCTTTCCAATTCAAGTGCTCCAGTCGGTCATGCCAAAGGAAGACAATAATGGGAACCAAATCTGGAGAGCATTGTGCTTAATTGGAGCCCGATCCTGCAAGCCTGGAAGGCGCACGTCCCCCGCAAGGGCTCCGGACCCTCCGTTGGTAGGGGCTTGCAGGAAGGAGCCGTTGGGACGCGTTCCAAAATAGATGCCTGAAATAAATTATTTTAAATGTTTTGGGTTGGTTGTTTTTTTTTTTTTTGATAATGAAAAATTCAAGTGTTTTGACATGGGTAAGGGCTGTAGAGCAGGGCTGCAAGAGGCCGGTACGAAGCTTCTCCTGCAAAAGCCTGTTCCCCGCTGCCGCGGGGCCGTTAGCGTTTTGGAGACAACCTTTTGGGATGCGTTTGGACAGCGGTTTGCAGCCCCCATTTGCATGCCCGGGATGCTGAGGTCCCTCGTAGGGATGCTCTGCCGTCCCCACCCTCTCTCGCTGGGGAGTCGGAGAGATGGTAGCCAGAGCTGGCTGGCGGGTGGGTGGCAGGAGGTAGTGTGGGAGCAGAGAGGGTAGAGAAGTTGGCTTATCATTGCCGCCATACAAATTACTCCACTTTTTTTGATTAAAACTTGGCCTCACATGAAATCTGCCAGCAGCGGAGATATTAAAGATGGAAACTTTTCGTAACACCGGGCCAAGGCGGAGGAGGGCTTTGAGGAGTTCCTGCTGAATTGGCTTTACGCGGCGGCACGCGTGCGCGAGGCATCTCGTTGCTTCCCCGTGGCAAGAGAACGCGCCGTTTAGAGCAGACGCCGTTTGTCGGCGCCCGGCGGGGTGACGGGCGCCTCGGAGGGAGACGTCGGAGACTTTCCATCATTGCACGTGAAAACGACGATGCCGTGCGTCCGTGGCACGAACGGCTGGCTTTACCCGGCTCGCTTTTGGAGGATGTGGCTAAAATGGGAGATTTTTGATGAGATATAGCTTTCCCTTCCTTCCACATAAATTAATTGCACGATTTAATAAACTAACAGGTGGTTCCACTTCAGACCGAGCAGATGTTAGCCTGAATGAGCCGAGTCCCCTCTCACCATCCCTTCGTCCCCCAGCTATTTCTTCCTTTATATCTTCCCCTTTCTCTTCATCTCTTCCCTTTCCCCCCTTCTTCTCCGTCTGATTTATGAGCAGCTACAATATAAGATGTTTTGTCTGGGCTATATGAATATTGATGACGGGGTAGTGTTGATTTTAGCTGTATTCATAACTTTTTGTGCTTCCTGGAAGCGTCGCTTCTCACAGGCACCGGCGATGCTCTTATGTCCCTATTTATTTCGGGGACCACATTTTCAGAAGACAGCCCCATTTGTTAAGCCTGCCTCTCGCACGCACATTTGTCTTCGATTATCTTCTGAGAAGAAGACGATAAGTACTTACACAAACCTACGAAGAAATTAAACACACAAAACAAATGAGCCTGGCGTGTTCACATTCTTTCATTTCCAGCGATAATGCCCGGGAGGAAACACTTGCGCGACCGCAGCTGGAGGATGGGTTGAGAGCCCCGGGAGGACTGGGGCTACCCTCTTTAGAGGAAAGCTCTCTTGTATTCCCCACGCGGAGAGAAAAACCGATAGCGCTGCTAATGGTTGGGGCATTGCAGCGCGCTGAAGGGAAGGAGGAGGTAGCTGGGGATGGAGGAAAGACTGGAAAATAATAATGGGAAATGTTTTGATAAGAAGCGTTGTGGTCTTATACAAATATTCAAAACCTTCTGGAGCCCATTTATCACTAGATTGAACCCAGATGATAGCAAGCTGTTTGTACGGGCTGGAATGTGTCTCCCAAGGCTCTGCAGACACCCAGGTCTCCGGGCTGGGGACCCGGAGGGGAGCGCGGGGTGGGGGGACCCGCAGCCCCGGGGGGCTCACGCACCCCTCGTCTCCTCCGGTGCCCGAAATGTCCCCGTCTGGACGCGGCTGGGCAGTTCTGCATGCCTGGGACCTGTCTGCAGCCACTCGCATCCCTTCCCAAGCCAAAGGGAGAGGCTTCAAACAGGGGCACGATCCTGAAAACAACGCGAATTACTCATGAAAAGCACCTTAAGCTTTTCAAAGGCTCGGGAGGGCAGGGCAGCGCCCAGCCCACATCAAAAGCCCAAAGCAGTCTGGCACATACCTGTGCCTTTGAGGATGTCTAAAACACTTACAGCAAATGAGCATTTACACCTCTCGCTTGTCCAGCCTTCCTTTTTGCCTCCTCTTTCTCTAGCAGGCACCGCTATTTTAATTTCCTTTATATCCTTCCTAAGCTGCTTCTGATGTTCAGGAACAAGCGGCAATAAAAAGTGTTAAACCCTAATTACTAATTTCCTACTGGAAGCTCTGTGAGCGTGACGCCAGTGTTTATGATGTTCCCCGGAGCAGATGCGGGGCCAGGAGCATCCAGGCCTGCGCTCCAAGGGTCGCAGCACTGTTCACGGCTGGCGTTCGGCTCCTTACCTCTGTGCAGGCAATGTTTGCAACTTGCAGTTTTATTCCAAAAGTCAACAAGAAAATCCAGTGTCACTGAAGAAGAGCCTTTCCTTCATCAGCTGTCAGCACTGGTTTCTGACATCAGCCTCTATAAAGCGTTTTGGAAGGACAAACCCTAAACATCGGAGCAGTCTGACCGTCTCTTCGCTCCTTCCAGCAGACTCCATGTCTATAAGGTCCCACCTCGACCCCCAGAGCTACATAGGTGTCCCCCCAGAAACCCACCTGGAGCCGTCCTGACGTCCCTCGTGAAGCCCCTTGGGGGGTGCTGGGGCACCGAGGTGCAAAGGGACCCTATGGGGAGGACGCCCGTCGCACCCCATCCCACCCCCCCTCGGCAGCCGGAGCCTCCCGCGGCACCTCTCCCCCTTAGCCTCTGCTTCAGGCTCCTTTCCTAGGAAAGGCGGTCTTGGCCGAGGCAGCGGACGCGCGTTTCTGGGGTCCATGTTGGCCCCCGGAGACCTGGGCTTGTTTGTGCAAACAGCGCGTTGGCTAACGCAGAGCAGCTCCCGCGGAGCTGCGGCCCGGAGAGCACCCGATAGCGATCGGCGAGCGCAGCAATGAACTCGGGATGTGTAATTCCCATCAAGCAGGAATAATCTTCAAAGTCCTACTGGGGTGCTTTTTGGCCGCCGCCGCAGTTTTCCCTGCTGTAAATGGGATGCGAAAGAATTAACTGAAGTTGGAATGTTATTGTTTGTGTCAGAGTCTGTTAACCACGTTAAAACTATATATAATACTTCAATTTCCTACGTAAAAACTCTCTAATGGGCAATATTCAGAAATCAAAGTCTTATGTAGCGGTTAATCTTCTGCACGGACAACGCCAAGTTTAAATCCAGTCCAAATGCCACTTCTCAGTCACAGCTTTAAAGGATTATAAATGATTATAATGGTATTTGTCTACTTGCCTGATACATAAGTTCATGTCAATGTTATCTTGAAAATTGACATTCGGTTTCATCTTTGAGGTGAGAGAATAAACTGTTGACTACCAGCTTCAGAGAGGAAAATGGATTAGCTATAATGTAATTAGAGCTCTATTCACAAATGATTATTTTAGGCCAGCGCACAAAACACGGCGATAAGGAGCACATTCGGCAGAGGAAGGTTTTCGCTGGCGTTTGCTCTTTATTCTGCACAGGGCGACGGGCTCCCTGTGTGCAGCTCCTGTTTACACAATATCCGTGCGGAGCGGGCGAAAGGCAGCTCGTGCCCAAACGCTTCCATTTCCATTATTTCAGATGTGTGCGTTAACCGTGACAAAGGTTTGCTGCCGCTCTCCCTCCTCCGACGGCCCGGCTCGCATCGGAGACGTGCTCTGTTTTGATGCCTCCCTTTTCCCCGGACCCTGCCCCGGCACGCCAACGCCAACGCCAGCGCGATGGCCTCCTCCAGCTCTTGGGTTTTAACTTCTTCCAGCACTCCAGAAACGAAGACGACCAAAACCATTGCGACTTTTTAATGCGTTATTTGTCTACGTGCCTCTTTAGCTCTTAAAAAATACATGAAAGAATACGGGTTGTCCCCGAGGATGAAGGAACAATGGGAAGCAGTGATAATTTAACAAAAATAAATAAATTAATCTGTATACGCTGGTGCTAATACAAATGCTTTGTGAACGGCATGAAAGATTTTGCATTATTTTCAAAAAAGCACAAAAATCTTTTCTTTTGCATTATAAATTCAATTTAATTTTAAGTAACATGATAAATAATGGCAAATTGAACTTTATTATGTATTCATGAATGCCGTTTAATACAATTGTTATTGCTGGCGTTTGTGGTTTAAAGATATTCCCTTCTGACTCAATGTTATTTTTTAATGTGCAAATTCAGAAATAATGACCTGCGGTTTCCCTCGCCCACGGGTGCCAGCGCCGCGACGCGGGGCTGCGGGAGACGAGGCCTCGGCGCCGGGGTTCGGTGCCGGCAGAGCCGGGCTCGCCGTACGGCACGGCGCGCTTCGAGAGCACCAGCTGCGGGAAAGCTTCTGCGAGCGACGCTGCCTTCCCCGTCCCCCTGGCTCTGCAGTAAAGACCCACATCTGAAAAACTAGGGGGGGAATTATGAAGTGGAGGTTATTTTCCGAAGACAATGCAAACTCCGAGGCACAAATGTCGCTCCGGCGAAGCTCCCGCGCGAAGCCGTCGCCTTGGCAGCTCGATAATAGCGCAGCCTGCCCGGCGAGCGCGCGGGGAGCGAGCCGGCGAGCGCGCCAGCCCCGCCGTGCCGCGCCAGCCAGGCCCCCGAGAGCCAGCCGAGAAACCGCCAAGACGTCTTATTTTGGGGACTGAATTGTTCTGTTCCCGCGGCGGGACGGCTAAGTCCTGCCCATCCCCTGCCTGCCGCCCCGCACGGCAAGGGGAGCCCCAAGGACGGGGCTGCGGGGCTCGGCCCTCCCCGGCCCCTCGCCCTGCCCGGCTCTGCCCCGCGCTGGCGTGAGGCTGCTCAGGAGCGTCTCCGTCAGAGAGTCGCCGAAGGAGGCTGCATCTGCGCAGCCGATATTCACCCGCGATCAGGAATATTGAAACACCCACTCTTTTGGGTGATTAACGACAGCCGTCACGCCGGCTTTGTAATGGAAGTGGGTTTATAAAAGTTACTTAAATCACGGTGGGGATTAAATATATATGTGCAAACAACAGAGGTGCAATTTGCAGATGAAAATTCTGTATGTACGCTCTGGGTTTTACATGGGCAGAGCAGACGAGCGTTGGTGTCGGCAGAAAAAGGATGCACAGTCCTGAACACAGCTACAGCTTCAGCGCCGGGCTGCAACTTCTTGCAAAGAGACTTTGGCAGAAAAATAACCACAGTTACTTAGAAAAAGTTTTCCTCTTCTTGCTGGATATCCCTTAAATTTAGAATAATTTCAGATGGACAAATTAAAAAGTACATTTGAGATAAAATACACAGTCAGACGTAGATTTAAACTCCAGATCTAACTCCAAAACCACTTGCAGTGTGACACGCCGCAATGATTTACTGCGTTGCATGATTATATCCTGTAGGTAGCAGCTCTGCGAGTAGGAAATAATTCAGTCGGGGATGTGGAAAAGAAATAACTTTTCTTCCCAGAGCAGGACTTGAAGAGGAGCGGCACGAAGCCGAAGCCCCATGGTTTCCGAGGGGAAGGCGCCGTGCCACCCCCCGGCAGCGCCCGTGGGAGGCTGCCCCGTGGGGATGGAGACGCGGGCTGGGAGGTGGGGACGGGGGTCCCCATCGCGTCCCGCCGGCTCCTGGGAGGAAGCCTCGAGTTAGTGACTTTAGGGTATGACGCAATTAACCAGCAGCGGCGCGGGGTTGTTAGGGTGTGCGTTTGAGATCCCAGCCCGTAAGTGAGCGTTCTCCCTATTGTGCTCTGAGAAAATGATACAACCATACGTCGGATAAACTCTTCTACCCCCTTCCTCTATGCACAAGGTAACGTTCTCTGAAGGCCCTTCATAAATACCCTGTTACACCTTCCCAGCTTTAATTATAAAAATACTTGAAATACAATAGTCCTTCACATCCAGGTCTCGTTTTCTAATTGCGTTTTGATGCGGATACGCACCCAGGAGACCCCAGGCTGATGCACGCCAGATGGAGGGACCGAGCCCTCTCTCCCTGCTCCCCGCAGCACAGCCGCAGCAGCGGGACGTGTCGGGTGTCCGGGCTCATCTCTCGCGTCCTCCATCCCCTCCTGCCCGGCAGAGACGGACCCTGCTCGGGTGCGGCGGTTTGTCCCCGAAATGTCCCCTGCAGCGCCCGCTCCTCCCCGGGAAGGATGCACTTAGGCCTCCCCAGAGCTGCCTGCCTCTCCGCGAGTGGTCTGTCACCAACACTTCCCCAGCTAGGTAGATTATCTTTGCAAAATGAATTCTGAAAAAAAGGTTTAAACGCGAAATTAGAAGCGGTTACGGCTGAGCCACGCGAAGCGAGGGCTTCCCGGCTCGCGCGCCGGCGCGGTGCTGGTGGGCAGTACATCAAGGGAGGGATGACACCCTGGTGATGAATTACTCGCTCCTATAACGTTGCCCAGCTGGAGTGGCTGGAGCAAGCCTTAATTTACTATTTATAAACCTCTCCAGCTGTATTTTCCTAGGCAGAGCAGCTGGCTCGTTGCAGGAGTGTGAAGGAGAGGATGTTAACAGGTTGGCCGGCTGGACTCCGGAGAGCGTTTTCGGCGGCACATGGGAAGGGGTTCACGTGCAGGACAGTGCTGAAAATCCTCCGCCAGCCGGGACCGGGGCCAGGCTGGCGAGGGGGATCTGGCTATTTACTCATTAAAAGACAACGTTACTCCACTGACCGGTGCCTGGGGAATGGCTCGGAAAGGCAGAGCCAAGGGCTGGTGGCAGCCAGCCTGGTGGTACCCACAACGTGAAGCGGTGAAAAAAAAATCTCATCTCCCTTTTCACCCTCGATGTCCTGCTGAGCCCCAGCCTGGGCAGCCCCCGCTGTCCCGCTCCACCGCCCATGAGGCCTGGCTCCCCCCGGAGCACCCGTCCCCGGCGGCACGGGACACGGTCCCGGGGGAGGATGTGCTGGGACCCGCGGGAACCGGGGGCTCCCCCCCACCTCGACTGCCCCACCGGGGGAAAACCCACAGAGAAACGGCAGCAAACGGTGCAAACCGAGGCGTACACCGGTTACACACCGTCCCCACGTCAGACGCCATCCGAGGGTTTCTGTAATTCCTGCGCTTTGTGCTGGGTGACACATCCCCGCCGCTCTGCATAGGCTTCTCCCGGCACTGCTAATGCAAACATTTAATTTTGATGATTTATAGCACAGCTATAAAAAAACCTCTGGATTACACTTTGGAGTCAAGGTCTCAGCTCGAGAGCACATTTTTATAGAGTCAGCATCTCTGTTTTTAAAAGTTATACTTCAATATTAAATATGACTTTTTTTCAGTAAGTCCATAAAATCCCTTTAGACCAGATGATAAACTCGTTTCTTCTGGGCTGGCTATTGTTTCTGGGCTGGGTCAGGTCCTGCCGCCTTTAACACCGCTGTCATTTACCCTCTCTGATCAGGGTTTTTGCCTTAAAGCCCTCCCAGGCGCGTGCCCAAGCACGGCTGCTGCCCCGTGGTGCAGGCAGTGACCCGCAAACCAGCTCCGCCACGATTTCCCTCCCTCGCACAGGCGCTGTTCTTCAACGCAACACGGTTTTGAGAAGAAAGCACCGAGGCTTGTCATAGTAAGTTAGTTTAACCTAATCATACCAGCTCTCTGGATGGAAGGAGACAAATCTTTGTGCTATCTTTGAAATATGTGTACAGGAGAAAGGCTGTGTTCGTAACAAACGCTCAAATATTTAAGTTTCTTAAATGAGAGGGAATAAATCATACAATATTTCTCTATGTATGTTATATTCTACAAAAAGCTGCACAACCTTAACAGCAACTAGTTCTTCTTACAAAGCTTTTTACAGACATTCATGACTCCAGCTTGATTCCCCGAGCTGCAGCTGAGGAACAGCTTTGCTAATACAAGTCCCCCTTTGGCATCCGAGTAAGCTTTAAATAATTTTTACGGTTCCCTCTGGTCTTTGCACTGAAACCTCCAAGATGGAAACCCTCCGTCGGAGGTCGATAGGGGAGTCGGCAGGGTTCGACACGGTGAGCCTCCCCCGCCGCGCTCAGCTGGAGCAGGGTGGGAAGCCAGAGAGACGCGGGGACGGGCCAAACGAGCGCTCCGAGCCCTGACCCCTCTCCCGGGGCTGCTCCCGGACCTGGGACCCGTCTAGCCCAAGGGGCAGCCGGAGGGATGCGGCCGCGGCTCCTGGGTCTCGCATGGTCCTGCCTCGGCTGGGCTGAGCCCGTTGTGGCAGCTGCTGGTGCTCATTCTCATCCTCGTCCTGTCCCTGTCCCTGTCCCTGTTCCTGTCCCATCCTCGTCCTGCTGTATCTTGTCCCCAGTGCATCCCCATCCCTGGTGCATCCCCACCCCATCCCACCACCATCCCTGGTTCATCCCTGTGAAAATCCTCACCCCATTCCCTCCCCAGCACAGCCCCATCCCGTCCCCACTGTGCCTGGCAGCGGAGCCGGGCTGGGGGCGAGGCTGGGATGTGGCCCGGAGCTCGCTGCCGTGCCAGGATCAGGCCCCACGCTTGGGCACTGGAGGGAGAAGATGCCTGGGGTGGGGGAGCTGATGGTATCAGTCACCGCAGAGGACAATCCGATGTCACGGCACGGATGATATTGCTATTGAAATGTTGTACAATAAAACATGACTTCTGCAGTTAAAGGAAGACAAGTGTTTTACGGTTTTAGAGCTCTCAGAATTATCCTGTAATCTTATTTATTTTCTAATACAAGTTTCTGTGGAAAAGGGTATCATAAGATAAATAGAAATTAACTGATTATAAGGATTGTCATTCTTTAAGTACATATTTATCAGGCCATTTGCTCATTCTCTTCTAATATCTTGACATAAGAGTGTCACATTAAACACTAGCCAGATTATGATAATACTCAGCACTTTTGTAGCTTTCCTATCTGATTTGAAAAGCTTTCTTCTCCGCAAATGCACTTGAAGTTGGTGCTTTATAGGGCTTGATAGAATTCATTTCAAGATTAATAAGCCTTCTCTGAACCATTTAACAAAATCTCTGCAGCATCCTATTCTTGAATAGGGAATAGATTCCGAATACCAAAGAGCGGTTTAATTAATTTGTCTAATTAATTGAGGGAAATGGAAGTTATTTCTTCCCTGCAAATTGTTTCATGTTAACAGCAGCAAATGTCAGCTGAATTACACGGGTGATACAGCCCCGGCTCCCGCCGAACACGAGGTTATCGGGGTGGTGTTTTAGCGGTACATGAAATTTGATGTCTGCGACCATCCGGGGCCAGCCGCCCGCGCGAGTCTATAATTACTTTTGCCACTTTGCTTTTGTGGAGTCATTCATTACGAGCCCGTTCTTATCTTGTCATACCTCCGTGTCATTAGCAATGTTTGAATGCATTAGTGACCAAAGGCAGGTTTAGCAGGCAGCGATTAGAGCGGCGGGGCCGCCAGCCGCCTGAGTGATGTTTGAAATATTGGAATTGTTCTGCTCATTTCTATCCAAACAGGAGAGCGAGGCGTCAGCGGCGAAGCCGGTGCTGCTCCGAGGGGGGAAACCCTTCCCTCTTTTATCGCGGCGCGATCGCTTTCACAATTAACCTCGTATGAACCGGGCTCCAACGCCACGGTGTCCATTGAAATGGGACACGCGGCGGGGGAGCTGCAAAGGTTTGTTTAAACAAGCAATGCACGGGGAAAGCAGCGTCTCACCCCCCCGGCTCCTTAAAAGCTGCTTCTGCTGATCCCAGAATGTATATACACATACGCGCATCTCTAAATATATAGGTGCTCAGAGCCTCGCTATAGGGACACGCAGTATTTATGCAGCCAGCCTCGCTGTAACGGGACCTCCAGCCTGTCTGGGGAAGGTTTGGCTGGGCTGAGCCCCCAGGACGCGTTAGCTGAGCCCCAGCCCCCAGGAAAGCCCCTGGGGGGGTCCCGCTGCTCCCCGGCTTTCCATCCCCGCCTGTCAGCCCAGGGCGGGACGTCACCGCTCTCCTCTGAACCCCGTGCCAACCCCTGGTTCCCAGCGCAACGCGAACCGGACCTCAAATCTTTGCAACACCCGGAGAATTGATCTTCCAAAAATGAACTGAACAACGGAACGTATTTCCATTTATGAACTAAGAATCCCGTTTCTTTATTAAAAAGCACGAGTGCGTCCTCCTGGAGTCATGGGACAGATTTAAAAAGTCACTGTCCATGTTGCAGACGCAATTAATTGCTGTCTAAAATAGCATCGTGTAGGCACTCGTGCATACAGGCATCTAGGTAGGGACCGATATCGTGCATTTGCTGAAGCTCTTCAGATATCTCAGGCATCACATATTTCTAATAAAGGCAGCTTTTATATGCACACAGCTCCTGAGCTCAGACAGCACATCTGTTGCACTTTCTCTTCCTGGAAAACAGCAGCAGATTTTATTCTGCTGTAGAAACAAACAATTTTTATGGGAATAAGAGCAAGTTTTACTAGCTGTGCTCTTGCAGACCTACCCTCGTATTTACTGGGGGAGTTGAGCATTTTCACAAAGGCTGTGAATGACTATGCCATGTGGTGTTAGTATATATGAAATTGCTGGCACAGCTTTTGCGCTCTGCTGAATTTCAAAAGCTGGAGAAATACGTCCATTGATTGCTTTAAACTTATTTGCCCTTAATTTCATCGCGTGAACTCTCTTTCTCATCGCCTGGCACTTACTGGATAGCACAGAAATTAAGCTTGGTTACTTTTTTTCTTTGTTTCTTTGCCATGTGTAGAACTGCTCCAGTTTTTTTCCCCTAGAGCCGTCCCTAGCGCTTGCACTTGTGGAAGTGTTCCCGGGTGCCCTGGCTTTGCCGTCCCTCCCGGGGGCCATGAAAGGGGGGGCAGATCATCTCCCCCCCAGCGTGGGGAAAGAGCTGGCACGGAATTGCAGGGGCTTCTAGCAAACCCTTGATGTGATGATACAAAACAATCACAGCACAGAAAATTCATAACCTACTGCTAAGAAGAGATACAGAAAAACCCCTAATAAAGGCAACTGCGGACCAGCGTCGTACCCTCCATAGTGTGCGAGTCTTTGGACGTTGTTTGATCAGAAAAATAATTAAGGAAATGGATATTAGGTAAAATGTGCCCTGGTTTACCAGGAGGAGATGTCTTCACTCTCACTCGACGCGTACCTTTCTCGGTGAGATAAGTGGTTTGCCCGGCAAGGAAAACGGGGTAAGTGTAACCAGTCCACACCTCCACGCCACATTTGATGTGGTGCCACAGAAGGGCTTGGTTAAACCAGAGGATGGAGGTCTCCATCGGGAGGAAGACCTTCACCAGGAGGACGTGGCTGCCCTGGAGGAGTAGGAAGACCTTCACCAGGAGGACGTGGCTGGGCTGGAGGAGGGGAGTGTCACATTGTGACTCCCGTGTAAACTAGTTGAGAAGGTGCATGAAGGACCAACACCGTGACCACAAGGTAACCATGGGCCACCAGGCTGGTATGGCCATGAAGGGAAGCAAGCGGGCTTCCAGGTGGCTCCCCAGGGACACATCCAGCCCTGCTGCAGGACCTCCATGCAGGTTGGGCAAGCCCTGCTCAGCTAGGCATCGCCTAAAAGATGTCACCTCAGCCTGGCCAGCCACGGTGGAGGAGGAGGAGGAGGAGGAGGCACGAAGAGCCAGGCATAGGCAAGAGCCCAGGGAGGCCACGCTGGCTGTGCAACCCCACCAGGCAAAGGAGCTACACAGGCTGAGGGACGTTGCCGGCCCTAGAACGAAACGCCTATGAACGGTCTGAGCCGTAATTGGCTGCGAAACGGGGTTTCTGGTTTTCCGTTTTCTGCGATGAGAAGAAGGACGCTCCGCGGCAGCCATGCAAACGCGGGCGTGCACAGGGAGTGCGGGAGGAGGAAAGGAAAGCAGCCTTAGGGGGCTGGATTGGTCTTGTCAAATTTATGGAAGGGATTATATCCTGCGGTTGCCTATGTACGTAGCATTTTCTTCCCCCGAACTCAAACTGAAATCCCTTAAGTAGAAATTGTATGCCCCTTTCTGGCTCCCACTGCAAATTAAATCAAATACTTGGACAATTAGTACAATCGTCATGTCAAGGGAACAGCCTCAAGATACAGTAAACACACTGTACGCCGAGCGAATGTCTGATATATCTAAAAAATCTTTATAGTCAAGATATTTTACACTAAGCCACATTGATTTCCCGTCAATTTTTTTGTATCAGTGTATGTAATACTGGTTCAGCAAAAAATACAATAAATACTAGAAGCGATATATCCAAATGGCACATAGCAGACATTTTGCAGTAACTCAGTTCATAGCCTCATCATAAATAAATCAAAATGAAAACAAAAGCCAGCACATAAATCCCGTGTACAACCTATACCCTTACTGAGACGTAAAATAGGGGGGAAAAATACAGCCGGTCGGTGCGAGGCGTTCCTGCTGGGGAACCGCACGCCTGGTAGCCCGGACCGGGGCTCTCCTTGCTTATCTGAGAATTTGCTTTTCTCCTTTCATTAAGTTTTGCAAACACATGACAGCGTTTCATCTGTCAGTCCTAATACGGAAAGACCGTATTAGCCTGCATATTACCTGGTTCCTGTCTCCTGAAAACTTCGATAAGACCAGGCAGAAATAGCTCCAAAAAGCCACCTAATCAAGCCTGGCTTTATGGAAACGGGCCGAAGGAGCCGTGAAGGAGGAACGGGAGGGCTGGAAATTAAAAATACATAGTGAAGCCCTGAGAATGAGCCGGCGGTAATGGAGGGGGTGGGAAAGCGAAGGAAACGCGGGCAATGCCTGAACGGGGCTGAATGAACAGGAGCTTGGTACTATTCGTTTTGCTTAGAGGGAGATAATGTATTAATTGGGATTGATGCTCAGCAAGCCCCGCAGGAGAGATGCGGAGGAGGAGGAGGAGGAGCCCCGTTCCCGTGGCATCACATCCCCGTTCCCGTGCTGGGAAGCCGGCTGGCAGCACCCGCTCGGCTTCGGAGCCAACGCGATCCCCGTGTTTTAAAGCAAGGTTTCCTTTGGAGAGCTGCAGAAGTACAGGATAAGAATAAAATCGTCTGCCGAACGGCTAAGGTATTTCCAGTAAAAAACTTTTCTGACATGAATCTAACTTAGATGAACGGCACCCGCGTATCCGAGGGCAGAGCTGGGCCCGTGTGTGTCACCATCAGTGAAGGTCAGGCTTGGGGGACAGAAAAAATAGTTTCTTTTTGGGGGAGGACACTTAACGGGTATTATATAACACTCACATTTTTGCAAATACATCACCTTTCAGTATACATCTCTCTCTATATGTGTCAATAAGATTAGAAGAAACACTGGATTTCGTTAGCAGTTGCGGTAGCTGATCAATACATTGTGTTTTACCGAGGCTCTGCGGAAGGGAGATGTTTTGCGATACGATTCGTACCTCGGTCTCTTCCCCGCTGGCGTGCTCCTGTCTCCCTCACTCGGGGCGCTGCAGCCCCCCTCTGCCTGGCCCAGCACCCCTGCCTTTGGGTGCGCAGAGCTCTGTTCCCAGGACCACATCGAACTGCGAGAAAGGGGAATTTCCATTTACCAGTATTTTCAATACAATGGTAGTTTAACGTTGAGAACTATACTTAGCTACTTAATGCCACGGTGGTGTATTTTAGCTGAGTGACTTTAAGCCTCCGTATTCCGTGTTTCGTGTAATTTCTTGTAATATTTAAGCTGTTGCAGATGCATCCTTGCAGCAGATACCGGAGCTCCTACAGTGTTCTGCGGCTGTGCATGGAAGTTGCTTTTTACAATTGATTTTTTAGTTAATTTAAAATAGCGAGACAAACAGCCTACGCACTAAATTCACTATAAGCGTGCATACTTTAAAATGGGGTTAAAGCAATTTTAACTAGAGATATTTCTTCAGTCTGCCTGTAGGGAAAAAAAAAAAAAAAAAAATCAATCCTAACTTAATTGGAGGCCACAAACCAACTTCCACGTTCACTGCTGCCTGTAGGAGCACAGGAGGCTGTATTTACAAACAGGATTTGGAGCAGGGAGCCTGATAAGCCTGTTGCGTATCAAGCAATTTTAATTTTTGCTACTTGAAAAAGGCCGGCGTGCCGGTGCGCTGTGCCGGCAGCCGCCGCGCTCCCATGAATTCGGGGGGGACCATCCAAGCAGGTCGTTATTTCAGGGGCTCTGAATATGAACAGCAATGCTTACAGCCCCCCCCGGGACTCCCTAAAGGCCCCGTAGAAGTGCAAAAGATTATTAGGATGGGATCGATGCTCGTATATCTCCTCCGTGCCGTGTTTATTGCGCAGCCGCTGCTGCGGCACCCGCGGGAATCGGGTACCGGAGCAACGGGTCAATCCTGCCCGCCCGGCACCGCTGCCGCCTCTCAACGAGCATCTCCCCCCAGGCTTAGCCGACACCTCGGGGGGTTCTGAGCAGGGTTTTGCACCCCAAGCCACACGCCGGGAGCCGGGACCCTGGGCTGGTCGCTGGGCCACAACCCCCCTTTGAGTGTTTGCAGCCCCCCCGGCTCCGCAGCGAGGGCAGGGGCGGGATGGGGAATTGCTTTCTCCTCTGCTTTGGGAAAATTGACTATTTTCTTTCCCAGTTTTCCTGAAGGTGGGAAGTTTCTCGCTAAGCGTTTTATACCTGCCTGCAAGGAGGGAGGCTTAATCCTCTTTGCATCCTCCAGACGTTACTGCAGCAGGGACGCGGCAGCGGGGCTGCTGGGCACCGGGCGCAGACGGCCGGTGCTGGCTTTCCTCTCTCTGGCAGCACAAACCCAAGCGGAGATTACAGATATGTTGCGTGAAAACCTAAGTCCAAGAGGCAAAACTTTCCACCTCATTATATCCGCACTTCCAGACGTTATGTTTCAGTTTGCAGAGCAAGAAGTGGGACAAGGTTTCTCCTTTTCTCTGGAGGAGAGCAGGGCCGGCAGCGCCGCAGCCCGGCTTTTCTCTGGTAATGAGGAGCAGCGGCACCGCGCCGTGTCCATCAAACTGCTTTGTGAAATGAAATTCACAATATAAGTGCAAAAAACCAACAGGCTAGGAAAAGGAAAAAAAAAAAAAATCACATTAGTGCTGGAAATTCAACTTTCTACTTTTCTTCCTATACCAGAATTTAATAAAACCCTGCCCGGTCCCAGCGGCACCGAAAGCCACGCAAGCCCCAAGCAAGCAACCTCGTGGGCGACCGCACTGCGCAGACGCCCCATCAAGTCTTTATTAAACCCAGTCCTAGGGAAAAAAAAAAGCCTATTTCTGCAAAACTGAGTAACTAAACAGGAGACGCAGAAGCTACAAACAAAACCCCTCCAGAGATGAGTGGCTTTTTTAGCAAGTCACACCCGCTTACGAGCGATTTAGAGGGAAAGAGAGAAGGGTCGCTCAGGCCGGAGGCGGCAGCAGCAGCCGGAGGTTAGGCACGGCAGCTCCGGCCTCGTGGTGCTGGTGTCAGGATGGCACTGGGAAAAGTGACCGAAACCCAGAGACCGCTCCAACAGGGTGGATGTCAGCGATGCCAAAATTCGGCTTTAAAGACAAGCAACCCCCCTTCTTCCTCCTCTTTTGGGGGATTCATCAGTTGCGGTTTTTTTACTTTGTGATTTAAGCCAGGACAGGTGTTTGCGAGGGTTTAAGGAGAGAAGCGCGTTGTCCTGCAGCCACCAGCAGCCCTGCCCTGGTGTCCTGGGCCGGGGGCGAGGGGCTGCTGCCGCGGGGCCCCCCAAGCCCCGAAGCAGACCTCTGGGAAGAGGAGCCCAGGGGAAGGGTCCCTTTGCAGGATGCCCCGATGCAGCACATCACCCCACGGGAGACCGAGCTTTATTTGTCCTCTTCACGTTCACAAAGTTGGAGCGTGAAGGAGCAGGAGGATGCTGAAGCCCAGGGGCAGGTCGCACCCGCTGTTTGCTCTTCCCCGCTGCAAAACACACAGCCACAGTCGGCATTAACGCAGCGGCACGTTTCCAAAGCATCGTCCAGATGGGGTACCCCGAGGCGCTGTGGGGTGGCCTTGGGCTCGGCGCTGCCTGGGATGCCCTCACTCGGGGTACCCTGGGCTGGGGCAGGCTGGGGTTTGAGGTTGGGTTTGGATTTGGGTTGGGTTTAGGTTCAAGTTTGGTTTGGGGTTTGGGATTGGGCAGGGGTTCGGTTGCATTGGGTTTGGGTTGGGTTGGGGCTGGGGTTGGGGTTGGGTTGGGGTTGGGTTGGGGCTGGGGTTGGGTTTGGGTTCAGGTTCAGGTTTGGGTTTGGGTTCAGGTTTGGGTTTGGGCTGGCTTTGGGTTTGGGTTGGATTCAGGTTCGGGTTTCGTTTGGGCTTTTTGGGTTCGGATTTGGGTTTGGGTTTGAGTTCATTTTCAGGTTTCGGTTTGAGTTCACGTTTGGATTCCGGTCCAAGTTTGGGTTCGGGCTCGGGATGCGGGTCCGGGCCCCTCCCCAGCTGCCCCCCGCCGGGGCGGATGCGAAGCGCAGGGCGGTGGCGAGGAGCAGGCTGCGCTAGCCGGGGGGCTGAGAATCCCAAGTCTGATTAGGATGAAAGGTGTTTGCTCGCAGAGCAGAACTTTCCCAGGGCACTTCTGAAGCAGTGCCTGCAGGAAGATGAGTTTTCTAAATGACTTTTCTAACTTCTTTTTTGGCTCACATTGGTAATTGGTTCATTTCCAGGTACTAGCAAGAATGTAAATATGGAATGAATCAACTTTTTCCACATTTTCTTTAGCAGCCCTTTTATGAAGAACAGATTTTCCACAGAGGAAATTAAAAAGTACATAAAACTGAGAAACCATGGTGTTGTTGAGAACAGCATCAGCTTTCAATGTCACTTTATAACTGGCAGCACATACTGTATTCGAATGGCATTAATATAAAGTACAAAGTTTGTTTCAATTAGCTTCGTTTTTCTTTCAGAAAAGGAATTATCATAAATCCCTGAAATAACATTTGTCCAAAAGAGATGTGTATCATTACTTTAGAAATCTTTTATGTCTGTTTTTAAATTACACTTCCTTGTAAAAATGACTATACATTGATTTAATAAATATACTTGATTTGTGTATATTGCTTAAATTAAAAAAAGACGCTACATAACTCCGATTTCCTGTACAAGACTGTCAAATAGTTTTTTCTGCAGTAAATTCGTCGAGAAGTCTCTTGCCATGTTGTTCTGCGTACGGGCACGTTAGCGAAGGAGAAAGAAGGGATTGCCTTAGCATTTGGTTCGTATTTCTTTCTGGGCAGAATTCTTTTGAACGACTTCTACAATAATCTTCCTTCTCGGTGCATCTGTAAACATCTGAGGGCCGGGAATGTGGTGGGGGAGGATGGATGCGGACAGCTCGGGGCACGGAACCGGCCGCGAGGATGGCCGGGCTGCCGGCCCAGCCCCGTGCTTGGACCTGGCGGGTCCTTCTGCTTCAGCCTGGGGAGGCCGGGCTGGAAGGGACCTGCGCCTGCGCCGGAGGAACAGATACGTACGTGGAGAAACACAGAGAGACATATAGGCATATCATAGAATCATAGAATCATAGAATTGTTCTGGTTGGAAGAGACCTCCAAGATCGTCGGGTCCAACCATTAACCTATCACTATCAAGTCCCCCACTAAATCGTATCCCTTAGGGCATCATCCAAACGTCTTTTGAATACCTAATATGTATGTGTGCAGAGAGAGAGAGAGAAGGAAGAGGTGCTTTATATATGTACACATACACACATGCATATACATCCATGTACATATATGTATACACATATAGATGCATGCTAATATATATTTATACATCTAAATCCAGTCGTTTTCTCTCTTACTCTCTTTGCAGGGATATGCAGAGGGGAGGCTTCGGTGGGCCGGGGAGTTGGAGGTCTCCCCGGCCCTCTGCTGTCCCTCCACCGTCCCAGAGGGTCATCAGCCTCCTCCGGTTCTCTGGAAAGCTTTCCTGGCTCAGCCTCTCGCTGCTGGAGAAGCATTTATGCCCGCACGGGTCCCCAAGCCGCCTGCCAGCGGGTGCCTGGGCGCTACAGCACTGCTCCTTTGGGCTGCTGCTCTTACGCTTTCCTAAACATACCGACTCAATGAATTTTAGGATGTTTTTCGCCACGGTGTGCCATATCCCCTCATGCTCCGGGTGCTCCACACACCTCTTAGCAAATCCTGCGGGGAAGAGATGCTGCCCCAGCACCCACCGAAGGGGCGATCGCAAACGAACCCCAAGCCCTGGCTCCAGAAAAGCCCTGTGGACGTGCTGGGGCACGAGCCACAGGGCTCAGTATTGCCTCTCCCCCGTTTTATGGAGTCACCTATGAGCATCACCAAAGCAAGAGAGTGATACGAAAATCCAGGTACTCTTGTGCACCCACAAAAGCAGCACGTTCACAGGAGATGCTCCACAAATTTTAATTAACATGAGAACTAGGTGTCTTGCCTCACAGCCGGTGCACACCTACAAAAGCATCTCGTCTCGTGACCGTTTTTGCTGAAATCCAGGCTAATCCTGGCAGCTTATTTACATTAGTATCTAAAAATGTTTGTCCTCTCCTTGCCAACATGACACGTGCCTTGGTTCTCCGTGCCTCAACAACAAAGGTTGCCTGAACCAGACAAGCTGCATCATAGTTAATATGTACGGCTCATCATTGCATCACGCAATGCAAATCGCAGGACGTGCTGCTTTATCGGCTACGCCGTATTTTAATGTCACTGTCACATTAAATATTTGTTGCTTCGAGTCAGTAAATGACAGAGTCATAAAGTGCGGTGATAGCCAGCATCTTAAGTGTTTTTGATGCTTAATGCGGATCCTGATATTGAAAATGAACCACATACATTTAGCACTAATTACATGCATGCTATGGTAACAGATTTATTTTACAAGGGCTGAACTGTGATTCACAGCTGTAATAACAAGCTGGGGAAAAAAATTGCCGAGATGAGTAAGTATGGAGTTGTGAAGGTGAACTGAACTTTTGCTTGGCACTGGTTTGGGTCGTTCGGGGGCAGTTCCTGGGGTTTTAGGCCTTGTGAAGTGATTAAGGAGCAAAAGGCTCCTAACAGGGAAGGCCAAAAACGTGGTGGGGTATCAGCTGATTAAGCCAATGAATCCATAAAGTCGTCGTCTGGGGCTGGGCAGTTGGTTGTTTTAACGTGTTGCCTCAGAGAGAACGTGTCTCCTTTGAAATACGCCACTGCAGGCATTTTACCTATTTACTGGAACTGAATTGTGGAAGCTTTAAGGCACAGAGCTGGAAATAGTATTCCTTTAGGAGTATAAACCAAAATAGCTTTCTTTTGGACTCCATGTTTGGGAGTTAGAGCATATTTGAACAGTTAAAGGTAATTTTTGTGCAGGCTCATTATATCCATTTTGGTGATGCATCACGGGCAGCTTTAATAGTAAACGCACCCTCCCAAAGTGGTGCCCATCGTATCTAAAACATTGCAGACACTTTCATGGTCTCGTTCCACACGAAACAAATACAGGTACTAATTTTTGGTGTGCGTGAGTTAAACGTAAAAGATACATGGTGTGGGAAGGAGATTCAGTCGTGTGGTTGTGCCGGCGAGAGCACTGGCGGCTCCCGGCTCCTGGCTGCAGCTTTGGTGAAGATGCACGCCGGGCTGACGGAGAGCGTGGTTTTAATTAGAGTATCACAAAGGTCTATACACGCAGCTGACAACAGATATAATTAATCTTGTCAGCTCTCCCCACATCAGAAGTGTATTCTTTGAAGTAACAGTAATAATAATAATAAAAATCATCCCTGAGTACAATGTGAAGCAAGTTCTCGCTGCTCCCCTGCCTGTGCCTGCTCGCTGGATCGCCAGCAGCCGGTGCCATGGGCTGTGGTCGCCCTGCGCACCCATCCATCCCGGGAAAGGGAAGGCAGGAAAGGTCATCACTGGGAAAGCCGGAGGAGCAACGCCCCAGCCCGGCAATTTCAGGGACCGGTGAGGCTGGTGCCGGCCAGCCGCACCACGCGGCAGCGGTCCGGGCTGCTCCCACTGCCGTGCACGAGCCCACGGCGTGTGGGGATGGAGCTCCCGGCGAGGCTGAGCGTGGGGCAGGGTACCCGCCTTGTGCCCTGCCAGGCTGGAGCCCTCTCCCGCAGCCCGCGCCGGGAAGGCGATGCCGCAAAGGAAGCAGTTTTGCACCAATGAAGCAGGTTTGCTTTTGCCAGCAGAAGGTGGATGCAGAGAGCAGGGAGGGGATCCTGCCCCTCTGCTCCGCTCTGGGGAGACCCCCCTGCAGTGCTGCCTCCAGCGCTGGGGCCTCAGCACAAGGAGGACACGGACCTGCTGGAGCGGGGCCAGAGGAGGCCACGGAGATGATCCGAGGGCTGGAGCCCCTCTGCTATGGAGACAGGCTGAGAGAGTTGGGGTTGTTCAGCCTGGAGAAGAGAAGGCTCCGGGGAGACCTTATTGCGGCCTTTCAGTACTTAAAGGGGGCCTATAAGAAAGATGGGGACAAACTTTTTAGCAGGGCCTGCTGTGACAGGACAAGGGGTGATGGCTTTAAACTAAAGGAGGGGAGATTTAGACTAGACACAAGGCAGAAGTTTTTCACGCTGAGGGTGGTGAGGCACTGGCACAGGTTGCCCAGAGAGGTGGGAGATGCCCCATCCCTGGAAACATTCCAGGTCAGGCTGGACAGGGCTCTGGGCACCCTGATCTAGTTGGGGATGTCCCTGCTCGTGGCAGGGGGTTGGACTGGATGGCCTTGAAAGGTTCCTTCCCACCCAAACTGTTCTGTGATTCTGTGATTCTAGGGTTTCAGCCGGCGACGGTGGCCAAATCAGCCGACTCGATAACGATGCAGCAGCGCGGTGGTGGCCACGCTGGACCTGCTCCAAAGCCGGCTCAGGTTCCATCTGCTGATGACCCAGAGCATTTGTTTGTGTGTTCCCCCATCATACGACCATGCATCTGTAAGGGGTGTCCAACATCGTTGTGCCCAAAGGGAAGGGCAGAATTGGCCAGCCCAGAAGCCCAGAGCAGAACCACACCTTGTGCTGGCGTTGCTCATCAGTGTTGGTTTCTGTGAGACACCGACCCCGCTGCCGGCCAGGGTGACGGAGCAGCACCGGCCTCCGCCGAGGCAGGACGAAGCAGCCGCCGGCGTTCCCGCCGTGCATCACCCAGCTCCCGGGGAGCCGCGTCGGTGTTTCTGTTCTGGGAAAAATCAACCTTCCCAGACAATCTGTGACTTTTTTCAGTGTTGGAAATGATAAGAATATCTTTCAACGTAACCATTAATGGGTCGCCCTAAGGTACCCCTTGGGCTGGAGGGTGCTGCAGGAGACCCGGGTGTTTATCGGGATGGCGAGCAGGAGACCACCCCATATTCCCTCCACGCGTGCTCACCATCCCGCATCGTCCTGCCCCGCACCGAGGTGCTCTGCTGCTCCCGGGGGAGAGAGCGATGAATGTACACAGGACAAAGACAATTGCAGCGTGAGGCAGGTCTGATCCTGTTGCCTTCTACTCCCCAAATTATATTTCCTACTCCACCATTCAAAGTATGTCTCGTATGTGAAGTATTGCACACGTGTGGCAAGTGAAGAGCAAATGGCCCCCCCTGCTCCCCCCCCATAACCTGACAGCACCTTGCTGGGTGTGTTTCTGTGCATAACTGTCTCAAAGCGCCGTAATTCGGGTCGGCGACTCGGTCCGGGCTCGCGAGGAGGAGTAGGAGCCCGTGCACGGGAGCTACGAGCGCTGCGCACACGCGCTTCGTGCTGGGGGCCACACCTCGGCCCCCCGGGCTCAGCCATGTATGACCGTCTTTGTGCTTAAAAATGGTAATTAAAATACACGAAGTAATTTAGGGTGATTTAGTGAGTGCCTTTCAATGCATCTGGGAGTAAAATGAAAAAACTCCAGTGGGGATCTCTGAACCCCAACTGCTTGTTTTTGTTTTCTCTTCCTTTACAACGGGAGAAGATGAACACCTCCCCCCGTTACTGCCTCTGGAAAGTTTTAGAATGAACACGCTGATGGAACTTTCAGATTTCATTTCCAGTGGGAGCAGGAGGAGGAACCCCATGGGACGCTTGGGCTGTGTTTCGCACGGGCTCTTCCCGAAACGCCCCAGCGGCTCAGGGCCACGGGCAGCTCCAGCCCGCTCTCCCCTTCCTCTGCCTCCATCGCCTCCTCCCCACGCGAGCTCCGGCGCCGACCGCAATTATCATGCAAACCAGCACCTCGCAGCCTCGTTAATGCCTTTCAAACCCGAACTTCCTTGAAGTTCTGAGGATTTTAAAATACTGGTACCCGTTAGCGGCGTGCTTTCCTGCGACACAAATGCCCGTTACATGCTTGGACGTGCTGGAAACAACAGCAAACGCCGTGTCGGGAGTGTTTACGTGGCTGTTGTGAAAAACGCCGCCGCGCTAATATATGCCTGTTCCTTAAATTCTGTTAGCAGTTGTAAGACAGTCGGATCCCACCCATGGGAGCATGTGCCCTCATGAAACACAATTACAATGAGAATATCTCATTATCTCATTGGCTTTAGCTTACTCTTCTGTTACCATGGTTTCAAATACACAGAGGAGCCCGAAACTAAGAGCGCTGCTAACAAAGAACATCTCCTTGTACAATGACATCAGATCGTGTTAGACAGAATAGACTTAATTAAATACCCCCCGACGTAGGGCAAAATATAGAAGTTGCGGATACTTTTAAAAATGGCATCTCTCGGGTGTTGTGTCCAGCCTTAAAGCCCCGCCAAGGACCGACCCGGCGGTCGTGACGGTACCGAGGAGCGGCAAACACCCGGACATAGTTACGGCGATAAAATCGTTTATAAAATTATCTCTGTCTCCACCCTGAGCCCTCTCCCACCTCTCCGTGCCCCCTCCCCTCCGCCCGCCCGCGGCACTGTCCCAGTCCGTGTGTGTGGCACCCGGTGACATCGGGTGACGCTCAGCAGCGGATGGTGGGACGCGGGTCCCGTCGGCCCGGCCGGGCTCCGCGCCGCCCCAGCCCCATGCTCAGTTGACCTTTTTCCCCCTTGTTTTTTGCATCAGGAGCGATTTGGTCCCCGGGGAAGGACAGAGATGTGCGGTGCTCAGGCCCCCCCGGCCAGCCGGTCCCACCACCCATGCGGCTCGGCTTCGGGTTTCCAGCGGCGGCATTAAAAATTCCACAAATCATTTATTTACCCTGGAGTATATCCGGTGACATAATGTGACAATAATGACATCCCTAGTGGTGTTAATTGATTTTGTCCTGGTAGAGAGGGTAATTTGGCGTCCACAGCAGCTTCTAGATCACGGACTTACTGATTGTCTTCCTAGGTAATATTACTGTTAATGAAGAGAAAACATGCTTTCCTCTTTAAAAGACAGTATGCTAATTACGACAGACAATAGAGAGTCAGGGGTCATTTATTATTTTTAAACAGAGAGTTAATGCTAAATGACTGGCATGGAAGTGCAAAACGACTGTAAATTAATAAGTGCAATTCCTCGCTCATAAAATCCAATGCCGCTGTTAAATAAAAAGCAGAGCATTCATGAAATATTCCAACCATCTGAATACTTGAAGGTGTGAATAATTAACAGCCAGAAGTTAACATCCACTAGCTTGTAAAAGGTCTGATTAAAAGCAGTGTTCATCATCCACCGAACTATCACAGCTCAGTGGGTCAACATCTCCTAATTAATGGTTTCTTATTAGAGAGATAAAACGTAATTTCTCAGGATAATTATTTTTAAAAAGGAAGGACTGTTTTGAACGTAATGTGTGCAATAATTAAAACTCGTTTAATGGGGATGAGACTCGGTGGGTTTCTAAGGGAGATGTTGGTGGCCGCCGCGTGACACCACCGGGCGTTAGTAAGGTCCCTGGGCAGATGGTTCACCTGGAGTCTCCTACTCAGAGCTGACCTTTGCTAAAACCCAACCCAAAAAGTCCTTATTTTCAGCTTTCCTGTAAAATATCACCATGGCAGCACCCAAGCTAGCAACGAGCTCTAGCTGATGCTGCAGCAATCTCTTATCTGGTCTCCTTCCACGGGTGACCCAAGCCTAGACCCTGGGAAAGGAGAGGACACCCATTGCAGGGCGGGAGAAATGCTCTTCTGCCCTTTGGGTTCAGTTCCTGGTTTCTGTCCCAATCTTCGGATGACAGAAGCTGGTGGAGACAACGTGCCACGTGTCTTCCACCGCAGTGCAACATGGGGAGCTGCTCTTTGGCAACAGATTGTGGATCTGTGGGCTGAGAAGCAGCGTGGAAAGCTGCCAGCGAGGTCTTGTTGCAAGGCAGGGGCTGGGACGAACCAAACCGACGTTCGGGAGACGCAAAGGGGAGGCCGTCCGTTGTGTAGTCATCCTCTGGTTCTGCTTATTTAAGTTGCCGTCACAAAAACACGCACTTCTAGAGACTATAGCTCAAAAGCATGATACTGAGTATCAGGTTAGAGCAGGATGAGAGATTAGGCAACCTGGATTTCAGGAGTAACCGAACACAGACAGACTTGTCTCTCTCGCTATATGCATGTAATTTCAGTTGGTATTAATAAAGTATTAGCTGAATTCTGTGGAAGGGAGCTGACCTTTGTTGCTCTTTGTTGGAAAAACTTTAAAAAATTCATTATAGGCCATCATCGGAGGTGTCACTCTAACCTTCGTCTTCATCTCCTGTCCTGTTCCCATCTCGTCTCGGCTGGTGCTCTATGCGCGGAACCGCAGCTCGCCGGGTGCTGCCGGCTCCAGACCTTGCGGAGCTGGGGTCCAGCTGCCTCACATGCACAAGGCTGATTTTTTAGCTGAACTAGTTAAGAAAGCAAAATGTCCTTATTTTTTGTTTGAATTTTAGAAGACATCCTGGGCACCTTTTTCTTACCATTTTACAGCTTTTCTTCATAGGAATGAAGGACACTTTTTTTGGTCTGTTTTAACCTCAACAGCTGAATTTGAATGGTTACTTGGCTCCAGCATAAAGAATTGGCGTCACTTAAAACTCAGGATCACCACTGGGGTGCAGTTTTCTTGACTTCTACGCCTTGTGCAGCCACATTTATATGAATAATTTATTTTAAAAAATAATTTTGTTAAATGGCTTCAGGAATGGGTTTAGTGTTTGGGACCTGCGTTTAAGGATAGTGGTTATAACACTATACGGTGTGTCCTTGATATAGAAATAGCTCATTTTTTTAAAAATGAAGAAAAATATCCCTGGAAGGGTGAAGACAATACGCTATAAATTAGGAGCATCGGTCACTGGGTTACTATGAACCACGTCAATCTGCACATTGAAGCATGGGAGGAAATCCTATTTTAGTGCATTAAAAATCATCCCAGGTTGAGTAAATAGGACCCTCGCAGCAAAGGATGGCTACAACTATTTAACTCCCTCCGTGGGTTACGGGGCGATTGTAATCCTATAAATACCCAACTTGGAGAGATAGATGGAGCCTGGTGCCGACAATTCTGCTCCCCCTGCGTGAGGGGAGACATCGCTGGGGTTGTAAAGGTGCTGCGAGGGGCGACCAAAAAGAGTCTCTGTTTTGGGACATGAATTATGAAGAAAGCTGGAGACACCCACGTCTGGTTAATCTAACAAAAGGGAGAGTAAAAGGGTAATCTCCGAGAGATGCACAGTGTCCTGAAAGGGAGGGAATTAATGCGGATGAGATGTCAGAGACAGTTAATAATTTAAAAGCCGTAGGTAATGGGCTGGCAGTATTTTCTGGGGATAGATCAGGCGATACGGGTACCGCAGGAGCAGCCTGGGGGTTTGAAGGAGTTGGGCTCGCTTGTTGGTGTTGCTTTGCTTTCTCCTGTTGTTGGAGATGCTAAGGGTTAGTGCTGGAAGCAGGAATAGGGGCCCAATCCCAGCGCTCCCGGGTGCATACCCCGTCCCTGCTTCCCAGTGCCCGGCCTTTCCCCCATCGTTTCCATCGATGCACGTGGCTCGGGGGCTCCACTCACAGTGTCCACTCTGGGGTCATCGCTGAAAGGAATAAATAGCACCCGTCTGCAAAACGCCCCGTGAGCCCCTGTCCGTTGGGTTGGGCGAGCATTAAAAACATCTCCTGGTGCTCATTTGCATGTAAAGAAGAGAAGTTCTAGCTCTTGAAACTCCAAATTCTGTATGGAGTGGGGGCTTGATGAACCAATATTTACACTGGATTCATTTGGGTGACTAAATGGCATTTTAGCTCTTGTGATAACGAGGGAGCGCTGTGCATGCCACCTTGCTGTTTTGGACTTGCTGTAATGATCCGGAGGTGTGGCTACACTTTAATGATACGCTTTAATAATTTATCAATAGAGTTTGTAAGTGCTAATTTGCACTTTTAGGTGCATATTCTCCTTTTGAAGCTGTCGCACAACCCCCCATTAATGTTAATGGGAATTGTGCTCACATTAAAAGGAGATTATACCCCTTAGGTGTTTAACATCTGACTTATCTAGGTCTTAAATTGCGTTGCTGAATGTCACTTCTTTCATTTATTAAGATGGCTTTTTGTTGCGCTGCCACCACATGAGTGCAAAGGCAAAGACTACTTCAACCGAGGAAAAAAAATTGGGAAGTGGTAAGTCGGTGCACTAGCCTCGACTTAGTCTTGGGCTTAAATCTAATTTCAGCGCAAGGTGAAGCAAGGTTGGCGATAGATCAGCTCCGTTTAGATGTTCGCCACCAAAGGACATGGCATAATTCACCGCGGTTGCCACGTGGCCGCGGGAGCTACCGAGATGTATGCAGGAGGTTAATTTATGCCCAGGAAAAAGTAGAAGACCAGTAGTCTGGAAGACAGATTTCCTCCACCAGCTAAGTGTTTAAGAGAGACTCTAATCACTTCTGGGGGCAATTTTTGCGATAGCATCAAATGCCAGCATTTAAGAATTGACATCTCATTAACAGGACGGAGGTGAAGGCCCATATTTATCTCCTGCCTTAACAAATCACTTAAGCAGAAATTTAAATCCTATTTACTTCACTGAAATTAATTGGGTTAAACTACACATATAAAGATCAACGCAGCAAGTTTTCACCTCTTAACCCTTTGCTAAGCCCACACCAACTAATAACCGGGATTTTGGAAGGTAAAGTGAGAAATGGAGAGTTATTTGGGTGCAAGAGCAAGGCAGTCTGGTTTGCACGGGGGTGCATTAGCTGATGCAGAGAGGAGTATGCGGTCACAGAACCCCAGAATGACAGGATGGCAGGGGTTGGAAGGGACCTCTGGAGATCATCTAGTCCAACCCCCTGCCAGAGCAGTCCATAGAGAGGATTCATTAGTTGCTGAAACCCATCTTCCCTAGAAACACGTAGTCAGAGCTGGTCCCGGCTTGACCACTAACCTGCATCACCCTGCTGCAGCCTTCAGCTTAACTCTTAACTCCATTGGTGGGTTGTTGTGAGGGAGTGAATGACATTTTAAAGCGGGTTTGGTGCGAGCGGAGCGATTGCTCGCCCGTCGCCTTGCGAGGGCAGGGCTCGGCAGAGCATCCCGGCTCTCGCGCTGCCTCCTTCAGAAGGCCCCATCGTGCATTCAGGTCACATATAGCACATTAAAGCAAATGAACACATGTGAAAAAATCGTATGTGTGCACAGAAAAAGCTCTTGCCAACGTACAGCTCAGTGCTGCCTGGCTGGTGGGCATGGGGCAGGACCCTCCATGGTGGGTGCACCTCGGGGACGGGGCTGCAGGGGCTCCTCCCGCCGTGTCCCTGCGAGCACCCTTCTTTGGGTTGCTCCATCCACTAAGACTTTTTTTTCCCCAAAAAATGATGGGTGGACAATTGGGCATTCCTAGGACGGCACATTTGACCTGCACATACCCTCCTAACCTGCCAGAAATGAATGCAGAGCTTCACGCCTTGTGAGGAGGGACAGGTGGCAAAAAGCAAGATGTTTCTGCTCTAGAGGTGGTGCTTTGCTTTGGCACTGGAGATCTGGGTGCTGCTCGTGGGCTTCACAAACAAGCTGCAAGGCCAAGCCTTTCTTGGGCTAGATTTTGTGCAGCGTCCTGTTTCATGAGCAGCATCACTCGCCTCCAGCCCCTGGGGCTGCTCAGCAGCTCTCTCGTGGACACAGCATTATTTCATGCCCACTGAATCACGCCCTTTAGGATGCAAACATGAAAACGTTTACATTTTGGAAGTAGATTAGTGTGGGTAAAGAAAATATTGGTAGCATATTTGGTTCTTGACTAGGACCATCCATGAGGCAGGAGAGCACAGCAAGTGCAGGAGTCCTCCTTTTGCATGGAAATAGCAGGTGGAAGGTCTGATTTTGTTATTTTGGATCTAAGGCAACAAGGACTGCAACAACCCTAAGAAGATCCACCAGATGCTGGAAATAGCTTGAAAAGCAGAGCAGTTCACAGCTGGGGCCATGGTTGGTGAAGCCTGTGCAGCTGGGAGAGTAAATGAAGGACGAGGGTTGGTGATGCTCAAGGGTCTCGCAGCTTGAAGTTCTCAGCGTCTGTCTTTGTGTGTTGGGCTTTTGGAGGAAAAAGATGGACAAAGGGGTCTTTTACCAGTCAGAGATGTAACGGGTGAGGAGAAGATCCATTAGCATGGGAAGAGATTTAATTCTCCCTGAAAAGCAGTGAGGAACGAAGCGGTTGTGTCTCTTCTGGATCAGGCACCCTGTTCCATGGCCCCACGGTGGATGCTGTCGGTAAAGGAAGCAGTTTTTCTTTGTCCAGGTGTCATTTCCCTGCAAGAGCACGTCGGTGAGAGGGTGAGACGACAAACCTGAACGTGCAGACTGACAGGGCCGCTGGCTGGTCGACAGTGGCTGTTTTGATGAACCCGTGCGTGGCTGCAGCAGGAAAAGCGCCCGTCTCCTCCAGCGAGGAATGCCGGAGTCACAGAGTGACCAAGCTCTACCTTCCCGACCCCAGACACCTCCCGCTGCACTACAGGGAGGTAGCAGGGACGCCTGGCCGCGAAGCAGCTCTTGCGATGGAGCGGGATGCTTCTATAGAACACAGGTGCTTGGTATGCATCTGCATAACTTTCTACGCTCGCCTACACACCGGCTGAAAAATATAATGAATGCCTTACATGTTAATCGTGAGAGAGACAGAGCAGTCGGAATGTGCTAGCTGATGAATTATGCATTTTGCCCCACCTGGGAGTTAATATTTACCATATCTTGCTGAAACCCATTAGGAAGAACAAACATTGTATTTATCCGACAAGCTGCAAGCCCATTCGTTTGCGTTGTTGCCCGTCAGGAGAAGGTACAAGGGCCGCTGCTGGGGCGAGCCGGGCTCCAAACCGTGTCGTGCCTCGGTGCAATCACCCCCGGAGATGGAGACTGAGCTCCGGCTGCAGGTGCACAGCCCCAGCCTCCTGGAAAATCCTCGGCTGCACACACGTGGGAAACCCCCGCTGTGGGATCTCTCGGAGATAACTCTGACTGCAGCAGAGGGGCAGGGAGGAGGCTGAACGTCTGCGCAGCGGCGCAGGGCTGAGGCCGGTGTCGGGGCACCCCGAGCCGCTGCATCGCGGTTCCCAGCAATCCGCCTGTGGTCACTGAGACTGTCCCTCTCCCCGTCGCCCTCCGCAGTTTTCCATCTTCTGCTGCTTTCCCTTTACGATTGCTTTGAAAGTACTGGCTTTTTTTTTTTTTTTTTTTAATAAATCGTTAGAGAAACTCCTTTAAGATAAATTTTCATTTCCCTGGGAATGTGCAGGCGAAGGCTGAGTCTTGCAAACTGTTTGTGCAAGTGCATTGCTCACTGGAAACCAGAAAGGACTGTTCACCCAAGGAAAACCGCCCGCCTAACACAGAAGCATGTGCAGACTTAGCAGTGAACGTTTCGCACGGACAGGCGACCAGCCGGGGCCGAATGGAGGTGGTTTTACTGACCCATCTCTCCGGCATCAGTGGGGGATTTTTCATCAAACGCTCTTCTTGAGCAGAAAGCCGCGTAATTCAGGTGTGCGGGAGCCCGAGCTCTGCCAGGCCGCTCGCCGGGGCACGGCTGGCGTGCTCAGCAGCGCTGGAGCGGGGACGCGGCGCCCGCGGGGTTCTCTGGCCCTGCACTCAGCTCTCGCAGCCCCAGGTCCCCGCAGGCGTGCCCTCGCTGGGAGGGCTTGGCCGCGTGCTGCGATTTGTCGTTAAAATCCCAGCCATCACCCCAGAGCAGCTCGTGGCGCAACAAGCACAGAAGTAAAACCCATCTCACACTCCTCGGCCAGCGCTTTTGCGGATGTGGAGAGCCAAAAGGTACCGGGGGTGCAATGCAAGGTGCAGGGAAAAGCCTGTTATTCAAATCCTTGTGTTTGGAAACAGTACGGTGATGTGCTCATCCCTGTCCGGATCGTAATATTTTAGATTAGGATTTGGTACGCGAGGTCCAGGCTTACCCTCACTTGGGGGGACGGTGGTCCCCCTGCAGCCATCCCTCGGTGGGGACCGTCAGCGTGTCCCCGCAGGGCAGCGCCGGATGGGAGTGCCACCAGCCCCCCCCCAGCCCCCCCGCAGACCACCAGCCCCCCCCCCCCCCCCCCCCCCAGCCCCCAGTCCCCCCACAGTCCCCCAGCCCCCCCCCCAGCCCCCCAGCACCTCCCAGCAGGAAGCCCTGGGGCGCGCGAGGCCGGTGTGCAGGTCACGTCACTGCATACTGCTCTTAACGTGGGGGTCCCGTCGCCGGGGATGCTTCCTTTAGGGATTCGGCTCCCACGAGCTTGAAGCTGCGCTGATTTTCGCCTCCTCTCACCAAATGCCTCTGTTGGGTTTGCTCAAGCTGCTTTGGAAAGCAGAGGCAGACGCGTGGCGCTGAAGAACCTCACCCCAGGGGCCAGTTACTTCCCAAGGGATGAAAACCCAGAGGTGTATTTACAAAAACAACGCTCTTCAGTATTTCCTGCCAAGTCTATGGGCCACCGGAGGAGGAGGAGGAGCGGAGAGGGACAAGCACACTCCTCCTGGGGTGCCCCCAGCATCTCCAGCACCCCCAACACCCTGAGCACCCTTGTATCCCCAGCACCCCCATCATCCCCAGCACCCCTGTATCCCCAGCACCCCAGCACCCCCATCATCCCCAGCACCCCTGTATCCCCAGCACCCCAGTATCCCCAGCACCCGCAGCACCCCAGCACCCCCATCATCCCCAGCACCCCCATCATCCCCAGCACCTCGGTATCCCCAGCACCCCCATCATCCCCATCATCCCCAGCACCCCCAGCACCCCAGCACCCCCAGTATCCCCAGCACCCCCAGCACCCGACGTGGCTGGTGCCTGTGGCCGGGCGGGTGGGAGCCTGTGCTGGGAGCCCCCGCGCTGCTCGCAGAGCCTCCCGCACAAGCAAAGGACCAGTTTGAGAGGCAAGGGAAAGCAGAGATGATATTTTTAAAGCAATCGATGCTCAGAGGCAGAGGAAGGAGAGGACCAAGCTTCTAAGGAGCGGAGCACATTTCATCTCTGCTCCCCGTCCCAGTCCCTGCAGGACCCACGCCGGCGGTGGCTTCCGACAAACCGGCGGTTTCAATCGCACCGCGTTTGAAGATGCCATGGGAGAACGGGGCTCTCTGTGAAGCCTGAGTTTCAGGAAAATAGACTGTTCCCTGCCCCTGTTCAGAGACGAGCTCTTTAAAGCCTTCAGAAACTCCACCAAAACGGCATCGCTCCCCTTCCCGAGAGCGCCGACGTCCCGCCGCACCGTAACCGCTCTCACCTGCCTGGGTTTGTGCTTCGGCAGAGGAAGAGAACGGTTGTGGGGGGGATCAAGACCCTCTAGGAGCACTTGAATAAACCTTTCCCTGTTTTCTTCCTCTTTAAATGAATAAGAAGAAAACAAAAAGAGAACTTCTTTCCTTTCTTCTGACAATGTGTTTAAAGCAGTTGCAGTATTTTCTGCAAAGCGGAAGCTCCAGCATCCCCCAGGGTCTCATCCTACCCACTGGGGCAAGCCCTGGGAGAAACTGCACCCCAGGTTCTGCCCATCTTAAAAGCAGCGAAGGCCCCCGCGGTGCTGCGCCGGGGGTTCCCACGTGCCGACCGGGGAGGCTGGGCGGGAGGAGAGAAACGCTCGCAGGAGCTGCCCCGACCCACGGCCAGCCCTGGCGAGGGGCATCTCCCGCAGCACCCACGCTGTCCCGCACCGCGGGGGCATCCCAGTTCCATCCCAGTCTCCCAGCAGCACCAAACCTCATCTGATTTTTAAATTTTTTTTCAAAATGAACAGTAAAAGAAATTATTTACGAAGCTCATTAGGATGAAAATTTAAGCAGGTGTTTGCTCCAGAGCTGTCGGAGTCTCCAAGTGTCGGGGGTGCGTGTGAAACCCTGCATCCACACACCCCACGCTGAGCGACCTGGGGCTTTCCTAACGACTCCGGAGCACCCAACACTTTCCTGCGCAGAAAGCTTGTCTCCCACTAGTTAACTTTCAGCGAGCGGGAGCCAGCTGATGGGGATGCTTTGGCTGTGGGTGCAGGCTGGGTGCTGGCAGCCAGCCCGTGGGGCAGCTCCTGGGTGGAAGCTGCCCAGGGAGATATTCCGGTCTTACTTTGGCTCAAATATTTATAATGGGAAGAGAAGGGAGCTTTACTGGACCCAAACGAAGGACACTTTGCGTCACAAACTCGCTAAAGAAAGCGAATGTGAATTTTGCTAGAAAATTTGCCGTTCGTGAATATTCTTTTGCTATTCATTAATTTTTGCGTGCACGCATATATGGCATTGGTGAGTAAAGGGAGTTTAATATCATTTAATGAAGTTGCACAAGAGACAATAGTTGCCCCGAGCTCTTGAGAAGACGACAGCGGTGCCGGGGTTCCCGGGCTCTGTTTTCCCATAAGGGCAAGCGCGGCATCAGCGACAGGGACAAGGGCAAAGGTGCCACATGCTCCGAGCCCCTTGATTTCCCCCACTCCGTGTCAGTCCAGTGCCCAGAGCCCTGAAAATATTTACACAAAGCTCTCAGCAGTGGAAAAAACTTTAGCAAAGGGCTATGGTTAAAGGCTGCCGAAGCTTGGCTGAGAGAATCCCCCGTCCTCAGCGGCGCAGGGATGTAACGAGGAAAGCAGGCAGGAAAACTCCTTCCTCAATAACGGGATGTCCCGTAACTGGGGGGGGGGTCTGTATTCACTATATATTCACAATATTCACAGTGGGTTCAATATTCACTAATATTCAATCTCGCTGCGCTGTGGCTTGTGGAGATTTGAAATGGGGTAAGAAAACAGTGGGAAAAATACCCGATAGCGCGAGAGACTAATCAGCATCGCTGTGCAGAGAAAACCACTTAAAACCTCACCCAAAACATGGGGTTTTGGCAGAACTGATGCGTTTGCTCTATTGGTACAGACTGGTTTGGGGAGTTTTTATAATTTTCTTTTTATTTTCTTTGCTTTTAATGAAGCCGTCGTACCTTGTGCTTCTTTCCCTGGGCCAGGAGCGCTTGCTGGGGGTTGCTGCGTCCCTGCGTCCCGCGGCCGACGTCACGCCAAACTCACGGCTTGAGGACGGCGGCCGCCGGAGACGGGCTCGGAGCTGGTGTTTGGAGCTGCTCAGTATTCAGTGGCACGACTTACCTAACGCACATGGATTTAATTCATTTCCGATTGATCCCATAATTACAAAATTTGTTTAAAGCTGTTATATTATCTCCTTATTTGACACAATATGGCAAATTTTGTTATAGTATTGAAAACCAAATAAGACAACTGCAGTTGGTAGCATTTCAAAGAAATATTCCCTTTAAGATGAAATCAATCCTGTTTCAAGTTTATTCCCTTGCTTTATGATTGAGGCTCTGGGGGTGTATATCGCTGAAAAATGTCTTTTTGATTTTTCAGAAATTCTTTAGATTAATATGCAGCTGTCATTGCAAGGCAAATCCAGACCCGCTTTCATGTGCCTCCTCTCTCCCCGGGCTGCGGCGAGCGCCCAGCCCTGCGGGGAGGCAGCCGCCGCGCCGGCGGGCAGCACCGGGCACGGCCGCCCGGCCCCGCTCTCCCCGCGCCCGCCGTGCCCGGCTCTCCCCAGCTTCACGCTCACCGCCCGTTTTTAGAGCAGGCTTAAAGCGCGACCCCGTAACAATATAAAGGGAGTTTTGGTCCTCTGCGTTTCCCTCGGTGCGCCTTTTGAAAAGTTGTTTGACTTGCAGATCATGTCGAGTAAACTTTCTGAGGGGATATTTTCAAGTAAATAGACGCCGAAGGCCGTAAGTGAAGTTTAAATATTTATATTCATATTTAACCACTTATTCTTTCAGCGGCGTCCATCAGCGTGGGTGGGAGGACGCATCCGCCTCCCTGTTTGCTTACACCAGCTCCCGCGCACGGAGCCGCCCGCCCGGGCTGCCGCGACGGCAGGGCCGAAAAGCAGGCGCAGCTCCCACGCGGGCTGTGCGCGCTTCTCCAGCTGTGCGCGCTTCTCCAGCTGTGCGCTCTTCTCCAGTGGTGCACTCTTCTCCAGCTGTGCGCTCTTCTCCAGCAGTGCGCGCTTCTCCAGCTGTGCGCTCTTCTCCAGCGGTGCATGCTTCTCCAGCTGTGCGCGCTTCTCCAGCTGTGCATTAGCAGGATGCCCGCCGGCACCCGCAGCTAGCTTGCGTTGATGGTGCCCGTGCCCTCTTGCTGCTGCTCTCCCAGCGCCGGCGGCAGCATCCGCCGCCCGTAGCCGGTGGGTGGGGAAGGGCTTGTGCAGCCAAAACAGGTTTTCGTTGCTGGGAATGGGAATGCCGATCCAACGCGGCGGCGTGGTGGTGACGCTTGTTTGCTCAGGATGCTGCTGCTGTGTTAGTATGGTTAAAGGATTGATTATTCTATGGTTAAAGGATGGATTTGTGTTCCTTTAGTCACGTTAGATGGAAAATCACTTCCCGGGTAGCTCTGTTAAAGCCAATTATCAGCCAAATCCCACCAGGGAGGGCGAGCCCGGCTGGGAGGCAGCAGCGGTGCTGCAGGCAGGGAGCCCTGCCCGCACGGCACTCGCGGCAGCGGGGTGCACCCCTGTGTGCCCCACACAACCGTCAAACTCATGAGAACCTATCTTAGGATCTTTAAATGTGTACCGAAACAGCATTTATCAAACGAGCAGCGTCAAATGCAGCCCTGCCTGCTGGTTACGGCCAGGTCCCGTCTCCCACCCCAACGAGGTTTGTGCCGTTGCTCCCAGCACGTGCGTGGCAAAGGCACCGCGTATAAAACCGTATTAATCAATAGCAGGACTGATAAAAACCTACCAAATGTGGTTCTAAACTGGAGCATTCCAAATCAGGCATTTCTGCTGTTTCGGAATAATACATTAATAGCTGAAATGCTACACACACTTGCTTTACTAAGGCTGTTTCTGCGCTGGTTGAATAATTCTGTTGATTCCTCCACTTTAACGTAGAATCTGTATTTGAATTCCTTTCTCGGAAGGCTTCTGCCACAGCTGGAGTTATACGATGAGTCAAAATAAGAATACACGAACACAGAGAGCACAGGATCGGGAGCGTTGTGCGCAGAAGTGCTCATCTCACCCTAAAATTTAGCTCTTCGTTTCTTTGTACTCTGTTTGGTTCCCCCTTTTTCCATATTTCCTTCATATTTCCATTTTCCTTCAGGGCAGCTGCAAAGAGCTGGGCTGGGACAGGGTTTGTATCAAGTACCAGGAGTCCAAGTTTAGCGTGGTTGGAAAAACGCAGACCCCGCTTGCTCTTTCTGAAGGCAACCGTCAGCGCCGTGCGTGAGCACGTGCCGAGACATTTGGCAAAAAGCCTTATCAACAAAATTCCTCGATGCATCTGAACCCAGATGCTCAAAAAACAGGTATCTCGTGGCTGCTTCTGCTCCAACAGAGAAGGGGTGGACGGACAGACCCCTGTTCAGACCGACCTTCCCCGCAGCTCCGCATTCGGGCTCGTTTCGGGGTTGATGTGCCCCCGACAGCCCCGCGGAGCAGGGATTATGCACCAGCTGCAACCCTGGCCACGGGCACTTTATCCTTTGGTCTCCTGTATGATGACGTTATATCCCAGCGGGATTTACGCCCTCTGAGCCCACAGCATTGCATTCCTGAGGGCTGGAGAAAACAAAGGCAAACCCTCTCCTGACGGCGTTTCTAACCGCGCCCTCCATCCCGAGCAAAACCCGAGACCCCAACCCCAAGCTCCTGTTGCAGATGTAGAGGGATGGAGGGAGCGCCGTACCCCAACAGCAGCACCACCAGCGCGATGAGAAGCAACGGTTCTCAGAGATGCTGGAAACGTAACTTATTACAGACCCAAAACTCCTTTTTTTTTTTTTTTTTTTGAAGCATTGAATACTTTTTCTTTTCCAGGACAATATCACAGAGGCTTTCTTAGTGGAAGGTACAGCGTGCTACACGTACAAGGAGCATGTGCATACATTCACACAGTCTATAATTTTTCCTGCCTACTATGAGGTGTTTTACATAAGCAAACAGTCATAGAATCACAGAATAGTTTGGGTTGGAAGGGACCGTCGGTGAGAGGAGCTTTGGGATGCCCGCTTGTGGTAATTGAGCACAGATCACCTGAAGTTTAATAAAAAGAAATGGTTTTCTGTGTTGGTATCGCAGCTCGCACACCAGCCCCCGGGGAGCCCTGCTCCATGCCTCGGGGCCGCATCCTGCGTGGGGCTGGGCACTGCCCCCCCTGCACCCCCGGAGCGGCTCCCAGGGCTGCAAACACCTTGGGGGATATTCCTGAGAGCGGCGAGGCTCACCGGCCGGCGAGGAAGCCTGAGCAGAGCGGACTTGGGTTACAGTAAACTGATTTGGGCTATGGGTATCGATGGCGACCTGATTGCGTAATTATTTAATGCAGATTGAAAACACGAGCAGCGTTTCGGCGTTCACGTGCTGATCGTCTGCGTTTCCACCGGCACGGGCACGGCTTTTGTTTGCTGCCGGGGGCGCGGGAACGCTGGTGATTTACACATGTTTCGGATGAAGGATAGTCACGTGCGCCTTGTGCTTACAACGTTTTACATTACTCTAGATTATACATCTGTCATGTTAGTTATTAAGTCGCTGCAGATTACATTGCATCACCGCTTAACAAGGAGATGTATTGCAGAGCCGGGGAATGCCGTGCCTCTTCCAGCAAAGGACATTGTTTTCCCATATTTCTCTAGAAAGATCACACATTATAATCGCTGTATACAGTGTACCATGTAAAATGATCCCCATTTATTTCATACAATAGATACTGTGTCATTTAATTAATTTAGACTAAAGAGGAATGCTCAGCATTCACTAACAACTTTTCCTTTGGGACTGTAAATGAAAAACCCGCATTCTGCAGAGCAGCCAGAGCCAGGAGAGCGCTCCTCAGAGAAGGTTGGCATGGAGAGGAAAATTGCCCCCACGCCCCGTTTTTCCCCCCCCAAATGTATAATGAATTTATAAAATGGATCTGATGCATCCGGTGGCCATGAGAGCTACCGCACCGTGCGGTGCGTGGGACCGGCCCGCGGAAGAAATGCCCGCGATTTCAGGCAACCACGCACAACCACAGCCGTGCACGCGAGGAGACCGCCCTGACCCCGGCCGAGCCGGGACGGGCAGTACTGCTTTCTTTGCCTCATGCCTGTACTTTTTCAGGGTGGTTTTTTTTTTTTGTTCTTAAACAAAGTGTAACAGGAAAGCGTAAAGGCACGCCTCTAACGACGATGTTCGTGGCGCACGGAGCACCACGCCAGCCACTGCCTGAAGTGGTGGTGCCGCCTTTTAGCATCCCTGTCCCTGCAGAATCCATTTCTGTATTATGGAGATTTCTGCAGACCTTAGGCCATGAGTATTGAACGGTCCTCACCTCTCACAGCTTCTCATTGACCCGGAGTACAATACAGGCTTTTCTAAACATAAAAGCATCATTGACAACCCCTATATTACTCCAAGATATTGTTTACCCATGTGCTAGAGGAGACTTTTAAACTTGCCACTAATTAGAAGGACGTTTCTGAGGCCAAGTCTTCAGTGGGAGAGTTATCACAGGTCCTTGTTCATCGCTTCCGTCACAGACGATCGCTTCAGCACGATTTCACGGGGTTTGATGAGCCCCGAGGTAGCGCCCTGTGTTTTGTTTGCTGTTCATTTCTCCCGGGGCGCAGCCCCTGCCCCGCGCGAAGGGGACGTCACCACCAGCAGAGCCCGAGCCGCCACTGCCAGCCTTCAGCGCATCTCGTGCCTCCCTCTTAGCTTTTCCCTTCACATTGAGAGCTCCGTGCATTTACTGCAAGCTCTGTTTTCAGCACGCTTAAGCGAACTCTTTTAATCACAAGTAGCAGAGCTTCTCCCTCCAAAACAGTTTTTCTCCTGGGGAGAGATGATGTGCCGGAGGCCTGGGTTAGCCTCCGCGGTGCTCCTCGGTAAATTAGCTGTGGAAAAGTCTTTCATAGCATCCTTTAGCAGCTGGAGTATTTAAATATAACCACAGAGCCTTCATTGGCTGTAATAAAAGATTCTCGTCTGTATTACTGGGTTCGATATAAGTGGTTTGCCTCTCAAATGTATTATAGTTCATTTCAGATTTAGTGATATGGTAATAGCTTAAATTGTGCACTGAGGTCAAGGACAGACATTGATCCGTTTAAGCAAATACTGCTATTAATTAGAGGAGGGCTTGCGCTGAAGTACCTGGCCTGCATGGGACACTTCGGACGCCCCGAAGAGCTGGGGTTGGCGGTTGCTGTCTCGATGACTCTGTCGATGAGGAGCTGACCACTGGAAGGTGAAGCCGGGTAACCTGCTCCCAGGATGAGGAAGGGTGGGGGGATCCCCAGGGCACCCCCCCATCAGGGTCCCCCCCGGCTGAGCTCCGGCCAGCTCAGCACAGCCTGCCACGGTCCCCGCTTCCTTTCTTCCCCCGATGGAGAGCAGCAGGCCGCAGAAGTTTCCCAGAAATTCAGTATTTTTTCATTTGCTAGCATTTCGTTATTACTGCTGCGTTGTGCGAAGGGAAGCCCTGCTGCGTCTGCAGTCAATCATAGAATCATAGAATCACAGAATCACAGAATCACAGAACAGTTTGGGTGGGAAGGGACCTTTCAAGGCCATCCAGTCCAACCCCCTGCCATGAGCAGGGACATCCCCAACTAGATCAGGTTGCCCAGAGCCCCGTCCAGCCTGACCTGGAATGTTTCCAGGGATGGGGCATCTCCCACCTCTCTGGGCAACCTGTGCCAGGGCCTCACCACCCTCAGAGGGAAGAACTTCTTCCTTAGGTCTAGTCTGAATCTCCCCTCCTTTAGTTTAAAACCATCACCCCTTGTCCTATCACAGCAGGCCCTGCTAAAAAGTCTGTCCCCATCTTTCTTGTAGGTCCCTTTAGGGACTGAAAGGCCGCACTGAGGTCTCCCCGGAGCCTTCTCTTCTCCAGGCTGAACAACCCCAACTCTCTCAGCCTGTCTCCATAGCAGAGGGGCTCCAGCCCTCGGATCATCTCCGTGGCCTCCTCTGGCCCCGCTCCAGCAGGTCCATGTCCTTCTTGTGCTGAGGCCCCAGCGCTGGAGGCAGCACTGCAGGGGGGTCTCCCCAGAGCGGAGCAGAGGGGCAGGATCCCTCCCTCACGCTGCTGGCAGGAATACGCAGGAATGTGCCACCCTGCAGGTGCGGGGAGCCCGAGAGAGGTCGCGGTAACGAACCACAGCAGCATTAATTACCACAGCCGTATCAGAGGATGCTCAGACTCTTTGGTCTGAACCACAGCTCGTGCGTGTCCTCTCCGGTGTTGCCCAACCACACTGCCATTGCCCGCGGGGCTGGGGCTGCCCTGCGCTGCTGGCTCTGCGCGGGCGAGGGACGGCTCCTGCCCCGGGCCCGCAGCTGGCAAGGATAGCACCCTCAAGGGCAACCGCAAGGATAGCACCCTCAAGGGCAACCGCAAGGATAGCACCCTCAAGGACCACCGCAAGGATAGCACCCTCAAGGAGCACCTCAAGGATAGCACCCTCAAGGACAACTGCAAGGATAACACCCTCAAGGACAACCGCAAGGATAGCACCCTCAAGGAGCACCTCAAGGATAGCACCCTCAAGGAGCACCTCAAGGATAGCACCGTCAAGGACAACCACAAGGATAACACCCTCAAGGATAACACCTTCTCGCTCAGAACCTTCACTCCCATCAATCCTCTTCCCCCGTCTCTTTCTTCTTTCCTTTTTAAAGCTATTGCCTAGCCAATTCCTTTTAAGCGAAGAAGACTTTACAAAGTCTCATGGGCCGTTTCTCATGGCTATAAACGTTTTATTACTCGGGCAGTATGGCCAAAGCACTCGCTTGTCTCCACTCGAAGACCTCAAACACAACAAAAGAGCCCCCCTGAATCCTCGCTCCCGAGCGCACGCTCGTGTCCTTGCTACCACCAGATCACCTCAATGAAATCCATGAGTTTATACAAGTACGACTCAGCTGTCAAGAAAAGTCCTTCTGTATTAGAGCAGTGATTTTATTAAAAATTTTCAAGCAAAACCAAACAAAGAACTTAAACAGAAAGTCGTGGACAAGAGAGGGTGGAAAGCCCCGCAGCATCAGACGCAGCAGCTGCAAAGACCAGGGACGCAATGGACATCTCGGCGAGGTCTGCTCTTTACCCGAAGGTGTTTGCCTACAAGCAACAGGCTCCTGTTTGCTACTCCCAGCATCATTCGCAGACAGTTTGCTCTGACACGCACATGGAGTCGTCAGGGACTAACTCCTGCGCCGCGAGCTCCCAGCCTTCTTTTACCCAAATCTGCTCACGAGAGCAAAACCTGGCCCAGCCGGGGTGCCTCGGTGCTTTCCCGTGCAGGGACAGGGGTGCTGCCCGGGAGGTTTGGGGCTGGGAGGCTGCAGGGAAAGCTCGCACCTCCAGCAGCCGCCCTGCCCGCCCTGCCCGCGCTGCCCGCGCTGCCCGCGCTGCCTGCAGCGGGGAGGAGGGAGCCAGGCAGCGAGCGTACAAAGGCTGAGCGCAGCCCCAAGTGAAAAACCCGGCACAAACACAAAGCACAGGCAGGATAAACCAGAGCCGCTGCTGAGAAGTTGCAGAGGTTATCCATCATTGTCAAGGCTCCCTTTGCAGTATAAGCCACCAGAGCGCTGCAGAGCACCGGCAGCTACGGCTGTTCCTGTATCTCAGGGATATCCTCTTCGGAAGACATCAGTCACAACAACCACACCAAAAAATCCCGCGTTTTAAGGGTCTCATCACACTGAAAACTTGCTTGGGTTTGTGACAGCGCTTTTACATAAAGATGAGAGAATTTAGTTTCCCCGTGATGCGGGACCAAAAATCACATTAGCAGATAGTTGAGCAAGGAGATCAACATTTAATATGTCCCCATCATATACCTGGTTTTAACTATAAAATGAAATATTGAATGAAGAGGGCTTAAAATAACAACCGTCTCCAGCGCTGTGCTTGGGGCGTTTCGCGCAGCGGTGGTAGCCGCCGGGATTGTGTTATATTTGTTGTCGGTTACATCGGGCCCCAAAGCACAGCTAAAATAATTTGTCTGTTGTAGGTAGGGAGATTGAACTGATCCATGTTGGCACGGGGAAGATGAGGAGAAAAGACATGCTCTAAAGCTTAATGCATCTGGAATATATATTATAATCTATTCTAAACTGAATGCTGTGTGCGTGCAGCAATCGGAGTTGGCACCGAAGACCTGTAGACCTTGGGGCCACGCAGCCCCTTCCCAGCCCCGTTAGCTCATATTGTTTCTAAATTGAGCCAGCCACGGCGTACACCATGGAGCAGGGGCACACGCCAGCGACCTGGGCTCAGTGCAGCCTGACTCGCGTCCAAAAAAATCTCACTTTTTGGTAGGACGTGGGTTTTACACGGGACGTGGACAGACGGCGCTCTTTGGGCAGCGGGCGCCGGCAGAGCGCGGTCCCGGCTCGCCGCGAGATGCTCTGCCAAATGCAAAGCCGCTGGCAGGGAGGGCGGCAGATGCAAGCGCTTGTGCCGCAGGTTGTGGTCGCACTGAGCAGCAAGATTTGTACTTCAGCAGCACCTAGATCTGTATTTGGTGCCCGGGCAGCACGGCAGGAATCTGTGAGTGCCCGTGCCCGCCTGCCCTGCCTGCGGTGACGCTCCCACGGCAGCAGCAGGAAAAGGCAGCAAATAGGCATGGGAGAGTTACACGCACAAGAAATGAGGGGTTTCAAGGACAACGGCATCCTTTTGGGGGGGCCTTTTGCAGCAGCAGCATCAGCTCGATGTCCGAGCATTGCATTGCAAATGTTTTGCCGAGACATGTCCCAGGACGAACCATGGCTCCTGTCCCGCTGCCGGCCAGCTTGGCTGCTCCGAGGTTGCACTTTGCAGAAGTTACTGCAGTTTTACAGGCACAAGTGGGCGAAAGAAGTCGGTTTCCTTTGGAGGGACTTTGCCCCGTCCCTCCAGCCCCCGGGCAGGAGCACTGCCTGCTCCCCCGGCGCTGCCCGCCGTCCTGCAGCAGGTCCCGCAGCCCCACCGGGAAAAGGACCAGGACATGACCCACCAGGAGAGAGGGTGAAGCATCCACATCTGTGCAGGGAGAGAATGCAATAAATAACAAATGAGATTTGATTATATAACATAATATTACTTTCAATGTAAAAATGAATTACGCTGCATGCAATAATAAATCATAACTTTACGTTTCACCAGCACAGAGCCAGTTCTGAACGGCAACATCTGGAGCTCAGGCTGAGCCTTCCAGCTTTTGGGGATACTTCGATCCCAAGCTTCACCTCCAGTAGATCGGATGAAAAACTTGAGCCTGATTATCATGAAAGTACCTGCATGTGGGAAGAAGGCATCGCCAGTCCATGGCGATATGCAGCCCTTGCAAGGCCAGATGGGCTGGGAACAATTTTTTAAAGCAATAGCAAAGCAAGGTGAAGCAGCCCTAAGCTTGGGAATTTGAGCAGGTTTCCTCCTCCCATTGCAGCAGCATGTGAAGGTACCGGTCAGTGATATGCGTGGGGCCAACATCGTGGGTTGTCCTCCTGGCGAGCAGCGTCTCTGCAGCCAGGGCTGGGGGAAACCTCCCTGCTTTCCTTCCCGGGGCAGATGGCAGATCCCCGAGGAGCAAGGGCGCGGGACGGGATTCAGGGCAGAGTGCGGATTAGATGGGTAAGCTCAGCGCTGATGTTTTTCCAGGCCCTCACGCAGCCCCGGTGCACGACCAGGCTCTGGCTGAGCACGCCGGAGCGGGCGAGTGTGGCACGGCACCGCGGGCATCCCGCGGGCTGCCCCAGCAGCTCCCCTCTCCCGTACGGAGACTGGCTCCTCGGGAAAATTTGGGTAATGAGGGCTTAAAAACCCTGCTGCCGTTTGGCATCATTCCTTCCGCGTTTCTATTAACAAGCATACACTTAGCAAAACAATAATAGCTTTGCAAACGCACGGTCACCGCTGACCCTCGGAGGCGGTGGCCGGTTATTCGGCGCATCGCCAGGGTGCCTCTCCGTGCCCGCTGGCTGCAGCGCTGGGGCACGCACCCACCGGGTCGAACGCCAGGCGTGGCCCCACACGGGTATGCCTTGCCCACGCCACGTTGTCGGCGGCACCCGTGGAACCGAAGCGCAGCCTGGTCTGACGCAGGGCGAGCTGCCAGATCCGTGCGCCTCGGTGGCCGTGCCCCCGCCGGTGCCCGCCGGAGCTGTGCCACGGGAGGGTGAGCGCTGCACGGGCAGCACCCCGCCTGCTCCCACCGGGAAAGGCACGCCCCGCATTTTGCTTTTAAGTGCTGCATGACTTTTAAGCACCTATTTGGCATTTTGGCCCAACCAGGTGAAAAGAGACAGTTTGCTAAAAAAGCACCAGTTCCTCGTGCCATGCTGTAAATGGCGAAGCTAGAAAAAACACGGACAGAGGCTTGGGCACGCTCGAAAGGCAAGGAGCTGCCAAAAAGCAAAGCAAAGGACCGAATCAGCGGCAGTGCTTCGGCTCGGCCCTCCTGGCTCTGTGACTTCTGTTCCAGATTTACACCGCGGGAGCAAGGACAAGATCAGCCGGGGCGCTTGCAGGGCACTTTGCGAGGACGCGCTGCGGGGTCCCTCCTCGGGGCCGGGGGATGCAGCCCCTCGGGGCCCTGCAGGGTTTGGGGTTTCACGGCTCGGCAGCTCCGGAACGGCAACTGCTCCATCTGGTGGGAACGGCTCCGTCTGGGTTGGGACCGTGGGCTCGCAGCTTCATCCTACAGGGCAGGCGGCGATGCCCCGGCCAGCCCCGGCACGCCACGAGGCTCCCAGCCCTCTGCCACCGCACCGCCGTCGCCCGCTCGAGGGGCCGCAGCCCCTGGCCTGACGCTGCAAGGATGGACGAGGGAAATGTGGTTGCTGATAAAGGACACGCGTAAAAGAGGAGCAGGGCGCCGAGGATCGACCGAGGACGAAGCGTTCGCCCTGCGGTTGTGCTCATACGCTACAAAGGGGAAATGGAAGCGGACGGGCTGGAGAGAAACGGCTCTTCTGGGGAGAGCCCGGCGCTGAAGCCCTGCACCCAAGGGTGTCTGAAGAACACGGCCAGCGCAGAACCGCGGCAGCGAGCCAGGTCAGCCCGACGAAACGGGCGTGCGGCCTCAGCGACCAGATCCCTGGCGCGAGGGCGAGTTGCTACAGGCATGTATCCCAAAATAAACCCGGGGCTGAGCTGGCGCCGGCTTTTTTCTGGTTTTAAGCAAGGACGTTGCGAAGGTTTCAAAGGAGGTTTCGCGGGAGCGCGGCTCAGCCCGGCGTCGCAGCACGGGGCAGGGATGGGAGCGCACGGCCTGTGCCAGGCTCTGCCTGTGTCTGCAGGCAGGTGCTTTGCTGATCCGTTGAACAATCGTAATATTTAGGAAAAAAACAGTGAGCAAAGTGGAAGGAACTGCTTTTGCTGCAGCTTTGGTTCAATAAAACAAACCAGTTGTGAAGCAGCGGTGGGGTCTGGCTGAGCGGAGCGAGGGCCGGCTCAGCTCGGCAGCAGCTCTGCCCCTCCAGCTGCCAGTAATTCAACAGCCCGTTACCGTTTCATCCTACATCAAACATCGCTTGCTTCTGCACTCTAAATACATAAACAAGAGAGGGCTGCAGCACCCTAGGACTTGGAGAAAGCTTCCAGCTTCCGTACTTCAAAAGACAGACACAGAAATGCAGAAAAAAAATCTATATGTTCAGCATTTAAACTTTCCTTCCGTAGGAGTTTTTGCTTGCTCGCAACCCAGGGAGAGCGCTGAGAGCCGAGGCTGTGCTGCAGGGCTCATCTCCAAATTAGCGGCCATAGACGTGCTCGGACATCATTGACTCCATACGTTTGTCCAGGGTCGACTCAAGTGAGCCCGTGCTACAAACGGGGTCAAACGCCCAGCCGTAGGTCCTTAGACGTGCGACGGGAGAGGTGCCCCGAGCCCAGCCCCGCCGGCCCCGTGGCTAGGGGCTCGCAGCGGGTTTCCGTACGGGCCAACACGCCCGATGTGCTGTATGGAGACACACAAACAAGCGGAGATGCTGGAAGAAGAGGGGAAGAAATACTTGCTTGCTTTCTAAGTGTGGCACTTTTGTATCTCAGCGAATCGGCGTAACTACAGCTGGCAGTCCTTACTTTAAAATACGGGCGTTCCTCTGCTGGAAATGCTTTCCTCCACGATTTCCTTGATCTGAAAGCTGCAAGTGTCAATACATCAGCCCTGAAGTCTGCTGAGTGCCTCGAAATAAGGCGATATCATTTCCAAAAGTAAGTGACCACCAGGCTGCCGTTAGCTCTGCCAGCGCAGAGGGAGAGATGGCTTTTTGCAACTTTGATTTACTGGTAATTGTTGGAAAAGAAGCAAGCAAGAAATGAAAACCCAATATTTCCATTACAGTTTACTTAATAAAAAAATATTGTAGGAGAGTCAGACATCATAAAATGCCCATCTTCTCTCTATATTTACAGGATCATACAATAACTTGAGCCAGACCAGTAATCAATTTAAAAAAGCCCTTTGCAATTGAAGGCACGGACGAGTCAGCGCTCAATACCCCCGCAGCAAACCGGCAGCCGCACTTCGCCGGAGCGCCCCGAATGCGGCCAGACTGCATTACAGCAGCGGGCGGGGGCAAAGCACCCACCAAAAGGCTGCTTGCAGCGAGCTCTGGAGCGGGACACGATTTCCAAGAAGCCCTTTTGAACACTGAGCGATTTCTCCTCCAATGTGCCCCAGAACAACTCTGCATCATCCATTCTCACCACGTGCAAAACACCTTCTCTCGTTGATACGGGGGATATTTTTAGCATCGAGCTCCCGTGTTGTGGCCAATCCATCAGGCAGCAGGTGCTGCCCATGGCAAAAAAAGATCAGTTCTGACTAGGGGGTTTCTCCGTCACGCACACCTCCCTCTCCTCCCACCCAGCATTACACCCCCTGTCCTTGGCTTCTTCTGGGCCTTCCCATTGTCTTCACTTACTACTGGTCCTGCAAAAGCCTTTGGTTTTGCTGTGGATACCAGGACCTCAGTGCTAGGGGACAGTCCTGGAGGAGGGGGGCTGTGGAGACCCGTGTCACCCTGCCCAACTGCTCTGCTCCAGCGTTCCTCCCCCCCCCATCCACACCGGGCGCTCTGCCCCATGTGGGTGGGGGTTTCAGCTTGGTGTCCTACCTCCTGCTGAGCCTGTGTTCCCCAAGGAGATGGAGTTAGTCCATGCGAGATGCCTGGCCCGTGGGCTGGTGGGTTTAGGGCTACCTCATAGAGTCATAGAATCACAGAATGGTTTGGGTGGGAAGGGACCTTTCAAGGCCATCTAGTCCCACCCCCTGCCATGAGCAGGGACATCCTCAACTAGATCAGGTTGCCCAGAGCCCCATGGACCTCGGGTCCATCCACACTCCACCTCAGACGCTCAGGCTTTGCTCATGCTGTGGTCCCAGTAAGTAGCTTAGGCAGCTCCACACGTTCAACTTTGTCCGAAGAACGGAGTCACTTCATGTACGACCCACTTTGGGCCGTATCTGCAAGAACTTCCTTTAAGAGGAGAAAGTTCCGGCTGCTGCTGAAGGAAATGCAAAGAGTCGCTGAGGTTGCCCTGAGGAATAAAGGCTTGTTCCCAGTGAGGGCCATTCCCTCCGGGTGTGTTAAGACCCTGGAAGACGTCCTTCAGCTGAACAGCGGCTTGGGCTCCAAGCGGGAGCGGGTACAAGCCTGTGGCCCACTAGCACGTCAGCCAAAATGAAGCAATGCTGCTTTCTTCCCGAAGTCTGCAACCTGTCCTCCGAAGATATTTAAAGATAAAATGTGCAGTTACAACAGGTGCTAATTTTGAGGCGCGTGATACTCATGGAGAACAGCAGCTGGTACCTGCCTGAACCTCCACGTAGCAGCGAGAAGTTCCAGGGAGCAGGAGGGGCACTGCTGTAAAGTCAAACCCCCGGGGTCAACCGGCATTTCTTACTTCTCAGTCGATAGTTTAATCTATTTTAATGATTATCAATACTGATGTTGAGTGTAATCACCTTGTCTGATACAATTGCTAGAATCTAAAAGTCAACTTGATTTTAATGATTTATCATTAGGAGTATTATTTAGTCGGATTAAACTGGTCTTAATTCCTCCGCAGTCGTCATTTAAAAGCTGTTTGGAGCACATTACGGCGACCCCCCTCATCACGATATGAATCAATGCCCTGCCTCCATACCATGTATTTTCAGCAGCATCTAGCAAGCAGCCACATGGACGGACACCGAAGTATTACAAGCTATTAATATTCATGAGTCGTCCCTACCACCATTAAGATTTCCTTAAAACGCACCACAGCAGTGGCTGGATTTACCTCTCCTGGTGGTGGTGGGGCCTGTTAACCCCCGACCGTCAGAAGAACGGCTGGGAAACGCTCACGAACTGGGATTTGGAGGAGAAGCTGGAGCAGCCCTTGCTGCAGTACTGAGGAGCTTTCAGAGGACGGATCCGGACCCGTCGGAGGAAGCGCTGTGCTGCGAAGGCAGCTCTGGGTGCATCCCCGTCGCTTGCCGGGGCTGGTGGTGCCCATGGTGGCCTTGCCCGGCGGCAGCCGCCGCTCATCCACGCACGGGGCACAGGAACGGGGCTCCGCCGGCAGCACGGACACTGCCCCGATGCTCCCCGAGCCCAGGGAGCATCAGCCTCCTGACTGCACGGCCGCTGCCGGGAGCAAGGGCACGTCCACAGCCAAGAGCCGTACCAGCGGCTTTTGGAACGAGACCTCTGGATCCGCCCGGCCCTTGGCCCCGCAGCAGGCGGCGGCTGCGGGCGGAGGAGGGCTGCGGCGCTGCTCCCTTCCCGGCTGGGTACCAACGCCGCCTCCGCGCCAGCTGTGCTCCGCTCCCCTGCGCGCCGCCACCAGCAGCCCTACCCGCCCTCACCCACAGGACCGACGTCCTGCCCGGGCAGAGCACCGATTTCCCAGCCCTCTGCCCTTAGGAAACCAGGGGAAGCATTTGTGTCGCGGGGAGACCTGCCTGCGCTCGCTTTGGGAAGCAGGCACGGCCGCACGGGGTGCCCGGACCCGCGATGCCCGGGATTGCTGTCGTGGCATCAGCTCACTGCAGCCGTTGGCCCAAGCGTTTTCCACGTCTCTTCCTTGTTATCCATTAAATCTTCTCTGTCGTCTGTTACCTGAGTACTAATAAATGTCTTTTGAAGGGACCCAAGCCCTGGATGTGGGTAACAGTTTCATACGGTTCCCTCAGTTAAAGCTTTGATTAACTTACCCTGCAGCCTCTTGCCCACGGCGCCGCACAGATGTTTAACTCTTCACTTAAACATCCAGAAACTTGGATCATGGATGTGTTAAGTCATGCAAAGAGGCCACAGCAAAGCAAGCAGCACACGGCACAGCTGCCATTTTTCTCCAGCACAAACATCACTCCATTAGGAAAAGGCTGTTTCATATCCGTAATAACAGCTACGGTAACAAACAACGGTTTTCTCTTGCGTCTCTGAGGATGCAGAGGAATAAGTAAGCAAATCGTGATGGGGTAATCGGAACAAGGCGGCTGTTGCCCAGTCTTGGATATTCTTGTCTGAGATTTTTGTATCTACAGATAAAGCCGCAACCTTGCGCAGGTTTAGTCGTAGCGCTGATGGCAAATAGAGCCATTCTTTGGCTTCTGCTCTTTGAACCTGAAAATAAGCTTGTTTTTCTTGCTGTACTTTTGGCACAGCTGCAAACCAGCCCCCTCTCAAGGGTATTGTGCTCAAAACCTTGTGGGAGCATCTTTTGTTGCTTCCACAAGACGCCGCAGACCTTAAAAGCCAGTTAGGAGGAAGCAGAGGGAACGAGGTCCTGGAGCAGCAACAGCGGTAGCTTTTGCTCCCTGCTTCCTACCAGATGAACCGACTTTCTTTCCTTGAGACTAATAACACACGTTTTGTCAGTGAGGATACGAGCATGAATTCAGAAGAAGCGTAAGTTCCAAGAGACAGTCAGAAGGGGCAAATTAAGTACATATTTTTCTTATTGAAACAAGTGATCAAAACCGATGGGTAATGGCCAGGAGTAACGTCATTCCTGGAAGAACCTTCTGTGGACGACGGACAACTATGTTAGCGAAATTATTTGATTAATTTGTTTAAAAATAAAGCCCTGAAGACACTTTAGATGTTTCCTTTAGTTAATGAGATTTCCATGATAGTTGAAAAAATGAAATTAGAAAACAATGCCGTTAATCTTGGATTACACGCAGCACGACGGAAGAATTAGTAGCATAAAGCGAGGAGATTAAGACACTTTGCTTTCCAACCAAGTAGCTGCGATAGAAGCTACGTGCGGTGTTTCCCTGCCTGAGGTTAACAAAGAGGCGATGGGGATCTGCCCTTGAGCCTCTAACCTGGCACATCTGGGCACGGCTCTACCTTCTCCTTCACGGCAGGGGCTGGCTCCGAGGAAACGCCGCCGGGCTGAGCAACGGGATGACAGAGACCTGACAGCTCCATGGGTGACGGGAAAGAGCAAGCCCAGCCGGGTGTATCTGATCCGCTCTCGCAGTCAGATCGCTAATCGGAAATAACGTCTTCGCAAGTGTAAGTATTCACTTAACCCTCACACTAAATACTACACGTATAGGAACTATCAGTAAATAACTATCATTGCTTCACATTTTAAAAGTTCAATTGTTTTCCATTAAAAGTCTCAAATGAAATCGCAGTAACTTTATATACCCCACATTTGGCTGCTCTGATAAACAGCAGTACGAAACGGGGATAAAGAGACATCCCAAAATAGGATTACATATAGCAGTGAAAGGGGAAATAATCTTTGAAGAAGTGAATTAATAACAAATTCTAACTGCATCAAAAAGTAACAAGTCATGGTTTCAATCACCGGCCAGGCAAGAGTTTGGCGATCTCGTGTGCACAGCACACAAATCCGCGAGTACGACACATCGCGTTTTCATTTACGTACTGAAAAGGTTCACTTCTAATGCCCTCTGCTCGCTTCGGGCATCGGGAACGCGTGCTCGCCCTCGGTACGCGCCGAGACAGAGCTCGGTTCCTCGTGGAAGTTGAGATTAAATTCCCACGCAGAGCGGCAGGGACGAGGCTGCCCCCACCACTCCTAACGCGTTTTACCCGTGTGCCTGAACTTCTACAAAAGTTCATCGAGAAAAACGCGTCATTTGTAGCGTGCGCTTCTGGCAGCGATTTAGATACGATCAATTGCACCGAGTTTCTTTTGCTATTTAAAAGTAAATTTAGTATTTATTTGTTTTTATTATTTAAAAACAGACTTTAAATTGTGTCCCTTTAACACTTACCTGAAATCAAAGGGAAGGAGCTTCTGGATAAGCCCACAAATGTATAAAACGCACATACTGACCTTTTTAAAAACCCAGCCCTTTTGTTCACAACCTTATTTATTGAAGAGTGACTCACTGTACATACAGTCAATGAAATATTAACAAGAAGTTTATTCTTTGAGATAATTTTATTAAAGTTTTCTTCAAACACAACACAGTATTGCAAAAAATCTGCAATTGCAAGGTACAGTCTCCTTAGCTGCCCATTTATTGTTTTTTTGGTACTTATCTAAACCAGAAGCTTGCAAAGAAAATGCATGTTGTACAAAAACATTATATGGGTATATGATGACATACGGTAATTGCGTTCCTCGGAACACACAGGTATTGATGTATAAATGCTTTAACTCTTCCAAATAAAAGTTGCCCGAAGTTACTCGATCAGAGGATGTTTTTTCTTCTGATGCAGACAAAACTGAGCGTGAATAAAAAAGGCGAAATCCTACGTACAAAGCAACTGGACTGGGCAGTCTGTAACTCCAGTTGCCTTCAAGGCACATGGGCGTCTCATCCACTGTTTTTAAACCAGCCACGCTACTCTGAACTAGGTGTACATGTTCATCTAAAAAGAAATAGTCACCCCACGCTATGCACCGTAGCACGATGTCAAATAAGTATTTCTACAGCACCTATTGCTGTGAGTCCATGTCACACTTTGGGGAGAAAGAGCTAAAATGGGAAAAAAATCGGGGGAAAAAATTGTATCGGTCCTGAAACAACACAGTAAATATTAAATATTATTGGCACGTCATTTGCAAATAAGGAATGACAAATTAATGACAAAATAAATAGTAAAAAATAAGTAATAAATTTGGTCCCTAAGCAACTGCAATCTTAACTGTTCGTCAAAGTCATCCAAGAGCAAAACGCAACGAAACCGGGAGCCGAATCCAGCCGGGCACTACGCAGTCTCCTCGTTCACCAGCAGCGGTTCCACCTCCAGTGCAACGAGACCAGACGGTCTTTCCTTGCGCCGACGATACAGGACGAATTGCAGAGTCACCTGTTATTTTGGGGTAAGGAAGGCATTAACTAGGACACAGAGGTAGCGTTTGCAGTACGTGCTGTCAATTAAAACCAAAATAAGCTGCGCAGAATAAAAGCAGCCATCCATTTAGTTCTGGCACAGACTCTGAATACCACAGTCCGCAGAGGAAAGCTTAAAACTCGCTGTGTCTAATTCACGTACTGTAGTGTAAGTATTATCCATTTATTTAATCCCGGCTGTGGAATTTTCTACATTAGCATATAACCTTTTCCAAATCCTACTTAACGCTTATTTTCAGTACTTCTTTATGGCAAAAAGTTTAATCATATTTTACTTGCAGCACTAGAAAAGGGAACGTACGGAAAAATTCTAACTCAAAACGTCAGATCCCCTTGGTTATACGGCTCAAATACACATGAAAATATCCTTTACTACCTCATCCTCGTGCTTGCAAGGGTCTGAGGCGTGAAATTCGTTAGAAGCAGAATAGGAACAAGGTTCACGTAGGAACAACATGGAATCAAACATACTGCCCTGGACGGCTCCAGCCTCAGCGGTCCAAATACTGCGGGCTGGGCTGAGGGGGGTGCTGCTGAGGAGGGAAGGTAGGAAAAAACTTGTCTTAGCAATAGATCAGCAGGGCCTGAGCAGAACCCAAACCTCGCATTTCCTGCAAAGTTCTCAGCGGTTTGATATTTACAGGCACTGACATGCAGAGACCACCATGACTCAATATGTAACGCTGTTTTCAGCACTGAATTGGGCAATGAGACATAATCCTTTATTTCCACTGTAAAATAGACCATTGGAAATCCTGCTAGTCTAAAAAGAAGTAACAAGTACGTACGTGGCCTTTTTCTTTATGGTTCCAGCTCTCAAACAGAATTATGGACTTTGAGCATAGATAGCCTTTAAATAAAAAGAATCAGGGGTGTGCATCCAGAACGGACAGGAGAGATTCCTTACTCTTCAGAATCTTTGCTAGATATAGTCGAGGAGTTTTATACTCGAGTACTGAACCTGACACAAACCACTTTGTTTTCCGACAGAGATACCGTTTTAAGGTACCGTACAAACCTGCCCAGCTCTGCCCTTCCCTTAAGCATTCCTTTCCGTTCTATTCTAAGACGCACGCGTAGCATCCGACGGAATAAAGCTTTCCTAGTCACAGCACATCGCTCCGGAAACGGTCGATCTGGCAAGCCACCGCCAGCCAGCAGCACTCCGTGCGACGGGGCTCACGGCTCCTACTTTTGGCGCTCGCTTTGGGCACTTCTTTTTTCTTTTTCTAAAAGACGGAGCGATTTCGGCAGCAGACTATGCTACACCCAGCATCACTTGCTATCCAACTTTGATGAAGGAAGTTTTGAGAGGGACATTAGATGGGTGGACGAAGGTGCAGTAGATGAGGCCAAGCAGGGAGCCTCCAACATAAGGATATACACAAACGTAGATTTAAAGGTATATGGTGTAGAAACAAGTGCCCATCTGTACACCCAGGTACCTTGTACAAAGCCCCATGTACGCTCGTGTATGTTCAGCTTTCATAGAGCCTGGATCACCGCTACTGTTACACATAAAATCCCTTTTAAAAATGAAATAAGTTTCTCTGGGAGGAAATCTGACATATAGAATTCTACCAGGAACACTTTAGATCAGTTAAAATAACTTGGCTGGTAGACAATGGTTGTGAGAAGTTTGAGGCTAATGTATGTAATTATTTATAAAAATAAGGAGAGAAAGGGAAAGAAAAAAAAAAAAAGCAGGTTTCTGGGAGGCCTGGATGAATGGAGAGGAAATTCTCTACATCCTAGGCAGAGCCGCAAGAATTATCCCACCTTCCCGGAGCTTTCCAGCATCCCACCTCTGAGGCCCCCCAACTAAAGACTAGACAGGATTTCCTTCGGAGACAGCAGCTCAGCACTCCTTTTTGAGTCTTTCTACAGTATTATGTGGGGAACGCTTTCTTCTTAGAGCTTAGCAAATTAGTTTTATAGCATATATAGCTACCGCTTCAATTTCCTGCTGCCTCCTTTTTTTCTTTTATAGGCCCTACTGTACTTGCAGCCAAGCACCTCCCCAAGTCTTAATAGTTGCGCGGGTGGAAAAAGACACTGTGAATCGGGAATCAAATTTGCTGAAATCACACCGTGGGCTTGGGACAAGCCTGGGCTGTCGCACTGTGCGTTATCACTCTTAGCCACCAAGCTGGCAACAACAACAGAGCTTTTAAGGGGGAATAAATTATAAACACAAGTTATGTGGAGCTTATCAAAGAGTATTTCCAGAGTATGTTTTTGTAGCATATGTACTCAGCTGCTCGTATTTTTTAAATAAACGCTAAACTGCCAAGACTACTTAATAGAGAAACTAACTTGCTGCTCAAGTCTGACTTTCTGGGGGAAGCTTTAAGACCTAAGCGTGCAGACAGCCCGAAGCGGAGGAGACAACCAAACTGACTTCTCAGAGTCAAGTTCATGACAGCCACGGAGATAGCGTATCAAATCTGTTTCATTAAATTAAACAATTTAATGACAATTCAAAAAATGAAAGCTTTGAGACAAAAGCAGGTATTTACAGGAGTGCAGAGTTGTTGTTGTATGTTTGGCTGGGAAACTCTCCTGGCTGAATTGTCAGGTCAGACTTTTATTCTTTGCACAGTGTAATTAAATTACAAAGCGTGATGTTTTGTAGAAGTATATAATGGATTCCAAGTGGTTGCCCTGCAAATCACAAAAGGTGCAGGAGAAGAGTCTGTGTACAACAGCTTGGCTCTTGCTGAATATACTTTGGCTATCTAGTAACAACCTGGCTACACTTAATGAAAAGAAGAACATGTGGAGGATTTGAACACAGTTCTCTGACAATAGGGTGATGTCAAATAAAAAAATAAAAAGGCAATAATCTTGGTAAAGGGCTTTGTCTGAACTAAATACAAAGCAGAGTTGTTTGGTTTTGGTGGGAGCAGGGGAGGAAGGAAGCAGGGTGAAAGAGGGTAGGAGACTTACAGAAAAGGACAAAGTTTTCTGGAAAAACTTGCGCTAGATTCAGGCTCTTGGAAACTTAGCGATGGCTGCCGCTAAAAGCCTAAGGGCAGAACTGGGCATCAGCTGATTTTAAAATATGTAGTACTGCATCCTTGTGCACAAGTGAAACATTAAGTAATCGTGCACATAAAATAAAGCTCTAATCAGGTCCACCGTGGAGCCCTACAGCAGGCAAACCTGGACTCGGCGTCTCCGACTGGCAAGGCACCCATCAGGCCCACTCAGACCCCGCGCTTTGTGGTGTCCCGAGAAACTCCAACCACCTTCCACGGCAAAGCGGCAGCCGGAAGGAAACATTTACTGGAAAAGAAAATCGTGTCCAGTTTATAATTCAAATGTATAATGCTATGAAACTCCTCTTAAAATGAAAAGGAGGACAATTCATACTTTACAAACAATTGGACGCTTCCATTATTTATCGAAAACAACCGGCCTATTGTGCAACCAAATAACTTTAACTGTAGACACCGAGGAAACAGGCTGACTGTGTTATCCTGTTAAACTGAGCCGAAACAACTCCAGTGTAATCCTGCACTAAGTAACGCTGGAGCTGCTGTTCCAGCTACGATCAGGAGTCCATTTGTTTCTAAAAATAGTCAGTGCCAGCCGTGTCAGATGGAAGCAAAAGAATACTGCAGCAGACACAGAGTAAGTGAACTCTTAATCCTTGCTTGGACCTTGAGAAATGAGAGTTTATTTTCCACCTAATGAAACTCTGGACACTATCAGGAATAAAGTCTACTAGAATTAGGCAATTTCTGCAACTACTCCTCAAAACAGAGACTGTCTGTTACACAAACGATCAATTATGAAACACCTCCCTCTTAGAAATTATGACTTTTTGGTTTAATTCCTCTGTTTTCCAAAACCCAGGTGATCCTGTTCTTCGTTTTCTGGTCTAACATGACGTATCAGTTTGTTGTTAGATTTTTGGTTTTCTTGCTTGGCAAGAGACAGTAATGAAGCTCTCTTTAAAAGCATTGACTTCCATACCTTCAGGGCTTCTCAAAGCAGGAGGTCTGCTTTTGTTTTCTCTTGATTACAAATACTTCATACATTTTCAACTAACACTATACACTTGACTAGATTCCTGTAAGCTCCTCAACCTGATTTGGAAGCATCTGTTTTCAATATAATTTGAACTGGAGGACTATTAGCAAGATTGGATTCAGACTCCAATCAAGACAGAGCCCAGAAATGAATGTCATGTGCACACTGGCACTGCGATCCTGGGGCAGGGCTCAGCGAGGGGGGAGGTTTGTGGTCGATAGAAGAGTTCCTTTTCAGAGAACATGATAGAAAGGCATCTGCAAATACGCACATAACGTACTGTAAGGGTCATCAAGATCAAATTCTAGGGGGTTTTTGGGTAAATAAATATTGGCCGGCTTATGTTTCCAGCTGGGGGTGGAAGAAAGAGTCACCACTTCGTTCTTGGAACAAAAGGCCTGAGCGCTGGAACCAGCCACGTGGGCTAGCAACCCTGAATCCCTACAGCCTGCTCATGCAAAACAAACCGTACTGGCTCCTAAAACTACAGCTTATTTCAAAACGGGCCACGAACCACAGCGTAGTCTCACCGCTGTAGTGGAGTACGGTGTTCCCACGATGCAGAATGCTTTACTGAACTGCCCGCTGAAATCGCCACGGCTGGAGATGCAAAATGCACAGAGAGCTATTCTGAATGACAGTATAATTTAACAGTCCATCCGAAGGCCAGGGGCGGCTGTCCCATCGCTAGTCTAATTGGAGTGGCTTATGAAATTACTTTAATCAGAAAGACGAGACCCATGCCTGGGAATCATAACTTCTGGAACTGTTCCAGGTAAATCTGGTAAAGAACTTCCTTTTAATATGGAACGGATTAACACAATATGCTTCAGCATGGTCCTGAAGTCACTCTTCATTTTATCCTGTTTTGTACTTTGACTTCATGGAGCTAAGTACCTAGGTGTTTTCAGACACAAACCTAAAATTCTTACTCCAGGAAAAAATCAGAAAATCTCCTCTTTATACCCTTTTGAGTGAAAATACAAGCTATCGTAACAAGACAGGCGACTATAAACCTATAGGGAACAGTAAAAGCAAGTACCACCACATTACCATTCACTAGGCTTTTAAAGCAAAAGTACAATATTACTCTAAACTTTTTGCTTTTAATTTCTTGATCACAGAATGCTGATGCTCAATCTGGAAAGAGCACAACTGACAATAACTAATATACTGTGAGCATCTTACGTATGTCCCCTGAATATGAGAATAAAAAATTACAGTGTTTTAAGTTTGCTCAGGACTTTGAAGAAGCTGGCATACTAATCTACGTAACTGTGTAGTTGGTTAGTCCTTAGCACAACTCAATGAGTATAGCTGCTGGTCTTCAGAGGTGCTCAGTGTCTCAATACATCTGGTTTTGCTCCCAATTATACAGTTAAAGGTAGCTGCAGCATTTCTTTGTTAAGTGCTGTTTTCTGAAACGAAGTTTGCCAAAACCTCATTGTTTGTCTCTGACGTTAATGCAGTCTTGCAATAACACTTACAATTTAACTAAATTCTCAAAGTCATAATTCTATATTTGCATTTAAACACAAGCAGGTTTGGGGTTTGTTTTGGTTTGTTTGCTTGTTTGGCCTTTTTTTGGTTTTTGACATTTATCAGACAGCAGACATAAGAAAAACAGCACAATGTGCAAAACCCCTCCCTCCAGCTTCTAGTATACTACATATTGGCTACAACATATGAATAAACCTGTGCAATGTAGCTTTAATGTAGATCTTTTCTATAAACTTGTCATTCTTATCAAGAAATATTATTATAAAAAGCATAGAAATTATTGTTCAGAAAGAAGATTTTATGATCAGGTTAGCGTCGTAGAAAAAAATTTGATTGAAAAAAAATCCACTTAATTTCTGATCTACTTATTAACAAGCCTATCCTGAGAAACTCTAGCTGTTAACAGGAAAAGGATACAAAAATGTCTAGAAACAAAACTCCAAAGCTCCCAATGAGCCATGGGAGATGCTGTAAAAAGTAGAGGGCGCGGAAGGATTCGGTAGCTGGCATCTTTAAAACAAGGCTCAGTCCGTACGTACAGTTTCCCATCATGGCCAGCGCAAACAGCAGGTACGAGGTGCCTTCTGTTGATCTTCTTCGGAACTAAACACAAAGAAATTTTTACAGAAGAAATGTTAAAACACGTATCACAGCAGCCGGTTATAGATAACTTGGGTATTTTGTACTATAACTTTCAGTCATTCTTGTCCATCCCTTCCTGGGCTCTGAATCCTCCGAGCTCAGGACTTTCAGCACATATCGCTGAAAACAACAGAAACTGCTAATGCTCTTAGAATCAGCTCCAGTTAATGTAATTTTTACATAAGTGCAAAGCAGCACGGATAATCTGCTTCCAAATGATATTTAGATCTTAAGAAATCTGTTGCTCTATCGGTCTGTTTATTAGACTGCTTTGAAAATAGTGTGGTATTCCAGCTGTGATGGAGAAGGTAAAGGGGGAATATGAATAGGCTTGGAAATGAACTAATCATTTCCATCATCAATTAAAATACCTGTATACAATTGACAATGTAAAACCTTCAGTTTTTTTGTTGGTTTTTGTTTTTTTATTTAACATACGGATAGTGAAGAGGCTGTGGAGAAAAAAAAAAGTCAGTAATAGCATCCGTGTGGAAAAGGGGCTCAAATTCTAAACTAATTTTCCTCTGATTTAACTTTTGATCCCATGGTTGGTTACTTAAGGTGGAATAGTTTGGAGAAAAAAAAGGGAGATATCACTTGCTCATGACAGCAATCACACAAAGCATGTTTCTGCTCCTATCTGATAAATCCAGCTGTAAATACTTCACTTCCTCTTCCCCGGCCAATCAATACTCGTCCCTCAATCAAAGACCATCATTTTCCCAAAATTCTCACCATCCTCCTCTGAATGGGAAAAAACCCCATTTTCTTTCTTTACTATTTTAGACAGTCATAAAAGCAAAGTCGGCTTTTGAGTTCAAGAGGCCTCACTGTTAGGGAGAATCCAACATCTAAAGCAACAGAGAGTATTTTGTAAAATACACAAGCGTACTTAGCCAAAAACCTACTTACATTTTTATACAGCTGAGGAAATCTACTTCCCAAGTAAAACACACAGGATATATAGCCACAAATGAAACCTGACATTTCAATCATATCAAGAGAGTTCTGAAAAAGAAAGGTACATATATTTTGGCAAGAATGTTTTCGGGCATTTCAGAGGATTAAACTGAGAGTCCACGGGCTGATTTTCTGGACAGAACTCCTTTCAAAGCAGTGCAGTGCTGCTCTTCAAATGACCAAAGAGGGCTAGAAAGTGTTTAATCTTTAGCTCACAACAATGCACACTGCTGCGTCACAGCCACAACTGAGATCAAAACTAGTGCCGGGCTTTAGGATACGACACTAATATCAATCCAGTCCTCCTGCTAAAAAAGCCTGGGCACAATAACTCAAACCAAAACTAAGAACTGTAGCTAGGGCCACTAAAAAAAAATGAATCATCCTGTCTGGAGAAAGCAAAACACTCATTTTTCAGAGTTTAAGAGTTGTTAGTTTTCTCACTCTAGCTGTGTTTTGAAAACAAGCTGCTTCCCTGCTGGGCAATGTTGCTGGATTACAATTATTTTACTGGCATTAGTATGAAGGCCATAAAATTGCTAGAAACTTTCCTGCTGAAATGACAGCAGCAGCAGGTACAATTGTAATTTTCCCCTTTTATTGATTTCACTTGTGACTGTGTAGTCTCTACATGGATGCCTACAGTAGGTACCCCAAGCAGAAAGACAACACGTATACATGTTATTTCGCAGTGCGGCACATCCTAGTGACCCAAGGGACAGAATAAGCCCGAAACACAGGAAGCTGCTAGAAGAAGCAATTTTATAACTTATTTTGGGATGTATGGCCCATAGTTAAAACATCCACCTAGTGCCACATTTATGATTTCTAAATCATTGTTAAAAACGTCACCAAAATGTCTTTCGAGCTCAGAGTACACAATCCTTTCAAGACACTTTCGGGTGGGATTTTTGTGGAGTGGAAGCAGGTAAGAACTTACATTACTTCTTTCGATTCCTGTACTCTGGTCTTGGTTTCTTAGTAACAGCTGACAGAGTAAAATGACACACAGCGCTATACACACCACGATCCAGGTTATACAGAAATTCTTCAGGCTTTTGCTGCCTAGAATGACACACAAACAAATTAGCTGAAAAATAACATCTGCTGTTGATTTGAGGTTACTTTTTGTTTGCAATATAAATATGTAAATTTAAAGGCACAGTTTCACGTATCTTTTTCTTGGCAGCAATGTAAGTCCACCTCTTTCTTCTGGGCTCTGTGCCCACCCCTGCTCACTATCATAGTTGTGCTGTGTCCTTGTGCAACAACGGAGGGCAGCAGTGCAGGAGCAGGACGGGAACTCCTTAAACGGGCATTGCTACTGAGAGAAAGTGTTCGTATTCAGCTTCTCTCTTATATTAACTCCTAATAGTTTAGGATTAAATAACAGCTGATAAACAGAAAGCTGCCAAGTAGAATAAATCTAACAGTTTCTTTCAACGTACCTTGATTAAAAGCTGCAAAAGCAAGGATATTTGAAATTTAAATGAATGAAAATATCTTTAAGATAAATATGTAATCTAAGTGCTGTGCTGGACCAGTGTCTATGTCCATGGTTAGCCAGATATCGAGCCTCACCGAGACTCACCTAGTCAAAGACTCAGCAAGTCTCCACAGACACCTAAAGACAACTAGAAAATGGTGGACAATCCTACAGAACCCTGGAGCCACGCTATCTTCTGCTGGCACAAGATGCTGGTAAAGTCCTGCAGTCGCTGTTACCAGTGGAACAAAGTGCTGTACGGCATTGGTAAGCCCGTCCTAAAGACCTGCAGTCTAAATAACACAGGCTTAGCAGTGCTGCACTCCGAGATGCCCAAGACAAGTTGGTCAATTTTGCAACTGGTCCAGACCTGGGTATTGAAAAGCCCCCTTTTACGGCTTTATTCACAGCACCATTCCTCCCTCTCCACCTATGCAAACCATTGAGCCGAAACAGGCGCTGGCAGTTAAAATGTACAAAAGCCCGTGTTTGTCTTCAAGAGTAGGCAGCAGGAAGGAAATATCTTCAGCACTGACCTATCTCCAGGTTTATTATCAGTTCCATATTGAATGAATCTGCTTTATCCCTATTTAGTCTGCTGGGCAGGCATCTGTTTTACTTCAGCTTTCTGTTACCTCTGCTGCACCATGGATTTTCTTTGATACTTGTTTTTTTTTTTGATTGATGAGTTAATGTTTTTGATTTGATACAATGCGAGCAGAGCTTTCTGTCTTCCATTTCAGTCAAAACAGTAGTCCATTGGTAGGCTGAATACTACAACTACTGCCAGGATTTTATAAAGCACAACTCAAGTAATTTCATTTCCCTTGAATATGTTTTTTAACTATATGTATTGAAACAGAACACATGAAGATGTCAAGATATTTTATGCTATAAGCAAATAAAGTCCCGTTTCAATCAACATAGAGGAAACTAACGGAACCACACAGAGAAATAATGCTTGCTTTCAACTTATACGTATATTTAGATAGCTGTAAGTAGATAGTAAAACCATGGAGTAAGTTAAAATATGGAACCAGATTCCACAAAACTACTGCATTTTTTTATGTCTATATAAACTGAAAGTACTACATGGAAAATATCTACTGATATTATGTGGGTAAGAAAAGAGAAAGGCAGAAAGGAAGAGAAGAGAAAGGGTAGGATTCTCCACAAGCGCCTGAGAAAACTGGAAGGAACAGGCCTAACAACTTCAACCAGAATTTGTGCACCCTATTTTTTGGTCCCTCTGAAAAAACCTTTATTTAAACACTGTAGAAAACATCAAGGTAAAGAGTGTGCCACATTACGGGGAACATTTTAATTGTTGACAAACCTTACATTTTGTCATCTTCTGATTCTTGAGCTTATAGTAGACAAATTGTGAAATCATAATTATATCCATGTTAACATAAAAAATGGCAGTGACAATCTGAAAGAGAAGATACATTTGCTTGTTCAGTATACAAATAGTTAAAATACCTTAACTGCATGGAAATTTTGCTTCATAATGTGAATGGCAAATACCAAAACACTGACACACACAAAAAAAAAGCAAGCGTTTCCAGTACAAAACAAGTCAGACTGCTGCAGCCGAACACAGCGCAAACCCCACGCAACAGGGACTAGCTGACACAATCGCAATAGCTGGTCGTCTTCCAGGATGCGTAGCAGAAATTCCTACCTGGGCAGACCGACAAATCCTTCCTGCCCAGAAGGTTAATCTGCTCCACCTAGTTTCCCAGCACTTCGGAAGCTACTAATCCTACTCGGTGCCTCTTCCCTCAAGGAGACAAACCCGACATTCTCTCTTCCCCTTTTCATAATGGGGAGATGAGACGGTTAGCACCACACGTTCAGGTGTAAAAAAGAAAACAACTCTGTCCACCCGTGGGTCCATCTCCAGCTTGTGAAAACTTCTGCAGGTGGCTGCCATATACCTCTTTCTCTTTTCATTAAGAGTAAAAAATAAAAACAGCAGATAAGACAGTTTCAGACACAATTAATATATCACTGACAACTACTGTTTCTTTCAGAGAAACCCTTCCCTTAATGAAGAAAATACCTTTTCAAGTTAGTCAGAGACTAACAGCTTTGAACTAGTATTTCCCCGTTAATAAATAGTACTCCTAAACTAAAAAAAAAAAGAAAAAGCAAGTTTCAAGAACAGTAACCCCAAAGCAGCTTGATCTATTACAAGCTAAACAACACAACTTCCTTCCAGCCCTATTTGCTCTGCAACCTTACTTTGAAGCTGAAGCTTCACTGAAAAGTCCCCACTGAGTAACACCCAGTAAGTCTCTCCAAACATCAATTACAAGTGTGAAATGGTTCCTATAACACATAATAGCATCAATGTAAACATTTGGGAAATTATGACTTATTTTATGGATGGTAGATCAGTGAAGAGAAGACAAAACCATTTTCTTTCCCAGTACGTACTTCACTGTGCAATATTAAGTTATCCTAGAGTTTAAAGAGACAGTTTGAAACGAATAAATCAAAAAGTAGGAGTATTGACAGATTACCTGAATTGGCAGTTGATTTGTTAAATAGCAGCCTATGAAATTGGTAAGATCTCCAGCTATCCAGCACAGCAGAAAGCCCAAAGACAGCGCTTGATCCACTCTTCCATTCTGACAGGCAATGTAAATTTGACTGGCACAAATTCCAGAAGTAATTGTGAAATAGCGTAAGCAAAAAATGTTTAATAAGCTCAGAGGTACATTTTTCAAAATCTGAATAAAGAAAGATTAAAACTCTAACCACAAGAGACCTATCACAGCAATACTCCACTTACCTTTTGAAGAAGAACTCAGTGTCACTATAGCTCACCATGCCTACTCTAACATAACAAAAGGCTCAAATCACAACCTCATTACTGCTTGCACGTGCTCCTTTTTTTGTTGCTTGCACTGAAATACTGTTTTTTGGACATCAGAACTATGCTGTAAGCATTTTATATTCATCTGCTGTAAATACCAGCCTTTAAAATACTGAAATAAGAAAGCCACTGTTATTTAACATAGAAGGGCTAAGAATGAACCAAGCTTCTAAAAGAGTTGACAACTACACTCATGCCTCTAAATTGGAGAGCTGTTATTCAGATTCACAATGGGCACTACGCAGCAATCCCAAACGTGAGTCCATTAGACATGTCTTGATGAATTCCATGCTCACTAACATGACAGTTTTAATGTAAAGCCCCCTTTCAACTAATATTTCTGAAGCTCAACAGCCTACTAAGAGTGGTTTTATTTTGCCTGATTTCCATAGCCCTTTTACTAGTTCAGTAAATTATATCCCCCTTATGGGGACAGACTTTGGAGTCAATCCCATTTTGTTTCAGGCATTTTCACCTGCTGGGAGCATTTCTACTTTTCCTTTGTCATCTCCTACCTACATATTTGAAACCTGAACCCAGTGCCAGGGACCAAACGGCAACAGATTTAGCACTACCGAAGCGCTAACTCATGTGCCGCTTCTGACCTTTTCCCAACCCAAATTTAATCGGCAGGAGCCAACACAACAGTATTGGTGACATAGCATGTGGTTTAAATAAACATCGAGCCAGCTTCTGCTGCAAGTGTGCCTGCGCGTGCACGCACATCTCAGGGTGGAGAAGATAAGAGAGAAGAGGTGATTTATTCTCATTTGCTCTAAGTGGCAGAGATTAGTGTCAAGTCAGTACAACAGAACAGTACATCAAGCTCATTTGTCAACCACCAAATATTGTTGCAAACATGAACAACATGCTTCTCTGGCATATTATATCTGTATTATGCAGATAGAGAAACATATCCAAGATAAAATAAAAAAAAAAAAAAGGCAGCTTTTGAAAAAGGCTTCAGGCAAGATTACTCGTGTTTGAATCTGAGGACTGCTTAAGACTTTAAACTTACGGTAGTGCAGCAAACAGAAAACAGACAATGGAAATCAGTCCTATGACAACGCTCCAATACTCCCACGCATTCTCGACGCATTCTTCCAGGAGATGCCAAATCCATGGTGTTCCATTTATGCACAATCTCCTATTCTCTATTGGGGAGATATTGAAAGCATGTGTATACAGCTGAGAAGCCATCATTCCTGGACCGAGATTCAATTTCAGAAGTTTATTTCTGCCTCCATTTGTACCCCATGCAAATCCACAAATCCGTTTACCAATGCTGAATATCCTCTGTGAAAAGACCTCTGCATCCAGACGGATGCAGTTATTTCCACAGTTATTTCCAAGCTCATAAACGAACCTGCCAAATTCAAAGAAATAAATACAGCCAGTGTGAATAAGACATTAACTGTACAATGCTTGCTTATATTTATTGCTTACACAAGAGAAGTTAGACTTCCAAGAAAGAAAAATACTTTGTGGTCCTTGGCATTCATTAGCTCTTGACAAATATGCAACACTCCAGATTTATATCACTGTAGCGTTTTAGTCTGAGGTTGTGTTAGACAGAGACTGCCAGTTGCACTGAGGTGCTACCGATCTGCTAGAGGCTACCGTAAACCGAGCAATTTATTTGCACTTAAGACCAAAACTCTGATTTTCATGTTCAACATTATGCCAACGACGTAACAGTACTTTCTTTAATGGTACTAGCCCCGATTCTGAACACTCTGCTCACGCTTACAAAACATAAACATAATGTTGCTTTCTATGCAACTACTTTCAGGATAGTGTTATGAAAAAGAAGTCACTTATGACTCAGATTCCAGAAGAGCTCTAAGGTCTACTTGGTCTAGATAGCCCATCAGACTAACTAGTGATTCAACATAGTGTCAAACAGTTTGCGTTATTTCATACTCCAGAGCAGAGACAAAAAGCGTAAGAAACGTGCAGAAGGCACATGTAGGGTACTCCTGCCCCCAAAACCCCCAGAATGAAACACAACGGTGCAGTACGGCTTAAATTTTGAAGCAAAGGATGGTTGGGTTGGATCTTTAAAAATATTTTCTTGTAGCCAATTATAATAATTCTGGATATTTTTTGTTCCTGCTGAAATATCCATCCTATTTGTAATTTTAGTATTTACTTAGAAGGCTAACCACTAGAAAATTGAAGAAAATTTTAACAAAAACGCAGAATTATCTATTCTTGAAATAGTTTAGAAATAGATAGTCTAGAATTATCTAATTCCTTGAAACTTCCTGCTGACAAAAACCAGCTGATTTCCCACTCATTCTGATGATAACTTAAGTCCTCTGAAGGCTAATAATTCCTCATACAGAGGAGTCTTAAATCCACTAGCTATTAAAGAAAAAAGCCAGAGCAAATGCACTGTTTAAAAAAATTCCAACAAAATAAGTACTATACTAGTAGGTTCACCTGTTTAGTATTTAAAGCCAGATGTAGAACCAGTAACAGGAATAATGGTGAACATTTCTAAGACCATGTGGAACATCTCAGATGCGCAGTAAATTCAGAAAACAGGAAGAAGTAATACTGAGGTGTAAGAGCATCCCTCTAGAAGTGAACAAAGTTATTTAATATCTCACAGACAACGGTCCCCAAAGGCCTGATGTTTGTGGCTGGGATTTTTGATGCTCTTCACTCCACACACACGGGGACAGGGCTCGGAAGGGCTGGCAATATATATCCTTTCTGCAACGTAACTGGTCGGGGCCACCCTTGTTATGCATCAAACTACTTCTGAACCTTGATGAAGTTTCACAAAGTTTGTTTTCACAGAGCATCATTCACCGTAAAGTTAGGACTCACTGTGCTAGTCACGGAGAAAACTCCTTTTTCTTTTCATGGGACTTCAGGTATCTGTGGCATTAAATGCTGAATCAAGTGTTCTGTAGAAACTGGCTGCTTCTCAAGAGAACTGTCATCATTGGACCTAAACCAATTAAACAATAAAAAAGAACATGTATTCATACACTGAGAGTTGACCTTAGCCTATTAGATATATTCAGCTTATACTGGTGAAGTTATTAGACTTTGTAGCCATCTTTGAAAATAATTTTTAAAGTTAAAAAAGAAGTTGTGAGTAACGTTCCAAGTAAGCTTTCCCATTCTGGTACTCTGCAGCTGAACAGGGTTTTACCACCCACTAAAAAGGAAGAAACATCAAAGCACACATACTACTTAGGCAGCTTTTAGGCATCAACTTTCAAGCATTCGTAAACATTGTAACAAAAACCTTATACATTTTATTAAGCTTCATCCCAAAATGCCCATTTCAACATAAGCAAAATATGTCAGACGCAAAAAAAAAAAAAAAAAAAGATCGAACACGGTATTTTAAAACCGTGTCTGAAAAATTAGGTTTAACATGGTATTTAAAACCATGTAGGAACATCGTAACTGCAGTTGGACTCACACAAGCAAAAATTCTCTTATAAGATCAAGGACTATGTGGTAGCAAGTCTAAACAAGGCAATTCAGACTCAACCGCCTGATCTTAGGCTATACCCTGCTCCCAAACCCTGCAGCTATTACAGAAAAGCAAACAGTTTAAAAAGTGGTAGGAATTAGACAGGCCACTTACGCTTCCCAGATGACTGAAGACTCGAGCTTTGGCCTCCTGCCACACAACACGCTTCACACATTTAACGCGTGTGGATTTTCTCGGGTTGCTATTACTCAACATTTATGCAGCAGAATAATGTTCGTGTTGCCAGTCCTTGGGACCATACTTTTAATCTTACAATAATTGCTACGTTTCTTAAATCCCCAGCAAAATACTCTGTCCCAGTAAGAGCCCGATCACCAAAACCAGCAATTCCACCAGCGGGTAGAACAACTGGATGCCGTCAACTGAACGTATCGGCCACAAGACCTGAACTCCTCCTGCCATTGCTGGGAAGGCAAAAGGCAATGGTGTCGGTGACCTTCGGTTATTTTCACACCTGGACCGGCCGTGCCGTATCAGCGTATACCCTTCACCGAACGAGCCGTGTCTTCCGACACTGAAGTATTTCATAACCACGTTTTCAAAAGAATAATGGCCGTTTGAGCTAGACCAATCCAGGTGGTTCCCTCCCCCAATATATACAGTCTTGCATAGAGATTTGAATTGTCCCTCGACATTTAAAACAACTCCAACTTGTCTTTTGTTGCATTAAATGCTTTGCACCTGAAAACAGGATAAGGAGATTGCTATGACATTCCTTTTCTTCCCATAGTATTTAAGTTGCCAATGAGGAGAAAAGAAAAATAATATTAAAAGGTGATTTATGTTCCTGTTTTCTTGCCTGTAACGTCACATTCTTTCTTAGATTACTGCCCAAATACTAGTTACTACCATTTGGAAAAGTTCCAGTAAAATTGTTATTTTCACAGAACAGTCAACTTGGAACCTTGACATCTGAAAAGGTTTTGTGTTTGTCCAGCTAGAAATAAAAATGTTACGGTGCAAGATATTCAGCAATAAGGAATCAGTAGCTTGAGATTCCTGTTTGGACACTCTTAATTTCTTATTTTAATCTCTTATTCTGGAGTAAAAACGTGCAAACAGAAATAGTCAATGGTTTAAAAGTGAAATCCACTTCATTACGAATAGCTCCACAGCACAGACGGGGAAAAGCACACTTTCCCTGGAACTTGGGAGACTTGCCACAGATTCTCTGCCTCTCCAGCTGCCGCGAACATCCATGTGTTCTGGCTGCTGCATGTTCTTGGATGTCAAATAACGAGACATTGCTAGTAATGTGTAAAGATGTCAGATATGTGTGTTTGGCAGATTTGCAAGTTCTGTAAATAGCAGCTAATAGCAGCTTGAAATCCAAAAGGATGTTCAGTGGTACAGTATTCATAATTTAATTACTCCTGGGGAAAAGAAAAAGTGGAGCTAAGCTGAGGAGTAATTCAGGGCTTCTTCAAACACTTCCCGGTATTAACCCGGTCATCGTATTTTGTCTCCAGCTATTCTCTAAACACGTTTTTACACGCTCCTGACTGTGAATGCTGCCTCTTCAGAGCCGATGGTAAATTTTACCTCGAGACCAAGCCCAGTTCTCACAGAACACTTCCAACTTAGCTCATTAAAAAAATCCCCCAAACCCCAACCCAACTGAACACAGGGAAGTGCCTTTCTTGGGGCGAGCCCGGCAGCCCCACGGCCCCGGGCAGCACCGTCCCTCGGGGCAAGGGGCAGCAGCTGCTGGCGGCCCTCGGCGGGCCCTGGGGGCGCCGGCGGGCCTGTGCCCCGCACCCCAGGTGGTGACAGGACTCGGTCACCGGAGGAGGAACGGGAACGGGGAAGGCAACCTTAAAGGAATCATAACTAAGGACGGCTTTAAGAGAGGGCAGCGGCTCTCTGGCTCCGCGCACACGGCGAAGGGGGCTCGGCACGGAGGGGGCTCGGCCCCGGCCCCGGCGGACCAGGGCGGGCCCGTCCGGGGAGGCGAAGACACGCACCGAGCGGGGCAGGCACCGACCTGGCGAGGGCTGCTGCTGCTCCGGGGATCCGGCCGGGCGCGGCGGGCCCGCCCGGCGCCGCACACCTCTCCCCGCGCCGCCGCCACCGGAGCGCGGTTTCGCCGCACGGAAGACCCTGCGGACAGGGAGGGGGTTACGCTCCCGCGCACGGCAGCCGCCCCCCCCAGCACCCACCCCGGCGGCTGCCCGGCCCGCGGCGGGGAGACGGGAGGGAGAGAGGGCCGGGCCGCCTGCCCGCGCCGCGCCGCCGCCCCTCCCCTTCCCCCGGCAGGGCCGCGCCGCGCCCGGCCCGGCGCCGCCATGAGCCGCCCCAGCGGCGGGGCCGGGGCGCCCTCTGCGGGCGGGCGGGCGGGTGGCGGGGCCGGGCCGCCCCCTCAGCCTCAGCCTCAGCCCCGGCCTCGCCTCGCAGCCGCCGGCCGCTGGGAGCCGCAGCCCGGGGCCGGGGAGCCGGCGTTGGCGTGGCGTGGGGAAGGTGAGGCGGAAGGGGGCGGCGGCGCCCCGCGGCGCAGGGAGCAGAGCCCCACACGCGGGCTGCGGCGGCCGGTCGCGCCTTTCAGGCGGGAGGCCGGGGGGCAGCTAACGCAGCCCTGTACAGCCCAAGGGGCCTGAAGCGGCGCTTACGCTGACAAGGTGCAAACAACTGTGGTATTTTAAGACACCTGGGCGGTTATGTCAGTGGTGCTGCCCCTCGTTTATACAAGAGCATTGCTTTCGGGCCTGCGTAGTGCCCCAACGCACAGCGGCTGTCGGGAGAAAAGGCCTCCACCCATTCCTTCCCCACCGGCTCGAAGCCGCTGTGCCCTTTGCAAGCTCGGCCCCTGCTCTGGAGGCCCGATAAACACCGCGGTGGCCGTTCCGTTGCGGTGTTGGTGCCCGCTGGACTCGCCGAGCCTTGGCGGCTCTCAAACGCCACCTTTTAATTGGATCGGTAATGGCAGTCAGTGATCCGCGATGCAAAGAAGTCTAATGAACAATCTTTGTAGGATAGGTACTTTTGGACGTGAATATTTTAAAATATTTTAATAGGAAAGAGTGTTGTATAATTTAATGAATTCTTAATATAATTTTACTTTTTATTCTCATATAGGCTCATCAGTTCTGTAGTTACTGCAGCCTAGCTAATTAACACAGGATTGGGAGAATGATTAAAGGAAGGCTCCGGGTATCTGCATTGTTCTAGTTTAATTGCTGCTCAAGCAATGATTCAGTGTTGGTTTTGGCAGTTGAGCGGCGGTTGTCTGGCACTGTGAAATTCCCTGTTTATGTCCATGAGGCTCATCTGTTGCTGACGGCAAAAAGCACGCAGGTTTGTAAAATTTTTAGTAGCACACAGGCTCGTGGAAGGCACAGGTTTTGTTCCATGCCTTACAATGTTTTGGCCGAGACGCGCAGGTGGTGCCGGCTGTTGCAGTGCCTGCTAGCCGGGGTCTCCTCACCTGCGTCGGCAGAACTGGGTCTCGTGGCTGGCGCGGGGCGGGAGAAGAGGGGAGCAGGCTGGAAGGAGCCGCCTGTGCTGCAGGAGGGGCTGGACTGGCAGCAGGACCGCAGCGGGCTCGTCTCCTACACCTCCCCAGTGCCTTAGAAAAGCCCTCTCGGTGTAAGTAACACGTGTGGTACCTAGTCCAGAACTGGATGTGAACCTGAAGCATGTGAGGGCAGCAACTGGAGAGAACGTGCAGGTGCCTGGAGAGGATAAAATAATCTGCAAATGCTCCTCGTAACAATTTATGAAGGCAAGCGAAATTTGAGCAAACTGGTAATGGAGCCTGGGAAGTGTTTGTGCTCTGAGGGCACCGACAGGCCTCGATGGCCCTGACCAGCCCCACCTACACCTGCCCGGGGCCCCAGTTCAGCTCGGCCCGAGTCCCTCGCTCCCGGGCGGACCTCAGACCGACGCTGTAAGCAGCTTGGCTCCTGGACGGACCCTTTATGCAGCACATTCCAGCTTGCATCCTGCCCTGTTCCCTGGACTTTGGACCTACGCCGTAGCCTTGCCACCAGTCCTGTCCCCGGCCCTGTCTCCTTTTACTCCTGGCTGGACTCACTGGGTGTATCTGGGACTTGGTTCACCGCTTGACTCTCCTGGGACCGTTAGTGGACCGTGTTGCCTGCACCCAGCTCTGCTGCCCGTGTTCAGACCCTGCGAGGCTGAGCCCTGCCTGTGCCGAGGCGTCTCTCTGCTCGTGCCTTGCCTTGCTTTAGGATACCGAGTGAGGAGGTTTCAGCATTTGTATTATTTAAGTCAACCCCCCACATATCGTTAAATACACGAACATAAGTATGCTGATGATTAGATGCAATTTGTTGACCTCAAATGAATTAATACACTTAAAAATCCATAACGTTAATTGTAAGGAAATGGGAGTAAAGTAGCAATTTATATGTGGAAAACCACTGTCAAGATATCTCCAAAATGCTTCCAGAGACTAGAAAACATTTTCAAAAACAGAGGTTGAAATCCATAGGTTTATCCAGGCCAGTTGCTGCCTCCGTTCCTGAAATGTATGCATCTGCTGTGTCACGAACTGCATTCTGTGACATCCGCTTAAAAAAAAGTGAATAAAGAGAGGATAATGTGGTGAAAGACAGCCAATTATTTTATAAATGTAAACTACATTAAAAACTGGTGTACAACATTATATATTTATGGATACAATTTTGTTCTACTGTCACATAACAAAATGAATAATACATTAGCCCAAGAACTTGTCATTAAGTGAATTTCTTTGTTGCCTTGCCATTAAAATAAAAAAGTCCTTGGTCTGTATATATGCATGACATTAACCCTTTTCTGGGAGCATAATGTAGGGTGGGTGAAGGTACTGCTGGACTGCAAATTCGAAGTAGATTTTGTAATTTTTAAGGTGAAATAATGCTAATGAAATTCATCGGAGAGATTCAAAGACATTCAGGAAGGCTCTACAGGGTTTTTTTCTGTTAATGAGATGTGATAAACGTAACTGATATTGGATATTATTTAGACAAGAAAATGCTGCTCTTTTTTACCCTCTCTATTGTCAGAACATTATTATGGTAACCAGTAAGAAGGAGTTTCTTTGCAAGAATTAATGAGAACGTAGAATTGGAGAAGATTTATTTAAGCATCAGAAAACTTCCAGGTGGGGCTGACAGTTCTGTGTGATGGGTTGTAACTCTAGAATACCAATCCATTTTCTCTTGTAAGTCGCTATGTATTACAACACCGGTATCACATTTGTGCCTTACCTGTTGTAATGAGGCTGAGAGCAGTTGTGACAGCCACGGCTCTTCTCCGTAGTGCCTGCTTGTATTGTTCTAAAGCCTGATTCTCAAAAGTAGTGAAAAAAAACCATTTTAAAACAAGGTGTGTGAAAGCTGAACCAGTGTCTACAGGTGTTTACGGATACAGAGGACTTGGAGCTTGCCCGCCGCTTGAGGGAGGTGATCCTTCCCCTCTGCTCAGCACTGGTGAGACGCCTCTGGGGTGCTGGGTCCAGTGCTGGGCTCCCCAGTGCAAGAGAGACCTACTGGGGAGAGTCCAGCGAAGAGCCATGGAGATGATTAGAGGGTGGGAGCATCTGGTATAGCGGGAGAGGCTGAGAGAGCTGAGGCTGCTTAGCCTGGAGAAGAGAAGGCTCAGGGAGAGCTCGTCAATGTACGAAAATACCTGATGGGGAGGAGTGAAGCAAGACTCCTCGTGGCGGTATCCAGAACTTTTTCCTGTGGGGCAGGTCAAACACTGGAACAGGTTGGCCAGAGGGACTGTGCACTCTCCATCCTTGGAGATGTTCCAAGTCCGGCTGGAGGTGGCCCTGAGCAACCTGCTCTGGCTGACCCTGCTTTGAGCAAGGGGTTGGACTAGATGATCGCTGGAGGTGCCTTCCAGTCTCAACCACGCTGTGATTCTCTGACCCTGTGAAACGGGGCAATGAATAATTAAAAAGAATGAGGCTGTTACTCATATGGTTAAAGTTAAGTTCAAGAATCTGTTGACTTAAGATCTGGTACCTCCTAACAACGTCCATGGTATCTACCTCTAGTTTATATGGGTTTCAGTCTTTTTCCATATCTTTTCTTTCTTTAGTTCTTGTCCTCCCAAGAAGAGAGAGGAACATCTGTTTACAGTCTGATGAGGAAGACTAAAGGGGCAATCTAACTTGATGATTAGGAGAAAATTACCTTTATGGTTAAAGTCAGTTAAACGGGCTGTGGGAATTCCGGGCCCCAGCCTAAATTCTTGTCTTGCCCCACAAGTCCTGCTGAGGAAGCAAAAGAAAACCCTAATACAGTTAGATGATGGTGTAAGTGGTTTGGTGCTGAGCCTTCCAGGTGTTCTGCAGAGTTCTCCACGTAGATGCATGGGATGAGTTTGCACCTTTCAAAAGTAAGGTTAAACTTATCTGAAATACCATTTATCTCAGAATGTGTTAATCTCTTTTTTCCCCCTATTTTCTCCTTTTTCTCTCTAACGTAATTGACAGCAAAATTGAATCACTTTACTACTGAGTTGGACTTGAAAGGTGAATGCTAAATTTTCTATTGCTTGATTTTAATGCGATGTGTACACCTTACTCTTCGATAAATTCAGACCTGCTGGGGAAAAACTGAGAACCACATTTTGGACACAAAGGATCAGATGTTGACTGATGTTGCAGAGACTATCGGTTTAAATTCTTAATTCATGAGGGAAAAATGGTTTCTCTGCAAGATGTTTTGAGAATTCAGGGAGTCGGTGTCATGCTGGAGCTCCTGCTGTTGGCTGTGTGCCATGTCTGCGGAGCAGGAGGTCCTCAGGCTAGGGGGAATGCTTAAAAAAAGGCAACAGGTATAGCGGTACCACCCCAAAAAACCCCAACCCCACAAACAAACCCAAACTAACAAAAAAAAAAAAATCCACAAAGAAACTGAGGTCATGAAAATTTTGTGAGGCCCATTTTGCTCCGGCCCTGGCCTGAGGTTAAGCCGAGTGAACAGGACATGGAAAAGCAGCGGGCACAACCTGCGTGGTTGCCAGACGTGCCAGCTAACGGTGTGAGAAGCTGGCACAGGCTGCAGGTGCGGGGAGGGCTGGGTTGCACAGCTCGCCAAGAGGGGCCGTCAGGGAAAGGACCAAACCTCGCAGATAATTCAGGAGGAGTGCTGGGGACCTTCTGGGGAGGGGACTCCTGCAAGGCCAGCTGTGGCTAGACAACTGTATCTGTAATACTATATAAAAGGGAGTTTACCTGGATGATGGTAATGGAAATGTTAGGTTTGTGCATGGAGAGGCATGTGCAGGGCAGAGGGAGAGGAAGAGGATGGTGAAGAATCAGGACAGGGGGCTGATAAAGTGCTGGCTGGGGGTACCTGTCGGCAGCCTGGTGCTCGATCACTGCAGCTGGCGCAGGGTAATAAACCAAACTGCTTGTTCTGACTGTGCCACAAGAGTCAAGGCTGCTCCTGTGGCCAGGAGCTGGGGCAGGGAGGCTGCAGCTGCGTGTCGGCTTGAGCGTCCTGGTACCCTGCTGGTGCCCCATCCGGGGCTGCGGGCGTCAGCAGCCACCCGCTGCTCCCCCATGGAAGGGGGCTGAGAAATTCCAGAAAGGAGAGTCCAGAGGAAATTCAACAAGAATGAAAAAACCCAAGAAAATTAGAGAAGAGTGAAAAGCTGAAAGAGATGTTTGCTCCCAAAAAGATGTTTGAGAGAGCAAAGAATCATAAAGAAAGTCAAACACCGTAACAAAACAGTGATCTCCTGTCCTCTGCTTCTGAGGGAGAAGGAAGAACTCTTTGGCTGCCGGGAATTCCTAATTATGAAGTGTTGAAAAGCTTTGCTTAGGAAAGTGAGATCAGAACAAACATCAGGTGTGCCTAGACCTGACAGCTCTTGCCTCAACAGAAGGAGGTAGGTTAGGTAATCTCGTGAGGGTTTCCCAATCCTACATTTCTATGGTTTCATGCTCACTTACGTATATAGAGGCTTTCTTCTACAAGTCTAGCAAACAAAACCTTGTCCTGGAAAGGCATTTACATAGCCATATTAGTGCTGATATTAATTCATTTAAATAACTTGTCCCGTGAGGTGCTGCCTCTCTTCTTTTTTTCTTTTCTGCTGACTGGTTTCCTTAAGCCTCCAAGTAACTGCCACTACTGAGCCCCGATGCCATTACTGAAATCAGAGTTCCTGGTGGAAGTATTATTCCTCTGGTTTGTCTTTCAAAGCATTGTGCTCATCTGTGAGGTATAGCGGTAACGATGGTAAGCTTATTAAGCATCTGAACAGATGTTTTAGTGTTTTTTAAATACCTTACTGTGGCATCTATGCATAGCCGAGGGGAGAGCCTGTGCACAAGAAAGGCGTGAGCACGTTGTACCAGCGTGTACCGCTTCTTTCTTGTAAGTTAGCACAAATGCCTGTATTAATTGTAAACGTGGGTCTATGGCACAGATTACCTGGTTTCATTAGTAGCGTCAGAGGGTAGGTGTTTAATCTTAATAGTCACTGTTAGCCCATAGACTTAATTAGGATGAGAAACAGCTGGATGCTGTTGCAGAACCAGCCTGGGCTCCGGACGCCGTGTCTCTCTGCAGCAGGCATGCCCTGATTGCTGAGCTCTTAACTCGCGGCAGCTGAGAGCAGCACGGCCTCATGGTTACTTATCAATACTGCTTTTCCTTCCTGCTTCTAGGACCCTTTTAAAGGCTTCTGGCTCTTAACCAGAACCCGGGAGTGTGAGCACCCATTGGAACAGTCCCTTGAGGTCAGGCAGTTTTCCCTCTGCGTGGGAGCAGCTGCCTTTGCTCTCCTAGGGTAAGTCTTCTTGACTTCTGCTCTCAGGGACAGAATACAAGGGTCACTTGGGCTGTCATCAACAGTTTAATTCATTTGTCCTGGCTATCCTTAAAAAAAACTTCTTCTCAAGCCAAATGCAGATTTCGACCCATTTGGGTATTACAAAGGAGGAAAATCATACGGAAATCTAAGGAGTGAAAAATACAGCAGAACTGTTAAAGTACTCCTCAGCTTGCAGAGCTTGTAACTCCAGTGGCACAAATCCAGCACTCGATATTCTGCTCGGTACAGTATATCAAAACTCAGCAGCGGAGCTATGCAGCTCAATTAGCACAGTTCATAAACTATGCAGCTCAATTAAGAAAGCCCTGTACGTGGGAAACAAAGCGAATGGAAAGAGATGCCTGAAGTAATAAAATACGCGGTTTAATGGGAAAATGGTGCAGGTGGTTAACGAAAATGTTATCTGATGTGCAAAATGTGAACGTGAGAGCGTGTGTATGTGTATATGTAAATAAGAGATGGGGTGTGTTTGCGGTTTGTCCGTCACAGCAAGGGAGGCTGCGGAGCATCTGAAGTCCTGTCAGATGGACCAGCAGTGACGTTTGTTTGTTGCCTATGAGCGTTTTGGAAGTGTGTCCAAACCAGCAGTGGCTCCGAAGAAATGAGTATGCAAACTTTGCCTATTCCTGATATACTTTATGTACGCGATGGCACCTAGATGCAGCGCAGATGCTGTCTTTTGTGATGCAGATGAGCCTTTTGGAGCAGCGCGGCTGATAATGAGCTCTGTGTATTGTTACAAGGTAGGGCTGCCAGGCAATAACCACCTACGAACCTGGCTACCGAACAGCCACGGTGCCGAGGCAGGGTCTGGCTCCTCTGAGACAACGGGTCAAGTCTTATAATTTTTAGACTTCATTCGGGGAAAACCTCTTTTAATTTCAATGGGAGCTTTGACTTTGTCTGGTGCACAGGATTTGGCCTTTAGAAATAAACAGCTATTCTAAAAGTGTCAGACGAGATTGCTGGGCTTTGCCAGTAATTGAAGTGGAGTGTAAGCAATACTTAGTATGGAAAAAAAAAAATTAGAATAGTTAGAAAATAGCTTTAGTAATTAATATGGAATTTGATAGAAATACTAGGTTGACATCTAACACTTTTTACTTGGCAGGACAGTGTACAATCCTGAATAATCCACTTAGTGTATGAAGCTATGCAAGTACGCTAAATATTGGGCTGGTGCCAGTCAAATGCATGGCCCAGAAATGCTTCTTGTTACCTGGCCCATATAGAAACCAAAGTTTACTTCATAAATGGCTGTGTCACTATCCACTTCTCTGTCTGGGACAGCCAATGGGCATAGGGTAACTTCAGGAAATTCCTACTGGGAGAACGTAAGACCATAGATCCTTGTAATGACAGTAAGAGTCTCTCCATTAACTTCAGTGGGCTTTTGAGACGCTCTTATTTCTGGAGTCAAATATTTCATGCTCGCAGGAATGGAAACACCAGGATGTGTTATCTGAAGGGGAAAAAAAAAAATCAAACTGGATATCTCTTATTATGGTAGAGGAGACATTGCATCCAGTTCTACAGTTCTTGGACGAAATTCCTAATACAGATGTAAAAGACGTAGCTGTGAATTAGTGAACTATATGGCATGTGATAGGTAAAGAACCTGCTTACGTGGGAAACGTTTTCATGGTCCTCAAGGTATTTGTATCCTTGCTGATTCCATCAGAATCGGAGGAATGTTGCCAGGTTTTAAAAACATGATTGGATTAGGGGAACGTTCATCCGTGTTTTGCTTGGCGAGACTTTGAGAGGCATGAGCGCTCATGTCTAAAGGATGGTAAGAGGTGGTGCCCCATCCTGTGCTGAGTCTGCCCTCCGACAGTGCCGCCACCAGGGACTGACCACCAGGTCCTACGACACGGGACAGAATTTTGCTGTGTGAGCTTGTTATTTATTGTAACGCAGACTTGAACGTCAGAATCGGATAATCATTAGTCAAATGTGTAAGCCGTTTGGAGGTACGAGCTGTGATTTCTATACTATTCTCCTTGGTTTTCCATGGCTGACTCACGGCGTACAACAGATTTTTGGCATCGAGACAGACGGCAGGGACGTAAACCTGTTTTTTCCATTAGCCTTTTATGTTAGTAGGTTGGGAGGGGGGTGGATTTTTATGAATACCCTAAATTAAAGAGACTCCAGCCTGACTGTGAAATTAATAGAGCTATCAAAAACCCCACTGTCATTATACAACAATTGTTAATTATTTACAAGCAAACTTCTGCAAGAACAGTATTGTAGCTGTCAGCATTGTCGTTATTAAAATTAAAATGCTTTGTCTGGGTAGAAGATAACATTTAGGCTAAATGCAATGAATATGGAATATTCTGTTTCTCTTCACCAATTAGTCAGAGGGAGAACAATAGCATGTCTCTTTCCTAACAAGATGTTTGTTTTAAGAAGTCTAACAAAATAAATATTTTCAGGGCTTTGTTTAAAAAGGACATAAATTCATTGTAGCTATTATAATAAAAGTTAAAACCAAGGGTTTTTTTCTAGGATGGGAAAAACTGTTTTCATAAGTAAATTCTCCTTTTTCAGATCGTGAAAGGCATGTGAAAATCTTTTTGCCTTATTATCACAATATCTTGTTTTGCCTTATTATTACAACATGTTTTACACCATGTGCATTATCTGCTTTAGAGTTGCGAGTTGCTCAAGTGCTCTTTGCTGTCTCCAATTTCATTTCTCTTCCTGAGCATATCCTGCTCCAGTGGTAATTTCTTGGTTCTCTGTGTAGCCGATTCCAATTTTTATAAACTGCAAGAGGACAGTCGGATAACTTCTAAGACGACTGCGCTGGGTGGCTTGAGTCAGACTTACTGCTGTATCCGTTCCCATGCCGTCTTGCATTAGCTAAGATTTCGTTGTCTTGGTGACATTAATGGTTTACGGCAATGAATCCATCAATGACAAAGCAGAAGCAAAAGAGGTAAGGGATGACTATGTCAGGGTTGTAAAGGGTGGTGCTGGCATGGCAGACCCCTGCGGGGAGCGGACAGATCGGAAGGGATCGAAGTGCCTAGCGTGGAAAGGGCTACGTCACTGTCTTTCTCCGTCGTAATGCCATCAGTCGTCTTTTCAAAGCTGGTTTGGGTCTCTCTCGCCGATCCTTACTCTGCTGCCTTGTATTCCCCAGCCTGCTGTCTGTCTCAGTTTTCTTACCGACTGGACGAGTGGTTCTGGAAGCAGAGCGCGTTCACTTCAGAGTGAGAGGAACCCCTTTCTGCTGTCCACCTCGTGACGTTAAGAGAATGGGTTGTCTGAGAAGACAGTCAACACTGGTCTTATCCTTTCAGCACAGCTATCGGAAAAGCTTTTCCATGTAAATCTTCTGAGAACTGTCGTTAGCTACAGCTGTAGTTGTGTTTGAGCGAGTACAAAACCAGCTTGTGGTTCTACTTTTCCTTCCATGTGAAAAATAAGATTGTCAGACATTGGGGGGAAATGTTACTTGGGTTGCTATTAGAAGTCAAAAGTAGAGTCGCAGTGAGTGAAGGAATCAGCCTCTTAATTCCTGCTGTACAATGGCTTAAGTAGTTATCAGATGCAGAAGTATAATCCAAGACCCTCATTTATGCTCTCCTGGTTAGACCATGCTGCCTTTTGAAACTTTTTTCTTAAATCTCTTGTTTAGACGGTGCTTTTTAGAGTAAGAATATTTATGTTCTGCTGTCAGCTTGCACATTTTTTACAGCCTCATAGAGGTAGGAGAGAAGCAAGCAGTGTTCTTCATATACATACCAAGTTACAAGGAAGATGTAGACAACACACAATTGTATTTTATTTAAAAAAATAACAACGACGACGACTCTCTTAACATCATTAAAAGTATGTGTTCCCCCACCATTAATTTTGTATTTGGTTGTGGAGGCCATGGTGGAATGAACAGGAGCAAAAAAGCTATTTGGAGGATTTGCCCTCAAAATTGAGGACTCGCGTGACTGCGTATTCTATGGAGCAGATTTTTTCAAACTGTATAATTTATAAATCCTTTCTGTATTGCAACGGGCCAAAAGCCCTAGCAAGAGCGGTACAAACGTGCCTCCTCGTTATCTTTGGGCAAACAGTCTTTCTTTTCTTCCAGCAGCTGCCTAAGAGTGCTTGGCCTTACACTTTGCTGTTCTGAGAGTTGGTGCATTTGATGTTACGTTGGCCGTTATTAGAAAAAGGTCAGTGCTGGGACACTCCCAGCGTGGGTTTGCTCCGATGCTCTCCCAGGAGAGGAGGACAGAGCCAGTATCAGTTGCGTCGAGATCCTTTGGGTCTGTGCATAGGGTAGGCTTTAGTTATGGTTGATTTGTTGGGAATCTGGAATTTACTTATCAAAGGAAAGTTAAGGGGAAAAGTATATGGACGTGCTTAATGTGGAAGGAAAGCACGTTCAGCTTGCGTGCAGAATGCCGCTGGAATGATTTAGAAATCATTTCTGTGCCACGGCTGCCAAGCTTTGGAGGTGTTCGGGCAGGACCTGGGCACTGGTTCCACCTGGGCAGTTGCGCTTTCGAAGGGCTGGCTGAGGGTCTGCGATGTGGTGAGATGCGACGGGGGTCAGCTGAAAGGAAGCATTTCTTCCAGTGTCCTACTCTTTCCTGATTTTTCTTTTGGCTAATGTTCCTCCAAAGACACTGAAAGGGTCCAGCCTTCTCAGCAACTTCTGCGAAGAGGCCCCATAAGTAATATTAACTTCTGCAATTTCCTCGTTACTCTTAAGCAAGTTATTAATTAACTGAATGTAACCACTGGCTGTTGATAAATCCTTTTAACTACTTCAAATTCCATATCGAGCTCGGAGCGTTTTCACTCAAGCTGCTGCTGAAGTTAAGCTTTGTGAAGAATTAGTTCTGATCTGTTTTTGAGTGCTGGAGTTGGGGAAAATGGAGAGAAGATATTTGTTTGCTTGATTCCACATGACAACTCCAGGGTAACTGAATAGACTGTACGGTTGGTTTGACAAGGCTGTGCACCGAGCCAGCAGCCTCGCATACCAGAGACAGGGGGATGGAAGGGGGACTGACAACTGTAATGGATTTTATCAGAATTTCTCTAAAGAGCGACGATTTGCCTTCAATTATTAATGTTTTTCAGAGGTTTCTCTTCTGAGAGGTATGAATAACTAACTTAAATATGCATTCATGTAACATTTTCAATAATGAATAAATTACTGCATGGAAAGAAGTTGAGTAGCAGATCCAAATGTTAAATAATGGACGAGGTTGTTGAGAGCGTAGGAAATGTAGTCCTTAATAGCGTGGCTGTTACTGGTTTTGCTGTGAATGCCGGGACTGCGGTGGTTATATGTACAAACGTATTCCAACGATGCTCGTGAAAAGCGTTGTAGGTCAGCTCGGGGTGCCGCGGAAAGGAGCAACAGCGCCAGTGTGCTGCGGCGTGCGACAGCGCGTACGTTAATCCTCCAGCGCTCTCGCCTCATCCCGGGGCTCGGGCGCGCGTCGCTTTGCTCCCCGTGCTCGGGGGGCACTTGTGCCCGGTGCTGTGGAATCGCTGCCTTACGTCAGGGCAGCTGTTGGCCCCACTAGAACCTGTGCCGGCGAGAAACTGGAGTGGACCGCGCGGTACCCGGGAGGGACCTTAGGGTGTTCAGGGATTGTTCGGTGACTGATATTTCGGGCGACTTCGAGGGACAGTGACTTTGAATGTATTTGTTGCTCTAGTCCAGCTGTCGCTTCCAGAGTGGTGTTCTTAGAGACCCTACCCTGTAGTCCCTCATGCTCTGTTCCATTTAGTCTCCCACTCTCTTTAGACCGAAATACGTATTTATACATCTTGTAAAATTTTATAACAAGCTCTTTTTCTGTAACGTGGCTACAGTCTTGAAAACTTGTCACAGATCTGAAAGCTCGTTAAGCAGCACTTGAAAACAACCAGCTTTTGACAGCATCACCGTGACAATGAGTGTATTGGCATTTGTTATACGAAGCAATTTACTCCGTATTAGCAGTGTGGTGTTTATTTTAGTGTAATATTTTAGTATCATGAAGATATTTAGAAATGGAGTTCTCGCAAATCTGTCTTACTGATGATAAAAAATGCTTCCTTCTGACGTGTTATGGATGGCGTTGGTGTGTTCTGAAACAGCAGTCAAATATAAACCTTTGTGATTTCTTACACACTGACAATTGTAGAAAACTGTCTCCGCAGCGCGTAGGTTATCAAGTAGATATAAAAAAAAAATTGGTCAAGGTATAAACTGTTTGTAAAAGTAGCAAGTCTATAAGTACGTTCTTACCGCTCTGCATGAGTTGGGCTCTGCATGGGTTGTGCAGCCAAAATTGCCTCGGAGATCTGTGAAATCTGGTTCACTTAAAGCAGCATCTGACCTTTAAAACCTCCTGATTAAGCCCGTTTATCACCGGGGAGAATATTTACACGCTGGTTGATCTGTGTAGGACGAACGCTGAACTTGCTTCCAACTGAGGGTAGTAGTACAGCCCTGCAATCCTGGCAGAAGGGCTGGAGCTCACCAGGGGCTACAGAATTCCTCTGGTTATTCTGCAGTTGCCTCCAACGAGAATACTCTTTCCTTGTGTATAAGACCTGGATGTTGAGAGCAAGTCAGTTCACAGCTCCCAGGACTGCAGCAAGGTGTTTCATTAGTAAAAAAAAAAAATCTAACCAGAGCCTAATTAGTAGACTTCATAATTTATTGTTTCTTCATCTGGTCCAGCTCAGCATCCACGGGATTTCTAGACGACATGAAGTGTGGAAACCTGTCATGACAGAAAAAAACAGAGAGGCTTGTTGGAAACAATGGTTGTCTTGTGGGAAGAGTTTAAATATATGCAGCTGATCCCATGGGAACTGCTGTAGTCTATTCACCCTGTGTGAAAATGATGCTCTTTCAATATAATCTTTAATCCTTTTCTTTCACTGAAAAATGTGAGAACTTTATTTAAAAGTTTTGAAAGAGTGCTCTATTTTAGTGAGTAAATGCTTTTCAAACATAAAAATAAATCAAATTATTAGTGTAACACCGGGTGGAAAAGTTCTCTGAAATATCTTGCAATATTCTGTCCATAAATTGCACATGTGAATGTTCTTGGGAAAGCTTCAGGCTGAAAATAGCCAGGAAATGTATCCAGGCTTTCTTTTTTTCCTGGATGGGCGCGTGTGGGGAAGGAAGCATCCAGCAGGCTTGGAGATATTACAAACGTGCGTAACTGTTCGAGACATACTTTTTCTAATTCCACAAAACAGACTTTTCCTGCGAGATGAGGGAGAAGGGAATCCTAGCATATGCACAGAATAAAAGTTTTGCTTTGAAGATGATTCTAATCTCCCTGTTATTCACGGAAAAGTAAAATAAAACTAGATATGTAGTTGTTGAAAACATTTGTCCCCACCCCCAGGGAGAATGGCAATCTAAACCTCGCTTTGTTCAGTCCGTGCGCGTGTGAATAACATCACAAACTCCCACGGGGTTTAGTAGAGCTGCCGTCCTGTTTGTTTTTTAGAGGACTCTGTCCTAAATATGAAACCCTGTTTGGTGAAATACGCAGTCGTATCCCTGGAGGTATCACGCGGCAGGTATTTTATAGTCTGCACACAGAGTGCTGAAAAGGCAAAGAGTTACTAATACTATTTTGCTTTTGCTTTCCTCTAGCGTCTTTCATCCAAGGCATCCAAAGCACTTCGTACAATCCGGTGTATTAAGCATGGCAACATGTCTGCGAGGTAAGGAAATTGATTTTTTTTTTTTTTTTTTTTCTTTTCCTTTTTATAGATAGAGTAGTCAAAGCACCGGGCTGTGATTTGCCCCGGGTTGCCACGGTAAAGCAAGACCTCTGGCCTCCCAGTCCTTCAGCACAAGTCTCTTCACTTAGGAGGAATTCTCAGGTCACCTTCCTCTCCTGTGTAATTTACTTGATGCTTAGATTTAAGTTACTTTTTTGAACCGGGTGCTCAGTTTATACCTTTTAGATTTCTTTCTTTACTATTTCGGAAAATGCACGTACACCTTTTGTTTATGAAAGAGCTTTGGCGCCTGTGGTAGCTTGGTCCTTTAGTACAGAACAAAAAACACCAGCTGGAAGTGCTCCGGCTGGGAGCTGTGCTGCAGATTTGAGGTGAACCGTGCGTGTGCCCGTGGCAAACGGGGTGTCATGGAGGCGAACGGGGCTTGGGAGGTGCCGAACGAATGGAGGAACGCGACCAGGTCCCTCCTAGGAGCTGTGCACTGGGTTTGGAGCATCATCTGTCCTCGGCGTGGCTCCAACAAGGGGATGGTTGGTACTCGCAGCCTGTTGGCTCTTGATATGTTCAAGTGCAACTGGCCGTCGGCTCTGAGAGCCTGCAGGACTATCCCCGATGGTGGTGGGTGATGGATCTTGCTGCAGGGGGAGGTGGCTCAGGGCTCGGTACTGTGCGTGCTCAACCTCCTTCTGGAGTGCAGTATTGTGTAAGTTCACGTACAAGATTGGTTCAACAGCACGGTAAGGTTTTAGTTGCCTCTTGCTTTGCAATGAGCGAACTAGAAGATACTATAAGGTTCGCTTAACACGAACTCTAGGTGGCCTGCGTTTCCTAAAATTCCTTAAATACAGTGAGGGTTTTCTCGATTTATGTTGCTTAGCATGGAACTAGATTAACAATGTCATTGCACAGTTCTCTGAAGGTTGCACTTTTGTTTTCAGTGGGATAGCACCATCTGGTAAAATCAAGCAACCGTACTTTCATTTCAAGTCTTTTGAAAGTTAAGGAAATTTTTAATTTCTTGTAGAATTTCCTTCACTGTAAATTTAAAAAAAAATAAAAATTATTCTCTCCCTCTTTGATTTAAAATACATATTTTTTTTGGTCCTTCTAATGTCATTCTGCAGAATCTGTGTTCCTGATAAAACTGTAAGACTCGGTCTTTTAGCTCAAAGTTCAATTGGCTTTTGGATGCCCTTAGGTCCAGCTGCCCTTTCACATGGAATTTTGATTGTTAATCTTCTATTATTGGGGGAATTATTTTGCAAACAGACCAATTCAATTGCTTCAAGCTCTGAAACCTGTCAGGCTAGCTTTTATTCTGATTGCTTCTGATAAGGAGCTTTGGTAAGAATGCTGTGCCTCCAGCAAATGGAGCGACTCACCTTGGAGGGGAACAGCTTCAAGGTCCCGGGGAACCTAGGGCTCTTTCAGCTTGTCATGAAAAGGGAAACTAGGTGTTGAAAATCGGAATCAAAACTTTGAATTAGATGTGGGGCTGCACCACGAACCAGTGGAAATGGCCCATGTTATAAGCCGAGTCTTTGTTTCCCTGCATAATGATGACCTGAAGTTCGTTACAAGAGCTGGAGTCGCTGCTTTGTTTCCCACGTTTCGACCGTAGGAAGGTTTGGATCCCTGCTGCGAACCCCGGACGCTGTGCCGATGCGGAGCCGCGCGGGCTGTGCAAGCTTTGGCAGGACGCTTTGCCTCTTCTCCGTTGCTCGTGTGCGCGGGGCACCAGTATAACCTGATCTGTCTCGGACGCAGCAATCTCCGTCCTCTGAATCAGAAGGTGCTGGTAGGTGATGTGTGGTCAGACTGATGAGACATCTCGGGAACCACACTCTGGAGCAATTTTATCATCCAACCTGACCCTTTTAAAGAGAAATCATTAAAAAAGATGACATTTTAGAAGACACATGTATGAGGCTTTTCCTTGGTGCAAGCTACTTATTAGTAGGAAACAGCACAATCCTGTAGCGAGCGAGGAGATGCTTAACGGACAACTCTCTCCTTGTAAGACCTGTGCAAGAAAAGTGTTTCCAGCACTGTTACGTCATGTAAGTATTAAGAAGATTTGCTATAATTCCATTTCAAAGAGCTTATAGTAGGTAAACGTTCTTCTGTATTTTCCTTAGTGTCATCTCTAAAACTTAGGTAAAAAGTGTCTGTTCATCAGAGGGAGAACAGGGCCCCTGAGAAACGCTCCTGCTGCGGGAGCGCGCCGAGCAGGGTATGCTCTGCGGAAGGCCAGGCAGGGCTGCTGCGTTGCCGTGCAGCTGTCGAAGGGAGGGTTCAAACGGACCTTCGTTCTAGGGCATCTTTCTAAATGACGTGTGCAGGTTTGGTTGTGCTACTTAGGGGAGTAGCGTTAAAAGCCAAAGCAAACTTCAGACCCTCTTTTGTGTTCGTGTAAAGTGTTAAGAATGACAGCATTTATTCCTTTGGACAGAAAATCTCTTCTGTAGCAAGCGTGTTCACTTGTTCTTTTTCTCTCAAGCAGTATGAGCTTACTGAGGGGGTTTTTTACCTCCTTCCCAGGGAAGGATAGCTTTCCACTAACACAGAGCGTTCTGTTTTCTCTATTAAAAACAACTGCCCTCAAGTGGAGCAGGCTTTGTATTTTGCCCTAGAAACAGAGCGTTTCATTCAGAGATAAGGCCTCTCCGCGTTTAGGTTCCTTCAGTCACCTGACGGAGCCATTGGTAACTTTTAGGCTGCTTTAGTCTGCATTCCTGAAATGCCTGACTCCTGGCACTGCAATTAACAGCTCCAGGTTCACTGCTTGCCACCCGGCTTGTTCCCCGGCTTTCCGCTTGCGCTGCCCTCGGATGCTGCCCGGGTAGCAGGAGAGCAAAGCAAACCGTCAGGCTTTGTTTCCACCGACACGAGCTTTGCACCTGTGACCATCATCGAGGATGTCGTGGTGGAATCGTGAACAGGTAATAAAAAAAAATCAGTTTGTGTCTGCGGCTTCTTGAGCTTTTATTTTTGAATTTGAGAATTGCTGAGTAGGAGCACGATGGGCCCGATCTGTCCTTACACCATCCCCTTCAGCTCTGTGACCGGTGATTTATGCCATAGCGATTGTCAGGAGGATGTAGCCGGTTGTGCTTCGGCGTTTGCAATCTTATTAGCTCTCTTCTGCTTCTGTCTTGTTGCAAATAATCAAAATCCGGTGTAATGATATTGATAGGTTTGGGAAAATTAAAATAAACCTTACAGTCGGGCTTGTGGCAGATCAAGTGCAAGGTGCTGTCTGTGCTATTAAAATAGAGATTGGTTCATTGAGTTATTTCCAGAAGGTTCTCGGTGTTTTGCATTGGTTTTGCCCCTTATTTGACATTTTGCGGGTTTTTCTCTGAAAAACAGCATAAAATAGAGTAACAGGGATTAAGGATACTCTGTGTCTCAAGTAATTATTATAAGCGATCTAGTTTGTGACAATGTAGTACTTTGTTGGTCAGTTCAAGAGAAGAACCTAGAGGAGTTGGCTGTCAATCCTCAGGGGCCATCTGGAAGATGTGCTTGGTAGGTGCCTTCCTAGCCTCAAAATCAGTAAATATTCTGTATTAGATAAGTGAAGACAGAGGGAAAGTTTTCATTTGTGACATAAAGTTCGTATTTCAATACGTGTTCTCACGTCAGGGTTAGACACACGCCTGCCCGGAGCTTCCCGCGGGCAGGAGCGCTCTGCCCGCCCCGCTTGGCGCGTGCCGTCGGGGTGCCCGTGCCCGTACGCCGCTGCAGCAGGTTCATCTGACGCAAGCCTGCGCGCAAAATGCGGCGGTGTTTGAGTCCGTGATGTGTCACACTTACCCAGCCTCTTCATCACTCTGTCCAGACCATGAGTAGCCGATTTCTCGTAAGATTCCCTTTTCTCCTGTATTTTACTTCAGCTAATATATGTCAAATCTCGGACGTTTCTCTTTCCTCTATATAAAGCTAGAGGGAAATTTTACTCGTTGGAGACCCAGACTATGTCATTTAAGCGATGTTCGCAAAGGCAGACTGATCCAGTTCTAGCAACCGCTTTTCCAGTGCGTAACATTTGCAGCCAACTCAAACTCTTGAATAACTGAGCATCGTATTTGGTGTACACCTACCTTAACATCTTAGTTTTGTCAGCTAAGTAGTCGTGTGTCTGTTGTATTCCTGCAAAGACAGCCACTAGTGGCTAAGCTGAAACTGTTCAGATGGATGCATACCTAAAAGTGAATGACATACGTATATACACGTATATTATATGTATGTCCTTTACATCAATTCAGAAAGAAATTTTGATTCACAAAACGGCGACTGACAACAGCCTACTTCGCAGTTTCTCTGAATGATGCTGTGTTTATCTCCACACGCTTCATTATGGAGAAAATATTGATGATGTGGAAGATGCTGGCGTTGAAGGAGCGAGAATGACCACTTGTGTGCCAAAAGATGGCCAACGCAGATGCAGTTAAAGCTAAAGGGAGCTTGAGGTGACCCTCAGCAGAGCTTGTTCGGGGTGAGGCCGTTGAGCTGTGCAGCAGCTCCCTGGGGCAGAGGCGTTCCCGTTTGTAACCTCTCCTTGCACGTGCATCTGAGCTTACTCAGCGCCATGCGCTACGTGTCTTTGTGGCCCCTGTGGCTGGCAGCAGCGCGGTGTGCTTCTGGCCAGCGTGGCTGCTATGAGTGCTGGTGAGTGTCCTCTGTGTGGTTCACCCCTTTCTCAGTAGGGTCCCGAACAGCAGGTTCTTCCACTGCCCCGCTTCCCTTGCAGCTCCGCCTGAAGGGCCAACAGCCCATGGAGGGCCCCGCGCTTAGGGGTGCTCTTTGGGGCTGAGAAATTGTGGCTTGCTGGGTTTCTTTGTCATCATGAATAGTGTTGGTGGGACAGGATGGAAGAAGTGCAGTACAGTCGGGAGCTGAGGGAGGAGGGACTGCCCTTGTCCTGTTCCTACTGGTAGGGCCATCATGGAGACCCTTGGAAGACTCAAGGGCAGACATTTTCTGCCTGTGTGGATTTGTACCTGCCTTGGAGAAGTCCAAGGAGGGTGTCCAAGCCCTATGGGATATTCTGGGCTTGAAGGACCTGTGCTGTTGGTCCCTTTCTCGTGTGCTCTGAGGCTGGCCATGGAGACCCTCGCTTCAAAAGTGTATGAGCAGAGGGGACCCGTCAGCACAAGGCAAGTCCTGGCAGTCTTGGAGTAACAAATAGCACTTCTGAAATGTGGAAAAAACAAACTACCCCTGTAACTAAGGGAAATGTCTCCTCTGCAGGTGCTTTAAACACCAGAGTTCTGGGGCACAAGTGCAGGACTGTCCTTTTTCATGACTGTGTGTGTGGTGCCAAGCCTGGCCCCGCTTGGCTCGGCTTCTGTTAAATTCCCCGGCCAAGGAGAAGTGCATAGTTTCAGCTCAGCCGAGGGTTTGTTTTACGTGAGTTGAAAAGACTGCAGGGATCATTTTGGCAACAAAACTGACTGTTTTTCGAGAAAAAAATCATTATCTTCTCAATCTTGCTAATAGTGTATTTCTGGAGTCAAGACACAACAACCCAGCAAACAACGAAGGGGCTTCACCCGCCTCCTCTAGCTCCGCTCTGCTGCTGACCACAGAAGGGCGGTTTGCACTCCTTATCAGCTAGTCCAGTCACCATCCTGCTCAGGTGATATGCACTGAAATGGAAAAAACCTGGCGTTTATTTGTTAAAAGTTATGTATTGTTTAGCTAATTTGAAGCTATTTAGTGTTTGAGGGCAAAAGGTCCTTCAACATGGAGTTTGTGGGACGTGCTTAAGGACGTCCCTGGGTCAGGGGATCCCGGATGCTGCTTACGTACACCACTTAAAAATCTGTGCTGAACTGGAATATGACGGTCAATGCATTTGCTAATTCCCCCCCACACTTCTTTTTCCTTTTAGATTGGGGCCAAGGAAGTCTCGAAATATGCCCCAGATTTATTCTTCATGTTAAAGTGATTGCCAGTCCACAGGGTTGTTGCCCTTCTGTCCTCATCTGAGTGGCTCCCGCGCGTGCCGGGGGCTGGCGGAGTGGCAGGGAACGCAGCCATGCATCACCTCTTTGGGCTGGTTTTGGCGCAGAAGGACCTTTCACGTGCAGGGGATCTTTTCTCCTTAGAGGATGCTGAAATCGAAGGAAGCCTCTCAGAAGCTCTTGAACAAATAAGAATAATTAGTTCATCTGCGGTAAGTGAAACACTGTCCTTAATCATTTTTCATGAGATTAAATGTATTGTATAAATAAAATATTAAAGACAGGGACATACACCATTTAAGTTTAACTCAAGAATGCTGAGCAAAGTGCAAGATTTAAAAATGTGGTAACCAAATCCAGTTCCCACTAGCTGGATTTCCTTTAAAGATATTTCAAGTTTGTCTTTATCATAATTTTTATTAAATAGTTATTTAAGGCATACTAAAGATTAACAGGAGGTTGCAGGTACACTGTATTTATGGTGTGTATTCTGTTTGCAGCAGAAAGTGTTCTGAATGATGGTAGGCTCACGAATTTTGGTAAACCCTTTAAAAGGGCTGGCCAAAAAAACCCCAGACCTCTTTTTCCCTTCCTTTCAGCAGACTGGAAGCGGGAAGGATAATCTTTTTTGAGCCTTAGGGTATTCAATTAGCAACATGCACATGTTCTCACAACTGCACTTTTCTGGCACTTCATATAGCATGGGGTTTTAGAAATCAGTTTTGGCAACGTGCAAACCTCTGGATCTCGGAGCATTGATCACGGCGTTGGTGGCTGCGACAAGGACGGACTCATCCATCAGGACAGCTGCTGGACACTGGCTCTTCTCTTTGGTCATTTCTTTGACAGCAATTACATCTGCACAGTCTTTCAGAACATTAATCAAGTTATTTTGGCTGTTGCCTCTGCCGTTTGCAATGTACTTCAACTCACCTAACTGCAGATTTAGGGGGGATTTCTGTAAAATTCCTGATATATACTTTTTGAGAGAAAAACGCCTGAATTTGCTACAAAATGTTTTTGCAAACACACCGGTGTGCGTTAAGCAGCTCAAGCATCCTGCAGAGCCGTCCCCTTCCTCTGAGGTGCCGAGCGGCGGTTCCCACCAGAGGGCTCCGGAGATCGGGGATTGCCCAGGCAGCCTGGATTTGACAGAGGGGTGCGTATGTGGGTTCCCCAGGCGTGAGGAGTTTCTCAGCAGCGCGGACAGGACCCCTCTGCTCTCCGTGCCCGCGCACAGCCAGCGACCGCGACTCTCGCCGGGGGTTTGCTCTTGCCCCGTCCCAGCCAGCGGCTGTTGACTTGTTCACCCCTTTATCAATAGGTAATCTCATACAAAAGAAAAACTGTGGGGGTTTTTAATAAGTGCATGGATTTTTCTGTCATGCCAAGCGAAGCTTGTAGAGGGCTAGCTGTGAGTAAAGGCGGAGGATTGCTTTGAGACAGACCCCGACGTCGTGGCTTGTGCCCGTGACGCGCTGCCGTACCACGCTGCAGCGCAGAGCCCCCCGAGCTAACTCTGGAGCTGCGCTTCTGCAAGCTACTGCTGAACCCACCCCGCTTTATCTAGCAAAACCAAGGACTTCTGATTAATACTTCAGTCTGTCTGTTACCTTCGTTACTTTTTAGGGTGGAACAGCGTAGGTTAGACCAAGGGCTGGTGATTGTGTATTCCGGGTCTTTTAAGTTACGGCGAAGCGCTGCCGTTTCATATCCACGTGGCATCTGTGTCGGTGATTACGAGGGATTACAGGATTTTGTGATAAAGCCTATTTAATTAACTTTTATTCGTGTTACATTGATACTAATTGAAACTAACTGTGTTTACATCAGGGACTCTACATGATGTGAAATATTTGGGAACCCTGCATTTGGCTATATATTGTGGGGGGAGAGAGAGAGAGAGAGAGAGAGGCTGTATATATTGTGGATATAACAATTCCAGTTTCAGTTTTAGGATGGTTATGGGCGAAGAGGCCTGTGCAAGTGGTTCTAAGGTGTGTGGCGGCAATCCCTGGTCAAGAAGGCCCTGCTTCAAGATAGACTACTAGAAATCATTTGATAACATAATCCATACCTTTACATTAATGAGAATTAAGACCTAAACCAGTGCATTGTCTATGGGATGACTAATTTCTGTGTTTAACCACACTAAATGTTCGTTGTAAAGGTGAAAGTGAGAAAATGGACACTGGACAGTTACAAAAACTTCGTGTCTTCAGGCTGATTTCGTGGGGCCCTTGAAAAGGATGGGCGTTCATTGGCAAACGTCTTTTCATTTGAACCAGGACTACCAGAGCAACGACAACGACCAGGCTGTGGTGGAAATCTGCGTCACTCGCATCACCACTGCCATCAGGGAGACAGCCTCCATCGAAAGGCACGGGAGAGCCCTCGTGGCTCTCTGGGAGTCGTGTCTAGAGCACAACCTGAAGCCTTCTGGAAAAGATGAGGACACGCCGCATGCAAAAATTGCCTCCGATATCATGAGCTGTATCTTGCAGGTAAGACTGAGCTGAGAGCAAGGGAGTGTGATGCATCCATTGGCTTTCATCTTTCAAAACGCAGTTGTACTTTATGTTTTCTGAGGGTGCGTGGGAGTGGTTGCGTTTGTTTAAAACCAAGAATATGACCCCAATTGTTAATGTATATCGTTACATGCATACGGCATCTGTCGCAGTGAATCAGAAGTGTTGGCATCTTCCTTATCTTTAGAAATGTCTTGACTGTTTAGTGCCAGATAAGTGTCATTATCTTAATGCTCCGTTAATTCTAAGTACTTGCGTTTCATGTAAGTATTAAAGTGGGAGGCATAGGACTACCATTTTCCGTGGTCACAGAAAGATTCAGTTGAAAGCGTTTAATGTTAGGGAAGATATTTGAGTCTTTCAAATCATTCTGGAAGGCAGCAAAATGCCAAAGAGGGTTTAATGGCATGAAATTTAGGTGATTAGATACGCTGTCAGTAAGGAGGGTCTCCCTTTACATTTTGATTGTAAAAGCTGAGTCTAGATACAACGCAGAAAACTGCTTTCTGAACTAAAATCTGATTGCTACTACTCTATTTAGAGGACTAGGAAGAAGTTATGGTCTGGCCAGGAGTGTTGGAATAATTTCTTAGAATATTTTACTAAATGTTAGAGGAAGCAACAAGAAGACTGAAAAAGTATTTAGGTCCCAAAAACATTTGCTAGAACAACAGCTGAAATTGGTCCTATTTGAACTCAGTAGTCTATGAACTATCGCTCCCTGTGAGTGCAAGACTAAAAAGAAGACATTTTACTATATAGCAGCCTTTGGGGATAGGAGTGGGCTGTTCCAAGGCTTTCTAAGTCAGTAAGCTGAGGGTGAAAAGCCATTTACAGGGAGGGGAAGGGGGAATCTGGTATTAAATCAGGGTGAGTTTGGGGTTGGTTTGTGGGTTTTTTTGTTGTCGGTTTTGGGTTGTTTTAGCCAGGACTGCAGGCAATATCGTTCCTTGTTGGGAAAGCAATATAATACACTGGAGAGACCCACAGCGAAACCTCGAGTGCTGGGGTCAGTTCTGGGCCCCTCACCCCAAGACAGACATTGAGGGGCTGGAGCGTGTCCAGAGACGGGCAACGGAGCTGGGGAAGGGGCTGGAGCACAAGTGCTGTGAGGAGCGGCTGAGGGAGCTGGGGGGTTTGGCCTGGAGAAAAGGAGGCTGAGGGGAGACCTTCTCGCTCTCTGCAACTCCCTGAGAGGAGGTTGGAGCCGGGGGGGGTCGGTCTCTTCTCCCAAGGAACAGGTGACAGGACAAGGGGAAACGGCCTCAAGTTGCGCCAGGGGAGGTTTAGGTTGGATGTTGGGAACCATTTCTTCCCCGAAAGGGCTGTCAGGCCCTGGCACAGGCTGCCCAGGGCAGTGGTGGAGTCCCCATCCCTGGAGGGATTGAAAAGCCGTGTAGATGTGGCGCTTGGGGACATGGGTTAGTGGTGGCCTTGGCAGCGCTGGGTTAACGGTTGGACTCGATGATCTTAAAGGTCTCTTCCAACCTCAACGATTCTGTGATTCTACGTGCACAGTTATCTAACTGGAAGCAGAGATTGGGGCTGTTTCCCGAGTTTCAGCTCCTGGGGACCAGCTCCATGTCAGATGGAGAAACAGTTGCTGTGAGGTGCTTTTCTACACAGGCTGCTCTGGGGTGGGGTTTGCAGCACGTCTGCTGTTTCATGGTTGCTTTCTTCACCTCTGCCTCTTAAGTTAGATGTGGGGAGGTTTTTTGTTCTTTCATTATAAAAATTCAAGCGACAGTGGCACGAGTATGTCGCTGTCCCGTGGAAGGTCCTGCTTAGCCCCTTGTAGGATTTATTCTATAGACTTATGGAGATTCCTCATCTAGTTTGGCTGAAAGTGTTTAAAGTCCAAAAGAAACAGAGTTTCAGAGAAAAATAACATCAATGCTGCATTTGCTTCAATGAAATTTTACTTTACAATGGTCAGTTCTGTTTACCCCTGGTCTGTCACACTTTTTTGTGCCTCTTCAGAGTATTGTAGCAAAATATTAAAGGAAGGAAAAACCCCTTCATTTTCTGAAGCCCAGGCTCTTGTTGATTTTGGTTTGGGAAGCACAGAGGTTTACTCTAGCCAGAGGTTCGGTCAGGCCTCTGTACGAGGCTGAGCAAGACTTTTTCTGCGCTGGCAGCCCTGAGCCGCGAGGCACAAGCTGCGCCCAGCGCAGGGCACGGTGACGCGTCCTGCGAAGGTCAGTGGTGTATCGGGGGCTGCGTCCCCTCTGCCCTTCCCCGTGAAGGACTGGCTGCCCTAGGGACCGCGCTTTCTGCCAGGCAGCGCGTTCCTGGAGGTCTTGGTTGTCTCCCTTTCTGTCTTGCGTCCCTGGATGCGAGATGGTGACTGGATTTGGATACCGGTAGCAGCACAGCTTAAACTTTCCAGACGAGAGACTGTACATTGTAAAATCATATTTTGCCTTTGCGGTACTGTAGAAATCGTATTTCATGAGAATACTGAAGTATGCAACGGCTTGTCTAAGCCTTCGGTTTGTGCTGTTGGCAGCGGTGTGCCTGAACCAAGCTAGCTCATATCCAAATGTCTGAAGGATTGCACTGTGTTGCAGATTACTTCAAGAAATGGAATGAGAAAGTTATGAAAGTACATTTACCGCTCCCTGAAACAGAGCTATTATCAGCAAGTTCCTCTGCATAACAAAGGAAAGGAGGCATAAAATGAGTTTTTATACAATACGTGAGGGATAGTTGAAGTAGTAATGAATATCTGACAGCTGGGTTGAATCTCACAGCATGTTTCTGTTGATATTAGCAGCAGGGAGGTCCCTTAGGTTTGCAAACATCACTATATCATATTATTGAAATCTGGTTTTCATTGTAACCTTCACATTTTCATAAGCGTGGATTCATGCCCTGATATTTATAATGGAACAAATGAAACCTTTCTCCTTCCATCTGAGTTCAAACCTTTTCTTAACTAAGTATTTTATCTTTATTGTAGGGGAAAAAAAAAAATAGTTCTTTGGAATTTTCTTAGATCTTTTAAGTCACCGTCAGAGGGCCAAACCTTATCTCACCGTTCTTTCTGCGCAGAGTCCTAGAGTATAACTTGGAGGCAGAATTTGGCTCCCGCTCAGTAGTGCCTCTCAGCCAGATATAATGAGGCATTATGTTGATTTAAACATGCTGCTGCATAAAGCTCTATTCATTTTAAGGGCTTTTCTCATTAAAGAAGCAGGTTTTGGTCATACGGCGGTTGCCACGATGAGCTATCCTGATACGTGGGAGCTGCTGCAGCCCCTCTTCCTCAGGGGCTGGCGGAAGGGGGCTGTCCCGGTGCGGCTGCAGCACTCCGCTGCTCGGCAGGTCTCCGGTGCAAGGGAAAACCCTCACAGCGGTTAAACCCGGCTCTTCTGAGCACCACAATGCAGCCTTAATTCGGGTCGGTCCTGCTCTCCGCGAGGCTAACGGCAAAGGCAGCTACTGCTGGTGGCGGCCGAGCTGGCCTAGGAGGCGACGTAGCCGGGTACGTGGAACAGCAGAGATGGGGTTTTTTCTGATCTAAATTTATTTTTTCAGCGCTGCTCCAGAATGAGCATGTGTTAAGTCTGGGCTGCCTTTTTTGCGCTATTTTGTTGCTCTCTGAAACATCTGGGTTCCAGTGGTCGCCTGTGATTTCAGATGCTAATTAAATATAATCATATTGCAGGATTATTTTCAAAAACAATGGTGTACTCCAGTTTCAAAGAAATGTTTAAAACTGAGTGAAGATGAGAGAAAAGCACTGATTAAGGAGGCTCCAGAGAAGAATGTAGGTCCTCAGTTACATATAAATATATCCTGCTAGTTTCAAGGGCATTTATGTATGGGAACTTAACGGGCAATAGATGGGTATAGTCCGCGCGCACAATTTCACGTGTACAAATAGTTGCAGAAAACCTTTTCTGACCTTAATGTCAAAACCCAAGCGTACACGCGGGTACCCCTGAGATCACTGACGCTTGGTGCCAGTTTGAGGACAGAAGTTAGCTGGCTTGAAGACTTTCAGTTGACCCCGGTGTTCAGAGAAATTGGCTGGAGTTTAAGAAAGGAAATCTAAATTATTATTAGAGGAAGATTGATGATCAATACTAAAGCTATTACACTGCGAGCAAGTCTCCCAGTACACCCACTCCGGCGTACTCTTTTCCTCATTTGTCCAGTTTGCCATTGGTGTAGTCCCAGTGGCTCCGCCTGAGATCCCGTTCTGGGAACGGAGGAGTTCTGTTCTGTCTTCACGTGGTCTCTGCCAGCACGGAGACAGGCCGAAACTCAGGGCAGTAACACGCTTTGGTTTACCCGAGGGACGCCGTGACTTGTGCCGGGGAAGGTTTTCCCCGCACTCGAACTGGAGCTTCCCCGAGCCTTGGCTCCGTGCCCGCGCGCGGGGCTGCCCCGCTTGGGGCTGGCCACCGGCGTGGGGCAGGTCCGTGCCCCGCAGCGCCGGCTCCCCCGCCGCGGGGGGAATATCTGCCCGTCAGCAGCACGAGCGGCCGCTCCCAGGCGTTTCCTACACTTTGGGGTGAAAATTACCCGCTCGGCGTGGATGATGGATACAGCGTCTGCTGTCTTCTCCGAGAGCACCAAGCACAACGTGGCTTGTTAGAAAAGTTACAGCAGTTAACATTTAACTGGTGCGCTTCACATCGTGTGTTCTCCTCCTCTTGCATAGGACAAAAATCGGTGCGTTATTAGCATCTCCTGCGGTAGTTTTAAATTTCTTTACTTCCTCTTTCTCGGAAGTCTGCCTTCAGTGGTGTCACCAAAACATCACCTTTCTCGATGTGTTGTTTTGCTTTTTTTCCCCTGTTTTGATTTTTGTTTTTCTACTCCGATCAGCAGGAGACTTTATTTTAATCATTTTTTTTTTTCAGCTGCTTATTTTTCAGTGTTTTTTCGTGTTTTTACAGAATTACAATCGACCTCCAGTAATGGCCTTAGCTGTCCCGGTGGCGGTGAAATTTCTTCAGAGGGGCAATAAGGAACTGTGCAGAAACATGTCCAGTTACCTGTCCTTGGCTGCCATCGCTAAAGCAGATCTGCTGGCTGATCACACAGACACCATCGTCAAAAGTGTCCTTCAAGGTAGGACCACACTGAGATTTTGGGTTTAGTCCTGCACCATTAGATTAGTTAGGCTGTGTTAGGCATGTATACAAACGTACAAATAAACACGTTATATGTAAAAACATGTACGTATGAAGTATACATATGGACATATCTAAAAACATGTGATAAAACATGTTAGACACAATCTATAACAGAATATATTAAGCAAGACCTTTCAAGAATATGTGAATAATCTGAACCTTGTTGACTCTGGAAGTTTCCTTATAGATCGGATGACCCATAGGGCAGGAAATACATCCGTACTCGTTAGTGCACCATACTAATGGACTTCCAATTATAAGCCATGATATGAGATACTGGTTACTGGGCTCTTATCCTTTCTATTTGTGTCTTTGGCAATACTCCAAAATATAAATGAGGATGACATGGATCCCCTTCTGTGGCAAAATAGTCAGATGTAAGACATAAAAGCTTTGTAGGACTTCTTTAATTTTGCCTACGTTACTAGCTTTACATAGAATATTGTTGCTAATCTCTGTACGTTTTACTTTTGTGGTTTAAAAAGCCAAAAATATTCATACCCCTACAAAAGGGAGTCCAATTAGTTAAAGTAGTAAAATTCACAGCATTTGTTGCAATACAGTGCTGCTGCAGTAGTAAAATCACTGTCTGCTTTTCTTCAAGTATGGGTAATAGCAAAAAGTAGCAATAGCTGTCTAATTATTCCAAGGAAGTTGTTATGAAGATGTTAAGCCCTCAAATTAAATATGTGCGTTCTGTATTTATTAAAAAATATAAATGGAGTGTAGTTATTTTTAGGCGTTTTATGGAGGGATAGCTAAGCTAGAGAGTAATTTTGTTGTTAAGACGTTATGGTAAGGGTTTGCATGTTTCTGTCTGCTTTGTTTAAGGACAATGTGTGATAAATATGATAAATGATAACTATGTATGAGCTATGAGATAATACTAATTGAGTACAGTCCAAGAACAGAATATTGCTAACGACTTACAAAGCCACATGGATAATTCTTTTAGGTCTTGTGACATTAGTATTTACGTGTTAATGTTGTGCGTTACCACTTGTAGCTCAGTGCTGTTAATAGGAAGAAATAAAGTGAAACAAGTTTTACGGTATAGTCACAGGTTTGGGAAAAGAGTGATAAAGAGCTAGAACTGAAGGTTTTGGCATGACTGTCCCTGCTTGTTTTTGTGTATTAATGTTGTTCTACCAGCAGATGTTGCTGTGGACATCAGGTTTGGAAATTCCAGCTTGGAGGAGAGCACCCTGAATAGGCCAAGTGCTCCGTTTTGCACAGTGCCTCCATTGCGCTGCACAGAGTTTGTCCTTCAGGCATGAAAAGGCTGGTTTGCAGCAGGCTGGGAGCCGCGCCTAAGGGCCGAGTGTTTGCTGAAGGGAGCGGGGAAGAGGGTGAGCTGCTACGGACGGGTTTGCAGAGCAGAGCGGAGACGAACGGCCTTGTTCTGGTGCTGCGCACACGGGGCTCAGCCCGATGGCACCGGGGAGACTGAGAGGAGACGTTGGCCCGTTGCCTGCGAGTGTTTGAGAGCTAACTGGCTTTTTTGATTACTTGGGGCAACTGTTTGGCTGCATAATCAGTTTCTTATCTTATTAGCTAAAAAAGGCCTCTTCAGAAAGAGTGTTTAACTACTCTGTTCCAGTTAGTGTGAACTCAGCTTCTAAACATGCAAACGTCCGTACCGTGCCGCGGTGCTGAGGGGCCCTGCGCTGGCGCCTTCCATCGGCGTAAGGGATCAGGCAGCTTTATTCCTGTTTCCAGGGGACAGCAGCACAACTACCCCGCAGTCGTTGCTGTAATCCGAGAGTCCCACGGCTGCTCCAGCTTCCCGGGGAGCTCGGGCAAGGGACGTGGATGCTGCGTTCAGCAGAGGCTTGTTAGAGAGCAGAACTGGGCTCAGCAGCGTACCCCAGGCACGCGTGTCTTGCGCTTGCTCCTTCACGTCCACGTTTGCAGTGCGAGAGCGGGGTCGCAGGGGCTTTTCCATATTTGGAGCCCAAACTCCCCCAAAATACTACTTACTCAGTGTTTTCCAAACAAAGGCAAAGTAACTGTTGACAAAGAAAAATATAGTTAAGCCAGGAAGGACGGAGAGAAGCGTGCTGGTGGAGGAGGCTTCAGGAGGGGAATAGGCTGTGGGAAAGCTTTGCTTGCCCACAGAGGTGATAAAGGAAGAGCAACGCGGTTGGGAAGAGGAGAGTTTCCCAGCTGAGTCAGTGCGAAGGAAAGGACTGGCTTTGCGTTTGGTCATCTGCCAAACCAGAGCAGAGGTAGGAAAAGGCTACTTCCAAGACAAAGCCTTTCAGGTATGAGGTAAGAAAAGCAGCCAGGAAGGGACTGCTGGTAATCTTTTTGAGGATTTTGCTTTTTCTGCTGAACGTCGCAAACATTTGTTTTCAGTTAGTGGAGGGCACTGTATGGAAGGAGGGTTTGAGAGCGGTTTTGCCCTTGCGCAATGCTGGGACCTCAAGTGTTTTTCTTAACTCTGAAGATCTGTTTTCTGGCTGGCAGCAGATGAGCAGAGGTAATCTTTCCTTGTTCTATAGTTAAGGTTATTTGCAGATATTATTTAGTAAGGGATTTTTGTCATACTTACTACTAAGTATTTATAATTTAGATACATTTTTATTGCAGGGTAATAGGAGAAGTTCCAGCAATCGGAGCAGTTATTTTTACCTTAGTGTTGCCAAAACTTTGGAGCAGATCATATAACTTTAGCTATGAAGCACAACCCCCTTGAATGGCGTAGTAAAGTGGAAATTACCTTGTCATAGCTTTTTCTTACTACTTTTGTACTGCGGAAGGAAGGGCCTGGTAGCTGCATCGCACTCAGGAATAAGCATAGCAGCAACATGTCAAGAAACTTTTCAAAGTGCTGTCTTAGGATATCTGTAGAGAAAGAGAAAGACAGAAACACGTGAACAGAGCGGAAGGGTGTGCTGCTTCCAGTGGAAATATGAATTGCTCTGAATAAGACATTCTCCGTGATAACTCGTTCAGAGGCTTCAACAGGTAGTGAAGAATCGTTCTTGTCATAAATGGTTACGTATCCAGCAAGTAACTATTCGTCATCATCTGCTTCTGCTCTGCTTTCTACGCGCAAATCGCCGCCGGTGTCTCGGCGCTCTGCGTCTGCTGCTCCTGCGCTGTATCCAGCCCTGCGTTTTTAGTGGGTTTTGGATAAGCTTGTGAGCATGAGAGAAGAAAGCCACTGCCACCGAATATTCATCAACTCTGCCTTGGACAAACCTCCCGTTAGCATCAAATAAATTGATTACTTTGGATATCTAAACATACCTTAAAACTGAGTGTGTCCCTCTCGGATGGCCAGCGTTACGCGTGGGGTACGGATTGGTTTTTATTTGGGGGTATTTCGAAACCAATCCTTCCTGCAGCCTCCAAGCGCCGTGCTGGCACAGCCTGAGGCCAGCGCACGTGTGCCAAAGCATCTGTTCCGACCGTGCCCATGTGGGAGAACTCCTGGAGCGGCAGATGCTCACACGTGGCAGCGTTCACGAGAGGGATTGTTATATGGATGGGCCTTTCAAGCCGTCTCTGGCTAATGCTTGGATTTCGGTCCTCTGAGGGTCTCGGTTTGTACGAAATACTGATATTTATGTTCTCTTTCTATTAGCAGCTAAAATTCTGTGGTTCAAAACATGGAAAAATTCCCAACTGGTACTTACTTGCAGAGTTTCTGTTTATGAGAAGTGTGGAACGTTTTAGTTTAGTAAAATATCTTTATTTACAGAACAACTTTACAAAAATAATTTCAATAAAATTATTACAAAGTCAATTTACAATATAATACAGCTGCATTTTCTCCAAATGTAACATCAGATTATGATGGGGAACATTACTTTTATATGTTAGGTCAATCCATGGCATAAATAATGCTTTAAACAAGGAACTAGTTCTGTTATAGTCTACAAATTACTACCAACGATTAACAAACAACACGTTTCGTGGCTTATGTGGTCCCTCTGTACAATTCACGCCAGCGCTATGGAAACCGATGACCGGAGGAGCCTGGAAGGTGCGCAGCCTTACGTCTGCGCACGTGTTTGTTTCAGCAGGGATGCCAGGAGCGCCGCTCGGCTCCGAAACGTCCGCGGTGGCACTCGCTTCTGTACATCGGCAAACACTGCGCCAGAGAGACAGCAGTCGGCTGCCCTCGGGAACAGCTTTTCCCATGTCGTGCCTTGGTACGGGGTTTTTTCAGTGTTTTGCCAAAACAGCAGGCAGAGATCAAATCCCGTCTCCACAGTACGTAAACTTGCAGTTGGGAATTCGAGAGACGTGGGCTCCTACGGCTCTGTTCACTTGTACGTGGTGGCGTTCCGCTCTTCATGAAATACGTTCTCTGCTTCAGAAACTGCCTTGCCGGAATTTAAGAAACATACTGGGCTCCTCCGTGCGGCAAAACTTCTGTGACTCCCCACCCCACGACGTTGCCCCTGATACTGCACGCGTCTTCTCCGCTCTGCGCTGCTATCTCTTTGGCGCTGAGCACTCTGTCCCACAAGTTAAAGCCGGTTAATTTTCCGGAGAAGGCTAAAGCTTCGTCAAATCCACCTCCGACGCAGCAGCCGTTCTTTTCTTGACCAATCTGCAAAATCCCTCCGTCTGGAATGGTGTGAGCATCGGCGATGTCCGAGGCGGTGCCTGCGAGCTCTCCCTTCACCCACAGGGATGCAGATCCGTTCTCCGAGCTCCAGGCGCCACAGAGATGGATCCACTTCCCAGGAACAACTACGTTTTTGACAGCTAACTTGTGCTGGTCACCACCAACAACGAGCACTGCAGACTCCCAGCTGAGATAAAGCTGGATTTCGTATGGATTAAACTTGGTTCCGTAGGAGAAGACAACAGTTTTGTCCAGAGCCTCCGTCACCTTGATCCAGATACAAGCAGTAAAGGAGTGAAGGGTCATTCCAGCAGTTGGGTGAATGCTCCCAAATATCTTTTTCGAGCGCATGGGGAATAGAATTGCCGTTTCACACCCTGAAAAAGTCAGAAAGATTGTTAGGTAAATAAAAACGAGTCTGTTTGTATGTGCACGGTTAGGACCCTTGGCATATGCCGACTCCTGGGCTTCTCAAAGGGAGCCAAGAGCTCAGCTCAGCCGGTGGGATGCAGGAACAACCCACGGGATGCTTTGAAGAAGCCGTCGGATCTGACGGATGCATTTGCCAAGCGCTGTGGCAATGGGTCTAGGGGCTAATCAGGCTGCAGGGACAAGGCGCGGCTCTTCCCTCACTGCAAAAGCGTATTGCGCAGTCCTGTGCCGTGCAAAGTGACGTCGGGGTTTGGCGCTGCCCGTCTGCCCCGCTGCTTCCCTTGGGAAGCTGGGCTTCCCCGAGGGTCTGCGCGGGGCAGGTGCCTTCTGCTCCGACGTGCCTCCTAGGAGAGCTTCTCTTTGGCTGGGTCACCTAGAGAAATTACCACTCGGCATTGGGTCGTTACCTCGGGTAGTCCTCTCTCTGTTTCATTTAGGTCTTGTTTTTAGCCTCCGTGTTCTTTTTTCAGTACGGAGTGATGAAAACGGCAGCGCCAGGGTGAGGGGACGGGTTCGGGGATCCGTCAGACGGCAGGTTTGGGTACTGTGCCGCTCCCGGGATCGCGGCGTGAGGCCGCTGCTGCGGCTGGGGAACGGAGCCGCTGGGTCCGTGTGTCACCAGCAGTTCCCAGTGTCCTGCGCTTGTCCCGGGATAACTGCGCGGCAGAGGAGAAGGGGACAGGGGCTACGGAAAAGCAGGCGCAGGGAGCGTTGGCAGAAGCATCCCGAGATGGGTTCGTTTATTTGTTTATCGCAATGACTGCCTTTTCTGAGCCTGCCTTTAGGGCTGTTGGTCAGGAACTTTCCTGTGCGCCGGTTAAGCACGGGCGAGGTGTAAGACACCTGATGTTTTTAAAAAAGTTCGTCTCTCATCTCCAATTAATCCCTATGTCAATAACAGAAATCAGGTTAGTTAAAACCACCGACAGAAATTTATGAAACTTGGAAAAGTAACTGGTGGTCACTAAACCCAAGCCAGTTTTGGTATTCTATGTGCTGTTCCCTAGTCGTATATAACTTAATATTCTGAGGGACGTAGGGGAAAAAGCAGCCTCCTTCTGCAATTAAGCTGGTTGGTTTCCTGTTTAAACAAGCTCGAGGGTCTAAAATGCGGGTGGAAGTTTCTGCTGCAGTGAAAGAAGGACGCTTTGTGTCCTCCAGGGCTGCGGTGCTGGGTTATTTCACAGGCTGCTTCCTTTCAGCTTTGAGCGGATTTCACATCTCTTCCCTGGCCCTGTTGAGGAGGGGCAGGGAGCAACTGGTGGGGATACTCCTTAAAGTGCTACTTAGGAACGCTATTGTGAAAAAGCTTTTAATTAGCGAGCTTTCAGGCGTTATTATCAAGGCCTAAACAAAATTAAAAACAGCCTCACTGAAGAACAAAAAGTGTGATTAGAAAATCCCTTAAGAGTATGGCTGGCAGTAATTCAAGATGTGAGAAATTAAAGTCAGTTGCTAAAAATTCCCTTGAAAAAAAAAAATTGCCAGAGACAGACTCTGGAAGTACTTAAAATGTATCTTTTTAAATTAAAAAATAAGAGCATTTTATATAAAACCATGTAGGAGCTAGCAGATATAATCTGGATTTCCGCTGATGAGACTGAGATCCTTAATGCTGACGAAGTTTTTCACTCTCGCCTAGTGCACAGTAACTGACGGCGAGGCTGGCGTGGTACAGGAGAGAGACAAGGCATGAGGTCATGCTTTCTGGAAGGCAAGATTCACGTGTTTGGGGAAAAAAGGAATATGCTGCAACATCTACTCCCAGAACACCAATATTACTAAAGTGTTACGATAAGTAAAGGAGTAAAAAGCAGTTCACTTGTAAAGCTGGATCCGTGTCCTACGCGAAAGGGTAGGTTCGTGTGAGACCGTAAAACGCTTTGATGTAGACTATTGCTGTGTTGTGTTTGCATTGCAATGGGCTTGCGTGAGCTGTTGCCTTTGCTCGAGCGGTTACAAGAAGCGCTCCGTCTCGCTCGCGCGCGTGAGAGCTCGCGCTGGCGGTGATGCTCAGGGTCGCTGGCCAGGCTGGTGTAACTGCACCCCTACCTTCCAATTCACACACCCCCGCGGGATTCTGCGAGCGTAGGTTTCTGTGGGGTTTTTAGGCTGCAGTAACTCACGTTTGTGGAAAATGCAGTCGTTAAAGGCGTGTCAGCAGTTAGCAGACAGGCAGTGATAGCTCTCTGGTGGGCAGAGTTATAGGCAGTGGAGTTTTATCGTGCAGGTAGCAATTCTGCACGCGCACTTTAAATAGATGGGGGTCTGCTCTGCCATACCCGACTCGCTGTAGCTGCTTTTTAGGTGTCACGCTACAGCACAGAGAAAAGCTGAAATGAAATTTGAGATATGAGCTCATCTTTCCACGGCCACCTCGCTTGCTGACCAACACAAACATTTCGGAAGGGAAAAAAGAAAGAAACAACAATACCACAGCGTTACTAATTTTTCCGTGCTTGAGGAAACGTTCTGTCCTGACAGTGTCATGCAGTGAACGTGCCCTCCCTGCTGCGGGACGCGGGCTTAGCTGGTTGACATCAGCAGCGTGTCCTGGGATCTACCTCTGCTCTTGGGCAGTTGGAGTCGGTGAGACGGAGACAGCACGTGGTTTGGGAAGAGGAGGGAGCGGGTACATGCATGAAGAGAACAGGAGGGCTCAGTGATTAGTGCGTATGCGTAGGAGTTACCAGCTGGGAAGGTAAAAGGCGAGAGAACGTAATTTGTATGTTTAAAATATGTTTGCTGCTCTCTGGCAACCGTTTTGATCTGGGAGAGCATGCGGGAGGTGGGATCCTCGCTGGGTGGCTGCTTCGCCCTGTGTAAGGACTTTGATTAAACCCTTCTTTGATCCCACGTTTGAAAAGCTCAGCGCCCCTTTTTCGAGAACAGTTAATGGGTTTCCTCCCTGTGCGTACAGACTGCTCAAAGCTGCTGTGCTCTTCGGGGGGTTGCTTTGGAGTCCTACGCGGAGACAGGTGCTTAAGAGGAGGGTTTATAGGACGTCTGTTCGGACAGGCCCACCCAGAGAGCTCGCCGGTAAAGCACAGCGCACGTGGACTTACCTGCTGGCAGCAAGCGCTGAGCCGCCCATTTCTGCGACGCCTTCAGTTCAGCCCTGGTTTGCTGTAGCTCTTTCCACAGAGAGTTCAAAATGAGATTGTCTCCTCTGGCGGGGCTGGATTTATCCTGCTGAAGAGCCGTCTCCTGCGCCTCCGCCTCGGACCTCCGCAGCCAAGCGCTCTCCAGCCGGCCGAGCCTGCCGGACACGTTGCGGCTCAGCAGCAGAACGTGCTCGAGAACCTTTCCTTGCTCAGACTCGTGAAGCCTCTTGGCTGCTTCAGCTTGGTCGCAGTTCCTCGCAAGCGCCTGCTCTACCTGCGCCGCGATGCGGGAGGTGACTTTCTCGACCGCGGCGGCGAAGGTGCCGGCGAGGCTGGCGGTGAGCTGGCTCTGCTCTGCTCTCAGCGTCTGCAGGTCCCCCTTCAGCATCTCGTCCATCGCCTGCAGCATCATGTTCTCTTTCATCTGCGAGTTCTCGAGCATGATGAAGAGCTTGTCCCACTCGGTGTGCTCTCGCTGGCAGTCGCACGAAACAGCTGGAATGGAAGATACAGATGTTGCTATTCCTTTGTACTTACACTTTTAAACAGAAGGAGTCGTTGACAAAATCTGGCTCTGGGCAAGGCTTACGTGCTCCAGGCTGTCAGTGTGTTTCCCTCTATACCAAAACAGAAGAGTAAAGTAGCGTGTACTATAGCAATTCTAAAACTAAGTGTCATCGGCAGTCTTTCGCAGGAAAGCTGAAAAATAGAGTATAAAGCAAATTCCAAGGCACGCCATCCGAGTGCTTTAGCATTTGCTGTCCATAATAATCTACTGGTACAAGCGCGTGCTTCTTCCTCTGAAAAAATAAATTATGTTGGTAATAGTAACTGTTACAAGAGCTAGGCAGCAAAGAAGGCAATTCTGCACTTAACGCAAATTTAGTTTAAATCTACTTACTTTCCTCAGTACCAAGCACTGGACCTTCAATTTCGTTATCCAGATTCACATACATGAGATCATAGTCATCGTCTGCATCCAGAACAGAAACAGAAGCCCTGAAAACACAGAACAGCGTAAGCAGAGAAAGTATTTCTTGGGGCAGCATTCTCTAGCTGCTTCCCGAAAATAGCTGGGCTGTCTGGAGCGAAAGCCTGAGTCAGACTTGAGCAGAGACAAGACTGCGAGCGAGACGCAGCGAGCCCCTAATAAATGCTCGGAGCTCCTCGGCTTGAATGAATGAGCCGCGCTCGTGCCAGCGCTGTAATAAGAGCGCTCTGCCTGTTGGTTTTGGCCGAGAGGAGAAGGGGGCGTGCAGCTTGCTCAATCCCAGCCCTCCGGGTTCGCGCTGGGGCGAGATGTACTGGCTCCCGGAGGGGAAGGAACGGGGAAAGCTGCTCTTGCGAGCTGCCGCTTCCCCCCCGAGAGCCGATCGCTGTACGGTGCAGCCGTGCGAGGCTGAGAGCGGGGATGAAATCGCTTGGCCTGCGCCGCCTACGAGCGCTGGCTGCGTCGGTTGCGTTATTTCGTGTTCTTTGCGGAAAGGAAAGTGTTCTCCGCAAACTCATTTTGCAGTTGGTATGTGCCAGGGCTCTGGAGGGGATTGTTGGAAAAATAAACATACCTGGAGTTGCTTTGGATACACGTGTATGGTTTAGCCTAAATGTTGTAGCTTTTTTTCATAGTTATGTATAAAAACTTCTATTATATACTAGGAGTTTACTGCTTTAAGCAATAAAGGAGAACTCATAGAGACAGCTTGTTAGAGTTTTGCTTTTCTAGCCCTAATTACCAATAACAACATGATAACTCTGTGGGTAATACGTTGCTGCTAGTATCTTGTTTTGGGAGCATATAGATTAGCAGCTGCATGCTTAGAGTTGTTCCTGTTAACTCTGAAAAAACAAAACAAGGCACTCTTGGATTAGCCATTAATCTAGTGCTAAATATTGTTGTTATTGGTGTTAATCTGTTTTAAATTCTGGAGAGTTTATCGGTTCAATGGGCCATTAATTATTTCAGAGATGCATTGCTTAGGTGAGATTAGGGGTAATATGGTACAAATTATATATTGGCTATGAAATATTCAGAGAATAGCAAAAAAACCCCCCATAATTGCATCTGACTTGCCATCTGTGTTCCCTTTCCACCCGAGTCTCTGGTTTCGCCCCTTATCGCCGTACACGGGAGCGTGTTACGAGGGCCCTGGGTGCCTGTTCTCGCTCGTTCTGCCCCCGACACCCGGGCCACGAGCGGGGGGTGCGGCCGCACGAGGCGGCAGGGACGGTGTGCGTGGCCTCAAGCGTCGCCCGCTCCTGCGGCTCACTCCCCGGCGCCTCCGGGCTTGCTCCACACGCGCGGGGCAGCCCGCTGCTCCGGGAGCCTGGTGCTGCTGCACCAGCTGCCTCCCAGCACCCGGCCTCGTGCAAACCCGGGCTACCTGCGCGTTGGGCTGCTGGCCACGGCACGGGGCTGTTCCTATGGGCCACGCCGCCTCGCTGCTTCACCCTATGTGTACGTGGGCCTCCTGCCACCGCGGAGCTTCCAGCCGCTCTCCTGCGAGCGCAAGTAATAAATAGTAACGCCGAAGCAACGCATCAGAAACCTGCAGAGTTTGGTGAAGTAGAGGTGAACGTTTTGGGGAGGTATGTGCCTAACTTGAGTCATCCTGGGGAAAAAACCCTAGTCTTGGGGCATGGGCTTTTATCTTTGGATACGCAATTTGGAGCGAATGTCCAAACGCCGCTGTATAGCTTAGAGCTCCTTCTGTCCGTGTTACGTTTGCCGTGTGCTACCAGGCTCATTGGTTTTTGACGAGCTCTCTGGGCTGGGCAGAGCAGAGCCCGAGCACAAGGGACCTTTGCGATTCGTGGCCGGGGCACGGTGCTGGGCGGCCGGGCGGGCCGGCACCGTCGCGGCGCGCGGTTGTGGTTGCTCCAGCTGTACGTGCCTCTTCCCTGCCTGGTTCGCAGCCAGCGGTGCAAAGCCACCGAGTGTCCCCAACCCGTACGTTCGTCTCCGCCTGAATTGCGTAATTCCCGGTGTGTGGTCTGCTTGGAAAGTCTGAGCAACTCGGATCTGGAAAGTATCGGGGTTAAGGGTGGTAGGGGAAGGAAGAGGGAAAGGAGGTAATTAAGGAGCTGAGTATAATGTTTTTCCGTCCTCAGACAACAAACGTGCTTTTCGGGCTCTTAGTTTAGACTGAGACAGACGAAGCAAGATGGAAAAAAGTGAATTGCTTGGGAACAGGCACAGCATCGCCTCTGACGGCCCGAGCTCTGAGAATGGAAAGGCTGGTGAGCCGCGTGCGCGTAAACCCCTCAGAAGCGGAACAGGTCTGACAAACCAGTGGCAAGGGGTACTCGGAGCTAACGCGAAACACGGAAATACAAGAAAACAGTGAACTGGGTTGTGCTTTGTGACCTTTCTTAAGTTCTGTGAAGAACAGTCACAAACTGTGATGTCTGCTTGGATTGTTTACTAGTTTGTATAGACAGATCATTCAATTAAAAGCCATTCCGTGTCAGTGAGGTCATTTAAATATCACTCCAAAGTGATGAGGTTGCTTCTAATTTGCCTTCGCTTTTCATTTATCTTGGGTAGTGAATATAAACGCAGTAAGGTTGCTGTACGGTAACTGGAAGATCTTGCCCAAATTTGCATTTGTACAAAGTGTTTTTGTTCAGAGAAGCTTCATGGCTGCAGTCCATCGTGTTGTGTCAAATTGCATCACTCCTGTAATACATCCGATACTTAAAACGCTCGTTTTCTCAGATGAAATAATTACTCTTACTTTCCAGCTGCCTTCCGACCTGTGACACCCCAGCTTAGGCAATAGCACGTCTCAGGTTAGTGGCTGTCTTTCCTCGCTTAAAGTCGCTAGTTTTGGTTCGTCTCTGCTGAATTCCTTCCTCTACGCTTTGTGAGCTGAGATTAATTTTGCCAGGGACACGGGAATTTCATCTTTTGCAATTGTTACCGTTGCTGAAATTCGGCTGGAGCTTAAGGGCTCTGCTCCATCTGGGCAGAAGACTTCCAGTGGAAACTAAACGTGTGCAAGTGCAAAGAAAGGACTTATTCCTGTGAGCACTAAATTATCCAGAGAAGAAAATAATTTTTGGTGTATTCGGTTACAAAATTGTTCAATTTCAAACTCAGACGCGAGTCTAGAAAAGTCCAAGTAAATGCATCCTCTCACCATTTTAGTTCTAACTTTGGGTGAACTGGCGCTTTCATGAATCCCATGGTACGTCGGGGACATTCGTAAAAAAGCGACACTTTTTTTACACTCGCTTGTAACATCGGGAAGAGGTTTGCACAAAGAATGTGGCTAGAAAACGGCCAGCACCGAACAGCTTGCCTAATCTGCTTAGGGTAGTTAGTCTGCAAACATCTTGCCTTTGCAACTGGCCTTTGTGCTTTATATAGAGAACAGAACAAGACCGCAGTTCGGCACGTCGCCGGGGCCAGAGGCGGGGTCTGAACCCTGCCTTTCGCACGGCGGCGGCTGTACGGAGGGCTCGGAGCTGCCTCCGGGGAGAAGCCGCCGATCCCGCGCGCGGCGTAAACGCTTCGGGATAGGACGCGGGCGCGGGGCTGGCTGGAGGGCGCGGAGGCACTGCTCCGGCACGAGGGACCCCTCGGGGATCGCTGCAAGCCCTCTGAACCTGCAATGAATTACGCGTTAGTTACTCGGCTCAGAGGTGATGTTGCAAGACCTAACAGCGTCTGGGGGTGCGTTTTCGGTATCTGGCAAGAGCACGATGCGGTCCGGTCTGAACCCACGTGTCCTTTTTCTACCCTCCGTGAAGCGACCTGCTTATCTTCCAAAATTATAAGGCTCAGATTTAAATGGGAGAAAAAGCAGCAGGCCAGAGAGCTCGTTCCTATTGGAAACCAAATCCAAGGAGACCTTAAGGACTTTCAAGGGTTTACAGAAAGGAGCCATACTACATTGCAATGGGCAGATGTTTTCCATATGTTGCTCAAGTGAAACTTAAATATATTGAGGCAGGCATGTACAGCGATGTGAAGTTATATGTTTTGGTATGAGCCTGGGCTTCAAATTGAATTATGCACAGACATCTTAAGAAAATGTGTGAGAGAGGGTTTTGCATATCTTTGTCTGTCTGCCGTTGACTCTCTCTGGCTCCTTTCTATTCCTGGAAATGGCATCCTTAACTATTTATGTTCAAATTTACTGTCATGCATATTTAGTCCTCTTAATAACCAGCTATTCTTTCCATATGCTGCTTATTTAATTTGAAAGTCTGAATCTCAACAAAGGAGAAATATAGCTTTTATGTGCTTTCTAGCCTTCTTTTTTCTTGTTTTTTCTTTTTTTTTTTTTGGTTAATTTAAATCACGCTTAGTTCAGTCTAGGACTCAACAGAGTATCATCCACATCTGAAAGCTCATTAAGCAGCCTTCTCATGATACTGAAATGAGAATGAAAATGGTCATTAATAGGGTTTTCTTTTTTTTTTTTTTTTTTAACACCTACGTTGTTATACCTGCAATGATTTGTTCTATTTAGGTTATTTATTGGGCTTCTTGGCCCACTATATTTTTTTCTACAATGGGTTTTACGCCTCCCTGGTTTTGTACGGATGATTCTTAAGAACTGGTGCCCCCAGGAGTGTGCTGATTTTCCAGGGCTCTCCCCGGCTGCAGGGTGCTGAGCGACGGTAAGTCACCGGCCTCTCGTCTGCTCTGTCCTCAGGGAACGCGCTGCTGCTCCGCGTCCTGCCTGCTCTGTACGAGAAGCGACCGCGGCCGATCGACCTCCGTCTCCGGGAGCTGGTGGCACTGATGGCGCAGCTGGAGCAAGCCGAGCAGCACCACCTCCTCAGGCTCTGCCAGATCGTGGCGAGGAAGAGGGAACTGGGGGTAAAACCGGGGTTGGAATATCTTGCTGCTAAACCCTGCACCTCCTTTTGGGGGAGTTTATTTGTTTCAGATGGCTTGGCAAGGTCTGTCTGCTCGCTGCTCTCCGAGCAGTAAGGAGTCCCGCAATGTGCATGACAGCGCTTTCCTGCGCTAAATCCCCGTGAATTCTTTAATTCCATTCCAAATTCTCCGTCTAATCATAAAGAGAACATAACAATGACTCTGCTGGACCAAAAAGGTTGCGTTAAACCAGAACTGGTTTCAACTTTTTTGGCTCTTCCTCTGTCAGCAGAGTACGAATTCCCATTAACTGTGCTTCTGTTAGAATGTATGAACTATATTAAATTACATATCAAGGAAAATTAAAGTAAGTTAGGAATTGATGAGAAGTGAGCTGGGGATTAATTATCGAAGGCAAAATATGTCATGCTTTGGAAACCGCATGTCCTTGACAGCACCCAGCGCGCTAGAACGAGGCACAAAGCTACCTGCTTTGTGGATTTATGAGACTCGTAAAACCTTTGGAAAAGAAGAATTAACAGTAGTTAGTATCTTCCCCCCGGCAGCCAAGGAAGCTTCACCCTAATACGCAGCCCCAGATGAAACGGAGCTCCTTTCGGAAGCGAGGGACGTGCCGGCCGGAGGGGACCGGGCTGCACCGGGGCTCCGTGCCGGAGCCGACGTGTCTGAAGCGCCTTTGTGTTACCATTATGACTATCACTACCGTTTATTACCGCTAACAATCCAGTCAGCCACACACGTGCAGTATTTTGCCAGAGCGACAGGTACCGACTTGCTAAAACTGATAATCCTCAAAAAAATAAGAGAAGAACAGGTCGTTTGATGCCCCATTGCTGTGTTGAAACGTCTTTTACGCCGACGCGACAGTTTCACTGAACCAGAGGTGTGTTAGTGCACGTGTGTTTATGCGAAAAATAATCATTTGGTGAATAGCTGTATATGCTGTATCCTCTTTGTAAGATGATTTTAAGGGCTACACCCTCAGCCTCTTGGAAATTGTGTTGTTGCGAGAAATGACAACTTGCCTGCAGCATTTTTTTGCGCGGTGAGGATCTGCCTCTTATTTTTCCCTCTGTTCCAGCTATTAACCTTGTCACGTTACTTAGTTTCCTGTGGAAACCAAAAATTTCTACTAGTACTTTAATTTACTGTATCATTGGGGAAGGCTAAGGCCTATGTTGTTTTAATCAAAAAAGTATAGGACTGGCCCAGAGCAAGGGAAATAGTTGGCGAGCGATTTTTTTTTTTTTTTGTCTTTTTTTAACAATTAGGCATTTCCTTACTTCTATATGCATAACTGCAATACTTCAAGGCTACGGCTTACCCTTATTCCATATGTTGAGCTGAACTTCGGTTGACCTCAGCAATAGCTCTGTGCAAAGGTCAGCAAGGGTGGAAAACTATCTTACTAAACCACAGTGTTTTATTTTTATCGCTCCGATGGACAGTACCTTTTTTGGTTAGGTGTGTTCACAATTATATTCATAATACGCTTCTGTCTGATTTTTTAATAGGTGCTGAAAGAGTGTATTCCGCTTCTGTTGGGACACTTGAGAGACCCTAACCATAGCGACATGGTTCTAAACATACTTACAGAAATATCCAGCTATGAACCAACAGCTTTAGCCGCTTTCCTTCTGATGCTGAAAGAGATTGGTGAGAGCTTTCCAAGTTTGATTGGGCAGACGGCAAAGATCTTTGGGGCTGTTGGACATATTGATGAGGTAAGCTTAAAAACAAAAGTTGGTTGGTTTGGGGGTTGGATTTTTGGGTTTTGGTTGGTTTTTTTTCTAAATCTTGTATGAAGTAATACATCTGAGTATTCCTTTCTTCACAAGCAACCACGCTGCCCCACCAGAACATATTCCTGGTCCTAAGACCACGACAGGCCTGGACTGCAGTACCACCAGCGTGGCTAGGAGAGCGAGTACCACAAAATCAGATGGGGTATCTCAGCGACTGAGGCTGCCCTTCGATCTCCTAACCAGGGAGCAGCCACGTAGGAAAGGGTCTCTGCAGAAATGGGGTTTAGGTTAGTGGGAAAGAACTTCCTGGAGGAGATTAATGAGCATGAAAAAGATAAATATTTAAATTCTCATAACTGTAAAGATAAATACATAAATTATTATTATTTACTGTGTATCTGATCTGTGCACATATATGTTTATATGACTTGTCTTTTTATGGAACGGCTACAACTCCTATTTGACAAAAGCACATAATTGTCGTTACTCCAGGGGCTCAGCTCAGTTAGGCTGCAGTGGACCTAGATGTGAAGCGAAAGGCAGAGAAAAGGAAAAAAATATTTTGCACACCCGTTGTATGACACCGTATTTTCGGTGCACACAGCCTTCAGGAATGTTGTACTCGCGCAGTGAAACGGGAACTTCCTCGCATGGTGTAACCCAGATATTGGGGCTTTGTAGCTGTAGTTAATTGGATACTTCAGACAAATCTTTATAATGAAAATGCTCGGTGATGATGCTGGGCTCCAGCCTCACCGCAGGGACATCTTCACCGTTAACTTGGTTTGGGGTCTGACCCAATGGGAACATGATGCCTAAAAAGGATTTATGCTGACAAACCCCTAAAAATTATGGGAGTTTCAGGGCAGCGTGATGAATTTGCACTGAAGGTTTTGCTTTCGTCGTAAACGTGCAGTCGGGATGCGGGAGCGATGTTCACCTAATCCAGGTGCCACGAACAGACCCAAGCACAGCGTGTGCAGGGACCACCGGGCAGCTCTCAGGCCCCAGAGCCCTCTGCCCTCCCCAAAATACCAGCTCTGACGAGCAGCCCAAAGATCCCCGCATCCCCAGCGGCGAGGGATGCTGCTGGTGGAGACCCGATGTTAGCCCCGTCCCGCTGGGACTGGGAAGTGCCTTAGACCCCGATGAGACCCGTCTGACCCTGCTGCTACCCCCAGCTCCCGAAAATGCAGCCTGGAGGAGATTACCACCACGAGCTTGTAAACTGCCTGATTGCTCAAGACCTTGGGTGTCCTGAGGACACCAAACTGGTCAGACTTATTGATGACACATCGTGATTTTTAATGAGATTTTATTTTCCTTCCCAGCTGTGAGCTTATGTGTCTTTCACCGCTGTTAACAGGCATTTTCCTTCCACCTCAGATCACGGTTCTGTAAAGGCAAAAATAATGTTCTGCTGAATTCAAAAGGTTTCTGGCAAATAATTCAAATTTTTATGGCTGTGACAAAACTCGATTACATGGCAGAAAATGAATGGTATGTAATAAATCTACCCATTTGCTGAAGTGTGGCACTGATGCCTGCCATACGGTAACTTGGATAATTTATTTCAGCAAAGACCTGAATCCCGCAGTTTCCGTGGCCTTTCAGTGATCCTTGAGGCAAAACTTGCACGAAGCCAACTGGAGCTGGGCTACGTGAAGGCTAGAGATTTCACTGTAGGCTTTGCCTTCCTAAATCAGACCTTTTGGTCGTCCTTCCTTTGGCCCCGCTGGAGGCCACTTCGGAGGGCGGAAGGGGGAAAAGTGGCATCGTTTTGCTGTGCGGCGAAAAATCCTCCACGTGTTCATCTTGTACCTTTAAGATGACAGTTCTATTTGCAGTCCTTTAGATACAGATAACGAGGTGCTCTCATCAATGATACCGGTCATCGGAGAATCTCCGGAGAGACTTTTCTCTCCTGAGAAAATAGTATCTTTTGGCCCCTAACCAGAATTTCTCCCTGAAATCTCGGGTGTGGGCGTTGTTGGGGGGTTAGGCTCTGCGCCCTGTACCGCAGCTCGCCGGCAGCTCTCGGGGCGTTCGGGCAACAGCCCTGCTCGATGTTGAAGGACCGGCGGTGCAACGTGAAGCCCATCGCCTACGCCGGCGTGGGCACGTCGGGCAAACCCATCGTAGGGCGTCAGGGCGTGTTATGCCCCGTTACGCGTCACTGAAGGTAAAAACAAGACACGTGAGAAACGCAGGGAAGTTAAAGGGGCAATTTTGCTTTGCACACCCGTTGTAATGATTCGGGGTTGTCTCGGTAATACTCTTGGATGAGACAGTTGCGCTAATTTAAGTGGATGCGGGGGAGCCTGGTGGGAGGCAGGGAGAAGAAGGGTCGGGGGCAGCCCCTCCGTGCTCCCCTTCGCCGGCACGAAGGGATGTCGTGCGAGTCGTCTTTCCCTTGCTGCAACAAGGCCAATCCTTTCTCCTTCGGCACTTAGTTTTGAGCGTGTGTTGGCCGGGCGGCGGGTGTCTGATCGCACAGGGAGACCCTACACTTGCTGTTTCTGCTGATCTTGAGCTTTATATTCATTTAAAATGCAATTTATCTTGTAAGAATCAAAACCAGATTTGGTTTGGCTTTGTAAATCTTATTTTGGGGGGGAGAAACCAAAATCACATTGAAGACTGTGAGCCAAATGAAGTTTCTTGTTCTCTCCTTGTTTACTTACATCACCCCGGCAAAATTTACCTTCTTAAGAACTGCAGCTGACCACATTTAGTTCTGCATTTAGTACTTAAGAGTCAACATCTCCTAGAAGCTTTACATCTTATAACCAGCTAATCCTCAAATGAGCACAGCTGGGATCAGAATTTGAGGATTTAATTTGGATTCTGTGTTTTAGCGTGTCGAACCAGCTCTTCCCCTGTGAGTGTCTGAGGCCCCTTTTCTGCTCTGTTCTGCTACGTAGGAGGGACTGAATTTATTTTGCCTTTTGCTTTTGCCTTTTGCTGTTGTTACGGTTTTATGCCAATACCAAGACCAAGCAAGGAACCAACTGGACATGTTGTATTTCATATATTGTTGGAAATTATAGACTACAGCAAAGTTTACAAAGAAATGATTTCCGGAACATTTTCTCCTTATATTTTTTAACCTGTTGGTTTGTGTGGATACACGTAGCTACCAAGTGTTACGCACGCGGCCTGGGCCAGCCCACGTTGAATAATTGATCTCCAATCTCTCCCCTGCAAGTGTCGAGTAACTGGCATCACGTCCCATGGGACGTGTCGTATTTTTCTAAGAAGCTGCAAGGTGCTGACGGAGCAGCAGGCTGCGTTCCAGCCCGCCCCGCCGCCACGAGCGCTGATGTCTGCAGACATGGCACGCTTTCCCTTTGCTCGTGGTGGGCTCCGCTTTAGTGACACCCGGGAGACCTTTCACTAGATACTCAAAAACACTGATAGAAGCAACGCGCGAAGGGTGGCAGAGGTGAACTTTCCAACGTGAGACGAATGGCTCCTCTCCTCTCTTGTTTTGCTTTCTAAAGATAGGAAGCATGAATAATTCTGAATTATGGAAGATAGAATCATAGAATCGTTTTGGTTGGAAGAGACCTCCAAGACCATCGAGTCCAACCGCTAACCCAGCACTGCCAAGGCCACCACTAACCCATGTCCCCAAGCGCCACATCTACACGGCTTTTCAATCCCCCCAGGGATGGGGACTCCCCCACTGCCCTGGGCAGCCTGTGCCAGGGCCTGACAGCCCTTTCGGGGAAGAAATGGTTCCCAAGATCCAACCTAAACCTCCCCTGGCGCAACTTGAGGCCGTTTCCTCTTGTCCTGTCGCCTGTTCCTTGGGAGAAGAGACTGACCCCCACCTCTCTACAACCTCCTTTCAGGAGATCTGCCCGGATTGAAATGTCTGAGTAGTTACCAGTGCTCCAGTGACCTGATTTTGCTTCTGCAATCACATTTGAGCCATATCGGTCTGTGAGGCTCCTGATGTCGGTGCCAGGCTTGCACAACGCTGTCACCTGGGCACAGGTTCCTCGCCCTGTGAAACCTCACCACTGGATCTTCTCTGGAGGTTGTCGTCCCCACTCTGTCCTCTCTCCTCTGTGCTGGGTGGAGGAGCCGGGGTGGCAGAAAAAGGCTCTCGACGCCATGCCCCACGCCAGGGAGAACATCTTGGTGGGAAAACAGAGGCAAGCTTTCCAGGTGAGGAGAGGTCCAAGCATGATACGGAGGAGCTTTGGGGCAGCCTGAGGAGCAAGCAGGTCTCGGGCACTGCCTGCAGTGCCCCGGTGCCCCAGCCCTGCCCGTGAGCAGTCTGGCAGCTGCCCGCCAGCTTCTCGGCTGGAAGACCTGGTGCCTCCTGCCTTTCCCCGGTGAGGAGCCGTGCGTCCTTGTCACCGTTGCTTTCGAAGGGCTTGGATGTGCTTCTGGCAGCGCCACGCTGCTGCTTCGGTTGTTCCCTCTGGTGTGAGTGGTGCAGAAAGAGCCTTAACCTGCGCTCGGGTGACGGCTGGGCGCTGCGTGCGGGAGCCAAGGCGAGTCACCATTTTGGGTGCAAAACTTACGCTAGAGTTGCTGGAGGGGACTTAAAGTTTCCCATTTTCTCCTTGCGAATACTCCTGTTCCGTGGGGCTTTTGCCTCTCTGGGGATGCGGGCTGCAGTCTGCTGCCCCGCACCGCCCGGGCGTTTCCACGTAGCACGTTCCCTCTTCCTTCACAGACATCGTAACTGATGGTCTTTCTCTCACCTCCCCCTTGGGAGTTTTGGCTCTTTACGCTAAGGATTTTTTATTTTGTTTCAGGGAACCCGAGTGCTTTGTGGCCCACAGTTTTGGGGGGGTACGAGGACCTACTTTGGTTTGTTGGTCCACAATTGCCTGGGGTTGCATCAGATGTGGTGACCAAAGGGTCCTTGTGCTCTTGTGTGTTTAGTAACACAGTGCATCTCTCATAATCCTCCTTTTCCCCTTTAAAGGTTTCGTTTGCTTTACTCGGACGGTTCCTTGCACGGATTTTGCCCCCCCTCCCTGTTGTGACCCAAGAGACGGGTCGTGTCTCTGGATGCTCCCATGCAGATCAGGCTTCTTGAAAGGAAAAAAGAATGCCGTGGATTTCTCTGATGTATGGGGCATCGCTCACTGCGACGCAGACGATCAGCCTGCGATAAAATAAGCAGAAACACATCTGGTGTCATAAAAGCTGGACAGATCTTAAAGGCTCGGTATATAACAACGAGAGCACCCACAAGAAAGAATTAAAATATTACCCTGATCTATAAGCGTAACTGCCAAGTTACAGGCATTACCGCAGCCAGTTAATTCATTTAGGTCAGGTCCAAACGTGCAAGCAGCACAACGGTCCCTGCAGCCACCGCGCTGCTGCTGGTCCTGTCTCGCAGCCCACCGTGGCGATGCCTTCCCGAAAGCCTCTGGTGTCACTTCTCCCCCTCCTCCCTGTCCCCCACGGAGCCGCGTTACGCGTCTGCGGCTAGCTCTTACGTACAGACGTGAATCAGCATCAGCATCCCCTTCCCGGCCGAGCAAAACAGGCGGGAAATGAAACAGCAATGGTCGTGTTGGAATTGTGTTGAGTGATATTTTATTTCACTGGGAGGTTTACTTGGGGAAAAGAGGCGGCCAGGATTGAGGCTTGGCCCTTTATGGTACAGAGTGCAGGTAGGAGCAGAAAATCCTTCCTGCCGCCTTCTGGAAGGAGCCTCTCGTGCTCTCGCTGACCTGCGCTCTCCACCTCGGCAGTTCAGGCGGACCCCTGGAGAGATGAGAGGTTTGGCTGAAGAGAGATGCCTTTATTTTAAAGGCTGCCCTCCTGTTTATACACACCACTTCTGTCGATGTCAGCGACGGTCTCATGGGCGAAGCTGAAATCAGAACTTGTCCCTTAACCGTAAATTTGTGCAAAGCAAAACACCATCTTGGGGCATAGGTCAATCGAACATTTTGATATTTTTTTTTTTCACCAATAACTGTATGTTTTGAACCAACTGGAAATCAGAGTTACTTCTGAAAGCTTTGTTACCTCTTTTTGTAATCTCCTGAGCCTGATTTTAAGATAAAGCAAAATACTTTGCCACACTTCATCGCTTGTACTTTAGATCTTCACCTACTGGCAGATGTAATGCCATAAAATGCAAGGGATGCTTATGAAAAAAGTACAGAAATATATAAAATAAGCATTGTTAAAATAACATCCAAATAGGCTTTCTGAAAATTTTTGGATAAAAAATGTGGCAGGGATAATGACTGCTTTCATGTTGAGCTATTTTGCTGTAATTTTGTTTTGTATAACAGTTCCATATTATATTACTCAGTAGAGTTTATTGTTCTTTTACCTCACTGCAGGCGAGTAGCAGCCTTTCAGCATGGCTGGAGACACTCCAGCTGGATCAAAGTGACACGAAAACGGTCAAACTCTTCCAGTTACGTCTGCTGCGCAGTTTGTTTAGGAAACAAAAATGTGTTTTAAATGTTAATTGAGCCTGTGTTTATCTCTTGGAGGGAGGATCATCTTCCAAATAAACTAGTGAATGTGTACCGAAAAGTCAACCTCTTTCAAGCCATTGAGGAAAAAGCTCATTCCGTCACAGCATCCCAGCCCATCCGAGGATGTAGCCGTCGTTTTTCCCCATATGGCTGAAGGGAAGCAATTTGTCTGATACGCTTTTCCCATTTATCTCTGTCATGGCGCCGTGTAGCAGATCCTCTTCTGTTTGAAATAAGTTGACTTTTTCTTCAAAAAATGTCTCGCTTGTGATGCTCGGGCCGTGCTCTGCCAAAGCCCCCTGTGTATTTTTATGGCCCAGCTGTACTTGGAATCAAACTTCCAGCAATTTTTCTCTCCTGTTACACGGTCCCAGAAGAGAAGAGGTAATAACGGCATTGCCCCGCAGTTTGGGGATGTGTATGGCACACGGCTTCCCCTCCTTTTCTCCCAACCCTTGGGAAGAAGAGGATTTTTTGTTTTCCTAAAGTGCCTTTGCTTGCGTTGCAGCACAGGCTCGAAAAGCAAAATATTTCCCACTTTCTGTAACAATCTGCTGAGCACCAAGTGGGTTTCACTCTGTGGAGCCGTACCCGCTTACCCGCTGGCGGATCTGACGTGAGCTCCTCGGTTAATTGCTCCTTTCTCTGCCACTTTTCCCACTTAGATACTTTCAGGACTGTGGAACCCAACACATTTAGGACAATTATAACAAAACAGAAGAACCCTAATGCGTTTCTTCACCTTTGGGGTTTCTGTTTTAGTATGTGAATTTGCACACGTACACGCGGAAATAGTTGGAACTGGAATCGTGCGCCCTTGCCAAGCAGAGATGATAAAGTATCTTTGCTAGAAAATATTTGCATGTTTAATATTATGATCTGAAACAGCCCCTTTAATCCTAATTTGTGGGGGATGTGATCTCGCCGATAAATTGGCGCGATCACATCCCCCTGATAAATCGGCTAGCGAAACTTTGGCTACCCGGGGCGTATCAGGCTTCAGTGCGTTGGCAGTGATTGATCCCGCTGCCAGACAGCGCCTTATCGCGTGCCGCGAGATCTTAAACGCAATCTCATTTTAAACTTCTCTTTGTTGCCGCGTTAGTCACGGGTCTAATCCGAGCGTTGCTCCTAAATGAATTACTATGAAAGGAGAGAAGCCCTGTGATTTACGAGGTACTTTAACCTCTCGCTGTTAGCCAGGAGAGGTGCTGATAGTCCCCCCGCTCCTCTGCCGACGCCGTGCCGGAGGAGTCCCGCTCGGTCTGGGTAGCGCCGGTGACGACGGGCTCGTAGGTGACACTGCTAAATAGAGCAAATCAGCAACACCCAAGAGGTCCCGAAAGGCAGCCGTGACTGGGAAACGTTTTATGGTCTGAAAAATAGATATTCCCTCCCGGCAGCGTATTTGTAGCAGCTCATGGCACACGCAGAATTCACTGCGATTGCCCGGTAACACTTGATTATTTGCAGTTACGGAGCGGAGAGTAACACGGACGAAGCAAAAATCTGGACGTTAGCCCACGAACACAGCGAGGCTGTAACGAAGACGCAAACCCGCAGTCGGTTACGGGTCGCGCAGCGCCACAAACCAGCGCAGACCTGAGCCGCGGGGTCTGTCGAGCTGAGGTCTGCCGGCAGGTTGGAACGCCTTCGTGTCCGTGCTAATGCCTCCGCGAGCTCCACGTGCGACAGGTCGGGTACGGACACGAGGAAGAAGACCCTGGGGGAGAAGACCCCGTGAACCGGAGCAGCGTGCGTGAGCGCTTGGCCCCTTGCAAGAGAGTTTGCCTGCCGCAAACAGCACGGAATGCAGCAAAAAAGGGGCACAGAAAGTGGGTACGGGGAGGTAAAGTAGCTTGGCCAGGCTGATAAGGCTTGTGCAAGATGAAAGGGGAGGTAGGTGCGCTGCTGGTGCTCTGATCGCTGAGCCAGGCTCGTCTACCACCCTAGAGCAAGGCAGGGCCCTTCAAAGGGGCTTTAGGGACCCTGGCTCCAGGCCTGAGGAGGAGAGGAGGTGTACTGAAGCTAGGCCGGGTTAGGTAGTACCAAGAGGAATAAACGTAACGTCAGTAGTACACAAAAACAAACCGCGTTTGAGGCAGTTGCCTTTTTGTTAGTTATCGTGGGGTAGCCGCTATTCCCCAGTGACAATGTTTTAATCAGCAGCGTGCACACAAACCTCCCTCGTGCAAGCAAACAGCGAATTAATTTGTTTAAAACTGTTCTTATCTCCTCCTGTCTTCTAGGAGCGAGCCAGAATATGCCTGATGTATTTGGTGAACCAGCTGGCCAACATGGAGCACTCGTTTCACCATATCCTTTTGCTGGAAATTAAGAGTCTCACTGACGCCTTCTCGAGCATCTTGGGCGCCCAGAGCAGAGATATCTACCGCATGAGCAACAGTTTCACTGCCATAGCCAAGCTCCTCGGCCGGCAGCTAGAGAACGACAACGTGGCAGGAGCCAGGTAAAGCCAGTTGTTGTTCGATAAAGCCACGGCCATCTCCATGGCTGCGTGAGCCAGTATAAATTTGTATTCAATATATTCAAGTTGCGATAAATGAACAATCAGCTGAAAGTAAGGTGCGCTGCAGTTCCTACAAGCTGCTACGTTGCCGTTTTCATACTGATCTTGATACCCCTCCCGTATCGTTCCAGTACATACTCACTCAGCCATGGGGTTGTGTCATTTGTAGGGGCAGGTAAGCGCACAAACCAGCTTACAGACACCCGATGGGCAGCATCCCTACTCGCAGAAGTAACTTGAGGTAGGCGTTTCAAATGCCAGCATCAGGCACTGAACTGACGATGATTGACACCGATTGACTGACCCCGAAGCAGGAATCTGTAATTACAGGGTGGCAGCGGGAGCTGTAGGTGCCTTCAGACACCGGCTTTGTGCTGCCCGGCAGAATGACCTCTGAACGTCCCACGACACAAGTCGCTTCGTTTGGCCCTGATGAATGAAGAAGCTGTTCAAGTTTTAGCACTTAAAGAACAGGAAGAAAGCCACGTCTCAGATAAGTAGACTAAGGCAATCTGAAAAGCTTCAGTTAAAAATAAGTCAGTGAGGCCAGGCTGCACAATTATCGGTGCGTTTATGCTAGAAGATAACCACCGAAGCTGATGAGAACAATGACTGGCGTAGCTCCCCGACAAAGGTTTGCTAAAAAAAGCCTGAAAAACATTTCTCAAGCTTGTACAAGAAGATGTTCTGCTCACTCAGCTTCTTTTAAATGCGTATCCTAAGGTTAAAGCAGCGGGAGCGTTGCTGCATTCGTCACGGTAAGAATATAAGTGTTACTTAAATATACGGTGGCAGTCGCTTTTAATTAGGGAGAGGCTTATAACTGGCATTGTGTGTACTGAAATAGGTCAAGAGGGCACAAAGGAATAGTAATTCTTTGAAAAAATTTAACACAGATGTCAGAAAACTCATAACCGTGAAGGATAGCCTTGGAGACAGACTTGTGGAGTTGGAGCCAAAACATTGAGGTCATTCGAGAAACAATTAATGGGTGTCCTGGAGAGAGTCAGAAATGCGAAAGGAGAGGAACCCCGATATAGTCCCTCGTTTTACAACAAGGCTGTAGGAAACCTCCGGACTTCACCTGGTGGCAGAAACCTCCGCTGAAATGGAGCCCTCGGCGCTCGTTTTACAGAAAGTTTCATGGAAGCGAGTGAAAAAGCCGAAGTGGCGATAGCCAAGTGAGCACGAAATGACGTCCGCGTCTTCCAGACTAGTCAAGTTCAAGTGTGAAGAAGCGTATGCCAGGTGTCACTCAGCGCAGGGGACCAGGAGGATGGCAGTTTTCTGGGAACTGCGGGGAAGCAGGACAGGAACCGAGGCTTCAGCGATAATTATTCACACAGCCCATCGTGGTCCCTTGATTTATGGTAGCAGAATTACTTTATTTGCTAAAATGTTGTGATATTCCTATTCCTTATCTCTGGTGCTTAACATTTATCTCTAGAGCTGGTAAAAAACAGTAAAAAAAAAAAAACAAGAAAAGGTTTTCATTAAAATGTTGTTGCTGTGTTTCCCCATTTCTCTCTCAAATTCCCCTTTGTTAGGGACTTGCTTTGCTGTGGAGTAGAAGCTGCTTCATCCGCGTGAGTGTGGTTACAGGTGCAAAATACTGCCTGGGTGGAGAGTCTGGGGGAGGAAACGATAATATTTTTCAGTGGATTTTTCAGAAAACATCCTTATTTTCCTTCAGGAAAACACCTCTACTGATTGTACTGAGCGTGAAAGGAAAAGGCTTTGGTTGGTTGCTTGTTTAAGTTGATTTGCTTGAACCCAGCCCTGCATATAAGTGAACGAAAATGTAGTTGCTGTCTTGGGAGGGCGAGAGTTGCCCCGGGGTCGGGGAAAGGCCCCCGCCTTATCCCGGGGCTGCCGGGGAGCTGCTCAGAGCTTGCTCTGCTTTAGGAGCTTGGCCTTACGTCTGCAGCGGAAGGAACTTAAAATAGACATTCCTCCGCGCTCTCTGTTTTGTCGTTCTCCGTTTTTAACCTTTCTGTGGATAAATCGCTGCTTTTATGAGACAGGAGGGTCCCTGTGATGCGGCCGCGCTCCCGGGACGTGTCTGCTGCGGCGGGGTCTGCCTCGCACACAGCTGTCTCGAGCCCCTGGCAGGGCCTGGACCCTTTCAAACAAACCTCTCTGAAATTATTTCTTGTTCTCCACTGCTGCTTGCTTTTTATTTTATTTTATTTTATTTTATTTTATTTTATTTTATTTATTTTATTTTTATTCCCCCTCCTAATCCTCTGTGACCCTGGTTGCTTGCAGCTGCCACCGTCTTGTTATCTCAACCTGGCTATGAGAGATCACAGTTATGCTCTTTAGGTATTTGATTTTACATTTCAGGCCCGTATCGAGCAAAGTATCAGCTAAATCAGACAAGAAAAAGTGTGGCGCAGCAGCGAGGGCTAAAATGAGAGTTCTCCGCTGATTTAAGCGGAGTTTATTCTGACTTGTAGTAACGTAAGTGGGGCCGGTCCAGACGTCGACATGGAAATACCCGGAGCTGAGCTGCTGCAGTTACCGAACTGCAGTGGGTTTTAAGGAGCAGCGATCCAGAGTATTTGTGCTGTGAAAGGAAAACAGGATTTTAAAATGTGTGGCTGGATTATAACCATTCCTTCCAGAATCATGTGTTTACATAAGAAGAAACCGATTTCTTTAGAGCGATGGCTGGCTTGGAGTTGTTTGACACAGGGAATTTTACATGCAGTTAGTGGAGAGCGTAATTAAAACCATGCATGCTCTGTTGCTCCTTACTGTCACAAAACTGCAAGTTATTCAGTCTCAGAGGTGCTTTTTAAGAACACATACGGAGTTTTAATGGACTGATCCAACCTAGAAGTATAGCGTGGTCAATTAAAAGAAGGCAAGAAAGGAAAAAAAGAAAGAAAAAATTTAATGACGGTTCCAGGCCCTTGTTCTGGGTAAGAACTGAGCGTAACGGGCGATATCAGCGCTACTTGTTTTAGTGTAGTGGCCGGATGAAATTCGCTCTTCTCCTTAAGGGACAGGATAGGTCTAGCACGTGGCATGATTGAGCATTCCTTTGCCACTCGTTTGCCTTTCATTTTCTACAGTATTTGTCCTTCTTTAAATCAACATCTGTAGCGGAGAAGAGAGCTGTAACAGCATCTAAGACTTTTCTATGCTGGTAAGGGACTGTGGCGTGATTTAATTCAGCGCAGGCACCGAGGAGCCAGGCTGCGTGAAGCACCCGCTCCCCCTGCGGCTCCGTGTCCTGCCTGGCCCCGGAGCAGCAGCGCCGTGCCCCTGCCCGTGTCTGCCGGCATCAGCCATTCGAATGCCCTGGCCTCCTCCGGCGGTCCCTGCGAGCGCGGAGGCTGGGAGCACCGGATCCCAGTGGCACCTCAGCCTTGAACGTTGTCTGGCTGACGATGTTTTCGTGAGCGTTCCTAGCAATATTTGGAAGCTCTTCGATGGGCTTCCCAACTGCGAGCCAGAGGTTTTGAGATCGCCGTTGCCATCCACCACTTGCCTTCTTCAAACGCGCGCTTCTGTCGTATTTGAGGAGGTGATTACTTTCACCTCGAGTGCTGGGGTCAGTTCTGGGCCCCTCACCCCAAGACAGACCCTGAGGGGCTGGAGCGTGTCCAGAGACGGGCAACGGAGCTGGGGAAGGGGCTGGAGCACAAGTGCTGTGAGGAGCGGCTGAGGGACCTGGGGGGGTTTGGCCTGGAGAAAAGGAGGCTGAGGGGAGACCTTCTCGCTCTCTGCAACAGGCGACAGGACAAGGGGAACCGGCCTCAAGTTGCGCCAGGGGAGGTTTAGGTTGGATCTTGGGAACCATTTCTTCCCCGAAAGGGCTGTCAGGCCCTGGCACAGGCTGCCCAGGGCAGTGGTGGAGTCCCCATCCCTGGAGGGATTGAAAAGCCGTGTAGATGTGGCGCTTGGGGACATGGGTTAGTGGTGGCCTTGGCAGTGCTGGGTTAGTGGTTGGACTCGATGATCTTGGAGGTCTCTTCCAACCTAAACGATTCTATGGTTCTGTGATTATGTCTGTACATTGACGAACCACAAGGACCCACACTTGATCCGTTTGTGTTGCCTCCATCCACGCAGAGCTGAAGCTCTGGAAGCAATCCCATCTCGAGTGTATTTTTAGCAGTTTCTATTTCTGTATGCTCTTTTTCCCATTTTAAGCACCTGACTGGTGATGTTGATAATGGTGCTGGCGGTCTGGAGAAATGCTCTTCAAATGCACGTATCACTCTTGACTTGCTGACTTGTAGACTCAGATCTCTTTGACAGAGAATTTAAAAGCGGTGAAATGGTGACTACCATGGCACTATCTTTGCAAACAAGGTCCTTATGGTTTCTCGATAGGTTTGTGCATCCTTTTCCTCTCGAAAACAGCCTGAGCTTTGGTGTAAGCTGATCCTGCTCCAGCAACCTCAGCAATGTACCGAAAGCCTCTTGCCAAGATTTCAAACAATAGTTTATTTTACTGTTGCTGGAAGGGGAGGCCAGCAGGAAGCCCTGCCAGGCGTCCCGTTGGGCGTGGGGTGGAGGCTTCGCTGAACGTTTTGCTTGGGGTATGCGCGTTTGCCTTCACGGGAACTGATGCGAGCTCAAAGCGGGTACACGTGAGAGCGAGGGTCCCCGGGGCGTGCCGGGCTGAGCGCTCCGCCTCCCTCCCGCACCGCTGGCGCTGGAATCCCGGGCACCAACCGGGTCAAAACCGGGGCGGTGGCTCGAGGAGCACCAGGCAGCGATGAGCCCGGTGTGGGCTAACTTACTGCCGCTTTACCTAGGGCAAAGAGGATTCGTTAATGCGTTTCTTTAGCAGGAACGTTTTCTTGCGTTTCCTTCACAAAACCATCGCAGCTCGACTGGGGAATGCTGGACAAAAAGGTGCTGTTATAAAAGGCCATTTTTACTTCCAGACATCACCGAGGCTTGCTGGTGGGGGTCTGTCAGTCATAAACCCCGTCAGTCCGTCAATCCCCCCTCTGTAGCCGGAGGGTTCTATATGTATATACGTATGTAACAGACGTTTTTCTTAGCGCTTAGCTCCCACAATGGGAACAGTGTTGAGAGTTATGTTGGAGTGACAGCTTCCTAATAAATTAAATCTTGTCCCACATCTCCAGAAAGATTTGTTAGTCAAGGTCATACCAAGGTTCTCTATTACAGAAGAATCTTTTTTTTCCAAAGTGTTCTGCAGTGTTAATATATTATGAGATCTTGCCTAAATTAAAAACAAAACAAGACAAAACTTGCCAACTCCCCGGAGAAATATCCCGAACTGCCTTTATCAAAACAAACGAAAAAGTGCATTTTGTGATGCAGTATTCATGGTTGTTTTTTTAAACATGCTTTGTTTCCACGATTGTTAATTTGCAGTATTTGGGAGTTTTTAATAGGCTTCCCGACTGTGAGCATGACTTGTTGAGACTCTGCTGTGTTAAAACTCTCATTTGTGGCTTTCCATATCCATATTTTACAGATTTAGCTATTCAGATGTTTGCTCGTCAGGCAAAAAGAAACCCAAAGAAATGGTCAGAAGCAAAACAAGGTTGTTTTAGAGCTGGGGGTAGAGTTTAAAAAGTAAATACTGTCAAATATCCCTTAATTCTCTAAGAGGTTTCTGATTGTCTTTGTACTGCCTTCATGATTTTTTGGTCCAGTTACTCCATCGTTGCAGGAGTAAGGTGGGAGCGTGTAAGTCCCCAGCAGACGGCAGCTCCCTGAAGAAGAGGGGAAGGAGCCGCAGCGGTTGTGCCCCAGCGCGCTGCTGATCCCCTGGGAAACTCGGTCCTGCTGCCCCATAAAGGCCAAGCAGCATCTTCAAGGGAGAGCCGAGGTTGAGGCTGCTGGCGAAAGGCCCGGTTTTCGGAGGAGCCGAGTCTCGCGGGGGGCCGTGAGCAGCGTGGGAACCCAGCAACCTCCGCTTGCAGGAGCCCTGTTTTGGGGAGTCCGGCACTCGGAGTGAGGACCTTCAGCCAGGCGACCTGCGCTGGGCAGGGCGAGGTGTCGGCGTGCCTCCCCCTGCCCGGGCTGGGGTGGCGGGTCTCCCGCGCGGGGACCCTTCCGCAGGGGGTCTCCTCTGTGCCGCAGGGCTTGGGCTGGTCGCGACTGCTGCCCCTGCGGCACCGCTGCCCCCACGTTTTCAGCCCTAGAAGGCAAATGTCTACCAGCGGCATATCTGACAGCAGATTTCTTTTTGTCCTTTAAGATTAACGGCTTCCCTCCAATTTATTTTAAAGTTATCTTTGAATTTTGCATTAAAAGGTTACATATTCTAAGATTAACGTAACAATCGAATTTAAAATAAAACTGCTTCCCCTGCAGTCCTACAAGTTCATTTTAACTCTTCATTTTCTCCTCTTTTGCTGAACTTCAGTCGCATTGCTTAGAACTTTTCCTGAGCTTGTTTCTGTCCATGTGCTGAGTTTTAAAAGATATTTTTATTCCCAGAGTACAATAATTCAGTAGGAACTGCATGTACTTTTGTCAAACCTTTAAAACCACAGACTTCTATAAACTCTGCAATTAGCTCTACTTTTGGCTTATGAAAATAATGTAATAAGTCACTGTTTAGCAAGCTCGAGAGAACGGTTTAAGTTCAGCTGAAAAACTTTGCGATGGGACTATCAGGGAAAGAGCTGGGGTTTGCTTATGCAGATATAGCAAATGCAGTTTCTAATCCAGTGCTGTCAGAGATGTTTGATGTTTCTGGTCCATCTGACAGAGACACTGATCTAGAAAGTGGTTTTGAAAATGATTAATCAGCCTCTAAGAGAATCCCTGCTAAAACATAATTATGTTCCCAGATACATAATATGTGAAAACGCAGCGTCAGCATCGCTATGAGCAGCGTGCCAGAGTTAAACCTCTGCTTTCTGCTTCCTTAGGATGGAAAATGATACTGAAACAGAATCTCCTGTACCACTGGATGATTTAAAATCTGTTAGGAATGGAAATGAAGAAGATGAAAAGCTCCAAGTTAAAATACAGGCTTTTGAAGAGAAAATAAATGTCGACAACAGTACTCCTGGCTCAGTGCGGAGATACAGCTTAGGCCAGGTTTCCAAAGAAGAAAGGAAGGATATGAGATTTAACAGGTATGACTCTACAATGTGCGAGTGGTTTTCATGAATATCAGTTTTGTAATAAAACTTTATCCAAACATTGAGAATTTGGTCCACTTGCATGATACCTATGGGCATCTCAAGTTTAATTTTAACCAAGTCTCATATCCATGAATTCAAGGGCTGGATAAAATCTCTCTAAATTATTTATTTAATCTCTTCTGTGCCCTAAAACAGCACAAGGGATAGGAAAATGTTTGCATACAGGTATTACTAGAAAGGAAGATGCAGAGACCGCTCTTGGGTATTATTGCTCACGATACGTATCCAATGTTTGAATCAAACTTTGCCCGTGCGCTGTGTGAGATGAGCGCGACTCTCCCGGGACCCTTGACTTCATCCTCGGCGTGTAGGTACAGGGCGATGAAGAACTGGAGGCTGAACCTTGGTTCGGTTAAATGGCTGCTGGATGGCGTTTTTACGATGTGATCAATAAAGCATATACTCCAGCGCTGGGGTTATAAGTTTCTTGCAGATAGGTTGACTAGCTCCGTCCATGGCATGCAGATGTTGAGATATATGGATATTATTTAGTTTCATTTGCTTATTAAAGCTGTGGCTTGAGTTTTGCTTTTGAAATGCATATTTACGAAAAGATACTTGCCTCTGGCTAAGTGAGCCCCACGCTCCGCGCTCTGAACCGGCTGCACAGAGGCAACGTGGCAGGGCACGTGTTCGGATGATTTTTGTGTCTTATCTCTATTCCCAAATATTTTTCCTTTCCTCAATTGCCTTCCAGGTCCAAAAGCCTCGCTTTGCATGCAGTCCGCATGAAGGGGGTAGATGCGGAGAGTGGACAGGACGAGGAGAACGGGGAGATAACGGCTGGTATCTCCTTCACCGAGATCTACATTAGCCAAGAAAATGACAAATTGCCTTTTAGCGTTGACACTGAAGCAATGCAACTGGGAAACTCTTTGGTTTCACACCAAAGCATCGATTACACGGAATCAGCAAATTTGCCAGAATCTGCTAAAGAAAAGGCCCTCGAAGGAAGCACAGAGGCAGCGACCAGCCCCGTGGAATACCAGGACAAGCTCTACTTGCACCTGAAGGAAAACCTGGGTAAAGTGAAAGCGTATGTCACGGAGATGGGGAGGAAAATTCCTGTCCCCGACCAGTGTGTCATTGAAGGTAAGAGGCCTGAGCCTTTCCGATTACGAGAACTTTAACACCACGCTGAAAGTCATCACGGGGTTCAAGCAGGTGGGCAGCAAAGACCCTCTAGCGCAGAGCCCATGGGTGGGGAGGAACGTTATAAACCAATGTCATTCACAAATTGCAGTGCTTTGAAATCTTCCAGGACCGTCGTTCTTTCCCTTCAAGGACATAGTGCAGCCCTCGCCTACCCCAGGCTCCCACAAAGTTAACGGGAGGATTGTCTTCTGGCTGTCACGCAGGGAACGAACGCAGAGCCCTCTGGGTCACACCGAGCTTGGCGGTCGGCTCGGGCTGGCAGTACCTCTGGGCAGGTCCGCAGGGCCGGCAGGCAAGGGGAGCGTGCCTTTCTCTTCTGCCCGTCGCCCAGCTCCGGGCTGGAAGTTACGGAGCTGTGTTAACGGCCGTGGGGAGTCGAGTGCAGCAGAACGCACGTGCCATGGGTCGGACTCGGCCACGCAGGCGTAGGGGGAAGCACGTGCCAATGCTTAAGCCTCCTTCTTGGCTTACTGGGTTGGTCTCGAGCAAATCTGGGTGTCCTTCCTCATTAAAATTAATATTAAATCAGTTGACTTACAAGATACACCAGAAATGAAGCAGGTCAGGACCCGCAGGTCAGCAGAGGCCAGCCCAGACACAAAGCTCCTTGAAGGCACAACCGAATGAGATCCCCGGTGCTTCGGGTTGGGCTGGATCCTGTCTCTCACCGCTTCCCTGGGGTTGTTTAATGTTTTCTCCTTTCATCAAGGGCGGGTATTTGTTTTCAAGTGCGAGAGGGCTGGTTTTGTGAGACTGCGGGGGAGATGGGTGATGAACTGCAAGATGGGTCTTTGATAGTCCTCTTTGAAGTAGGTTCTTTAGGTGGGGTTGTGAGCCTCTTGCTTCTACTGAGCAGCAGTCGCTGCCTTGAACGGGAATGTGTGTGCATCTAACCACTTGCTGGTGGTCGTGAGCCATTCACAGCTCAACCCTTCGTGGGCCACGTTGATTTCAAAGAGTAGCTGGCTCAATAAATAATAATTTGCGGTCACTTAAAATGTCATCTTCTAAATCTACGTAACTTCAGGTCCATCAGATATCAACTTTTGTGGATAAAATATTCATTTACTTTTTCAGCGGTCAAAAAGTTGAAAAGCAGTTTCCACTCATCAAAGCGATATAACTATATATATTTTAAAAGCTTATGTTTCTGAAGAATTTCCTAAATATCTTAAATTCCAGGTTTACTATTTGAAATAGTTATTTGGTAGGATTAACGATAAAACTTCTGTTTCATGAAATTACAGTGGAAAGATAAGAGTGAACAATCTGGCTTGAAGCGCTGAATGCTGTGACCTTGCATTAATCAAATACAATACGTTGAATATTTTTAAATGTATTACTCAGTTTCCTTTCTGAAGTACCTATTATGATATTTTCTAAGCATGTGACTGTTTCTAAATTCATTCAAACTATTGTAATTTCCTGAAAATCCTCCACTAGCATTCTTAGGGAAATTCTTTGAGTAGGGACACATGTGCAGAGCGGGAGATTTATGTGACTCATTCTAAATATGCTGAAGAAATGCAATCTGGCTCATTACGCAGGGGACAGCTTTGTTAATATTTCAGATATTACATAAACCGCTCCATCAAAAAGCTTGCAGTTATTGGACTCCTGTGATTCCCGAACACTACAGAGGCCCACTCAAATGGATCCGGTTTACTTTTCAAATGAGATGCTTAGGAAATAGTAAGAAAATGTTAGAAAATATTAATATACATAGTTGGCTAATTTTATGTTGGTTACTTAGGAGTTTGTTGAAGTGGAAATTTAATATGTAAACCGGGAAAATATGAATAGATAGGGACTTCAGGGCAACCTCCCGTGAAAGGGAGTACTGGAAGGAAATAGTGGCAAAATGTGTTGCAAAATAGCGCTGCGGTTTGCTAATAATGGAGGGTGCGAATTTCCCCACATGCCTCTTCATCAGAGTCACGCCTTCCCTGGGCCTTCGAGCGGCAGCGCACGCAGGGCAGCGGAGCGTTACTGTCCTTTGTAAGACCTTCTGAGAAACGATGGGCCAAATTCTGTTCCCTTAAACGGAATTCAGCCCCCTGCTTGCATTTCTAACGACGGCGATGCCTAACCTTTGGGCAGGCTGCCTGTGAACACGATGGATTCCTTATGGCTTCAAACCGGGGCTGGGTGGCATCCCCGAAAGGACGCTGCGATGACGGTGAGCAGCTTGCGTGCCTTCGGATGCACCCAGGACCCGCGTGCGCGGCCCCTGCCGGACCCGGGGGCACTAATACCCTGAGCAGTAGGAATGAAAGCAGGAGCCTGCTGAGGTTTTCCCGACACGGAGTCGGTGCCTCGCAGAATGACAGAGGACATTCAGTTCGGTGCTCGGCAGCTGGCAAAAAGGCAAATGGACAAGAGAAGAATTGTTAAGAAAAACAGATACATCAAATGACACCATTATGTCATTGTCTGCATTAATTGGAGCCTGAATCTTGAAGGACAAAGTAGACCTGTAGTAGGAGTACAAGGATAATTGGAGACCTCCATATAAAGAAAAACGGACTGGGACTCCACAGTGCAGAAAAGAGACAGCCGATAGAGATTTGCAATATAGAATCACAGAACAGTTTGGGTTGGAAGGGACCTTTCAAGGCCATCCAGTCCAACCCCCTGCCACGAGCAGGGACATCCCCAACTAGATCAGGGTGCCCAGAGCCCCGTCCAGCCTGACCTGGAATGTTTCCAGGGATGGGGCATCTCCCACCTCTCTGGGCAACCTGGGCCAGGGCCTCACCACCCTCAGCGTGAAAAACTTCTTCCTTAGGTCTAGTCTGAATCTCCCCTCCTTTAGTTTAAAACCATCACCCCTTGTCCTGTCACAACTGGCCCTGCTAAAAAGTCTGTCCCCATCTTTCCTATAAGCCCCTTTAGTACTGAAAGGCCGCAATAAGGTCTCCCCGGAGCCTTCTCTTCTCCAGGCTGAACAACCCCAACTCTCTCAGCCTGTCTCCATAGCAGAGGGGCTCCAGCCCTCGGATCATCTCCGTGGCCTCCTCTGGCCCCGCTCCAGCAGGTCCGTGTCCTTCTTGTGCTGAGGCCCCAGAGCTGGAGGCAGCACTGCAGGGGGGTCTCATATCATGAATGACTTCCAGACTAACTGGGAGTGGTGGCTCGCTGTCTGTCCTCATACAGGTACCAGAGAACATGTAATGAAGTTGTCAGGAAGCAAATTCAAAATACACGAAATAGGCACCTCTTAACACCTAATTAGGTACGCGTGAGTCAATGGCAGAACTGATTGCTACAGTGCATTAATTACGCTGAAAGGGTACCCAGTTGCAAAAGTGATTAGGTAAATTAATGGATTAGAGCCATTCAAGGGTTATCCAAACAACGTCACCCCTGACTCTGGAAACGCCTGAGACGCAGATGGAGGTACCAGGAGAGAAATTACTGCTGTGTGCTTGCTCTGTTCTTGCACTCCTCGCTCACGGCTTTTACTCGCCCTTTGCGAGCTAATACCAGGATAAGGTACTGGTGGGACTTTCCGACTCGGATCAGAATTGCCATTACAACATCCCTCGAAAGGACAAAATTTGGTTTCTTAACCAAAGTAGCAGAAAACTGAAGGAGGACTTGATAACAATTTTCAGCTATGTGCAAGACAGTTAAGGGAACAGCCCGTGCTGGACAAGGCAAGAAATAATGGGCTTAAATACCAATTAAAAAGATTCAGTGTAAACAGTCGAAAAAGCTCTCTAGCTTGCACTGGCAGAGGAAGTTGTGGAGGTTAAAAGCGCGTTAAAGAAGCTTGAAAGCTGGGCTAGGCAAGGCAAGGCTGCGAGGTTTGACAGGTCTGGAGAAGGGCTGGTGCTCCCTAAAATGTTTCTGTTTTTTCCACATACATCGCTTGGATTAATATAAGATTTTACTTCTGAAGCCTGCCTTACACCATCAGCCAGCCGTAGTGCTGCCGCAACACCAGTGTCACCGGGGTGTGGGCAAGGGGGCAGACCTGGCGACCACTCCAGGTCCCCGCGTGTCTTGGAGCGCATCCTCTGCTCCGTAGCGTTGTCCGCGATCTGCAAATGTTCTTTTTTGCTGTCGCTTCAGACGTTTGCTGCGTAGGTGCTGGCCCTCACAGAATATTTTTGCTTGACGGGGTGTGTTTTCTCAGTCTCCTTGTTGATTTATAAACTCATTTGATTTATACTATGTGTCAAAATTTATGTAATATTGAGCGTTAGATTTTACAGCTGTGAAGGGATACAGGTTAAGAATTGTAAAGGCGGATCCGTGGTCAGTCTGTGACAGTTAGTTTGGAGCTGCCTCTGATACACATTGAAAAATAGACGTGTCCTCGGCTCTGTTATCTCCTGTAGTATTTGCTGTTTCTGGTTGCCTGGGCCTCGGGCAGAGGAGAGCTGCGAATCGGGCGCTGGTCCTACAGCAGAAGCGGGGTTAACACTGGGCTGTTGGCCAGAATGTCGTAGACTAAGAAAACGGTCAAGTTGAGGGCGTTTTGAAGAACAGACAAGCTGCAGCAGCTTACAGAGGCTGTGTGTATGCGCCTAAGTGCATCTTTTGGAACTAACGCTGCAGTCAGGGAGGGGACTTAAAGTGGGGCAGAAGGAATGCATCCGAAACCACAAAAATCCATTTATTTTAGCTTGTTTCAGTTTGGGGCTGGTGGTTTGGTTCAGTTCCTGCTTAGTTTGAACCACTTTACCCAGATTCACATCTCTGCCATACCTTAAGCAATTTGAGGCATTCTTTTATGTCATGTTCAGCACTTTAATCCTCCTCATCCTGTGGATCTTTTCCTAAAAAAAACAAATAACATAAAACAAAATGCCACTATATTTGTCAGGCGCTTTAGCTTTCATGGAGCTAAGCAAAGCAGTTTTCATCAGCCCATATTTTTCCAGATGGTTTGTGATCTTATATCATACAGGTACCTCCAGGATCTTGCCGACGGCAGCGGCCCAGACTTGTGCATCTCTAATTCCTGAATGCTCCCGAGTTTCGTTATTGCTTTTCAGCGTACGTCGGGCAGGATTTCCGCTGCCTCGGCGCGGCTGGGTCCCAGCGATGAAGAACAAGGGCCCGTGTTTGAGATCCTCGCGTCGCATTTGCGGTTTCTCCGCTGGCTGCAGGAGGTGCTCTCGGAAAGGTCCTTCAGCCTTTCTGTTTTTCTAGGTCTCGTGTACCCGTCTGGGGAGTCGGGGCTGGCAATGGTTTGAGTAGGGTGCTTTGAAAGGCTTAGGTGAAAGATGACATTCCTGTTTTACCCGGTTTAGCCCCGGTTACCCCTGCATGCAGCAGAGGGTTCTTGAGCAGCTGGCAGGCTCCTCCTGCTCTGGCCTCGCTGCGTCTCACCTTGAACCCTGCACGTCAGACGGGTTTTGGCTTATTCTTCTTGTTTCTTAGACATGTAGAGATGACGGATCAAATGCACGGCCACGTGCATCCTGCCTCCGGGAGTGGCTGGTGTCAGATAGTTCCCAGACACAAGCCTGTACGGCTGCTGGATTTGGTTATAACTTGAGGGCAGGTCCTTGTTTTCCACTCTAGTTCTATGTGCTCTTCGGATAATTGGGATAAAAATGCCACCATTAATGCCTACAGCTCAGAGCATTGAGTGTCAAGTGAGCTGTTGGAAAGAAAGCATTTGATAATACATGTGTGTAGAGGATGCTGAAGGATTTGCACGTCTCCGGCCTGCCTAACCTCCGTTTTAAAAGGACAGAGCCCAGGGAGATCTAGTGCAGCATTCAGTCCTCCATCGCCGAAGCCACGTTCAAATGCAATGCCATCCAACGCAAAATATGATAACCATTTTATAGTAGTAGGTCACTCCTGGCTCCTCGGTGCCCTACAGGAGGAAAGACAAACAGCAAACACTTTATGGGATTACTACAGAACGCTGAAAAGGGAGGAGGCGGCAGGGGGAACAGGTTGCAATATGCTGGCCCTAAATCTGGTTGTTATTATGTTTTATGCTGTACTGAGAGATAATCGGTACCATATGACGGCATAGATGGAAAAGCTCATTGCTCCCCTGCAGTGCTCGCCCCTGCACTGGTCTGATAAATTCCAGCATTCCATAAGCCAAACGTTGATTTGGAACAGATGGACCTCTGCTCCTTCAGTGGGACCTCGAAGTTGCATAGGCTCAGGCCAGCATTTCCAGAGATCAACTCTGCGGCTGCTAGGCCAAAAAAAATATTAGTTGGCATTTTATTCTACAGGACTGGTATTTCAAATGCATCCCGAGCGTGAGGGCTGGCGGTGAGAAGGGAAGTGCTAACTCGCAGGATGGCCATCGCTCGCAGTGGTCTGTGTCGTCGGACCGTGAAGAAACTCCCAGCGCAACAGGGAGTGTAATAAAATCACAGCACGGTTTGGGTTGGAAGGGACCTTAAAGACCATCTAGTACCACCCCCCTGCCATGGGCAGGGACACCTTCCACTAGACCAGGTTGCTCAAAGCCCTATCCAACCTGGCCTTGGACACTTCCAGGGATGGGGCAGCCACAGCTTCTCTGGGCAGCCTGTGCCAGGGCCTCACCACCCTCATAGCAAAGAATTTCTTCCTTAGATCTAATCTAAATCTCCCCTCTTTCAGTTTAAAGCCATCACCCCTTGTCCTGTCACTCCAGGCCCTTGTCAAAAGTCCCTCTCCAGCTTTCCTGTAGGTCCCTTTAGGGACTGGAAGGCTGCTGGAAGGTCTCCCCGGAGCCTTCCCTTCTCCAGGCTGAACAACCCCAACTCCCTCAGCCTGTCTCCATAGCAGAGGGGCTCCAGCCCTCGGATCATCTCCGTGGCCTCCTCTGGCCCCGCTCCAGCAGGTCCATGTCCTCCTTGTGCTGAGGCCCCAGCGCTGGAGGCAGCACTGCAGGGGGGTCTCCCCAGAGCAGAGCAGAGGGGCAGGATCCCCTCCCTCGCCCTGCTGCCCACGCTGCTGGGGATGCAGCCCAGGGCACGGGTGGCTTTCTGGGCTGCGAGCGCACGTTGAGCTTTATTGATGACTTAAGGAAGGTGAACACGCTCATAACTTGCTGCCTTCACATACGTGATAGTAGTAAATCCATGTGTTGGACTAGCTGATCTCCAGAGGTCCCTTCCAACCCCTGCCATTCTGTGATTCCGTGCGCTTTACACCTAATCCGGAAGCATCGCTTAAACCAGGCTGGTCTCCAGGCGCACTTCACCTCGTAGCTGGGAGATTCCTGGTGGGGTGGTGTTATCCCGGGGGGAAAAGTCAAACCAGAGGATTTTGACTTCTGAGCTCCTGGGTTGGACCAGGACAGACCTAACGGTTCTTCCAGGAGCTGCCTGTGCCCGCTGTGCAGGCAGGGTGGGCAGCAGCCCTCTGCCAGGCCGGGGGCGCTGGGCAGAGGCGGCCGAGGGATGCGGCCGGGACACGGAGGGGCCAGGCAGCGGCAGGAGCGGGGTGCTGTCCCAGGACCCCGCTTTCCTGCGCACGCCTTGCGGGCTCCTTGCGCATCAGTCATCGATACAGGCAGCGGGAAGGTAAATGCGCTTTCCCTTCGGAAGACGGGACAACGTGGCAGAGAGGTTTTACTGTTGTACCGTCCCAAATGACATCGGCTTTGGGAATGACAGATGATGTTGCCCCGATGATAAAGGGAAGGAAGAGAACAGGGTTTTATAAAGTTAAGCTAACCTGGATGTTCTCAGACGTGGCTTTTGCCCCTCGGATTCGGACTCGGTGTGTTGAATGCATCGTAGTGGCCGTCCAGGCCCCGTTACAGGCACGCCTTCTCCGTGAATTTTTGTGTAACTTGCTGGGGGTGAAATCTGTTGGACTGAGTCACGGCGTGCATGCAAAGCTAGTAGTGCTAAAAAAGACATAAATCAGCATTTCTTGAAGCTGGTTGCTTTAAAAATTACCCTTTTCTCCTATAAACATATTTATTGTTTGCATATTTATTTGTAATCGAAACTGAAGAGATCAGGCAAAGGAAACTGAAGAAGCTGAAAAGGCTTAAAGCTGAAATTGTAAAAGTACTATACATTTCTTATTCTCTGGTTTCATGTTTATGGGTGGGTTTGATTCTCTTTGGGAAATTTGTGAGCATACTTTTACTCCTATTAACAGATTTTATTTAATAGTAAAGGATTACCAGTGTAAATCAAATACTGCATTAATTGTTCCCAGAACCAGTGACTCTACCTACTTGCCTGTGTCCCTCCTGGTTTAGCCCAGCACGTTAAGCTGGAATAAACAACAATTAACAGCTCTACTGAAATTCTTCTGTTTCTGTTTTGTTCTTTTTCCCCAGGCACAGCCACTTAGTAGTGAACTTTTAAAATTGCAACATATATTCTCTTGTTTCTTGTAGAAAAAACAAGTTGTTGCTTATTCTCTTGGTAGAAGTTTGAGACTTGCCAACAGATGTGATGAGGAATGTTTCTTGACGGAGGAGTGTTTCCTTGGGATCTTGATGAGTCTCCGCCATCTCGGGCGTTTGGTGACTACGTGGGGTGGGTTTGTGCCTTGCATTGCCTTTCGCACGTTCTTCACGTTTTAAAATCCTTTCCTTGTGCTACTCGGACTCTCCCTCTAAGCCGAGCCAAAGCCAGGCTGAGGAAGGAGGAGAACTCGTCCTTCTTTATAGAGAAGATGTGCCCAAGCTGCCGGGAGAGCAGGACGTGGGCACAGCCGGGTACGATGCCCGGGGGAGGCGAGATGGGGAGCTGCTTGGGCGGAGGGATGCACGGAGCTCTAAAAAGTCCTGGCTTAGGTTCGCTCTTAGGTGCTCATCAACAGGGATAACTTGTAGTAACTGGATAAAACGAGCACTTGTTCCGGCTGTTCCGTGGGTTACCCCGGATCCCCAGCAGCCGTGGGTGCTGCTTTGCTGCTAATGAGGTGGAGCAGAGCGATGAACTTCCCTCCTTTGCCGAGTGAACCGAGCCGGTGCTTAGCCCAAGCAGGACTCTCACCAGCACGCGCAGGCTTCTCGCCTGATGAACCTGCTTTGCACCAGAGCTCGCTGGCCTCTCGCTGAGCGCGGGGTGCCGTCCACGCTGGCCACCTTTCCTCCTCCATGGGGGGCACAGGCTGAGATCCCCAGTGCTGAGAAATCGGTTTCTCTGCCGTTACCAGAGGGAACGCTGACGGGATGCACAAAACACGCCGTAATTCTCTCCGAGAAAGGCCGAGCGTGGCTCGGCCGACGGCAGCTCACGGGTGCGTGAGAAGCTCATTTTTCGTGGGAGTACTAGAGCAGCAGCACGGCTACGGGGGACTGGGGCTCAGACCGGGCGGCGTGTGCCTTTACCCGTGACTGCCCCTACTGAGTCCACACCACAGTGAAGACATACCTGGCGTCGTACCGCCTTGTCCCTGCTCAGCCCCTTTCCTCCTCGTGCTCTATCTTCTGACATGTTGACATGTACAAGGGATTTTCCTAGCCCAAGCAGAACGGTTGTATCCGTCGCCCAGCTCCAAGAGCTAGCACTCTTAAACAGTCATCAGACAGGTCTGCCTCTGGGTTTTTCCCTTTCCTTTTTCTTTTTCCACAATCAAAGCTTCCACGAGCCTGTACGGTGTAGAAGTGCTGTTAGAGTCACAAATCTAGGGGTTGAAATGGTGTTGCCATAAATCCTAATTTCGGTCAGATGGGACAGGTTACTCAGTGAAATAGAAGTTGGCATAAACACCCCGCTTCAAATTTGCTTTCCGTGTTCAGAAGCGACAGTAGTTTTTAAAGTAGAAAACTGGTTCTAGAGTCTGTAAATGTGCAGCTTAAATGTGACCAGTGTAATAGGCTTAATGTCCTCAGGGAAATTAGTTAATTTTTTCCTTCCTCTCCCCCTTACATACTTTTGCCCAATTATTTTAAAGAGTTGCAGATCCATCTTTGCCATAATTTGGACTTCATTGCTTTAAATCACATCAAAAGGACCTTTAGTCAACATTGGATCACCGGCACTCACCAAGATGTGCCGTGTGCTGGGGGAGCTGCCGCAGAGCAAGTAGGTTTTGTTGACGGGAATCTCCTGTGTATTGTATCTTACTGATATCCTGAAAGTTTCTTGGGGCTAAATTAATCTTTCCTTACCAGGTGAAGTCAGGGTGAGTGGTTACGTGTTTCCACACGGGGAATTACACAGAGATTCAGGGAACTAAGTTGTCTCCACCTTCGTAGGCTGAGACTGGTTTCTTTTCACCTTCAAAGCTTTTTCGCTAACTCAAGCCTACAAGTGATTTATTTTTATTCTTCCTAGCAAAAATGTTTGTGTGCTCCCCTTTCCTAGCTAAACCTACAGCCCCGGTCCCTGCTCGCCCATCGGATTCCCCTTCGTCAGCCGCTGTGCACTGCCAAGTGCCAGCGCGGTGAGTTGTTTTCCCGAGGAACGACTGCCTTCAGGTTTCGCAGGTGTGACTACGTCTTGCCATGTTGCATTACCTCTGCTTTAACTCCTCGGAAACCTGCTGGGATTACACGAGGTTGATATTTGGTTCGTAGTATTTTATATAACATCGCAACGGTGGACTGGGAAAAGTATGCACCAGAGCTTACCTAAAGCTCCCCAGTTTCTGTGCGTGTGCTTTAGGAAAGCCCAAAAGGTATCTTTTTAAGCTGCGTATCACGCTGAGTACATAACAACATGCAATGTGTGAATGCTACAACGCTTTTAAAAGCACCTTGTCCATTCTGGGTTAGCGTGTCTGAGCACAAGCACGAACACGGATGCGTTACGCGCATGCTTCGCTCCGAAGTGATCCCACCACGCTTCCAGCTCATCCACGAGGTACAGCAACAATGACCTCCTGCGATGGACGTTTTGAGGTTTAAGTAGTGGTTCTTTGGGATCCCTGAATAAGATACTATCAAAGTGCAATATTATACTGGAAATACCAAACCCCACGGTGAGTGTTCGTACTCTGCTACGGTGGGATACCGTGCATAGGCTCTGAACCGAAATTGCTACACGAGAGGGAAAATACTTGTAAAGAGTAATATTGTCGCTTCTAGAAACATTCAGCGCTTTGGTTTGGCTTCTTAAAAATGAAAACGTAGCATACAAAAGTTAGTGCCTAACAACAGCTGGGTGTTAGGCCTACACTTGCCGTATATAATACAGGCATTTGGGGGGATATTTTGAGCACAGCAGACTCTGATGACCTGTTGAATAGTATTTACATCATCTGCCATGTTTTCATATGGGATGCAGTACAAGAGAACTCTACTGCCCTGGTTGCATTTGAATAAAAGTTTAAGTGTATTTTATTATTCATCATGCTAGACAGAGAAAGCTGCAGCGGTTACAGATCTCTCAGAACTCTGGCCAGACACTCGAGCGCTTGGTTACTCGTGAGCAGAAGCGGAGGTTCCGGGGTGGGAAGCGCTCCCGTGGGCAGTGCTGCGGGAAGGCAGCGCCTTCGGCCCCGCTCCTTCGCCTTCAGCGGCTGCTGCCGGATTTTGGGAAGCTGTAACTCAACCGGTGTGGCTATTGCCGTTGGTATGTTTAGTTAGAGGCTGCGATACAACAGGCTGCTGGTTGTTCTGCAGCGTGTGTATACCCAGCGTGCAATCTCGCGTGCCGTGGGCCAGTCTCTGGTGATGCTGTTAATTCAAATCATCAGGTCTTTTCCACTTTAAGCATTTTATGCAATGGCACAACGTAGATATTTTTCTGACACATTATTTTCCTGAAAATGTGCCCAGATGATGACAAGAAACTCATTTTGCCTTGCCTATCTATTTACAGGTCTCCCGTGACCATAAAAATGAATTACCACGGTATTGGCATGTTGGTTTGCACTTGAGCAAAATACAATGTAACAGTGCTAGATACGGATCAGGGTCACCTTAGCCTTCATCAGAATAGTTTTATTATTTAAATACCGTTTTCCACTGACTTTGGGATAACTGAGATTAGCTGTTATATGTTGAAGCTGGTAGTTCATTGCAAACCATTGAAAAACACACATAGGAAGCTTTGGCTCGCTATCGGGCGTTGCCAAATTCAGCATATCAGATGTAGCAGAAATAGCTATCGCTCATCTCATACCAAAGGTTTGAAGACTGTCTGAGTAGGAGACTTTTTTCAATTGGCATTGACAGATGAATGCTGCTTTTTTCCAGGAACTAACTTTTTGCTCAGCCAGCGCGGACTCCAGCACTCGAGCTGACATTTATTTTGGCATGTATTACCAGCCTCAGTATTTTTCTCCGTGTCATCCACAATGTCTCGCTAAGCAATTTGTTAGGTCTTTGTGTCCCTCCGTATATCCTGTGCAATTTTTTGTTCTGCAGCACTTAGGAACCTCAAACGCAATCCCACCTAGCGCTGAGCACCCTTTCTTCATTGCTAGCCGGGGGCTGGCATCCTGGCGCTCGGCCACCCTCTGCTCGCAGCCGCGGGGACTTCGCTGGGACACTGCCCAGGTGGGGCTTTATCAGCTTGACGCGGGCGTACTGTGGGCGACCAGAAACCTGGCTCTGGCCTCTGCCGCCTGGCACGGCCGTTTAACGCACGCCAGCGCTTGCCTGCAGCCTTTACGTGCCTCCCAGGTTTCTTGTCAATTCGTGCTTTGGTAACTGAAAAAATAACGGCCGTACTCGGCGGCGAGGAAGGCCGTGACTGCCAGCTCCTTTTCGCAGCGGCACTACGTAGTTTGTGGTCACTTTTAGCTAAGGGTGGTTTCCCATAATGAAGCGTTAAACTTTTCACACGCGTGGACCAAGGCCAAACCTCCACTTCTGGTTGAGTGTATTGGAGTTAAGGTTTTGTCAGCATCTGTGATGCATAAACCAGGGTCTTTAGTTTGGACCGTGCTGTTGGAAGAGCGTTCTGTCAACAGCCTCCTCGGGGACGTCATTTAGTTTTGTGCTTCAATATGTCCCAGGATTTAGGGCCGCTCTAATTAACCCCTTCAGTTTCTCAAACTCCTCTTCATATTAAACATGAACGCTGGCAGGTTACTGGTTTGGGTCATTAGATTAAACTCAAATTTTCCCCTCAGCTACTAATCCAAGAGCCGTGGATGTTATGCCCCATCTCCTTCTGCTAAGGTGGGTGTGTTGCTTGTGGGCACGATGGATCTGTGATCTGCAGCCGAGTTAGTTTGTAGATAGAATTGTTATCTCCGTTTAGCAGCATTTGCACCTTTGTTGGTTTAACTTTAAGCCCTGGCTTTCTACTGCTGAAAGCTTACAGTCGTACGCTTCTAATATTGTCCCACTGCGGATCGTAGAGTATGTTTGTGCTCGGGTGACTGACGTGACCCAAACAGCACTTCCACATGCCGCAGGATTTAGTCTGTGTGCACAACTCAATATTGTCTTCTTCAAAGAGCAGCCTATAAATGCCCAATGCTTGGCATCAAGCCACCACTTCGTGCGGATTCTTCCCTTCTTCCAGGCAACATTCTCCTGTAATATATTCATTTTTCAGGCCTACGCAAGAGGAAAGAGTGCCGTATTTCCTAACACCAGCAAGCGTGCCGCCTTCTTTGGTATGTTGAGTGAAGGCAAGAGCAGTGGGCCCACTTCAGCTCCTCTCTCCATTGCTGTCTCAGAGCAAAGGAAATATCTTCAAAGTTGTCCTCTGCTAAATGCACTCTCCAGAGACAAATAGAGACAGGTTTTCTCGTTGGCTCACCCGTGGGTTAGGAGAGCCGGGGCTGATCCAGGTCCTTCCTCCCACGTCTTTGGAGGGGAGTGATCCGGATGATGGTTGTAGTCCCGTTCAGCTCAACGTCGTTTTGGGTTGGTTCATGAAGTCCCTGTCCGGAGGAAAGCTCACCGCCTGGGCTGACCCTCCTCGTGCCCGTGGCTTTTCTTCTGCTTTCGCTGTCGCTCCTTCTGGCCCCATGTTGGCTTATGCACCTGCCTAGGATTAAAGATGAATGAACACCCCGTTGGTTCCCAGATAATCCAAGCTTCGCTTCTGTAATGTTGCTGATTGTGTCACGTAAGTGTTCCGCTGAGGAGGGAATGCTGTTGTCATCCCTTGCTCTGCAGTCGCTACAACCTGGTTTGGTTCTGTGCTCGCTTCCAAACACTATGGGCCGCCGTGGCTTGTGCGTGTTTCCCCACGGTAGGGCCAGTGACTCTACTGGGGTTTGTGAACTCTAACTGGAATCTTCCCGTGCCTCTGCATCTCAGATCCTTCTCCTCTGCCACAGTGGAGTCCCAATGAGCTCCGCAAGCCCAGCCTGACGCTGGTGACTTCCTTTTCTCAGCAAATTCAAACAGCTTTGTCAAAGGATAATCAAGTGGGTTCCCCTTGCCAGCTTCTGAAGTTTTTTCTCCCAGCCTAACAGCCATCTGGCCTCTCCGTAGCATCTTCGGCAGGTTCCAACATCCTAGTTTTGCATTTTCTGTGTTTTCAGTAACAATCTGATCCATTGATACTTCTGCTCTAGGGACCCATCCTTTTGTACCTCTGCTAAACTCATTCCTCATACGTTGTGGTTTTATGTGAAATACTGAATTTATTACATTTCTCTCCTATGCTTTCACATCTTGATTAGATGAAAAATGTTAAAAACAACAAGTATTTCAAGATGGTCTGTTGTTGGACAGAAAGGCTGCCTTCTGATATCAGTCCTCCGTGCTGCTGCTGCTCGTTGTCAGTAGATGCAGAAAGCTGTACTATTTAAACTGTCTCCCCTTAGCCACACTTTCTAAAAAGTCGCAGCTCATTTTTTCCAGTTAGGATGATTTTCTTACAGCATTTTAGCCCTACACCTTCACCGCACGGTGACTCAGCGGGAGAGCACGAGACCCTGAGCCACGCTCCCCGCGCAGCTGGCCCGCGGCCACCATCTCAGCTGCGGGATTCGTTTGGTGGCTGCTGCGCGGCGAGCCCTGGCCGGCTCCGCCGGAGCCTGCGCTGCTCCCCTCGCTCCTTGAAAACGGTGCCGGCAGGCCTCGGGAGAGGCGAGCCACCGCGGCTTTGCGCGTGGATCAGGCTAACGGGCTGAGCTGCAAGTGCGGGGCGGCTTGTCTGTCTGTCTGTCTGTCTGTCGTTTCTGCCTTTAGCCAGGAAACCAGCGCAGCAGCAGCGGCTGCCGGTGGGACCGGTTGTTCCCCTCCCCTTCCAAGTTCCACTCTCCAGCTGGGTGAAGAGGGTGCAGCTCTCCCCTGCGTTTGCATCAAGGTCATCGTCTAAGGATCTCTGTCTTTTGTTTTCCGTGCCTTTTTACCTTGGATAGCCGCTTGTTCCCGCTCAAAGGGACTATAAAACGATACCTCTATTTTAAGTTAGTAAAGAAGCCTGACTAGGTTATGCCTAACATGCTGTTATCATTAGGAGTAGTCATCCAAAGACAGAAAATGAGGGTCCAAGGTCAATATTTTGCAAAAGCACGAATCGTGCACCTCCAGGGCTTCATTTCCAGTTAAAACCAGCATGGGAAGTTCAGAGTCAGGTAACGTGACGTAGCATATAGCTTTTGCGCTGGGCAGTTGATCCCAGAGGACGCTTTCAGATTGCATGCGACCGCTGCGGGACTTTTAGCAAGAGATGACGTGACTGCGCGTGGCATAAGCGGTTGGTGCCTGACCGAGCGGTGAGAATCGGAGGCGCTTTCTCTGTCTGCAGTGCCCCGGCGCTGGGACGGCGAGTCCAACTGGGCTTCTGGAGAAAACCTGTGTGTCGAGTGGGGACACTGAGTCACAGCTGTGAAGGGACACATCCCGCCTTTCCCGCTGCGTAACCCTGAATGCACTGGCAGTCTTTTGTCCGGTTGGACCTGGGCATTTTCCTTCTCCGTGTGTTTTTTTTGCTGCGAAGTCCGTGGCTGTGCCGGCAGCTGTGGCCCGCGGGCTCTGCCAGCGGCTGCCCTCGCACCGGCTTGCTGGTTTGAGCAAGTCACTGTGTCACGTTGTCCCTTGCAGTACGGCTGCAGCAACGATCCCTGTCCCTTCTGGGCTGTGCCTCTCGGAGACCGGCTGCCAAAGCTGCCGCTCCCTGGCGTAGTGGGTAAAAACCGGGTAGGACCAGCAGACTTGTAGTATGTAGGCTGGATAAGAAGCGGGGTTCGTAGGAGCTGGAGCCCCTGGGAGCCCTCGCGGAGCGGGGCAGGACCTGGCACGTCGGCTCCCCGCCGTGTCGCAGGGCTCAGCGAATACTCGCTAAGGCTCTTTGAAACCGTGGTATTTCTGGCGCTGAATTAGTAAGGTGACCTGTACAGCAACGTGCTGCATGCACAGTAGTGTCGTAAATGGATTTATGCGGTTTTGGCTCCTGGAGAATCCATCGCAAAGGGGAAGCACCGCAGCGGCTGAAGGAGCCCGTTCCTGGCTGGGACCCGCGCGCTGCACTCCCCCGGCCCCACGGGCACCAGCCTTCAGCTGCGCAAAGCCTCGGCAAGGATCCCACAGATGTCAGGCCCCCGTATGGCTGTTTCCTAACACGGGATGTTTCTTCCAACAAACTCTCTAAATAAGAATAAGCGATACACAGTTTTGACAGATCTGTCTGGTTCGATTAGATAAACGACGATACCAAGTGCATGAGAAAGCGCAAGAAGACAAACAGCCTGACCGTGCGCTGTCTTGCACCTTCTGCGTTGGGGGGTAAATGATTACTACGTGAGATTTAAAGCACTGGAGACTAAATTCCTCTAGGACTGTCAGTTGGCTTGTGTTTCATTTAAGGGCGCGGACACCGCTATGCCCGTCTGAGCGCCACAGGAGTTGCCCCAGACTGGGATAACCCCGTGGTGGAAACGTATGCCCGGGCACCGCATGGCTGCGCGTACACTGACAACGCGCAGTTCGGTTTCTGTCTTTTATGTAGCTGATTTTAATATTCTGCATATTTATTTCTAGATACCGTTAGCAGTTGTGTAGCAAAGCTGTTCTTCAGCTGTCCCCTGAAGGGCCATTACTGCTTGTACAGTAAATCCAGTTTTACCCTCGTCAGCCGGCAGCCTCCGCTGTGGATCCATATCATGTTCCTCTTTCAGCAGGTGCGTGCAATGCAAACTCGTGGCACCTCTATATTGTTAACGTTGTACTGGGAAAAGGCGTTTTAACGGTTAATCTCTTTAAATATGCTTCTAACCCACGGTGCTTTGTGACCCTTGTGATCTCTCAGAAAGTCATTATAGTAGGTTAAAGTGATTTTGCGGTTTATAAGCTTTTGTATTTCTATTAAATACAACCAATTCAAACTTTCTGGAGAGATTACAAAGGCTGGGGATAAGAAAAGTGGGACCAAACCTTATTGTCCTCATTCAGGCAAAACTTCCAGTAAGTCCCAGGCGCCTTGCGAACGAATCCCTTGCAGTGGATTTGCAGGGGAGCAGCATCAGCCCCGAGGCTGCAGGTGCAGCACCCGCTGGGATTTGTTACTGCAGAAGCTTGGCCGGAGCAGGATTTGCAAATCTCATCAGTGCTGTTCTCCTACCAACTTCCTAATAGGTTACAAATAGTACGAAATTGTAAGAGAAACCCCTGCATTCACACTGCAAGATGAAACCGCGGGCTTTGCTGTAGGTGAGGAGCGAGGACGGCCAGAAGCCGAGCTGAGAGGAGGTCAGGGAAGGCGAGGACGGTGACAGAGCAGAGCAAAGGAAGCAAAGAGCAGCACAGGCAGAAATGGGGGTGAGAGGACACTGCGAAAGGCTGACAATAAAGGAGGTGAATTACTCTGCAAATGAAAACCTGAAGAAAGAGGTGGAATTTTAACAGGACCTGGAGAGAATAAATGAATTATGTTGCAAATGTGTTATTTTATTCCTGATGAGAGGAAAACAGACGTTGAAAAATATGGACAAAAGTACTAAACCGCCCAAGAAGGAGAAAGGAAAGCAGAAGCAGAGGAGACGGGTGGCAGAGCTCGCACGCCTCGCTCCCCGCTGCGCAGCCTCCGCCGGTCCTGCCACTGGATTTAAACGCAACGACCTCTGCTCTGTCTGCGGTTCGTGGTTTGAATCAGTTGCACTGACAATTTAATCACTGATCCACCTTTAATCCTTCACGCCTTTCCTTTTCCTGACACATTTTTCATTGAAAAACCTCTCCCTTTAACCCCTTCCCAGATTACTCCGAATTTGGCTCTGCCAGTTCTGTCTTTTAGCAGGACCGTTGAGCTTCGCACGGCTCCCAGCTCACAGGGCTATAACTTTCCTTCCCCATTCCTCTGCTCTTGGGTGCCCGTTGCCCCCCTTCCCCATCCCCACATGCCCCTCCTGGCTCCTGCTCCCTTTGGATGCTGCTGCCTTTGGATGCTGCTCCCAGAAGGCTGCAGGTCCCCCCGCTTCCCGTGGCTTCCCCCCCCGGGCTGGGTAACCGCGTTTGTCCCCCGGCAGCGTCTCTTTCCGAAGCTTTGCTTTTACTCCCTGCAGCCTGGGTAGTTTGCTCCAGCCGTGCCAATGCCGCCCCGGCCGCCCCGGCCCCGGGCTCCTGAGCCGAGGAGCCCCCAGCAGAATCCCCCCGCGCTTAATATGCTTTTTTAATGGGAAAAAAAGGTTCCACTTGTTTTGCACCGAGCGTTCGAGCGTGCTGCGCATCAGGCTGGTGTTTAATGTCAGGCAATTTATGTTTGTCTTTTGTTCCAAATCTTAAAGCTTTTAAGTACTGGATATATAGCTATTATTAAATTAAATACAGGGCACTAAATTCAGCCCTGGGATAACGTTATTTAAGCCTGTGAAATTGTACGAGAGATAAATTTGACAGAAAATGTATTTATAGTGTGTTAATGATGAGTTAAATAAAAGGCTGGTGATAAAAAAGTAGTTTTCAGCAGATCTGTCACAGATTCACAGACAGATGACTAATACAAGGTTTCTGAAGATTTCAGTATCAGTTACCGTATTTTTAATTCCTTTTTTTGCCAGTCGCTCCATGTTCTGTTTGACATGGCATTCTGCAAACAGAAAAGCAAGAAGAGAGACTTTTTCTCTCGGGTCTCCAGAACAGATCCTTAATTTCACGACCTTGCTTTCTATTTAATTTTTAAAATATTAGTGAATAGTCGTCTCACGTTTCAAAACCCTCGGATGGAAGTTGTGAAACGGCAGATGACCAGCGCAGGGCAGTGGGAAGAGAAGCGTATGTCACGGAGAGCTGAGAAACCGTCTTACAGTTAAGCCGTGATTAACGCAAGGAAAAACGTTAGAATACGGGCTGGTTAGAGAGGTTACTCGATAGTCAGGATGCTTAGTTTCACGGATTTATTCATTAAAATAATCCTCTAACACGATACGATTTATGGTTTAACCTGTGGTGGGACAGTGCCGGGCCGCTGTGGTGGCACCAGCCAGCGAGGGGCTGCCTGACCTGTCCCTTTCCAACACCTTCCCTGGAGTCGCTCGTGGATTTGCCAAACACAAACTAATTGGGCTGCCGTTTCCTCGTGCCAGTGGCCGCCCGGGGCTGACTGCTTCTCCCTTTTCGCTCGGACAAGATGATCCGGCTGTTGCTGACAGCTTAGCTGGAAAAAATGCATTGCCTTGGCCGCGATAAAATTCCTGGTTGCGTCTTACTGAAGTGTGTCTGTCGGTTGGATGCCAGACAGCAGGATTAGGACCATTGGGTTTCTGCTTAGAACGAGAAGACGGAACATCCGTCCAGGAAACCTACGTTACAAGGACATTATTCATATTGTGAAATCAGTTACTTGAAATATGGAAAATCAAATTTGCTTGTGCACTCTTAACTTGGCTCCTGCATGCAAACGCATTTTTTATTTACAAGGTCATGTAGCAGATATAGGAGAGGCAGAAACGCTAAGCTCTCGTAGCCCCAGCAGCGTTCCCGTAACGTGGACTTTGTGTGCCGGTTGTACAGTGAAGCACTCGACGCTGTTGAAATACTGGAATAATTCAAGGCAGCGTAAGATTGTGTCCTTGCTGTGCTTTGCAAGGGGAGCTTTGGCGGTGAGAGCACCCAGCCCAACGCAGGTTTCATCTTGTTTTGTGAATGTTCAGGGGCTGAAAATTCCTGTACTCTGCCAGCAAAATCCGTGTTGACCGTGTTCTGGGGAGTTTTTTCTCTTGCATTTCATCCCGCTGTCTGGGCAGTGCAGTCGCAGACATTGCGCTGTTACTCCTCCCCGCTCGAGGACCCAGAGCTGCGGCCAGGGCCGGATACGCGTTCCCAAGCCTGCAGCGGTGCTAAGCATCTCGCCGCACTAGCTGGTAAATGATACGTCCTTTTCCGAAAGGCTGCATGTCGCTGCATCTGCGCCCGCTTCACAGAGGCCAGTGCCGCTAACGGTTTTATAAACTAGCGTTTCGGTACAAAAATGACGTGCAAGTTGCTCTGCGTAGTGGCAGTTGGTAGAGAATCTTTGGTGAGCCACAGGCCTTACAGACACGTAACGTACAATTAAAAAAGCCCCAAAGGAAAGGAAATATTTGAGGATTTATCTAACTGTGTGCATATTGATCCATGGTAACTCCTTACAAAGAAACGGACTGATCCCCGGTTATTCGCACGGCTGTCCCACTGTAAGAACAAGATGCTCTTTGTTAATGGCCAAGTAAAAAATGCTTGAAATGCTGTTTTCAATGTTTTCTTCAGAGCTTGTTTGCAGAACCTTTGTCCATACAGAGTAATTCTGTGCAAGTCCTTAAGGCCCTGTGGGAGAAGACACAGCTCAAGGGGACGCACAGTTTTGAAACTGCCATGATCCAGTCTACATTTCCACACCAAAAGGTAAGCTTCCTTTTTTCTCAGAAAAAAAAAAAAACGTAGAACAACTTTGCCCTGACTTTTAGAACAGCTGTACAAAGACCTTTACAATAGCAAATCTTTGCTGTGCTCAAATCGTGAAAAACCACCCCCCTTTCCCTGCCCCTTCCCCTTCTTTGCCTTAGCTCCGGCGTCTTCCGAGGATTTGCGCTTACTGCCATGCCAAGTCCTCTTCTCGGGGATGCCCGTGCGGCGATTCACAGCGCGTGCCTCGCGCCTCCCTTCTGCGTGAAGCGCTTGGCTCCTGGGCACGTTGACAAATGTTCACCAGCCGTTATATTTTCAGCCTCCGCAGAGGGTCCCCAGCGGTGTTTCGTACTGTGCTTTGAAAGGTCTCCAGGCTTGTTCTCCCCCCGCTCCTGCGTGCGTCACGTGGATTGTTCCCGACGTGATGGAAACTAGCGATGCTGCATGCGGATTTTTTCCTGCTCGCGGTTTCAAACTCTAGATTCGGATTAGCTGTTGCTACGGACTGCTCGGCAGCCACTTGGAAATTCACCGAGTTTAACGCAGACTTGGATTTTATGGAAATGATCATTTGTACATGCACCCATTGGTTTAAAAGATTACTCTTTCAAAGCTGTTTGCTGTCTCCAGGATTTCAGCGCATGCTATTTCAAAGCTATTAATCAGGCTCCTTGGAAAAGGACGCTGTAGGACTGTAAAACAAATATCTGTTTATTCCTGAACATCTCCATCCAGCTCAACTGGACGAAATGAATTGTCAAACATGATTTTAAAATATTCTCTCTCAGAATATCGTACGCATGGAGATGTCTGACTGAATAAGATTAATTCACTAAGGTTATGGCTGATTTAAAAACAGGAGTTTTGTTAGAAACACCTTCTGAACGCCCAAGATAATGTTGCACCGAAGTGGGAACTCCTGCTGCGGCTTGTGAGAGGAGCAGGGGATCCCCACGTCTGAGACGGAGCTTATGGGCCAGTGTTGGACACAGTGGAGCTCGCACCAAGCATTTTAGCTGCTATTGAAATCCCAGCCCGCCGCATCCGAAGGCGTTAGAGCTGCTTTTCTGTTCTGTGCTGGCTTAACTGGAGCCCGTGCCGAGATCTACGAGTCGAAAGTCAGAGCTGGTGGAGTGTAAAGGAGTTTGGGGTGAATAAAGCGCTTAGGAAAGAGGGCGCCTTTGTGGGCAGGATTAGATGCAGTGCCTCGTGCACACAAAGTCCACAAAGCATGTCCGACACCCTAGAAATGTGGTTAGTCGCCAGTGCACGGGTTGCATAACCCTACTACGCTCAGATACTACCATTTGGCCTATTTTGGGAACTTTCATCACTCCACGAAAGTAACAAAAGTTAAAAGTTTTGAGTTCCCAAAACAGCGGAGCTGGAAAATGAGATACTCATCTTCACTGATTTAGTGAATTAAGCAGCGAACTGAAGTTTGGAAACTGCGGGAGCTGCGGATTGCCCAACAGCCTGCGGAGGCTGAGGACAGTCAGGCAGACGTAGCGCGTCTGAAGCGGTAAAAGACTTGGGCGTTCGGTCCTGGCCGCGCAGTACGCTGCTGGGTCTGCCTGCTCCGGGCTGGTTTTGCTTATTAATGCGGAACCGGAGTTCGTTTCTGGTGCAGTTTCCATTCAGTTTACTGAGAAAAGTCCCACTGAGTTTTCTAGGAGCGAGACCTAGGTCTGCCGTACGGAAGATTTCCTTTCGCTTCTACATCCCCCCAAAATCTAGCTGGAGCGTTCCCGGCATGACCTCGTCCTCACTTTGCTTGACAGACAAAGCTTCTGCAGTAATCTGAAATTTTCGTTTCAGAAATTCTTCCCGTTGCGAATAGAACTTCAAATACTGTGAGTGATTTGACAAAATGATTGCAGTTGCTAATATTTATTCCTCTTCCAGTAGTGCAGGAAGCAAAATTATGGGGGTGTGGTTGTTTCAATAAGCGTAGCACTTTTAATTTAAAATATTTTGAAATCTGTTGATATAAAGGCAGCGTCAGCATCCTGTATTATATTTTATAACAAGTTTTATGCGTCGTGTGACAGCAATGTCTGAATGCTTTACCAGAACTGAGGAATTTCTGTGCTGTGAGCGCGTGGGGACAGTCCGACCCAACAGGAGCCTCCGCGGGGTCAGTGCTGCAACGCTGCTCTGCAGTTGCTCCCCGTCTCCCCCTGCGACCCCGTGCCTAACCCAGAATAAATGAATTTAGCCTTTTATTCAATATGTATTCTAAAGTATTTTGCAAACCTGGAGAAAAATCTATTACCTCAATGATTTATTCTGGAGTAAATTCTGAGAAATATTTTGAGATGTACATCCCTGTAAGCGATTTCTGAGTCTGGCCGAGGATGCGCGGGCCAGGGATTGCAGCGAGTACCTGGCTTACAGAAAGCAAGTCGTGTTTCGCTGGGCAGCCTGTCCATGCCACAAAACGTATTTATACAACGCAGCTTAAGATGTGCCAGAAGTAAAGCATTTCCAGATGTACATCCCCACAGATTTCCGTTCGGTTGCTTCATAGTCCTTTATCAAAGTACACGCAGGCCATGTTACAAAAACTAAGCCAGTTTTGAGCTCGTTGCGGAATTCTCTGTGTTGACTCATGCTGTGTCAGAAGAGTGAGATGGTGACTACTTTACAAGCCCCATGCGATTCCTTAAGAGAGTCTTTTGTTGAGCAGCCTTGCAAGAGAATAATTAACATTTTTAAGCCATTGTTAGTCCTGTTTTTCCCTCTCCTTTGCTTGCTATCTCAGTTTACGCAGCAGAAAGAAGCGCCGCGGTTTCACAATGGAGTCACTGAAGTTTTCAAGATGATGGAGCATGGGGATGAGATAAATCTCTCCTCTCCAATTAGGCTTTTTCCGGGTGCTTCCCCTCCTGAAATAAGTGGCTTATTGCAGATTATTTCAAGTGTACTAGAGCACAGAGTGGAAAAGAAAGATTGCTGCGCTGATATTTCAGTGACATTTGTTCTCTTTCAGTCTAGAGCTGGCTCACTGCAGCCACTAAAAGATTTTTCACGGGATGGAGAAACTCCCAGGCTTTTTTGCTCAGCGTGATCCACGTGCCCTTACAACGTCCTGCGCAGCCCCACTGAGAGCAGCACCAGCGTTATTTTGCCCATCTTGTGTCCTCCCAGATGGCCTGGCGGGAGGAGGACGGGGCACGCCGGGGCAGGCGCGTCGCTGGCCGTGCCCTGCTCGCAGGGCCCTCTGCCCCTCCGTCGGGAGCGGGGAGGAGACCCCGGGGGCCGGTGTGGTCTGTCCCCCCGAGCGCCCGGCTCTCCTGCCCGGGGAGGGTCTGCTCGGGATCCCGCACCACACACGAAGTATCCGAAGGGAGGCGGGGAGCCTCGGGCTGTCACGTCCACTACCCACAGACCGGCAGAGAGAAGCTGCACAGCGCTCCTGCGACGCAGCACAGCAGCCACTGAATTCCTCGAACGTACAGAATTCCTCTCTGGAGGAAAGTAAGAATTTCAGCAACGTATAAAAAGCAGTTACAGAGCAAAATAACCGAGTTTCACCCGCGATCCCCAGTATAAGCCGGCGTGAGCCTGCTGGGGCAGGGCAGCGCAGCGGCCGACTGCGCAGAGGGACGGATGCAGCCCCGGCGCCCGCGGACCGGCACGTGCGGCGTAAGGAATTGCAGAACCGAGCGTTACGAGGGAGCCCAGCCAGGCAGCGCAGGGGACCTCTCTGCTGCAGCCTGGCCGCTCCTCTCCCGCGCGAGGACGGAGGGAAGAGCCGGGCCGTGGGGCTGCTGCCCTGCACCACCCTCTTGCAAGCAAAGCCAACGTGTGTCTGAGACCTTCGTCGCGTGATCGCGGTCTTCCCGTGTGTTGCGAGGCCCATTTCTCTGCGTGTGGCTACTAGAAAGAGAAGAAAACCTTTGTCGTTTGGAGCTTTCAGGTGATGTGAGTCGTGCCCCCCGCGCTGCCTTGCCATCCTTCCTTCAGGCAGCCTAAAACCCACCAGGAGATGGCCTCCGGCGGGCAGAGGGTGGGTGGGGGCACCCGAGGGCCCCCGTTAAGGTAGAACTCGACGTTCGGCTCAGCGGAGTTTGTTATCCGGGGCGATGGCCAGAGGTCTGAAGTGGTGTCGGGCGTTTCGGTTCTTGTGAAAACAGCCGTTTCCTGGCCGTTTCGCGGGCTGGAAGAGGCTGGGGAGGAGAGACCGTGCTGCCGGGTCCCCCCGAGCCACCCGGCCTCCCTCCCCTTCACTAAAGCTTCTCTGAAAAGGCGCGAATCGGACAACTCCACACTTTGCACAGCCTTGTTCAGCACGATGAACTAATATCCCTGGCGAGGGACGGTATTTTCCACGCTGACACTGTGTAAATCTGTGTTTTCTTTGGGCTGCGGCGTGCGGTGTTGGAGGTCTGTGAAGACCCCACGCAAATAAATAGGAGTGTTTTCTGAGCGGTCCTGGCAACTCCCTTTGTGTTTGTGGCGAGTAACTTGGTTGCTGTTGTTTAACACCAACTTTTGTTTAAGTATGAGATCACAATCTGTTTTAAAATTGAATAACGGGGTTTAAAATACACTGAATTATACGGTGTTACTAATGGCCTCAAAAGGAGTATCCTCTGGCTTTCCCTGTACTTGAAGCTGCACGTATACTTTCTGGGGGTTTCTTTGATCAAGTCAGACATTGAGTTTGCTTTGCAGACGCACAATCCTTACTTCCCTGGCTTGTCACTGGCAGGAGAGCTTCGTATTTATCTGGGCGTGTTTTGCGTGAGCTAAATCAGTCCCGCTGTTGCTGGGTTTTTGGAAATGTTCATGTTAACGTTCACATTACACATTTGTGTTAGCGCTCCTCACAGGCGGCTGGGTTCAGAGCCTCTACTCTTTCTTTAAAAAGAAAAATAAAGTGGACCCCCGCCACTAACTCCTGCTCTGATGGGGGACGCGGTTGGAGAGGAGGGGAGTCCCCAGCGCTGTCAGCAGAGACCTCTCCCTTGTGGATCACTGAAAAGAGTATCCCAGACCAGTCCTCTGCCTCCTACAGACTTGTTTTATATATATATATATATTAGCCGCTACCGATGACAGAGAGGGAGCTACGTCCTGCTCAGCGCATTTGCCCTGGCAGGTTGTTTGCCCACAGGAGATGCGTGGAGGAGGGCACCCGCTGCGCATCCCTCTGTGATTTCGGGTTCCGAGCTGTTCGCTGAGCAGTGCTTCACCTCCTGAGTGAGTCTGGTTTTTCTCGTTGTTGGCCTAGGACCTGGACCACGTGCAGATGCACCTGGAAGAAGTGAGGTTCTTTGATTTGTTCGGCTACAGCGAGGAAGCGGGAACTTGGCAGTGCTTCATGTGCAACAACCCCGAGAAGGCAACAGGTGAGTGGTGTGCCTCCGTCGCGGGCGGGCTGCGCGCCGTGGCGGGCGGAGGGTGGAGAGGAGCTCCCAGATAATGCTGTGTCTCTGGCGATGGTGGCAGAGGCTGGGGAAAAGGCAAAGCAAACGTTGCAGCGTAGCACAGGCAGCGTCTCTTTTAGTTGGACTTCTCCATTAAACTCCTCTCGTCTCAGCGTCTCTGGTGGGATATAGTGTCAAGCACAAACCTTATCTGGTGTAGGCTTAGAGGGATACAATCCAAAATTAATGTAGACTCGTAAAAAATTATGAATTAATGTAGACTCATGGGGAAAAACTTCTTAGCAGGGCCTGTAGTGATAGAACAAGGGGTGATGGCTTTAAACTAAAGGAGGGGAGATTCAGACTAGACCTAAGGAAGAAGTTTTTGACACTGAGGGTGGTGAGGCCCTGGCACAGGTTGCCCAGAGAGGTGGGAGATGCCCCATCCCTGGACACATTCCAGGTCAGGCTGGACGGGGCTCTGGGCACCCTGATCTAGTTGAGGATGTCCCTGCTCATGGCAGGGGGTTGGACTAGATGGCCTTGAAAGGTCCCTTCCCACCCAAACTGTTCTGTGGTTCTATGATTCTATGAAATCTGCGTGACTACTAACCCCTGGGGAGCGGGGAGGGATCTGCACCCATCTTGCAGTGTCCAGATAAAGGAGACGCATCTGCTGGACCACGTCCCAGGTCCTCTGGAGACTGCACAGGTGCCACATGTCAGGGGACATTGGCCTAGATGCTACACCCGATTCATGTCTTCCTCGTCCTCAGAATTGTTTGCTTTAATATAGTTGAGTCCATAGTACGCGTCTTCTTTGGAACAAGGCAATGCTTAAGAACAGCCATAATACTTCAGCTATATTAGGAAACAGGATGAGTGGAAAACACGTTTTCCCAGGTAAAAGATCCTAGTGACTTTTTTTGAAGCTTTCTGATACTCATGTGTTTTAGATCAGTGCACTGAAATTTAGAGGAATGGCCTTTTTCTTAGATGTTGTTTGCCACTCTGTAAAAGCCTGCACAGTTCTGGCCAAGAATTTTGGGTATTTTGGCCAAGCCTTTGAATAATTGGCTGTTTCGGCTATTTATTTTAACAGCTAGCATCTCTTTATATTTCATCAACCCTGAATTTAGTAAGTCTTGCAAGAGTGGCACAGCCTCTGCTGCAGGCCGGGCTGCCCATGCTCATTTCATGGGTGTTTGACCATCTTCCTCCTCCCTCAACTCTCGCGGGACTCAATGACCGTAGAAGAAATCACGCTTTGAGCTGACGTTTCGTCTCGGTACGGTGGTCTTGCTGTGGTTTGTCCGTCACATCAGTGATAGATGTACGTCAAGCTAGAAGGAAAAGGAGTCTGTCTTGCTTAAAATTTCAAAGCTTAATGAAATAGCTTTGGTTTGAATTTTCAAAGGCGTTTAGCTAGTCCAAAAAGGGGAGTGTTTGTAGCAAGCTATTAATTGTGCTGGTAGGGCAGCTGTATTAGAGCCGACAGACCAGATGACGGTGGCAAAGGCCAACCTTGGGGTGACAAGAGGCACCACTTCCTTATTGATGCCATGGGTTTTGCTGATGGCCCTAGCCTGGAGACATCAAAGGGCAGCTGACACCTTGCTTCCCCTGATCCAGGCCCCACCAGTACGACCAGTATAGAGCTGGTATTGTCAAATGGCTCTGAACTCAAGGCACACGGCAATAAAAGATTGCGACAGCGGGCACCAATTCCCAGCGAGCTCTGCGGTGCTCTTTGGTAAGCACAAGAGCTTACGACAGCGGGGACCGTCGCTCTACCACCGGCAAGAGGCTCTTGAGTCTGTTTGCAGAGCACTTGAACTGACATCTTGAGTAGGGTAAACTGTGTACTCTGCCGACGGCCCTCGGGAAGCGGGAGCGTGGCGCCTGCCGCGGAGCGCCTGCTTGTTCAGCATGGCTTCAGGCTGGCGAACAATCACGTCGCAGTGTTGTAGGTGGTGGGTTTGGCACCGCACTATCCCGCAGAGACGAGGGAGAAGGTTGCGTCGCTCCCAAGGGTTCGTCATTCCCCTAGGTGCTGGGAAAAGGCTGCGATAAAACGCGTGTGCTGATCCCGCTTCCCGGAGCGTGTCAATACGGTTCTCCGTTTGCACACAGGGGTCAACGGAAAGGTTCAAAGTGTTCAGACCTCTGCCCTCCAGCCTGAGCAGTTTCTACCCGGCAGCGCAGCGTTTCCGTCCTTCCCCAGAAGTGCCCAAATCCGCCCGGCGTGGAGGGGCGCGGGCGCGGGGGGCTGCCCCCGGCGAGCTCGCCCAGCAGGGCCGGGCACGAGTCAGACTTTCAGTCCTGTCTGCTGGTGCTTCTGCGGCCCCTTGTAGGTTATACTGCCTCTTCGAGGAGTGGGAAAACAAATAATTTATTTTAGATTTACCTTTTTTCTAGCTTCTATCTATATCATATCAACTAAAGCCCAATGGAAACAAATGCAACTACAGCACGAAGGTGTTAAGTGAGACGCCACCTTCGCAGCAGATGCAATAACCTGAGACTTTGCTTTTGTTTTCTCGAGTACTCGAGAGCATGGAGGATGCCTGGACATTTGGAAGAAGGTTTTCCCTCCTCGAGCACTGAAGGCACCGAGGGTGGTGCCTGGAGGTTGCAGGGGTATCGCTGCCCACGGGTCCTCCTGCCTCTCCCCCGTTGTGAGAGGTTGCCACCCCGTCCTCCTCCCGGCCCGGCCGCCGGGCTGCCTCTGCCGCTGTCGTCCGGGAGAGGAGGGAGAAGACACCAGTAAATGTCGGCATCTATGAAATCCCCATTTACCTTTTATTTCAGAGCCAGGGCTGAGAGTTCAGGGATACCTTTGAGGATGGTCGGGAACAAGAGGAACTGGGCACAGCTTATTTTTTGGACTGTAGCCGTCCTTTTTATGAACAATTGCTCTCTTTGTCTCAGTTTAAAGAAAATTTTGTAAGAAAGGCACATTGTGAATATCACAATTTGCTTCTCAGCTCTAAAATCCTTTAGAAGACCAAGAAAATAAAGTACTGAATGGGTCATATGGAAGCTCAGGTGCAGGAAAGGAATGTGGAAGACAGTGCTCAATGGAATAAAAATCTGCAGGTGAATGACCAATTCACCTTAGTGTTGGCGATGTAGAGCTGTGGCAGCCGGGAAAAGTTGTACCAGAGTGGGAGACACTCCGGGTCTGTTCGGGTTTAGAAGATCTGACACAAGAAAGAGGTTTCAGAGGTCGTCTTGAATTGGTAAGAAATGTAAAGGCTGTAAAACGCCTTTTATTTTCATTCCACAGTGGGAGAGACCCTTTGAAATCTCAAATACTTTTGAAAGACAAAGTAATTTCTCCCTCTCAGCAATGCTGTTTAGCAACCAAATTCTTCTTAAAGAAGGAATTCAGAGGCAAATTCTTTTTCTATTATTGTCTTTTGGTTTTTGTTAAAGTTGGGTTTTGTTGCATTTTTTGGATGCCATGTTGCAAGACGCCGTTTATCCTCCAGACTTAGGAAAGCATTATGCCTTAAAGCCTTGATCTTGCCTTAGGATGCCAGATCAATGATGGTTTTTTCGGATGTAGCTGGGAGGCTTTTTGGAGCCGGACTACGCTTGGAGGCCGAGTTTGTGAGGGAAAAGGCAGTTACGCGTAAGCAATGTGGTGGATCTACCCAAAGTGGCAATTAACCCGGAGAAAGTTTGAATATTTCTGATTGCAAAGCATTTCTTATACAACCACACTTTTCCAGAATTGCTCTTAAATCATCCCGATCTGTTTTTTCCTGCCACCCCTGAGCCGAGGGGGAAGAGCATTCCCACAAATCCCACTCATCTCTTCTAATACGCGTATGTGCCCTGACTGCGCAGCCGGTCTCGGAGCTAAGAAAACCAGGTTACGCTGGTTTTTTTTCCTTAAATGCCGACCATTCAAGCACAGATACAAGGCATCTGAAATGTCGGTAAATGCAGCGTGTGCCTCTTGCTAGGAAAAGCTGGCCTTTAGGAGCCTCGTTTCAACATAACCCCCCGTACCGAGAGCTGGCTTCGCAAGCTCTCGCACAAAAAAATGCAGCCCAACCCCGTGAGAGCTGGAGAGGGAACTGCAGCCCGTTCCCCGCTCTGGAAGCTCACAAAGACATTGCAGTAATCCCCGTGGGCTGCAGAAGAGACACTGTGCCCGGGGGCAATGATTCGGGTAAAACTCGGGGGGGGGATGAATTCCTCTTTAATTCACTCAGAATAGCCGACACCATGTTAACTTCTGAATACGTTTCTCTTTGGCTAGCAGTGGTGATTTTCCAGCGAACGGAGATATCCCAGCTATAACGCTTGCTTGAAAAGTATAAAAAGTGGCATTCGGTAATGCGTTCTTTCCAGGTTTTCAACAAAACCAAATGTGATGATTAATGAGAGCGAGTGAATCCACATTCCCTTAGGTTAATTGCATTTATCTTCGTCTGCTTGCCACCCACACATTCCACTCTTTCAAGTTAAGAGGAGTTTATTATCATTGAGATCATTCATGATTGGACTGAATTTTTGTGGATGATTTTATGTTTCATCAAATGCAAGATTTAATGCTTTGGGTTTTATCTGTCTCGAGTTCATCCTGGAAGAGTCTGGAGGTTTTTTTACTTTTTATTCAGTACCCAAACTACTTAAAGCTTGAGGCACTGTAGTTCTGCAAAGAAAGCAAGATACAATTAATGGAAAATAATTCCAATGGACACTTACATCAATGGGCACTATTCAGGGTTAAATTGATTTTGGAGTTAGTGCCTCTATATTGAGATAGTTTAAGAAGCAATGGGTATTATAGTAAATAATTTTTCATTTTGAATTTGGGTAATATTTTTAGCTTTATTGTGTGTTCTGCAGGAAAAAAAATGACAAATATATAGAAAATATAACCTTTTGAATTTTTTAACTCCTTTTTTCAAGCTAAAGCTCTCATCATGCGTGCCAGCATAGCACCACGCAGAGTGATTTCAAACCCAGAGATGGTGTGATCACCCAGTTTGACCTTCTAGAAAACAATAGTCAAAGAATCTAGAAGTGTTTGCCCTTTCATCTGTATTCCTTTTGCATATTTTTCTGAAGATGTCTAAACCTGATTTTTAAAAGTCAAGTGAAGGAGAACCCGCGACTCGCCTGAGTGGAGCTCGGGTAATTTAACCACACTGTTAAAATGTGGGGTTATTTCTGGTCTGTCCCCAAACACTGCACCACGTTGTGCCCGTCCCTGCTATGCAGATCATCTCTTTTTGTAGGCTTTAGCGTGTCACATCTTGATCTTTGCTTGGGCAAATTAAGGAGAATACACTTCATTAGTTTCCCGTGGTATGAATAATCATATGAAAGTTCAGTCTTAAGTCATTCTTGTATCACTTTTCTGAACTCTTTTAATTTGTCCTTATTCATGCAAGGTGAAGAAATCAAAACTAGACATAATTTTCCAATAATTAATATGTGTATAAGGAATGTGCACACTCCAGTTGGCAGCTGACTGCATTTTTAAAAAACCTAACTGTATTAGAAGTGCAGATGCTTCTTTCATGTAACGCTGCTCCGCCGTGGAAAGCAGTGGGGGTCACCCAATTTGGTTTTGGCAAGAGTTCAGATAGAAGAGTAAAGCTTTGCATTTCTGAGGCGGTACGGATTTACTCGTGATGCCCCTTGCTAACAGAGCTCCGTGCACTTACTCCGACTTTGCACACAGCAGGCATTCAATGGCTCCAGTGGTGACTGAGTAAAGTCCCAGTAAGGACTGGGACAGGCTCCCCCAAGATGTTTGGGAGCTGAAGCTCTTGCCCTGCGAGGAAGGGCTGAGGGACAAGGGCTGGAGCAGGCAGAGCTCAAGGGGGAATTCACAGTAGCCTGCCCATACCTACAAGGAGGTCACCAAGAAGACAGAGCCAGGCTCTTTTCGGTGGTGTGTGGTGGGAGGGCAAGAGACGACGGGTATGACTTGGAACAGGAGAGGTTCGGACTGACTACAAAGGAAAGCTTTCCCACCGTGAGGATGATCAAGCACTGGAACAGCTTGCCTAGAGATGATGTTGAGATTTTCAAGTCCCAGATGGGTAAATTCATGAGCCACCTAGTCTGACCCCATAGGTGACCTTGCTTGGAGCTGGAGGTTGGACAAGAGACTCCTTGAGCTCCCTTCCAGCTGAATTATTCTGTGATTCTGTGAAGTTAACTGCAATGAAAATAAGCAAAAGGACTTAGAAAAATATCAGAAAAGAGCTTCATTCTTATCTTTCATGAATCTTTTTCTTCTAATCAGACCCACAGACATACTGGCATCAGATTCATTACGACGACTTTGGAAGCTGACATCAGAATTCCCCATGGGCTTCTTTGTGGATGTACAAGAGAAGTGCTCTGTTAGCATCGCTTCCAGCAACCCGGTGCTTAAAGAGAGATCAGCATTTCTCTAGTAAATCCTGGTTTTGAAAGATTGTGGCCATAAAAATCCACTTCAGGCCAAAATTGCACATTCGCTTCCTTTCTCATGTGGCATTCCTGACCACCGGCCATCTCAGTATCTTCTGGTCCCTGAACTTTTTGTGCTTTACACCTTCTTAGTTTGAGTTAAAGCATGTTCCTACTGCAGTGGAATCGGTATCAAAGCCATTCCCATGGGACCAAGAGCCAGGTAGATGCACAAGACCCAACCACTGAGCAATTGTCTTTTCATATCGAGTCCTTCTTTTGCTGTATCCAGATGTTTAAGCAGCTGCCATCATGCTCTGAAAGTCACTGTGCACATTATGAGTTCCTTATTGTTATTGTGTAGGAGTAAAAATTCCTCTCCTGTCCTATCTTTGTCGTTTTTTATTACCGTGAAGTTCTCTCCTCTTTCTTTCACGCACACTCCAGGAAAGCTTCCTGCTTGGCGCGGCTGGTTTGAGTTTCTCGGATTTGCAGCTCTTTGCTCGCTGTCTCTCGCCGGGCAGGCTTTGTCACAGCAGTTCTGACACTTCGTCTTGGGAGACGATACAGAGCCCTGCCCTGTTATTATCACCCACATGCTACTGAGACGGTAATTTCCTGACACCAAACTGCACATTCTTCTGGTGACAAAACATCCTCCACCAAGAGAGCACGCGTGTGAGTGGCACACGATGGGGATGACAGGGATATTACCCTGTACATCAAGTTAGAAATTTGTCGGGGCATTTGCACAATAACCACAATATTCATCAGTTTAGATGCTGTTTAAAACGAATTATAAAAATTTATAGAAATTTAAAGCTTTTTATCTGTTCTCACAAATCTGACAAATTATAATGCTGATTTTATAAACGGGGAACAGAGTCACAGGGAGATTAAGTGGTTGGTACAGGAGTGTGAGGACTTGCACGCAGACCTGCCAGACCGCGGCCGGCCCCGTGGGACTGTCCTATTGCTCAGCACCCAAAGAGGAATGACCCTAAGGATGACCCTTACGGGAATCCCAGAAAATCTCAGCTGCAGAAATGATGGATAATACCTGATACAGCCACAGAAAGCTGTTTAGAAAGAAAAACCGCCCTTCGGTTCCCAGTCCGTTTCCCCCACGAAGCCGCTGTCGGCAGGTGGTGTCCCCTCTAACAGGACATCAGCGCAGCCTCGGCCAGAACCGACCCCGTGGTCCTGCTCGCGGGAAAAAGCCAAGGCTCATCTCAGGTCTGATGGTCCATGGACCTGGTTTGTTTGCAGAAACTAATTTATCTGAAAACAAAAACCCAAACAAACCAGCTTTTTCCTTGCTTAAAGTGGATTGTGATTTTCTCTGGTACTTTTTGTTCAGTGACATTTGATGGTATCTTGTGTGCATCTTGTGACCTGCGTGAGCTGGATTTCAGCTGCTCTTGCTGCTCTGTTTGAACAGGGTTAGTGGTTATTGGGGAGCTCTGCCACGGGATATCGTTTCTTTTGCCTAGAAAACAGGGAGCGTGCCTATGCAGGATTTTTTGCCATCAATTCATCAGCACTTAATGCTATGTGTTTTATACGAGTGAAAACTCAGCATAGACTGTCTGGCGCGAGGCTCCTCCACACAGGCATCTGCCCTGGACCGGTGCTTCGGAAACCCACGTCGGGGAGGCAGAGGGATGTACGGAGTTTGGTCTGCCCCGGTTTGGGTTCAGCAGAGGGTTTAAAAAGCTCCACCGCAGATGTAATATCCAGCCCCAGATCTCGTCCCTGTGCACATCCCCAGCAGCGGGCCAGGGCACGGAGCCGGGACAGAGCAGCCACCCTCAACAAAGAGCTATTGCAGAAGCACCACGTCACCGCACGTCGTAACGTCCTCATGGCCAAGGAAGACTTTAAATCCCCTCAGCTTTGCGTTTTCTTGGTCCCATCTCCAGGATTTTCACATAAACCGAATATTTATGTGAAAACAGCCCCCACCCCGGCCACGCGTCTCTGAAAGGCTGGGGAGAAAAGATTGCCAGTTGAGGAAATCTCTAAAACAAGTGAAGATGTGTATCTGCAGTAGTTCTGAGAACAATATTTAACACAATTGCAAAGTTTTTATTAAGGGGGCACATTGTAAAATGAGGCTCTGTCCCGCTAAAAAGTGTGTTGTGAAATGGGTGCAGCCCCAAACCAGCTTCTCTGTAAGTTTGTGCCATTTTACAGTGACAAAAATCAGGCAGGGAGAGAGCAAGCCTCTGGTTTACTCTGTCCCACGTCAGGCTGGGCGGTGTAACGCGGCGGTGCTGGCACGGCAATGTACAGAAAAGAGCTGCTGCTCGAGCTGGGGCTGCGGCGGGCTGGGAGGAGCAGAGCGCGACCTGGTTTTGTCATGGAAATCACAGCTGCAGCTCCCCATCGAAGCTGACACTTGGCCACCCCCCTTTTCATTCAGTCCATCTCCTTCCAAAATCTCCCTATCTACGGAGACAGAAACATTTATAGTCTTTCTTGAGGAAATTGAAATTGTGCGCACTGAAGGCTCCCAAAGCCTCTCTGCCAATATAAACAACGCCGGGGAAAAAATACATTCTTTATCTAAATCTGACGTGCTGTATTTGCAGGGTTTGGGTTTCCTCTAGAGACAGGAGGTAGTGAAGAGAGGGATGTGCCCAGAAAGCTACAAAGCCTTTGAAAGCCCACGTGCTAGCTTTGGTGGCGGCTGGCCGCCCTGCTCGCCTCGCGTCCTCAGCATCACGCCAGCCTGATGCGGTTTGGGCTCCGAAAGGCTCATGCCCAGGCGACAGCAAACGCTTCCGAGCAAAAGCGTTACTGGGCAAACCTTCCTGCTCAGGTATCCACGTACGGCCAGCCGGAGGGTGACTGACCATCTGACAGACGCTGGGAAGGGCTCCAAATCAAACATCACGTCAAAACCCATCCCTTCTCAGACTGCTTACCCCTTGGACCGCTCTTCAGTCCATCTGATCCTTCATGTCCTGCATAAAAATAGAAGAGAAAGGAAAAAGAAACCCAGCCGTGGTATGAGAGAATTCTTAAGTTGTTTGCTCCGTACGTGAAGGGCAGCGGCTCGAGGTTGCTCTGTGGTCGTGGTTTAAAGCCCGTGGTGATCCCCTTGGTTGCTGGGCTTTTCTTGTGCTGGAAGATTCCTTTTTGCGTGCAAGGTTTGGGAGCGCTCTTCCAGCTCCCGAAGCCTCGCGTGCTTCCAGCCGAGGTAAGTGCCAGTGAACACCGACCACGGGCGAGCACCAGGCCACAGGGCTGGCGGCAGGGGTGGCCACAACCTTATAAACACGCTGTAAGTGAAAGCGCACGGCTTCCCAATACTCACGCAGTGCTTTGAATTCTGCAAGTAGGTTTAAACGTAGCAGTAATTTTGCAATAAGAGAAAAAAAGGGTTTCTTTCCCGTTCCTAGAGGCTTTATTTGGTTTTTATTTTTAAGGGAATTGATTGAAGGAAAATCCGTAGTGACAAACATAAGTACTTTTTCTAAGGCAAATTGAAGCCACGTTTCAGCCACTATAGAAGATGAACGGGCTGGAAAGTGGCTGAGCGTGCCTGTATTTCTGCTTCCATGCTACAGCCATTACCCTCACTGAACCCTATACTGTACACTATGTATTTTAATGACATTTTAGATTATTCTTGAGCAACACGCTGCAGCACAGGTCATCGGGGGGGGACAGAAGCTTTTGTGTCTCTCCTTCTCCTCCTTCCTCGTCTTTGGCTTGGGCAGAGTTACCCAGCTTGTATTTAAAGTCGGCTCGGTAAGGACGGCGCTTCCGCGCACACGCGGCCGGAACGCTGGTTTAGCTCCCACCAGCCAGGGTACCGGCGAGGCAGCGATATTGGCCAATGACACGCTAAGAGTTTGTAAGTTAATTTTGCCACAAGATGGTCAAAACGTCGATGTCCTCAACGGGTAACATGATGAAAAGACACAGGCTGTTCCCGAGGGAGCAGGACAGACCCCAGGTCCCCAGGGGCTGAGCTCGGAGTTGCTCTGGCCTTTGGCACTCCAGATGTCAAAATCTATTGTGTTATTTTAGAAATGCAAAAGTGACAGAAAACATCACATTCCCAACCGGTCAGTGCTGTGAGATTTACAGGACATGAGTAACTCTGGGTTTCTTGTAAGGATTATTTTTTACAAAAGGGATTGCTAATGTTGTGACTTTTGAAATATTCCTGAAGAGAGAACTAGAAATGAGAAAAAGGATGTAACAGGGAGTGACCTCTACAAAATGCAGGGCTAGGTTATTGCTCGAGCACTGGGTAAGGGAGGGCTGCAATAAACACATCCCTTTCCCAAGGGGAGAAGGAGTAGTGTCTCGGGAGGGCGAGGAAGGGAACGGTCACGCCGGGGAGACGAAGCCCTGGGACTCACCAACCCCTGTCTCAGCAAAACGTCACGTTTCTGGGCTGGAATGACCTCTGAGAGCCTGGCGCTCGCTCCAGTGGGACGGGGCCGAGTCTCTCAGCCCCACGGGGACATCCCGCTTCTGGCTCTTCATTCCCTCGCCGTAGGGCGGCTGCTGCGACGCAGCGAGCTATTGCAGTTAATGGAGTGGTATCCTCAAAATATTCCTGTCCGACGTACTGCACAGCAGCAATGTAACCGTACTGAACTCTGTCGCAGGGATTAAAGCCCCAGAGACAATGTAAACACCTCTTTTCAATTCCATGAAATCATAAATGATTATTGCAGGGCTGAGGAACAACTGGGAGGCGTAACGGTGGGGATAAGTACGTGACGGCTGAGGGGACAGAAAGAGTGATGGACGGAGGAGCCCGAGCTGTCGGCTCCATCTGCGAGGCCTCCCAAGCAAAACATGACTAAGGGCTGAAATGTCTGTCTGAAGCGACAGCTGAATGCTTGAGGTCGGGAGGAATGCGGTCTTGGAGCTGACGCAGCTAAGCTGCAAAAAAACCTCTTCTGCATCGCAGCAAAAGCCTGGCTTTCGGCTGGGGCAAAGGGAGGGCAGAAATAACCCCCTCCTTGTGTGTTCACCTCCCCAGTTGTAAATCAGGACGGCCAACCCCTGATTGAAGGCAAGCTTAAAGAGAAGCAAGTCCGGTGGAAGTTTATCAAAAGGTGGAAAACTCGCTACTTCACTCTGGCTGGCAACCAGCTGCTTTTTCGGAAAGGAAAATCCGTAAGTCAGAAGCCCATCAGTTTGATTTCTCTCTTTCCCTCCTCCCCAACACCGTTTCCCTGAGGTTTTTACCACGCAGCTTTGCCCGTGGTCTCTGTACGCCGCACGGCTAACTTCAGCCAAGGGGCTGCTCGCTGGCTTCAGTTACATTTTTCTTTTTGGATCAAGAACGTGAGATGTTTGAGTGTTAGATCGGCGCTGCTCTTGTTCGGGCAACAAATGCCCAGGGCTCAGCACTGCGACTCCCGCGTCTCGGTAATTTGTACCCTACTGGCTGGTGACCTGTGCCTGAGCATCGTCCCCGCTGCCTCGAGGCACCCCAGCGTCCTATTGCAAAAGCTTCTGTGCCTGAAGGAACTACAGGGGCCTAAAAAACAGTTTCCAGTCTTGACCGGTGATTCTTTGTTTCCTTGAATAAACACAAATTCAATAAATTTTCCGCTTGCAGAGCGCGTGGCATGGGACAGCAAGGCACGTGGCAGCCGCAGTGTCTCTGGGTCCCCGGTTCCCGCGGGACCCCCAGTGTTTGGGGGGGGATGGCGGCGCTCGGCATAGCTGGAGAGTCAGGCCCTTCCGAACACCTCAGGGCAGGCTCCAAAATCAAGCAGCTCTGCGCCTGTTTTGAAAGTCTTGCCTGCTTTTGGACACTGCTAACTGTTCCTGAGAGGAGGGCGCTGGAAGTGGTGGGATTTGTGCGGGAAATCCAAGCGTGTTTAAAGCAAGGTGATGCTAAAATGCTTTGCTCCCAAAGGAACAGAGTTTTTTTTTTGTTTTGCTTCTACCCTCATCTAAATTCAGAGAAATTCTGCTGAAATTGCCATGAAATTGTTTGAAATTTATACGGTAGGGCTCAGAGCTAAGTGTGTCCCAGGGCATGGAAGGGCAGGTAATGGAATCCCGTCCTCATTAGTTATTGCTTCTCAGTGATTAGAAACTAATTTTCTTCAGCTTTTCACAATGAGAATTATGAAAGATTGTGCAAAATAGCCTATTTATTTTTGTTACAAGAGCTCTCTCTTAGATAATCAAAAAATAGTGCATCTTCCAACCATATCCAAACCTTAATATTTCTGGTAAATAATCTTTATCTTTATAGAAATCTCATAAAGCTCTTTCAGCTTCTTGAATGGCTTCCTGAGCCCCTTCCTATAGGAAATACAGCGGGGTGTCCTGCCGAGGAGGAGCACATGTGCCTTTCATGGGATGCTACAATCCTTCTGAAAGCAAGTAGTTCATCAAACAGCCTTTGCCTTACTTTCTAGGGACTTTTCCTGGTGTTTTGGTCGAGATTCTGCAGACATTTTAATCCATACGTGTACCGCAGCTGCAGCTCAGTACTGGCTGATGTCCCCTTTTGAAAGTGTCAGAATAATTGTCATTTTTTAGCAAGTTGATTGGCTTATAGCAGTGTATTTACCAGAAAGGCTTTAATGAGCAATCCAAACAAGCCAGGCGCGAGGCACATCGGAACACCTCGATCACTCCTGGGAGGCCATTAGCACGCAGAAATCGCCTCCCCGGATTTGCATTCTCCGTGCTCCCCGTCTTCACGTGGGGAACGCGCACGGCGTGGCAGGCGGGTGAAGCTGCCAGATTAGATTGTCAACGGCAGAATTCGCTCAATGGTGTAATTCATAGAGATGAACTTTCCTTTTCCAACTGGCAAACTCAAGGCTTCTTTGCTTTTTTAGAGTTGAACACAAACACCCGGACTGGTTTGTCAGCGTCGCAGGCTGGCGTCCAGCCCCCCGGGACAGCAGCAGGGCTGCTGCGCCTGGGTAATCAGTCTTTCAAGCTGGTGCGTTATGTCCTGTTACTTCTACATTTTTGGCCTAAATTCGAGAGTCAAGTCCCGCTGTTAACCATTGCTTGGGGTGCAGCCAGTTTACCAGCAACCCCAGTTTAGGTTGCACACAACAACGCCAGTTTAGGTTTGTCGCCTGGGCTGACTATTGCAGACACCAAACAGAAAATTTTAAGACCTTTAAGCAGGGCTGGAGGTATGAAGCCTCACAGAAGTAGTCTGGACAATAAAAGTGGGATTTTCAGATCCCACAGGAGGTCTGCTCCTTCGCACCTCCGGCAGCCGGTGGGAGGACCAGCCCCGCACCTCGATGGCCGGGTACCGGTGCCGAAAGCATTGCAAGATCATAGATTCATAGAACAGTTTGGGTGGGAAGGGACCTTTCAAGGCCATCTAGTCCAACCCCCTGCCATGAGCAGGGACATCCCAACTGGATCAGGTTGCCCAGAGCTCTGTCCAGCCTGACCTGGAATGTTTCCAGGGATGGGGCATCTCCCATCTCTCTGGGCAACCTGGGCCAGGGCCTCACCACCCTCAGCGTGAAAAACTTCTGCCTTAGGTCTAGTCTGAATCTCCCCTCCTTTAGTTTAAAACCATCACCCCTTGTCCTGTCACAACTGGCCCTGCTAAAAAGTCTGTCCCCATCTTTCCTATAAGCCCCCTTTAGGTACTGAAAGGCTGCAATAAGGTCTCCCCAGAGCCTTCTCTTCTCCAGGCTGAACAACCCCAACTCTCTCAGCCTGTCTCCATAGCAGAGGGGCTCCAGCCCTCGGATCATCTCCATGGCCTCCTCTGGCCCCGCTCCAGCAGGTCCGTGTCCTCCTTGTTTGGAGGCCCAGCGCTGGAGGCAGCACTGCAGGGGGGTCTCCCCAGAGCGGAGCAGAGGGGCAGAATCCCCTCCCTCGCCCTGCTGGCCACGCTGCTGGGGATGCAGCCCAGGGCACGGGTGGCTTTCTGGGCTGCGAGCGCACGTTGCCGGCTCATGGCCAGCTTTTCATCCCCCAGCACCCCCGAGTCCTTCTCAGCAGGGCAAGACGCAGGGCTGCGCGCTGTGGCCAGCTAAAGCAGGGGTAAGGCTCCGGCCCGGCTGCGCCTGGGGCTTGTTTCAGGCTCCGAGGCCGGTCAGTGCTTGCCTGGCTGAGCGTGACAGCTCTGCCCCGTCATCTCTGGCGTCGCGGAGCAGGGCTGGGTGCTGCGTGGGCGTTTGGACTTTACATGCTGCTCGCTTAAAAATACAAACCTAATACAGAGGAGGTATTGTGAGATGGCCAGCTGGCTGTGCCTGCTTATTCCTGGAGCCCCACCATGAACCTTCCCTTGGTCAGAGTAACCATGTGGACAATTTTCGCTCTGTGTAAGCGACTGTATGGCCAGTGGGTAAAGGGGAGGCAGGAGAAAGCCAAAATAAGAGGTCTGAAAGCGAGCCACATCCTAAACTCCTGGAAAATTGTGGTAAACTCCTTCACAGAAATGTGCCTAGGGTACAATCAACTTTCTTTAGCAACTTGAGGTCAAACTGTGTAGCAATGAAGGGAATATATCATTTTTGCTAGGCAGGCTTCTAAGTCTAAGGGTCTGGCTCATGGGGTGCAAAGTTTTGGTTCCCGAATCTATCGTTGCTTTGCATTTTCTGCAATAAAATTTTCATCATGTTTACCTCAGGTGAGATTTCAGTGCAGAGCCAGCTTAACGCTGTTGATCAAGCCTTAATCGGTGTTTGTGGAAGCAGGGGAGGGTGGGCCTCTGCTGCAGTCCCGTGGTCGTGCACGGGGAATCAATGATGGCTCTGGAGACGTTTGTTCCCATGTGAAGTTGGAGATGAACTTCATTGTTCATGGAAAGTCGTTTGGTCAGAAGTGAACATTTAGTGGGAAATTACCCATTTAAAGAAAACTTCTCAGGTCTGGAATGGGGTCTCTGATAAAAAATGAACGAGACAGACAAATAAATGCCCCATCCCAGAACGCGCAGCAGCAGCACCAGGGGATGGAGACGTGCGGGGAAGATGCTGGTTCTGCGCTGCCGCTGCCGTTCGCAGCCCAGGGACCTCCCGTGTCCTGGAGGGGTCTGTCTGCTCCCCCAGCCGCTGGCCCTGCCGAGGGGTTCGTGCCAGCCTCTCCTGCTGGAGAGCTGCTCCGGTCACAGGATGGACATAAAGGCTGTTTTGAGGCAGAAAGGAGGGGATTGCCCAGGGATTATGGGACTTCAGGAATGTAGGAGACCTTGGCTGCAAATAATATGTACATATGCAACACAGAAGAGCTCCAAAAGTTGGGAAATGCATCCTGGGTATTCATTATGGATGTGGAAAAATGGTAGATCAGTGGTAATGGTAGGGGCCTATCAAATCCCAGAGAGGAATCGCAGCCATTGGGCTTGGGACTTCTTTTGGATGGTCTTTTCAGATGAGCTTTTCCTTAGAACAGTAAAATGTTCCGGGTTCTTTCCCAGAAGGACTGAGACATTATTGCAGGAGAAGTCTCGCTGCCCAGCTCTGGCCCTGCGTTTCGGACCTGGCCTGCTGGGGGAGCGGGCGAAGCCGGGGCAGCAGAGCAGCTCGGGGGCAGCAGCTCCCACCCCGCAGCCTCTCCCGGGCCGTGCTCAGCCCCTGCAAGGTGATTAACCACTGAGTCTCGCCCAGGTCAGTCCAGACCTTTCCTGTGTGACAGGAGCAGAAAGCTTTTGGAAAATCTACCTTACGCCTCTTGGTAAAAAGTATAAGATACTCAACAGGAGGAGCATAAATATTCTTGAGGAATCAGGGCCTTGGGCTTAAACTTCTCACCTGGCGACCCAATTCGTACATTTTTAATGAGCTCACGAATCTCTTCTCCCGCAGGAAACTTCCATGATTCTGTACAACTCTCTCTTACACTCCCTGCATCATATTTCTTACAATGACACTAAGATTTCCTAGACGTACCTACTTTATATGTTTGCAAACCAAACTGCAACTGAGCTGTCCCATATCCTCCGTTCCCCGCTGAGAAATGCCACGATTTCCCTCACGTTCCCGGGTCAGACGCAAGGGATGAGTTTTGTTTTCGAAACCAAGAAAAGGAGTCGCTGCTTCTGTTATTGAGTGGGGAGTCGGAGAAGGGGAACAGCTTATCACTGCTTAAGAGACCTTTCTTCCGTCCCCGAGGACTGGCTGATTTCTGTACCTAGGAAGCATTTGCCGTTGGCGTGAGTTGTGCCTGGCACCGTTAACAGAGGTCACCGTTATTAAAAGCCAGAGAAAGGAAAATCCAAGCCCATGTTAACAGCTGAAGCTGGAACTAAAAAGTGCAGGTGCTGGGGGGGAAGAGCTCGTGGGCATCGGTGTGGACCCTTGGCCGTTGGGTGCAGTAGACCACGACAGCCCATGAAATCCCATGTAGGGGTTCAGTAGGGGAGCGTGGCACAGCGTGGGAGGGGGGTTCTAACTCCCCTAGGGCTCTTTTGGGAAGTCCCCATCAGTGCGTTTGCCCGCACGAGCAATGTTTGCAAGCCCAGCTCTAGGGACATCAACTGTTTATAAAGACAGTGGAAGCTCTACCGGGTGAACTTGATTCTGTCTGTCTTCCCTGTGTTTCAGAAGGACGACCCCGACGACTGCCCCATTGAGCTCAGCAAGGTGCAGAGCGTTAAAGTGGTGGCAAAGAAGCGCAGGGACCGCAGCCTGCCCCGGGCCTTTGAGATCTTCACCGACAGCAAGACCTACGTTTTCAAGGCCAAAGACGAGAAGAACGCTGAGGAGTGGCTTCAGTGCATCAACGTCGCCGTCGCGCAGGCTAGAGAGCGGGAGAGCCGAGAAGCCACCACCTACCTGTAGAGCTGCTGGCACCTCCGTGGCCCTGCCAGCAAACCCAACGCGGCTGGGACCGCTCCGGCGCAGAGCATCCCACCGCCACACCGTGGACCTCTTTTACCTCCAAAATAGGGCCATGCAAAACCGTGGGGGAGACCGTCTGCCGGCCGGGGCCAGGGAGAGCTTTGTGCAGCACGAGAGGTCCAAGGCACCGGTGACCTCCGAGGCGACGGAGTGCCGCCAGGCGGGAGCGCTCCCTGGCACCGGGACGTTTGCTGCTGTGGAAGCAGCTTCCACGTCGGCGTGTGAAAGGCGGTTTTTTCTTCAGCCTCACGGCCTGCGAGCCAGGAGACGTGGTCAAACCCGGACCCCGGCGCCGCGGCCTTCGCTTCCGAGATGCACGAGGTCTCGGTGCCTTTAGACGCTGCCGAGAGCATTTGAACGCGTAAGGACTTTCTGCTTTCCTCAATCGCTTTCTGTCTGAAAAAAGATACTTTTCCTTCTCATTTCATCTCACTGTACTTTATCCTTTTACTGTTTATATGTGTCTGTGGAAAAAAATCAAATTTGCTGCTGCTTTCAGGTTTGAAATGGAGCAATTTTAAAGATTTAAAACTGCTGAAAAATAATTTTAAATATTTAACTGTTTTGATTTTTCCTGCTTTTTCTCCCCTTTGTAACAGAATGTAATTTTTAAAATTTATTTCCTTTCTTTTTTTTAATTATTTGTCTTCTCTGTTCTGTAACTTTTCAAAATTTCACCAAAACTGGCAAATTCCCAGTTTGTTTTCTTTTCTTTGTCACTCTCAAATGATTCCAAAGCGGAGGAAGTACTGTAGAAAAGACTGAAAGCAAAAAAGGAAAAGGGGGAAAAAAATGAATGAGAAGTCTGTGGGTGAAGAAATGAATTCAGAGATCATTCAAGGCTGAGTAGAAATAAAATTTGAAATTTTCCAACCTAGAAAAATGTATCTTTTGCAAAAAGTTGTTGCCAAAAAGGGGGAGTTAAAGGGGGGGATCAGGAAAAAAAATAACTGTAATGATTTTTACTGTAATATGTATCTTCCGTTCAGTGGCAGAGGGAACCCACAGCTTTTCTGAAAGCTCCTTGCAGAGCACGGCAATGTTATCTGCTGTCTGAAATGTCGACGCTCGACCTGCGCACCTCTGCGGCCAGGTCTGGGCTCCCCAGCTCCAGAGGGACGAGGAGCTACTGGAGAGAGCCCAGCGGAGGGTACAGAGATGCTGAGGGCCTGGAGCATCTCTCCTGTGGGGAAAGGCTGAGGGAGCTGGGGCTGTTCAGCCTGAGGAAGAGGAGACTGAGAGGGGACCTCCCCAACGCTTATCAATATCTCCAGGGCGGGTGTCAAGAGGACGGGGCCAGACTCTTCTCAGTGGTGCCCAGCGCCAGGACAAGGGGCAACGGGCACAAACTGGAACACGGGAAGTTCCGCCTGAACAGGAGGGAAAACCTCTTCGCTGTGAGGTGCCAGAGCCCCGGCACAGGCTGCCCAGGGAGGGTGTGGAGTCTCCTTCTCTGGAGAGATTCCAACCCGCCTGGACGCGGCCCTGTGCAGCCTGCGCTGGGTGACCCTGCTCTGGCAGGGGCTGGGCTGGGTGGGCTCCAGAGGGCCCTGCCAGCCCCCACCATCCTGGGCTTCTGTGAATTTACAGCCTGATTTTTCCACCATCCTAAACGTTCCCAACTCTCCTGATTTCACTGGGCTGCTCCTGGTTAGCAGCTCTGGAATCGGGGCCCCAGCTCAGAAATGTGATTCCACCTGCGCGGAACTTCTCTCGCGTTGGGAAAACGGGGCCACGACGGGGGCCGGGGCAGGGCTGGCACCGCGGGCTGGGGCTGCGCGGCTGCTGCGGGGAGCCCGGCCGGGGGCAGGCCCTCTCCCTTCCGAGCCCCGGCCCTGCCGCGCCGGGCGCGGGGAGCAGGAGACGGGCACGAGGCCGAGCGAGGGCGGGAAGAGGTGCGGAGGGAGCGGGCTCTGAGGGATTTAACTCGGCGGTTCGGTGCCTGCTGCCTCGATGCGGTTGTTCGGCGGGGTTTATGGCCCGAAGCGTGGAGCCTTGCAGCGTGCCGTATAAATATTTATCCTTGGAGTCTGGCAACTTGCAAGCACTGAGTGTTGCTGGTGTTTGTCTCTCCAGCCGCCAGAGCTCTGTAGTTTGTTACGCTGACAGGTAAGATGCTAACGTCTGGTAATGAGCATTTACTCGAATTAGAATGAGAAGAAATGAGTTCCTGGTACCACAGGAGCGGCTGAGTGCTGCTGCCAGGTCAGAGCTAAGGGCTGCCCGCTCCCTCGCAGCAGCCGGAGCTGGCAGCTCCAGAGACGTATTTCTCAACCTGCTCCCTCAAAGCACCATCAGACCTTCTGGGGAGAAACACCACGGACCTTGGAGCCGTATCAGCGCAATGAATTTCCACTTACAGTGACATGAAAACCAGACTAAGCTTCAAAAGGCTATTTGCTATTTCTGTGTCCCCCTTTTTAGTTGCCTGCACTCGTGGGGATGTCTGCGCTTCTTTGCTTGGGTTTTTTCCCATTATTTTTAATCTTTTCCCAGACGCGACGATGATGTTTATGGAGGCCCCGGGGGACAGCGGTGCACCCGGGAACCGGCAGAAAGATGCTGAGCCCTTGTGCGCTGCGGCTCTGCTGCAGCCACGCGTGGGCAGGGTGCGGCGAGCGCAGGGTGGGGAATAAGAGCAAACAAGCTCAAAATTGGTTTGGGGCAGGATTAACCCGAGGTGACGTGGTTCTGACGGTGCCCTTCTGGTGGCAGGGATGAGGCACCTGCCTGGTGCCGCCGCGCTGCCCGCCCGTAGCCCTGATACCACCGTTCCAAACCATCCCTCCAGCCCGGAGAGTCCCCGTCCCCCGGCCTGTGCTGCCCAGCTGTCCTCCTCCTCCTCATCCTCCTCCTCCTCGGCCACCAAGCACCAGCTGGCCCAATCCCAAATCATGTCTCTTCCAACTCTCCGCGTTTTCCCCAAATCCTCTTTGAGACAGTGAAACAAAACTGGTAATTCCTTCCTTATGCTCTCGCGCTCCCTCCCCGACTCCTGCGGGAGTTCATGTATGTTTGTTTTGCTTTGCTCGAGGGTCTCCAGTATTTCCTGAGCCCTGGTCCCTCCCAACGCCGATGGGCTGGAGCCCTCCTCCAGCCCCGGGGACCTCCAGCTCCGGGGACCTCTGCAGCCTGTCTCGGCCAGCGCTCCAGCCCGGGCTCCAAACGTGTGTCGAACAACTGACCCGGCGCCCGTGCCCTGGAAGGTCAGCAAGCCCCGGTCTGAAAAGATAATATTTTATTTCCGACGTTCCCGTGCCGACTGGAGAAGGAAGTGCCGATAGATCGCACCACGCGGCCAGCGGCTGAGAACAAAGCGGTTGCTGAAGCATTCCTGGATGATGGAAAATCAGGGAGGGCTTTAAAGCTGGCCATAGGTTTGTAGATCTAAAAGATAAATTTGCATTGACGCTAACGATGTCAGAGGGGAAAGAGAAGACCTCTGTCAATGGCCCATGCAATGCCTTAACCAGCTCCAGACTTCCCGATGCTCTCGGCGCTCCGGAGAGACGCCAAAATGTTCAAATTCCTGAAAATTCTTGTAACTACTAAAATGTGGAGATGACTGTTAGATCATAGAATGTAGCGAAGTGATCAGAACAACTCTGTTAAAGCTAAATTTAGTTACAGAAAATACTGGAAGCCCATCTGGGACCAGTCTGTCCAAGCAGGTCCATGGACACCTGCGTAGGTCGCCTGGCCGGGCAGAGTCGGGCTCCCGGTGCGGAGCTCCGTCCCGCTCCCTGTTGTTTACGTGGGATCGGGTGATGTGTGCCTTGTGCCAATAACACAATATTATGATATTTCCAACTTCTATTACACCTCACGCCTCTAAAACACATGAAGTCAAATCCAAGCCTGATGCCGAAGACCAAAACCAGGTTTTTTGGGGAAGGTGCACCCTTTTGTCTGTGACGCTTTATTTGCCGTTATCTCAGGGACTTGGGACGGTTTGTTCGGGGTTGCTCAGGCACAGGGTACGGAGCAGGCTTGATGCAGAGAGCCTGCGCTCCAGGACACCACGCAGCACGTGAGAGGGGGGAAGAAGTGCCCAGTCGGTCGCGTATCACGTCCGTAGAAGCAACGCAGGTCTGCAGGCCGGACCGCCGCCGCCTCTGCTGCCTCTGGGCGCCAGTGAAGCCGTGGAGCCAAACCTCGACTTAAAGGCAGCAGTGCACGGGTAAGAAAAGACGTACGACGGGAAATTTCCACGGCCTCTCTGACAGGAGATTTCAGTCATTTAATTTTCAATACCTGGGCCAATAAATCCTTATTTTACCCACAGGACGCACCATTGAGTCTAATGGGAAGGAAGTTAATTCATAGGTGTGAACTCGCGGATTTATGGCCTTAAGTTCCAGAATTACATCCTACACTAAACAATGAATTCACCATGTCACCGGAGTTCAGTGATACAGTAAGCTGGCCATTAAAAACATTTTTTGCAGACAAAATAGTCTGTATTTGTCAATCCCGATGCCAAGTTTCAGTCTGCCACCTATGCATGACATCATCAATTTAACGCACCTGCTTGTCCGTGTGTGCATACGTACAGACGCATGTTGTCGCCTATCGGACGGAGCACGGGGACGTGCCAGCCGGGGCCGAGCATCCGCCTCACCGCCAAGCGATCTCCCGGTCCGAGTGTGAAACTCGCGTGTGGGGCAAACGCGGCTCGGCTTCACCTGCTGTCTCAAGGCTTTGCCATCAGCTCTCGGCTGTCACCGGTCGCTTACATCCTTCCTTTCCATCTCAACGTGATCGAAACAATATGGAATGCATAGCTATGTAGTTAGAGAGACACCGGGTTCTGTGCCAAAAAATAATTGCATAAAATAAGAAGCTTAGCCACACTTCTCCTGTCTTAAATTAAAACTTGGAATAAAATAAAAGCGAAATTCGGCTGGCAACTTATTCTAGTCATCCTCTTAAAAGAAGAAACGCAGAAATCACCAATGTAGTTATGATGAGAGCAGGGAGATTTAAAAAAAAAATTAAAAAAACCCCACTGTTGCAAATTTTCTTCTCAAGCAAATATATAAATAGTTTTTATTGGTTCTTTTTAAAATAACATGTATGGAAACACTCTAGATTTAAATAGCTGCTGCCCTCTGAACAGGAAACATGTTGGTAGTTCCTGTCGTGCTGGATTTTCTTGGTTTGTTTGCTCGTCCCTTGCAGGAACCACCCCAGCTCTCCGCGAAGGCGACGCGAGAGCTCCCTGCGGGCTCGGCGGAGGGTCCCCGGGCATGCGCGCGTGTGTGGCAGCGCGCTCGGAAAAAGGGATGCAAACGCCCTCCTTGGCTGCGGCGCCGGGACTCTGCCGAGCATCCGCTCCTCTCTGCCAGAAAACAATCTGCCGTCCCTCTTGCACAACCTGCGCTACAAAAGATGTCATTGTCTCTCGGGGGGGTGAGCTCACCTTTGCTGAAGGAGCCCGTTTTCCAGGCGGTGTTTGGCGGAGGAAAGGCACCTCGCTCCTACGGAGAGAGGGGCAAATCCCAGCCCTGGCCCTGTGGGACGCTAAACCCAGCCGGTGGATCAGGTACCGCGCTCCCTCCCGCTCCCCAGGGGCAGCAGTAGTGCCATGTCCACGGGGTCCGTGAAAGCAGCCAAGCTTGGGGGGTCCCGGCTGCGATGCCGGGGCTCAGCCAGCCGGTCCCCCCGTTACGGCGAGGCATGGCCCCCCGGAGCCGTGGCACAAGGTGGGCCGGAGCCCAGGCTGCCAACGGGGAGAGCTCCCGGCCCAAACCAACGCCCTCCCGCCCTCTTTGCATACTGGGGGGACAGACCGAGGTTTAGGGTCTAAACCTGAGCCCACAGCTAGAAAACCAGACCAAAATCCAGACCTGGACACTCCTGATTGCCAGCAATTTCCAAACCTAAACTGAGTTTTACAGATCAGCATAATTTCTCTAGGAAACATAATTCTTCAAAATATTGGCTCCAGCTTACGTGAACATTTTTATGTAAAGACAGTAATCCACTTTTTTCCTGGAAGAGTCAGTGTCCACAATGATTTCTGTGCCATATCACATGTATCTTTGAGGAATCCAAGTCTGGGCGAGTGTGTGGCCTCACATTACACTCAAGAACAACTGGTACTTCGGCATCACTTCTTCATCCATCTGACGATACGACGACAAAGGGGAAGAATCCGACGGTTTTGGCGCAGAAGAGCTGGCTCACACCTCCCGGGCTATAGACCAGCCTCGTCACGTCGCACGCCTGCGGAGAGGGCAGGAGCGTGGGCCCCATCCGCAGGCTGACGCAAGGCGGGAGCGACTCTCCCGCTCGCAGGGTGGGAGCTGCGAAGTCGGAGCAGAGTGGGGTGTCCAGCGGCGGGATGAGCTGCCTTCCAGCTCCGTGCAGCGGCGACGGCCTGCGGTCGCTTAAAGCACTGACCGGTGTAATCTGCAGGGGATCAGCTAGACCAAAGCCCTGCGGTGAGCGGGAGTTGGATGGATGACCTCCCGAGGTCCCTTCCAGCATAAATTATTCTGTGTTCTATAGCAGGGCGAGAGGATTGCCAAAAATGTATCGGCAGCTACCACAGCTTCTCCTAAAACGAACTGGAAAGCGCTGCTGCGGCACGGCGTAGCGCCCGGAACCTTGCTGCGCCGCGTGGCTGCAGCCGCACGCGTTTTTCCTCTGCGATGACTGCTAACAGAGGGGTAGACCGCTCCGTACGCAGTGTGGCTCGCAACGAGCTGCTGTGGAAAACTTCCTCACGGGGAAAATCTGTTCCCCTTCCTTCCTTCAAAACGGTGCTGTCATGACCGTCTCTCTTCCCGTGCTCGTTTTGGTTATGGCTGTTTGCATCTCCACAAGCCCGAGAGGAGTTTCTCCTGCGCAGACCCACGCCCCAGCGAGGATCCCGTCGTCGAGGCGTCCGGCTGCGCGCACGGACTGACCCGTGCCCTGGGTGGGGAGGAGCAGGGACCCGCAAGTGCCCGTTTGCCGGCCGCGCAGTGCTCGGGGCAGCAGCTGCGCCCGAGATGTGCAACGTGCGGGACCCCTTCTGCCACTGCCTCCCTCCTCCTCCTTCTCCAGAATAAGTAAATGTAGATATTTGTCCTGGTTTTGGCCAGGACGGAGCTGGTTTTGTCTCCAGCAGCTCCTGTGGTTTGGATTTAGCGTGAGAAGAACAGTGACAGTGCACTGATGGTGCTGGGTGCTGCTGAACCACCAAGGACATTTTGCAGTTTCCCAGGTTTTGCCGATGTGCAGGTGCAAAAACCTGGGAGGGGCAGAGCCAGAATAGTTGATCCAAACTGGCCACAGAGAGTGTTCCATACCAGAGACGGCACGGCTGGGATAAGTGAGGGTCAGCCGGTGGGCCACTAGGCTTTTAGTCCCTTACCTTGCCTTAATCCTTAAGCTTCCCTTCGGGTTGCTTTTTGTTTCCCTGTTTTTCCTTTTTTTTTTCCGTTCGTTCGGGCCTTTTCATTTGTTTGGCTGTTGGTTCCCTCGCCTGCTCTCTCTGGAACTGGCTGTTCTGGGATAGCTGGGGGGGATACCCCTGCTCCCTGCCTGCTGCTCGGGACGGGCTGTATCGGTCATCGGGTGGTGAGAAATGGTGCATCGTTTGTTTTATATATTCTATTATCCTTATATATATTATCATTATTATCGTTATTAATATATTTTTATATTTTTCCTTTGCTGTCCTGGTGAACTGTTTTTACCTCAACCTGCGAGTTTTCCTTTCTCCCCGATTCTCCTCCCCACCCCACCGGGGAGGGGGGAGTGAGCGAGCGGCTGCATGGTGCTTGGTTACCAGCTGGGGTTAAACCCCGACGATGTTACAGATTTCTCACCCTCCAGTTTCCCAGCCGTGCCTTGCACGGTTTGACTGCCCAGGGCTGCAGGGACAGGAGCCGCGAGGGCTGGTCGCTCCTGGCTCGTCTCTCCACAGCGGGAAAAGCGAGAGCAGGTTACGCTGAGCTGCATCAAGGGTAACGCCACTGGTTTCAACAGCTCAGGGCAACATGGAGAACGAAGTAGTTCCGTGGCAAAAGGTTTGTGAGATAAATATGAAGATTAATGATATTTAGCCAGGGAAATGATACGCAATCATTGATTTCTCTAACAAATTTAACTACTGCATCTATTTTTTCCGTTGCTCACAAGCAAATCATTCTTTGTTTCAAATATATTTGTTCTACTATTCCCTGAAAAATTCTTGTATTCCTTCTTGTGAGGTTTTTGCAAATGGCTGTTTCGGATCCCTTGACACCTACACCGTGCCGGTCAGTTTTCACCGCCCGAGCAGATGTTGCCGTGCCCGGAGCGCAGGCTCCTGGAGTCAGGTGACAAACGGCAGCATCTCCCACCACCCTCCTCATTCAATTGTTGTTTCCTCCCCAGTGCTAAACCGCCCGTGCTTGAAAATTCAAATCTCAATTTTGGACGTTTTTGCTGCGTTTACTAAGTTCCAAGTGGATCACATTCTCAAAACCAACGGAGCAATAATTTCCAAGGGAGCGCTGCGGGAGCGTGCCGGCAGGGCTGGCCGGGCTGCCAGCTCTCCAAGCCGTGTGTGCTTCCACGGGGCCGTCAGCAGCTCCGCTTGACGGTATTTCCTAGAAATATGAACCATAGGTTGTACACCGAAACTGCCTTCCCAGGGCTTGTTTATGAGAGCTGAGCCCAGCTCTGGGAAGTTTTCCAAGGGAATTTTACCCTACAATTCCCTCCCGCTTCCCCAAACAAAGCGTTCCCCAGAGCGTTTGACAGGAACAGAATAAAACAGGCGATAAATGCTTAGGTATTGCATACAGGCGTCACATGCATTGTGGGTATAAATGGAATAAGCTGGACGTTATGTTTTCAGCTTTTCCGATTCCGAGCTCGGCTGCCCATGGGAATAACCTTGCCTGCTTCTTGTTGACAAGTCATCTAATTCATCTTGATCCTGATGACTAATACTCCTCGGGTAAAATCCTTGGCCCCACTGAGGTCAAATGCAAAACTGCTATTAACTCTAATAGAGCCAGAATTTGACTCCGATCATTGCCTGTCGCAGCGGCACCTTTACAGCTTCCTACGATCACCGGACTTGCCCAGCTGCAGAAACACAAACCCTTCCCTCCCCGCTGACAAACCGCAGGCACCAGCTTTGCAGCGAGGAGTATGGCGGTGAGAAAAGCTGCTTCTCTCACTCCTACCAGCTCCGAGCATCGCCCACGCTTTGAGCAACGTGCGCCGGGGCTGCCTCCCGCGGCGGCCGCCCCGTGGGACCCGTGGGATGTGTCCCCCCCGCAACGTCGCTTCTCGTGCTTTGGGGCAGTGACTCGACTCCAGCTGGCTTTTCATGCTGAAATGGCAGGAGGAAGCAGGAAAAAAACAAATTTTATGGGGTTTGTCTGGGTTTTTTTAATAGGAACATGCCTGCACCTGTTAGGAAGTATTTATAATGCACCTGCAGAGGAACTGGACATTGATTAATTACATGTCAAATTACAGAAACTTTGAGTTGGCTCAATTATACCACAAATCTCCCTGTTGTCTAATTAGGCGAAGAAAGAGACAAAATCAGGCTTGATTCATTTGACTGCTTCACTGAAATGACCTGGAGCTTTCTAAATGGTTTGTGCTGGGGTTGGTCGTGGCAGGACCTGGATGTCCCTGGCCAGCCCCAGCTGGGACCCCCACTCCCGCCCCTGCCCAGGACCCCAGCCCAGCCCAGGGCCTCCCTCCTGCCCCAGCGATGCTTTGGAGCCGGTCCCGGCCCCGCCGGGGGATCCCCCCGGCCCCAGGGAGCCCTGACAGGTTTCACACAACCTCAGGACATCGAAAGAGTTAGATTTATTTACTTCTGTAAATGCAGATACTCTAGTATAACTGCCCTGTCCGACTTCTGTGGATGTAAAGCATTCAAAAGGTAACCCTGGCATTTAATTAACTGCAACTTTGAGTACACACTGAAATCACTTGGCTTTTTAGGACAGAAGTACTGATATGTTTAAGCAATAGCTATTGTTTAAGAGACAAGTTTTGCCCGCTGATCTCTGCCCTCCGCTTCTTCTGGCTCCTCCTCCACAGAGAAATCAACTGGACATGCGATTTCCGTCTGTCTTGCAGGTAAAGCACGGGGAAACTGGAATCCGAGGGGGTCCTTACAAACCGGGCAACGCTGTTGCCGGCAGCGAGGCTCCGAGAAGAGCGCTCGTTGAGGTCGGTGGCATTGCAGCCCACGGTCCCCCCGGGCGGTGCTGAGCCTCTTCCCCGATTCCACTGTGCACTGCGTGGTTAAAGACCATTAAACAAACCATGATCACAGGAGGGACAGCAACACCTCCAGGTTAGGAGCAAAACAACCTAGTTACTGGCAGTTATTCATGGAAAATATGTGTGTCTGTAAGAGGGTCCTTTGTTTTTATGTATTTTTTGTGAAAGATAACTTTGCTTTACCACGTAACACTTGTCAATGGCTACAAATGTGTATTCGGTGGAATGACTCTTTACTTAAGAGTAAACAACAGTAGAAGGCCATGTGTCACAAGGTGCAAAACAGATCTGCAACCAAAGGGCTCTGCCTGGTTGTGGTTTGGGGCTTCCAGCCCAAGGGAAAACATTCGTGGCAAGCGGTGTTGTTTTTCCTTTGAAGAACGCAAGTGTGAAGATCCTTTGCTTCAGCGCAGGTGGTGTTTAGGCAACAGCAGAGTATGTTTTTCCAGCTGTCAATGACTGTGCCTCAGTTCTGACACGGAGGAGCCACGGGCGGGTTTCGGATGGCCCAGCGCCACGCCAAGGGCAGCGCGGAATCCTGGCCATGCCCTCGCACCGCCTGCCAGGCTCCGCTTCCCCATTTGATGGACCACGAATGTTTTCCCCTCTACGGGGTCTCCGTTCTGCTCTCTTCCCTTTGCTAGACCTTAGCGATGCCTTGTTCCTGTTGCTGAAACATTCACGGTTCTATATCGGGTTTAATGTGTAGGAATCCGCCTGTTTTATTTTCCTCGGCTCGTTAAGTTTCATGAAGACCCGCAGTGCTCTCCAAATGTTGGTGCTACCGATGTTCAATGACCACACGCAGCAGGGACGGGCAGGGCTGCGTGAGTGCCCTGCTCTCATGCTGCTCCTCAGCAGTCCAGTACGGCCGCTCTTCCCTTCCGAAGGGAAGACGAGAATGTAGAATAGATCAGAAATTCAGAAGGAAATAAAAACTCAGGGCCCCCTCACTCCAGCCGTGCTTTAGCTAACCTGCCGTGGTCACTGGTTTGACGAAGCCCCTCTGCATCCCACTGCCCAACCAGCAAGCGATCGGGACCAACACCAGCATCAGAGAAATGGTGGGAGCACATGGTCCACTAACACCTACAAGGTATGTCTTTAAAACATCGACTACAACCCGAACTACGAAGCATCAAAGGCGCTTTCTAAACACATCCCACGTGCGTACGGGACTGTGACTGCTACACTGGCTCTCTGCCGGAGGCTGTACAGTATCGGGTTCGTTGCGTTTTCACCATATGCCTTGCAGACCGGGCTCCAGCACGGTATGTCTCCAGGATAATTGGGCCCAGCCAGTTTGAGATTTCCATCAGCAGCACCAACAGAACTTCAGAGGAGCTCCACAGTTCTCCTGCTCCACAGCTGGGGGGACCAGCGCCTAGTCCTGGTGGCACTGCACCAGGCAGATGCCTTACGTTCATAAAAGAGGTAAATTATGTGTCTGAAATACCACGAGACCCCTGACAAACCTAAATTCTATCCCCAAGGCCTGGGGCTTGGGTACTCTGAAAGATGCGTGTCCGTAACCTCAGCGCTGGCTTAGCCGCCAACCTCTGACTATCCCGTCTTCCGCGCCACCGAGCACAGCTGGGTGGCGGGATCGCTTAGAGCCCCGGGCAGGGTGCCTGCGGCGGCCCTGAACACGTCTTAGAATGGGACAAATTACTCGAAACTCTTCCCTTTGCCAGACATACCGGCCACTTGCTGTTGCTTCTGCTTCCTGACAGACGGCTGAGGCTGATAGATGGGGCGGGGAGACAGTAAATGCTGGATAGGGAGAAACATTTGTCCTGGGCAAAGTTATTCCAGCCAGGATTCATCAATACCTTGGCAAACACCTTGCAGCCCTCCAGATACTTTTTCAGATAAACAAAAAGCAGCAAATTGAATAGAAGCCGAGTGTTCAAATCTATTTGTTGCAAACCGTTTCAGCTCTGTTGAGCGCTTCACATCTGGCTGTATCCTGGTCCATTTAATCCCCAAGGGGAACGCATGTGAAAAGCAGCCACCCTCTTCAAAAAGCTTATTTCTGCTTTCGGGCTTCCCTTTCTGCTATCTATTAACTCTCCCTATTCACAGCAGCTCACTTTCTCACTCGCAGCTTCCTGCCGCTCTGATTGTCTTTGACAAGGGCAACGCAATGGGGGTGGGGAAGGATGATGGAAAACATCACAGTTTTATCAGCAGCCTGTTGTACATACTATTATGAAATGAGAAATAAAACCCATGTGTAAAATAGCAGTATTGGTACTAAACTATAAAGCCCATAAGCCTGTTAACTGTAGGGAAGGCTGGGATGGGGCGGATCAATGGTCCCAGATGAAAGCCAGCTGCCCAGCATCTTGCCTCTGACAGCAACCAGTAGCAGATGCTTAAGGAGAACGTAGGAGAAGACAAATCTGGAGTGACTCCCTCTCTGCACCATCCTCTTTGCTATCACCAGTAGATGCTTCAGGGACCTCTACCACCAGACGCTTCTTCCCGATCACTGCGTTTAATAATGGGAAAGCTTTCTGAGGCGTGCACAGCAAGCGTGGCAGGCAAACGGGACCTGGTACGTGAGCTCCTTGACTCACTGCCAAAGAGTCAAAGGGAAGATGACTCAAGATCATTAGGCTTATCTGAAATCTGAAGTTGCATCTAAGCACTTAAATGCAACGGGATCTTCAGGACGTTTCCAGTGTTTATTTCTTCTGACCCTTTCAGTCAGAAGGAGCAGCACAGAGTCCGTATCAGCCAGTGTAACAGCAAACTAGACCACAAGTCCATTAAAATACGAGCAAAATAGGTCTTTTTTCCCCTCAAGGCAGCTAATGGGCCTTCTAAACTTTCACAGCTCCTGAAGAATTCACCGTGTACATCCATCTCAGTTAAAACATTGTCAGCTGCCAGTCCTGTAAGCCTGGCCTTACCCAAGAGCCTCAACCAGATGAACAGCTGGGAGCGGCGTTTGAGGGCTTTGAGTGCACTGTATTTTGCCTCTTCCTTTCAATCTTCCTTTCTTTAAGTCTATGGCTCTAATATCGGTATAGCAAGACCTTTCTTTCCACTTCTGCATCTATGTCAGTCACTTGCTCTAGTCCACTCCTCTTTTTACTTTTCTTTGAAAAAGTTCATCTCTGTTCTTTCACAGAATCACAGAATCACAGAACAGTTTGGGTGGGAAGGGACCTTTCAAGGCCATCTAGTCCAACCCCCTGCCATGAGCAGGGACATCCCCAACTAGATCAGGGTGCCCAGAGCCCTGTCCAGCCTGACCTGGAATGTTTCCAGGGATGGGGCATCTCCCACCTCTCTGGGCAACCTGTGCCAGGGCCTCACCACCCTCAGCGTGAAAAACTTCTGCCTTATGTCTAGTCTGAATCTCCCCTCCTTTAGTTTAAAACCATCACCCCTTGTCCTATCTTTTCCATCTAAAAGATTGGGTTGTGATTAATGGAGGCAACAGGAAAGCGAGCACCTGAACACGTGGGATTAAAGTGCAACATAGCGGTCACCTATTAGTTTCAGGAGAGATCAGGCTTGTCAGAGGAAATCCGTTGGCAGAGATGCCTATTTATATGCAGACACTGCCTGTTTATTTGGTAGGGAGGATCTTTAAGAAGCTGCTGCCAGCTAGCTTTTCAGAAGGTACCACCAAGCAGGTAGATGACTGCAAGGACACCAGCAATAAGCCAAGTTCCCACTTGTCCACAGTGTGGCACCTTCGTCTGAAGTGTCGATGGCACTTTGTGTGATCCAGCAGCCTGCGAGGAGTTCCCACTAGAACAGCGGTTTCAATTTTCCAGCTCCTTTCTACCAGCTTTACAGTCTCCATGGGACAAAGTGTCCCTGTGGTAGAGGTTCCCTTGCTTCTAGGACCCGAGTTATCTCAGGTGTCCCCCAGAACAGCACTGTGACAGGTATGAAGTGGTGGGAGGTAAGTGAGATAAAAGAGAGAGAAAAGAGGGAAGGAAGAAGTTTCATGGACCTTCATGTAATTCTGAATAAGAAAACGATGCGCAAAGCCTCGGCGGGATGTGACTAGATGGAGTGTGTCTCTGTGTACGTCGTAAATCATCGAGGAGGCACAGGCACCGCTAAGCTCTTTACTACGCACCCGAGGCTGCTGCAGTAACAAGTTGCCTCCTGCAGAGAATGTCAACAAACACTACGGATTCGCCGCATTTCCCACTGGGCCTGGTAATTTTAGGAAACGTCTAGATATATGCATATTGTTTTGGTGATTGCATTTCGGGTTAACAAATACAGCTTGACATGAAGTCCAAAAATGCCAGAAATGCCTCTTGTCCACCAGTGGATTTCAGCAGCTTGTAAAACGTCAACGGATTGTTTAGGCAGGCTAAAATCTGACAGGACCGGAGAGGGCCCATTGGAGACACCATTCATTTATTTGGCCTGAAGCGTGAGCTTACGCAGCACGCTCTCCAGTCATCATAGCTGCATCCCAAAATGTGACTTGGGAAAAACAGCATTGCAAAGCGGTCAGCTGGACTTTCCCAAAACTGTCTGGAAAGTTCCCATTAATGATCGAGCAAACCAGGTTTTCTCACCTCCTAAGGAGCAACTGAACTTGAGGTGGGTATACAGAGGAGGGTGCCTGGGCTTCCAGAGCTTGGAGAACCAGCTGCTGGGGTTTAGGTAATAAGCTGCAGGTGGCAGAGAGCTATAAAATGGGTGGCTGTGGCAGCTGGGGACAAGGAGAGTGTGAGCAGGGTTTGCTGGTTAGTGGGGTGAGAGTGAGGTGGGGGCTCAGGGCTTCCTTGTCATGCAGCATGGTGAAATTCCATGCCTGCTCACAGACCAAAAACATTCAACGGGAAAAGTCCACCCAAAAGTACAAGATTATCGGCTCTAGTCTATGGAGATCCTGAATTTGCTGGCAGCTGGATGATTGCCTGAAGAAAGCCATTGCGTGGCCTGCTTTGGTCTTGGACTCTTCAGAAAGCGTCCCACCGCTGCTGGGAGCAGGATGCTGAGCAGCGCGGATGTTTGCTCTGATGGAGGTGGTACCGCAGCTGACCCCGTCTCCTCACGGGGCCGTGCTGGCAGATGCTCTAAGCGGCGGTAGGTGTTGCTCTGGCGGTGCAAGGGAAGCAGGAGAGTGTGTGGCAGCCGGTTTCCAGCCATGCTATGCATCGAGCTTTGAATGCGCGGTGGGTTATTTCAAAGGAGCAAAGACCTTTAGGGGAGGCCTCATTCTGCTCCAGAGTCACTAGAGGGAAGGAGCAAATATTTGGGGGAGCGCAGCCTGTGAAATGCATCATGTATTGGTTATCTGATGTGGTGTGGGAGAATCAGAACTGTCCAGGTAAGTGGTTGAGGTTCTGATGCTTTCGGCTGATTGAATCATTTAGGTCTTCTATTAAGCTCCAGTGCAGTAAAAATGATAACTATAGTAAACTGTGAATTTTCTTTTGATAATGATGTATGCAAATAGGTTTAAAGGGAACAATGGAGTTATGCTGATCACTTCTGTGGGTGACACTGCAACACCAAAGCAGACGTCTGGCATTTTTCAAGAGAGTGTAGAATCAGCATAAGTCTTGTTCTGCTTCAAAATAAAGTCAAGTCTGTCTTCCAGCTCTGCTGGTAGTACTTGCATATTTGAACCTAAAAGTACACAGGCCTTCCATACTTTGAGACAAGCCATGCAACGTGTAAAACAGTGTTTTCTTGTCATGATTCTGGCAGTGTAAAGTTGTCCTGAGATAGCATTTGCATTGCAAAGCCCTTCTTGGAGCTGTCTCCCCAGCACAGCATTACTTCATGGGTGATCAAGCCCCCTTCTCTTGATGGTGTATCCCCAGAGATAAAAGGGCCATGAAATCAAAATTAACAGATTTGGAATCTGACATAATCCATTATTAATACAGTCCTATTTGCAACTAATGCCAGATAAATGCAGACTTTCCCTTCTAAAGATCTCTGAGCTTCCCACCCTCTGTGGAGCTGGCTCAGCACCTTCTGCCACCCTCGCCTGCTTAGGTGGAGGGTTAGTACGGCAGGATCCACGTGTAACTTCTGTACAAACCTCTATCAAAGCTACTGGAGATGGGCATAAGATGAATGGTGTTATTTTGATTTTCAGTTTGCTTTAAAGTCTGGATTTTACCTAACATCAAACACAAATGTTCCCAAGTTTTGGTTGGTTTTGTAGTAAAGTGCTGCCTCCTGCTGGGTAAAAGGCCCTCGAATAAAGCCTTTCTGCAGTAATTTACTACAAAGTATTTCTTTCACCTGAAGTCTAGGAAAGGGCTTTGCAGAGATTGCTCCGTTGGCAATGGAATGGGACATCCATATCGCAAACTGTCTAGCCCAGAGGAAAACAAACTGCCTGTGCGCACAAGGGCTGCACAAGAGAACAGCCTGACGTTTCCAGGCAGCGTGTTGATCCCTCTGGACGCAGAGGGATGCTGTCAGTGGGCCGCCTGCGCCGGAGCAGAGAGCCAGGCTGCTGCTCTTCTGCCTTACCCTCGTTGTAACAAACAGCTATGGCTCAGGCCAAACCTCCTTGCTTGTGCCCAGTTTGGTGCGAGAGGAAAGGCGAATCCCTTGGGGGAGGAAGGGGGAACGCTAGCTTTTCCCGCTGCAGCGCTCAATGTCGAGCTGCTTCTGAGGTTGTCACCGGAGAACGTACGAGATGTGGTTAGGAGCAAGCGCAGGGTCCCTCCCCACTCCCGCACCCTTCTTTAGCCTTTCCGGACCAGTGACCCCGTATACCTCTGCCCGGGTCTGCATTAGTGAGCATGTAATGCTTGTAACGGGGAGCGGGTGCTGAGGACTGATGCTCTCGGTACACCTGCTGAGGGGCTGCTCTGGACCCTCCCAGGGCAGTCCGTGGGGCTGAATGCCCTGTACCACGACAGCGGGCTCCTGGAGCACTGCCTCTGGTGCAGCTTCATCCGAGAGGAATGAGGGCGAAGATGGAGCCTGTCCCGAGCACCTTCGCTAGCGGTGGATCCCAGAGGGGCCCCCAAACCTCCTCTGGGTGCGCGGCTGCTGGAGAGCGAGCCCCGCTTGCCGCGGGGGAAGGACGGGCGCGCGGGGCTGCGGAGGGGTCAGGGCTGGGAGGCTGCCTGACAGCAGCTGAGCGAGCTGCGAAGAGGAAGGGGACCTGGGACCTGCCTGTACGCCCAGGGCTTCTTGCTGGCAAGCCCCAGGGCACGGCATCCCGGCCGCTGCAGTCCCTCGCTGGGGGTGCCCGCTGGCCCTGGCTCTGGGGTGCCTGACTGCCCCTTCCCGTGCTCTGCAGGGGTGCTCCGGGCGCTGGGCTGCGGTTCCCTGGAGTGTGCCAGACCGGCAGCGAGGCCTCTCCAGGCTCTCTGCACAGCACTCCTTGCAAGAAGCACAGAATTCTTGCTGCTGCGTCAAAACGTGCCTATATTTAAAAAAAAAAAAAAAAAAAATTTAAAAAGGAGGGGAGGGATGAAGGGGTTTACCCAAGTATCAAATGACATATACTTGCCCAAACCTTTTTTATTAATTTAGGAAAATACTAGTAAATAATATTGTGGGTCTTTACAGAACCTGGATAAGGTTTAGAGCGTTTTACTGAATCTCCTGGTTCAGACTGTGATCTGTTGCAAAAATAAGTGACAGAATTATTCATTTATGTTGACTAAAAGGAGAATTGCATTAAACGTAAACCTGACTAATATGGTGCTGTACAGTATGAGGGAGCTTTGATTGTAACAATAGCAATCCCTATTTATGTCAATCATTGAAGAAGATGTGTCCACCTACACTCACAAATGACCTGCTAACTTGAATTTTCAAGTCTTCCCTTGTTTCTGACTGCTACTGAAAATATTCTGGGACATTTGTATCCCAAATGTATACTCTGTCTACATTTATATGCCAGTTTTCTCTTGGCACTATGGGGACGGAGAGCTCATTGATGACAGCTATAACTAATTATTTCAAACTACCAGTTTCTTTTATTCGCAAATGACTTGCGGTCTATCGGTGGCAATATCAGTGTGTGTTTAATATTGCTGTTGGTTCTATCAGGAAGGAAAATCTTGCCCGTGTATTAGCAATTTAATTTCCTCTCCCTTTGCTATGGGGGTCTTGTTATCTCGGCATCCCTTCCCTCCCCGTCCTGGCGTGTGTGATCGGGGATGATACAAATCCTAATGCTTTTCTGCAAAATCACATTAACCCACTAGATGGCAAACAACCACTTAGAAAAGCTCACAGGTACCGTTGCATGATATAAAATTCACCACTGGTAAACAGCTAAAGCAATTAAATTTCTGCTTATAGTTAACCTCGCAGAGTATAGTGAAGCTTGTCCAATAACCACGAGCGAGGTACGTTACTAATACCTCTTTCACGTACTCGGATTATGAGCCACGGTATGAGCTTTTGCATAGCTCGGATGTGAGCTCCAATGAACAGCAGCGTATTTAGCATCATCTCCTTCTCTCAGGACAGCTAAAAGTGTCTTTCTAATAAGTTTCCACTTTACCCAGCGAGTTCCTTTTGGCAACGTGATACATAGACTCTAAGAGGCCGTACTATTCTTCAGTCTAAGCTGCCCTGCTCTGTCCGTAAGGACAGAATTTCACGCTTTACTGCAATCACTGGGAAATTTGCCACTGACTCAGAGCTCAGTAGAGATTTCACCTAGATGCTGTAGGAGAAATAACGTCCCTGACAGAGGAGCAGAGATGAAGAGGCAAGGACCTGATGGACCTGATCTTTCTGCTTTGAATCATTCTCTGGGGAGAAAAAATAGAATAACAGACCCCTTGAGGTTAAGAAGACACTTGAAAATGCTTTAAAGGCAGAAAAAGCTTGCAAAACCGTGAAGAAATTCTTGAACAGCTCACAGGCCATGACAGCAATTCCTACAGTGAAAGGCGGCGGCCAGCTGACATGTTTAACTTGCCCCTGGCCCTGCCGCCTCTCTGCTCTATGCCCTCTTCTGTTTGCCAACCGCTATTTTAATACTTGGATGCCAGCAGTAATAACAATTTGTTCAATATCAAAAGCAGCTTTTTATATTATATACACAAAGGGCTCCTCCTCAGGCTAACAGAGCAGGGGAAGCTCTTGCTGCAAAAGCACAGCCGCGGAGCGGGCGAGGGCGTGCAGCCCCTCAGGAACCCTCGCACCCCTTTCAGAGAAGTTCTGAACAGCCCGAGAGCCCTTTCTGGTAACTCCTGCGTGCGCCCGAGGCCCGGCGTGCAGATAGCGCTGCTACCGCTGACCTCGCCTTACACTCATTTTGCGCTGATCCGCAGTTCAGTAAATACAAATATGCAAATGGATGTAGCGGTGAAACATTGGCTTGATATTTACACGAGATGAAGCATTTCTGTACTGACTGTATCTTCGCCCGTAGGGGAAACACCTGGTGAAACTGCTGGCTGACTGCAGCTCGATGTTTTCTAGACTGTGCAGCTGCTCCTGCAGTCTATCAGATAATGTTTCGGGAGATGGCAGCTCCCCCCGGCCCCGTCCCCCGCAGCAGGATGTGGTCCTGCGGCCTCGGCGCACTCGCTGCCGGAGCACGGAGCCTCTCGGGCTCACAAACACGCTCCGCAGCCTCACCGTGCCCGAGGAGCCCGGCTGGGCTGACGGCAATGCTGCAGTCGGGCTGGGAAAGTCACCTCTCCCTCCTGCTGCCAACAAGGCGGCCGCTGGACTGAAGTGTCTCGCTGCGGCTGGACCAGGGCTGCTAACGCAACCTGGATGGGCAGAGAACAAGACAAGGCTCGCGCTGCTCTGAGCCTATACGGCACGCCTCCGTCAGGCAGTTCCCCGGTAAAGCCATTCCATCCTAAACAGATTTGAGTAGGAAACGCTCACTTGGGCTCAGTCTGCTAGTTATACTGCTGTTATACTGCTAGTCATACTGCTGCTTGCACGGCCCAGGACGAGGACAGCGCGTGTGATGCCGGGCTTTGCAGACTACAGCGTCACTTGCAGCAGCACATGGTGGCTCGCATGTGCCGACACGCGCTCCTCGGCTTCCCGGGACTGCGTGTGCATCGCTCTGCTCCACGACAGCGGGGTAAGCCCTCACCACACAAGCTAACCTCATCTTTCTTTTTCTGTCCTTTAAAGCTGCAGACTCATGATGCAGCCCCTAAAAATAATTTAGGCCTTTCACGGTAATGACAAATATCCTCCTGCGTGAACCAGAGCTAAATCTGTCTCTCTGATGTGTGCCCTTCAGGATACAGCCTGTTCTTTTCCGTCCCGCCAGTGCTTGCTTCCGTTCACGCTCCATGCTAGCAGCTCTGCTATGACTTATTTCAGGTTAACGCCTCGACCCTGTGCCTCCCTGTTCGTACGCCTACAGCTACCAGCCTGTTCAGCTGTGACACATCTGCAAGAACCACATCTGCGCGCGAGGAGGGCTGGCGCTGGAGGACGGCACGCGAAGGACAAACTCCGGCACGTTCCCAGCTCAGGTCGTTTACCGGGGTGAGAACGCAGGGTGCAAGAGCCTGCTGCTGCAGCAAGGGGCTGTGCCGTGGGTCTGGGGAATCCGTCCCGTGCTCAATGTCGCACGCTCCCGTTTGCTATTTTCCCAGTTTTCCTACCTCCGGATGGAAATACCATCAGACCCACAGTAACTTCCCCGGGACGGATCGGAGGCAGATGTTTGTATAGGCATGCGTGCAGAGCGGACCTCTTCTCTGAGGCGCGTGGTGACCACCCGGCGGGGATAACATCAAGCCTAGTTGTGCGTCTGCCCCCATTCCCAAAGCTGGCAGCAGCATTACGCACCCTCCTGGGACGGGCTGTCCCGAGGGATGGGGTGAGCAGAGCTCGCTGCCCGCTCCTGCAGCGTCAGCTCTGCCTGGAGCAGCGGACTGTGAGCTGCAGCACACCTCAGGACATGAAATAGCCTGTTTTTACATGTAATACCCCTCCCTCCCCCAGTTTTGGGTATAACCTAATAGTGCCGAGTCAAACCTGAGGTGTAGCAGAACCTGCCTGCTTCTCAGAACCACTCGGCAGCAGAGACAGCATCTGATCGCTGTCGCGCGTTTTGGGTAACTATCTACACTAGTGCAAAGCAATCGTTGTACCCCCTCAGATCTGCCTGCCTGCATTTTACACGTAACTCCAGCTGCCCGTGATTGCACGAGGTCCGTGCCGTAGACAAACACAAGACCTAAGACTGCTAAGGTGCTTGCAGCCAGCCTCACGAGATGCTGAAGCATGAGGGTCTAGCCTTAAAGGCCATTAATCTTCACATTTTGGCCATTTGGACATTTAGAGACACGGACAGACGTGTGCTAAGGCATAAAGTTCATAGAATCACAGCGTGGTTTGGGTTGGAAGGGACCTTAAAGACCATCTAGTTCCACCCCCTGCCATGGGCAGGGACACCTTCCGCTAGACCAGGTTGCTCCAAGCCCCGTCCAACCTGGCCTTGGACACTTCCAGGGATGGGGCAGCCACAGCTTCTCTGGGCAGCCTGTGCCGGGGCCTCACCACCCTCACGGTGAAGAAGCTGCCACGGTTTAAGGCATCACTGTCCAGCCAGCTGCTGTCCCCATCCCCCTGACAGGATTCGGCACTCCCAGAGCCGGAGCTGTCGGAGCAACCGTGCCTAACCTCTCCCACCTCGCCGTGCTACTGAACGGTTCAGCTGCCTCCGGCTGGTGGGAACGGCAACCGTGCCCCGGCGGAGCAAGGACTGGCCTGTCCTCGTGGCGACCGTACTCTGCCGCCAGCCCTGCCCCTTCTCAGAAGCTGCCTACCGCGGCTCAAAGGCCGCTGCGTTGCTGCCGAGGGCAGTTGTAGCCAGACACATTTACTGTGTTCTGTTTCTCAAACCTTTTTGCTTAAGGCATGTAACTTCTGTGCAGATGAAATGGGCTCTCGCCGATCTGCATCTGAGTATGATTTCTGCTGCCGTGTCATTGTCTGACCACGATAAGGTCTGATAAATCAAATTCCACACGCGTTTTCTTGAATACCAATGTGTCTCAATGAGAAAAACAGGCTTGAGTTTTAAATGTGCTGGAAAACAGGTTTGAACTAAAATGACTGTAAACATGATGTTCAATTTGCAAATGCATCAAACCACTGTTTGCAAACAGCGAACATCAGTCCGTAGGAAAAGCTTACCGATTTCAAAACACAGTGAGCATTCTTTATTTAGACTGATTTTCCAAATGCCTTATACTTCTTTTGATGCAACGCTAAGCAATTAGCGTGTATTGTGATGCGAAACCTGAAGCCTCGAGTCCATAAACCCAAACAATGAGTAAAAGATGCAGGGTTCAATTAGTGTCCAAATGCCGCAGAGCCTGCATTAGAGTCTTCCGAAAAATCTATAACACACTTTCACGGAAACACAGCTTTATTGAGAAAACAAAAGGCAACAAATATTGTATCTTGAATACCAGGTTTGAAGAACACAAATACTCCAGTTCGGCAGAATATTTTTACATTCTAGATGACAGGACCCTTGGAAAAAAAGGTTTGTTTTCACATGGGAACAATGTTTTAATCTTTTCTTGATAAAGACTTTAAGCCAGTCACCAGCAGTAGCTTCACTGGAGGAAGGAAGAACTGAGTAATGCCAGGAGGAATGCAGAGGAATGCCACTGAAACCAACCGAGGGAGAGATTTAGGGAGTGGAAGGTAAAGAATCAGTTAACGAGGAACAGAGAAGCACTTATATAAAAGGCTGTATTCATAATTACACTTCTGGTTTCACACCAAGTTACTCATGGTAAAAATTGCAGGATGTAACTTAGGTTACTGAATTCCTCTTTTCTCTTTCAAAACGAGTAAGAGCTTAAAGAAATCACCCTCTGGGAACGATTTCAAATCATCTTCATTGTTTCTCTGAGCTGTTAATTTAGAGTGCAAAATTGGAGTCTCTATAAATCTTTTATAGAAGCACCTAACTAATTCCTCTTCAAGTCATCATCTGACAGAGTAAAACACCGTTTCTCCAGCCTGGGTAAATTTCACTGCCAAGTTTCTTGGTGCCAAACTTGTTTATCTCGATGCAAACTCGCTTCCTGTATTGGAAGTGCACTTGCAATCAGAAGTCCTATTAGAGCTGATAACGCGTATTTTTATCACTGAGATGGCAGATAATTCTGGATTCTCAGTTAATTTATCAGATTCAGCATGAAGAACTGAAGTCAATCTCCTAAATGATCTGGTATTTAAAAAAAAAAAAAAAAAACACCAAACTTTCTAAAAGCTCCAAAGTAAAAAATTAGTTGAATGCAATGAGTAAATAGATCTAACAGCAGTCTCCGTTCTCTTAGTCTGGTCTACTTGATATGACAGCAGAAACTTTCAGATATCAGCTCACGTCAAAGTATTTTACTGCCTCATCTCCTATCACTTTGTTTTCTTACATACTGACATCTATCACTGTTTAAGAAAACCAGATTTTTCTGTCATCACAGATTCTTGTTTTTCCAAACAAATCCTTTCTATTCTGTTAAGGTAACTGCACGCCGCAATTTGCAGTTCTTTGCTAAGAACCTGTTCTTGTATTACCTTCTGTGAAACGTTTGCTGACAAAAATGGGGATTTTAGGCACTGAGGTGGTCTGATCACCCTCTAGGAGAGAGCTTTTAGGATATGCTAAAACCCCCTTCCCACAAGGCTCACCGGGAAGCTGGTGCTACCTTCTTTTCAGCTCAGCCATCCGCTGCCAATGCAGTTTATCGCTCAGCTTTGGAGTCTGCAACTGCAATCGGAAGCCTGGAAAATTAAACGGCATTGCTGGATGATGCAGGAATGCCCGAAGGTGAGGATGGAGGACAGACAGCGCAGATTCGGAAGGTGTGATACGCTGCTGTATCCCAGTCCTGAGCGCATTCGCCTGCCTGGGCGAGCTGGGGAACCGTTCCCTCCCCGAGCGGTGGGGCTCGTGCTGCGCCGGTGCCCGCCGGCAGCCCCGTGCGGCTCGGTGCGGGGGCCTTAGCGGCTGCAGGTCCTACGCAAGGTGAGGAAGAATGATTAGGAAAGGCTGGAGGCAACACGGCACCGATGCCAGATCTACTTGGACACCAACGTTGCAAATGCCGTACACGCTTGTAGGCTGTTATGTGCGAACATACGACCCCAAACACACATATTTTAGTGCCCAGTTTAATGCCAGGGGCTCTCTTGACTTGAAGAGCTTCCACAAACTGTACAGTTCCAGGCCAAAGGGCACAAGACAATTAGGCTCGTTAACGCAATCACATTCATGATCCAACCAGCAATTACTGCCTGCCATTGTTTGCCAGCAGCGTACTGTGTCCTGGCAACAAAGCACGAACTGACTCTGCTGCTTCGTTAACAGGTTTAAAAGTCGTCCACTGCGCACGTCTGGGTGGGCTCCTACAGCAAGGGGACAGCTAAGGTGGGCACCACCTCCGGTGCACTGCCTGGCAACATAAAACATTCACCTAACTCCGTGTCTACCAGTTTGGAGACATCAGACCCCAGCTCACCAGCTGCTGCAGGCTGTTTGCGCTCTTTATTTTTAAACGTGCTACAGCAAACCTTTCCGGCATAGCTAAGACTTCCAATTGCCCAACTGCTGAGGGGACAAGGCATTGCTCAACTTTACCGAATTCAAAAATACACACACGAAAAACAGCAAGCACTGGTAAGAATGGTAGGGGCAGGTCGAGCCGCTTAAGGAAAGCAAATACACTTCTCCAGGTTTTTAAAACATCAAAGTGTAACCTGGAAAACCGGAGCAAATTAAAACTAATACATGATGGGTGTGTGCATGGAAAAAAAAAAACAAAACAGGTGGGCAAATTCCACTGCAATGAGTGGCACCTGCTGCTCGCATGACTCTCGCTTTTCCTGCTTTCCAGCCCGTTTGGCACACGTTGCTAACTGCTATGAAAACAGAAAGAGCTGTTTGCCTTCTGCAAATGCCAAGGAACCTGGTATTTTCCCCTTCAGAATAATTCGAGGGCCAGAGAACTGAGCCAACCATGGCAATTTTTTTCCCAGCTCCCCTTTTTATTACTATTTCTTTAATCTCCAGTGCGTTCAATGGACTGTGAATTGTTTTTGCCATAGCACCAGTGTTGTGGTTTCGATGGACTTTTCTTGGCTGTGTTAATGCACCACAGAAGACTCTTGGAGGTTCCTGAAAGGCCAGTGATGTTCCGAGTCGGTGCTGAGATTTTTTTAATCTATGTAAAATTGTTTTTAAAACCTTGGTGACTGTTCAGTACATGGCTAAAGGGAGGGAGCTGGCAAAAGGACCAGGAAAATAGGGTGAGCACACTAACCCTTCCAACTAACTAGAATCTTTGCTGAGTCATGAACCTGCAAGTACAGCACCTCCCAATTAAATGCTCTGTTTCTATAAAAAGCACTATTTCAGTGATACTTACAGACTGGCTCTCAAACCCCAAACTATAAACAGAAAGGAAGGCTAAAAAGCAAATATTGTGTACTGCGGACGTGGTGATCTTTCTGAAAGACTTGCTTGTAAAACTAGGAATGTTTGACTAACCACTGTAACCATGACACAAAATAAGGTGCCACACCCGGCTACTCAGCATCCCGTGCTGGCTGCTCCGAGGACGAGCAGACCGAGCCACGTGCCCCTCAGCCTCCTCCAGCAAGGCTATTCCTGTGAAAGCCCGGCAGACTCGGCTTCTGCACCGATTTTTCTTGTCCCCAATTAAAAATCCTGGATTTGTGTCTCTCTACAAATGCTCCTATCTTAGGCTCTCTTAGCACAACAAACCCTGGCAGCAGTGAACTACTCTGACCCTTTGCTCAATTATTATACTGCAACCTGGCCCCGTTCCATGGGGATTAGGCAACCTTATGCCCCGTGAGCCCTCTGCGCCGATCAGGTTTGCTCATCCTCCACAACCAATGGAAAAAAATAAAAAACCTTTCCTGTGCCCTCTGCAGCACTGCAACCTTACCCTCCCTGCAGAGCCCTCAGTCTGTCCCACAAGGTCAAAACTGCACTGATGAGCCCATCTGACTGACGCGCGTCCTATACGCATGCACAAAATTATTGTGGCTAGCTACCAGCGAGCATGTCCCCTCTAGCAGATCCTGTGGGCCCTGGGCTTTTCTCTTCAAGATATCCCCTGCTGCAGCACAGTCACGGTCTCTTTTCTTGCTTTGCAGTTTGCGACACCATAGCTATTTGGTGAGTCGCTGCTGGACTATGGAACAGCCCAGTCAGCTGTCAGGCATTTTGGCTCAGGAGAGAGGGGTTACAACGCATTGCTGTGAATGCACAGGACGCTGGGCCCCCGTGGCTGGCAGAGCACGAGCAGACACCAGCAGACTGTGCCCAGGCAGAGGAGAACACCTCAGAGGGTCCCTTGAGGACAGCTAGTCCCTGCTCCAGACAAGGCCTGCGCCGCCCGGCCCAGACAGGGCCCTGGGGAGGCGGCGACAGCGCCGCGCTGCCGGCAGGAAGCGGCGCCGGATCTCCACAGGACCGCCCCCCGTCCTGCCCGCCGGGGCGATACCAGCCGGCTTCGCCCGGCCGCAGAGCCAGCGCAAACCCGCGGCTGAGGGGAGAGGCTGCCGCCAGGCCCCCAGGCGTGCCAGGCAGCGCTGGGCCCGGCGGGGACGCCCGCGGCCGCGGGCCGCTGAGGGGACGGCACCCGCTCCCCCACACAACATGGCGGACGGGGGCCGAGCGGGCCTCTGCCACTCAGGCCGAGCGAGCCAATCAGATTCCGAATCTGTCCGCCGGGGCGGGATTTCCCGTCTAGTTCGCGTGCAGTTGCGGCCGCGGGGAGTTAGTCCCGGCCAGGGCGCGCGGCCGCGGAGGGATACGGGCAGTGGGGCGGTATGCGGCTGTTCCGAGAAGTGATGCAAGCGGCGGGAATTTCCCGGTCGCCGCGTCCCGGGGAGGTTGCGACAGCCCGGCGGGCCGCGGCCGCGCTGGCCGGCATCGGCGTCGGGCCTCCGGCGGAGGGAGGCAGCGGCGGGTGTCGCGTGCGCGGCCGTTGCCCGTTGCCCTCTCACCCCCCGGGTTTGCGCTGAGGGGATGGCGGCCGCCCCACCGGCCGGAGGGCGGACGGCCGTGGCAGGGTAGGCACCGCCGTTCTCCTCAGCGGGGGACGGTTAAGGCACCCTCGTGCCGTCCCTCCGAGTGTCCCGGCCCGCAGAGGGACCGTTTCCAGCCGCTCCCGCAGGAGCGGGGACGGCCGGTGCCCGAGAGGGAGGACAGCCGAGCTGCCCGTGCCAGCGCAGCACGCCGATGGCTTGTCTTCCACATCAGAAACTGGGAGTCGGGGGTGAGGGTAGTTGAGCACGATGAAATCCTGGTGCCGTATTTATGCGGTTTGCAGGATTGTAACCAAACAACCCACGTTTTGTCAGGAGAATCTTTTTCAAGTGGCGCGTAAGATGGCAATGGAAACATGTATTACAGTAACAATATCCTAGGCCACTGAAAGTGGGCTGCTTCCAGCCCTCAAACGCTCTCTTACGGGCAATAAACGTCATGTGTGGCACGCCTGTCATCAGGAGTCAGCGGAGCTACTGTACAGCCTTACGTGATGTAACTGAGAAGCGGTAGCTTGTAAAAATAAATTTCTAGCAAGTAAAACTCAGAATAGTGAGTGTAGATCACGGCCTGTGTACCCCCAACTTATGCGCATCGCGATGGGATGATTATGCAGTGAGCAGCTAAATGGGGAAAAAACGTCCAGAATTGGCTCAGCGAGCTGTTCCCTCGGGCGACGTGTTCTGTGGGGCCGAGGATCTGTGTCCTGGGGTAACGTGGGACAAACGTGGGACGATGCCGTGGATGGAGGGTGGTGGGCGGCTGCTTGGAGCGGGACCTTTCCTGACACTTAATGTGCATTTATATATGTGCAATGGCTTAAACGGCAGTAGCTGCTTTAACCTTTGTTTTTTCATTAATAAATGAAGTGGAAGGTAACTTTTTACCAGAGTTTGCTTCCAGCCTGGAAACGCACGACCCGCTTTCTGGCAGTATTGCACCACAGCCACCCTGTTTATTTTCTTAGTCAATTTTATGGATTTTTCCGGTGTGGCGTATTGCAGCGAGCGCCGGACGCCCTACCGCAGCTCCAGGGCACCAGCCAGCTAACCTAGATGGTCTTTCAAACACAGCTCAACCAGCGTTAATTTCTTTTTGCTCTGCTGCTGGGAAGCGTCCAGTGCAGTTAGTTATTTTTCACTGTTTAAAACCTTTTGCAGGGGGAAATGCTGTAAAAAAAAGCGAGTAACGCCAGTGTGGTGCATCCCCCCATCCACAGCGCAGGCAGAGCCGGGGCAGCTGCGGTGGGGCCGTTTCCTCCCCACGGGAACACGCGTGTCCTCATTTGCTTCCTCGCTTGCCAAAGGCGATCTTCAGGCGGGGGACGGTTCACCCGAGGCGGCCACCGGCGCCCGGGCCCCTCCCGGGCACAGCCGGCCGGCCGGGGCCGCGCCCGCCTCGTCCTCCTGCCGCGGGCCCCAGCGATCGGGGCGGGGCGGGTTCCGCCGCCGCATCGCTGGCGTCTGGAGGGCGAGGGCAGCGCCGGCCGGCTCTGGGTGCCGGGCTCCGCCGGGGCGGTCGGCGCCGATCGGTGGGGCGGGGCCGGCGGACTTTTTTTTTATCCCGGCGTGCCGCGCGGAGGCGCCGCTGTGTGCTGCGTCACAGCGCTGGGCCGCGCTAGTCTGTGCGTGGCCGGCTCCGGGTGCGGACGAGCTCCGCCATCATGGCCTCCTCCGCCACACACCCGGCCCCCCCCGCTGCCGCCACCACCGCTGCCGCCCCGCCGGCCCCCGCCGCCCCGGGCATCCTCATCGGCGACCGGCTCTACTCGGAGGTGTCGCTCACCATCGACCACTCGCTGATCCCTGAGGAGCGCCTCTCGCCCACCCCCTCCATGCAGGACGGCCTGGACCTGCAGTGCGAGACCGACCTGCGCATCCTGGGCTGCGAGCTCATCCAGGCGGCCGGCATCCTCCTCCGCCTGCCGCAGGTGGGTGCGCGCCCGGCGCCTTCCCGGGGCGGCCAGGCCGCGGGGGGGGGGGGAGGGCGCCGCCATTGTGGCGCGGCGGGAAGGGCGTGTGAGGCGGCCGCGCGGGGGGGCGGCGGCGCCAGCTGGTGCCTGACACAAAATGGCGGCGGCTGGGCCCGGTGACTGACTCCCGCTCCTTCTCCCTCCTCCCTCCCTTTGCGTTCATAGGTGGCGATGGCGACGGGGCAGGTGTTGTTTCATCGGTTCTTCTACTCGAAGTCCTTCGTCAAGCACAGCTTCGAGGTGAGCGCGGCACGGCCTGGCGGGGAACCGGGGAGGGGAGAGGGAGGAGCGCGCTTTGAGCTGTTCTGGGCGACCGGTGAATTTGGCCAGCCACACGCCAAGCAGGCTGCTCTTTTCTAGCCTTTAGGCCACGGGGTTTTTTTGGTTGTGTAATTTTAGTCTTATCGGGATTAAAAATCATTTTCTTACGGAAACGGGGTTTCCTTTCAGATTGTTGCTATGGCCTGCATCAATCTCGCATCCAAAATCGAAGAGGCGCCTCGTCGTATAAGGGACGTGATCAACGTGTTTCATCATTTGCGTCAGTTAAGAGCAAAAAGGTAAGATTACCTTCGTTACGAACATAAGCTTATCTGTTGTCACTAATGTACACTGCAGTTTTCAATTCACAGTATTTTTCCAGGCTAAGTTCAACGACCTAAAATTGGGAAGGGAGTGCTCGTTGGCTGCTATGTAGGCAGTACAGTTCAATGCTGGCGACTTCTACCGTCACTTTTGATTACTTGGTAGATCGGTTTTCATTATTTATATAGCTACAAGTCATGAGTATTGGTTCTAGTTTTAGGTCCATGGTTGTAGTTTTAGGTCCGTTGCTTATTGATTTTTGATGTCTTGTAGTTTGTGAAAGGTAGTCTTAGGGATGAGTAGCTAATTAGTGGGTTGCTGTATATTCTCCAGACTTTTAACCATGTTCAGTAGTCCTAATGCTTTTCTCTTGTTAGTATGTGGCTATCCAAATGTGGTTATGGTGCCAATAAAGCATCAGTTAATGAAAAATGAACTCTTCCCAGTGATGATAGTATTACCTTTTAGAAAAAGCAATTTTAGAAAGTGTCTGAAAAAAAGTATGGTTTGGCCTACAGTGTTTGCAGCTTTAATGACACCACTTCAACAAGGAATCTGTAATTGAGTCTTGGAAGCTGAAGGCATCTTTAATTGCAAAAAGTGAGACTTGTGTTTTTCACGGTACCGTGTGCTTGTGTCGGTGAAGTTGGAGTGTAAGCTTACCTGATCTGTGTGCAGATCTGGATAATTGTCTGCTCGAGTTGTAGAGCTGTTCTCAGTTGTGAGTGCCTAATACTGCTTTTTTGTGTGTAAAGCGATGTATGTTTTCATGTGTAAAGCAATTTAACTTGACGTATTGGAAGGAACAAGGAATGGTTGAAGGGAAGGAGTTTTCTAAGTTGCTATTAAATGCAAAATTTCTTTAAATCTCATGCAGCAGTATTGTAGTCTGTGAGATTGGAGACGTCAGCTGTGATGAAGTAGCTTTACTTTTAGTGGCCGATTGCTTAAAGTGTAAGGTAATCCATAGTTACAAAAGGATTTTGTTTTTAGCTAGGTTCCTAAATTCATGCTTTCATTTCTCTACTTTTCATCACCAGGTTACAGCAGGAATTTAAACTTGAGCGTTGTGTAACCTTTTGTGAGAAATAGAGTAGAAATCCCTTAGGGAAACCAGCTGTTTCTTGGTGTATTTATCCTGGTTATGCTTCTGTTGCATCTAAAACTTCTGCTTTTACTGCCTTGTGCTTATGTTTTCCTAGTTAGCTTTAAATAAAAGAAGAATGATTTGGTGTTATACTTAGGAACTTAGCTTTGTTCTTTTTTTTTTTTGAAGTTGTTATCCCTGATGGCCCTCAGAGAGTTTTGTGAAGTTATGCTGAATGTGAATTCGGCGGTATTGTTTCTTACCACAGTTATGATAAGGGAGTCTGGTTATTAGAATTATTGAAGCTGGTTCAGTGATTCTTAATGTTTTGGCCTTGATCCAGACAGTGAAGGTTAATTACTCATATGCAATGCTTTTTCTTTGCAATGAGAATACAAATTAGTTGTTTCTTTGTGCTGCGTGAAGGATCAGAGAAACTGAACTTAACCTGTGAACTTAAATCTTTCCAGCTAGCCTGTTCCAAATCAGAATGTCACTTGTGCATGTTACATGGTGTCTAAAATGCATCATGTCAAAAGAAATCGTGCACTTCTACCCATTATTTTCTGGAGAAATGGGTATTGTTGCTCTAAGATTCTGAGTGAATCTGCATGAAATTAATCTTAAAAATGCTGAAGTCTGACATTCAGGCTTGCCTTTTTTTTTTTTTTTAAACAAGCAGGATGTAAACGTTTTTCTGTACTTTTTACAAGATTACAATTACATAATCTGTACACGTTATTAACTTCAACTCTTTTTTCCCTTGCAACCGACTATACAGCGACCAGCTACATTTACCAAAGCCTGGGTGATGTGGAGTGGTACATAAAGATGAAGCTGTCGTCATGGCAACAGTGAGTGAAGTATCGAAAATCCCCAAGGAGAAGCCAGTGCTCTGAGAATAGGTCACTGGAATCGGGGGACTAACAGGTTGGCCGCTGGTGAACCATTTGGAAGAACTCCTGTATCTTGTTATAAGCTTTTTTCTTTGCTGTCCAGGTTTTTAGAATACTAGCTTAATCTTTTTTTTTTTTTTAATCTGAAGCTAACACTTAGGCCGTAGTTAGTTTCTCACACACAACCCAGAACTGAAACAATCAGTTAGGCTGCTGTACTTTCTTTTCGTCTCTAGTCTAGTATTTCTGTTAACTGAAGCTCTTAACCTGCACACAATGTTTGAGTAGTTTGAGTAGGCTTCCTTTCTTTCTTAAACAGTTATGGGTTCTTAGTTCCACTTTCTGGCTCTGTATAATCGCAGTTTGAATTCATAGTAAAACATGCCTTCACAAGGATACAGAAGTCTTGAATTTGTAAAGCTATTTATATAAATTACTATGTAAGCAGTCCCTTATTTGTACCTGTTTGCAGAACTGGGAATTGCATTGGAATTGTCTTTTTGTAAGACCTGTAGTCAACCGAGTTACTGCTAGGCAGTATTTCTAATACTGAGAAGTAAGAAAAAGCTAAAAAAGTGTTTTGGACAAGCATATTTTCTTTTGAATCTTTCACGAGCATATGTCATGTAGTACTGCATGTAAAAATGTTTGTGTGCATGGAGAAAAGCTCGTATTATGAAAATACTGCTTTTTTAAATGTTGTGTGCCGAAACATCTGTGTTCTGAGCGAAGTGCAACTGTTGTTTAACATGTAGAATGTAGTTTGAAGTTGATTTTATTTACCTTGAATGTGCCTGAAAGCTGCAGAAAGTCCTTGTAAGACTGGAACCAAATGTGACTCCTGTCATTGTGTAATCTCACAAACGTTGGTTTGAGATGCTCAGTCAGTAATTCTCTACTTCTGTTGCAGCAAACAGGTTCATGCAGTTGCGTTGGAAGTGGCCTGTATTAATAATACACACTACTTAGTGTTGTTCAAACTGTTCTATAAATCTACGGTGCTTGTATTGACAATGTCGGCGACAAATGTAGAACTCGCTTTCTTCTCTCGTATTGCCTGGCCTAAGAGAGTTCTGGTCTTTGACATGAGATGCGGATGTGACGCTGTACTTGGCAGAAGTACTTTTTGCATTATGAACGAAACTACATGCAGGGCACTTTTCCTCCAAAGCATTAGACATTCGAAAGACATCAAATTTAATATTGCATCAAATGAAGCTGTAGTTGTGTCAAGAACTTAGGTTTCATTTGTCAGAGTGATTTTAAAAACAGATATTTGTAATTTCTTTATTGTTACGACACATTACAGTGTGTGTTAATCTTTCGGGTTGTTACGCAATCTCCAGGGCCCGATGAAGTTTTGCAATGAAGTGTTGGGTTGACTCACCAGAATGGGCACTGTGTGCTCTCTGTTCAGAAGTCTAAAGTCTTGCTGGAGCTCTAGTGCTGATCTGTAAGAATTTGTAATGCTACTTAGCTATATAGGGCTTGCAGCTTATATTTTATATATAAGCTTATAAATTATTTTTCTCCGTTTCGTTACTTGGACCTAAAACGATTATTTCTTGGACTGAGAACTAAGTGCAGCAAATGCAGTAGCGAAGTTCCTCTTTTTTCTTTTCTCAGTAGGAAAGCTAAGAAGTTTTCCAAAGGGAAATCTCTGAAGTTTCCAACTTCTAAGTAATTATGTATACCAACACTTTGGAGTTTATGGCAAAAGTACTAAATTGGTAAATCTTAATATAGTGGGGAACCTGACTTTTGCTAGTAACAAGGTGCTGTAAAGTCTTCTGCAGATTTTTATTGTTGCTTAAGTGGATAAAAGGCTGCATTTGTCTTCCTATTTCTGGAAATACTGTCTGGATAAACTGATGTTTTTCGTGGCTTCCTTAGATCTTTAGACCTTGTGTGTCATAAGTGACTGGAGTAATGTGGGACAACAGAGTAAAGCACACCTCTGAGTGTCTCTGTTTTGAGTTTCCTATCGCTCTGCCGTTGAACGTGTACAACCAGAGCGTGAACTGTTTGTGCTGATCCTATGGCCCTGTGGGAGGACAGTGAAAACTTAAAATGCCGTAAGGCTCACAGTCTTTCCTGTTGCACTTCTAGCTACCTCAGTGTGTTTTCATAATACTGACTTTGTTACGTAGCTTTCAGAGAATGCAAAGACACGTGGAAGATAGTAATCCTATGGCAGGTTGTTGGATGATCCCATGCAGTCATGTTGTCCTGCTGTTGATTTTTTTTTTTTTTTAGACTGGAAGTCATAGCTGCCCTAACAGTTTCATCCAAGATTTGTCACCTCTGAAGTGTTCTGCTAACAAGATAAGCTGAGCCTGGACACCTAAATTCGCTCCGAATGATGCCTTGCAGATCCTGTTAATGCCAGTGATCTCTAGATAAAATCGTGCAAAGCAGTATTGGAAGAAATGTTACTATAAACCCCAGTCTGGTTAGTTGGAATCAATGGGAAGTGAATCAGTCTCACTGATTAATCATGAAGAACTTCAGCTTGGTTCTTCAAGTCTCCTGCTGCAGAGCATTGTGTTCAGACAGCCTTTGTAGTGTTTGAGTGTTCAGATAAAATCATAGCCTCTCTACTGAAGCAGTTAACTAGAAAAGCAAAACTTTTAAAGCTTCTTTTAGTTAATTTGTAAAAAAAAAAAAAAAAAAACCCAAATGTAATCTGACTGGGTTATATTTAGAGTAGCTGAAATCACAAACTTTGTAAACTTGCCCTGATGAGTGAGAGTGACCCTTAACTAGAGAAGTTACTTTTATGTAACATGGAAAACATTGCATTTTTGTAGGAGACAGAAATAGTAAGGCTTGCCCTTGAAGTGTAGTAGGTCCCTCCTGGCACCAGGAAGCTGCAGTAGTTCATTTCAGACCTCCCGGGAGCTGTTTCTCAGCCCCTTGGGAAGAGCAGGGGGAGCTCACGCTTCAAGTGCGTGGTTATACAACGTGTTGATTTTATTAGTGATGTGGGTGGCTTGTTGTATCCTTTGACCGATAGTAATAAGCGTCCTTCCAGGTGACTGCAGAAGTCTTAGCGTAAATTGTGGAGTATTGACGTTGGGAAGCCCTTCAGCTAGCCTTGTAATTAAATTGCCCCTTTCTTCCTGGGATGGGATCCTAGGGGTTCTGAGTGGTTTTTCTACTCTGTGACCTATCAGGGAAGAGAAGTGTGATCCGCTTGTGGAACTTGCATGGAATCAAAAAAGACAAGTTAGTAGTGAAATACTTTGTCTGATAAAACAGAAGCTGTATTTTGAATTCACTTTGCGTTACTTTTTTTCTTCTGAAGGTAATGTAAAACAAATTGTCGCCAGTGCTTGGAGTGTACTAGGTTTCTCATGTAAACAGACTGTGGTTTATTAGGGTGTAACTAGTTGTAAAACCATTCTTCTGTTTTGGAAAGCATGTGGAATATGTGAGGCATATTACAAACAGGGAAAAAGCTGGTCTGTCTTTAGGAGGAAGTGGATTAAAATACGCCATGAGGAAAGTTGAAAGGTCAAGTCTAAGCATGGACAAAGAAAAGAATATAAAATGGAGTATGACGCTTGTGGATAAAGCATACAGCAAGTTATTTTAGTTAAAAAAAATGCTTTGGAGAGTTCAGATGTTGGATTTGGCAGGAATTAGGACTTGATAGTGCTAGACTTAAGAATCTTTCTTTGTGAAACGAGCTCTTGTTTTGCAAATGCAAATAGCAGAATTGACATGATATCCACTGATTAGTGGGTGCAGCGTTCAGAACTACAGGCAGATCTGTCACAATTTCAGAGGGTAAATTCTTTGCTTTACTAGGCCTTTTGTATATCACAGTAGTAGGGCTGTCTTGTTCTCTGAAGATCTGAATAATCTTGTCTTCCAGTGCATAGGAAACTGCAGTTTAGAAAGCACAAACTTGCTGCTTTAATGTCAGTAAAAAAACCCTGTTCTAGCTTACTTTTGCTTTGAAGTCCTACCTAGCAAAGGTAGTTGTATCACACTCCTTCCCCCACCTCTGTCATGAAGCGTAAAGGTTCTTTGAGATCTTCACTGAAGAGTTGGCTTTCGTTCCAGCAGCTGGACCAGCGTAGTTTGCATACACGGTAGCAATAGGTTATTTTTTTTATCCTGGCCATCTAATCTGTAGCTAGTCAAAAGCAGAAACTAAACTAGTTTATCTAAACTTGGACAGCACAAGATTAATGCTTAAACTTGCTTGCAGGAGTTGAAAACCGGTTTCTGTTGCCATTAGTTGGTTGGAAGGGAAAACAGAGATGCCGCTATTTTTGGATATGCAAAACAGTTTTGATTTTATTTCTTGCAAACTATAGGACTCCAAGCCCCCTGATACTTGATCAGAACTACATAAACACCAAAAATCAAGTAATCAAAGCAGAAAGGAGGGTACTGAAGGAGTTGGGATTTTGTGTTCATGTCAAGCATCCACATAAGGTGAGTTATCCAATATAATATAATTGTAAGTATTATTCCACCTCGATGGCATCATTGTGAGCTGTGGGACGAGAAACGCAGGTGTAAAAATGACCTGATTTCTTCTCTCTATTCCTTAGTAGTTACCATGAATGCTTTTGCCAGAGGGCTTGGGCAAATAGGCATGTTGACTCTGGTAGAAATTGCTTCCTTGGGAAATGTTAAAGGTGACTGGTTTTGAAAATCATAGCAAAGGAGTAAAACAAAGAACTGTCTGAACGTGATTGGATGCCACGTGACCTTACAGTGTGTGCTTAGAAACAGAGGAGATGCCATTGTTTTGCAATACTGTTTGGCTATACATAGTTACTTCCTTACTGTTGCTTTATATGTTAAAACTGAGGTGTTTTTTTTCTCCTCCTTATTCCTCAGATCATTGTTATGTATTTACAAGTCTTAGAATGTGAACGTAATCAAACCCTGGTACAGACAGCCTGGTAAGTTGTTATTTTCCATTCTTTTCCTAGCCAGGAAAATAGTAGCAGAAATAACAAGCCTGATGATCCGTATGCAAAGCAATGAGATGTAAGTTATTACACAGATACGTACTTTAAAAATACTTTAGTGCTTGTTTCTGCTTACTATTTTCATGGCTTGATTTCACTATAGTAATGGAGAACTCAATTTAACTTTGTTCTTTTTTCTACTCTTTAATTAAAGGGTAGTCCATGATGGTAAGTCATAGAGCTCTGCCCTCTGCACCTCAGCCCATGACCTGGGGATGGCCTGTTTGGCTGCCCTTCTCTCCAGCCAACCCAGTGCAAGCTCATCCGAGATTCACTGAAGTGGTCCATATCCATCGGGCAGCATCTTCTAGTTCTGTCTGGGTGTCGAAAGGATTTGTATATTTGCTTTTAGAAGTAACTGTTAAAAATGTTTCTAAATGTATTTGTTGCCTAGCTACTGTATACTGTAGTGTATTTAAAGGACACATGGGGTAGACTTTCTGCCAACATTTATTTAGTTGATTTAGCATTTGGCTAAACTTGAGTTTAAAAAAAAAAGAAAACTACAGTGCATGCAGCATGTTCACTTAGAAGCCGTATTGGGCATGGTTTTCTATAGAGTCAATACTTACTGACTGCTGTTCGTTTCTTTCCTGTAGCGCAGTAACTTAGAAATCGATGGAGGTCTCTGCTGTTTAAATATATCTCTTGGCATGTATTGCTTGGCAGTGCCACCGTGGTGGAAGAACAGTAGCTTAGTCAAGTATGAACTTGCAGGTTTTTTTCCAACACTCAGTGAGCAAATTGGATGCTTCTCTCTCTGGATGAAGTTAATGTGACTCAAGGCACACGTAGGATTTAAATGCAATGTTTTATGAACTTTATAGGTTGCATCTAGCCTCTGGAGAATGGTAGGTTAAAACTATACCATGCTTTCATGCTTGCATTTGAGTTCTGAACATACTGGTTTTTAAATACAAGAACATTGGTGTTTAAAGCAAACAGCTGGACAGATGAAAAGTACTTGTTAGATTGTTAACGGACACTTCACGGTGTAACTTAACGTACCTACCTAGGAAGTAGCCATTACATACTATTACTTGCATTGGGGTTTTAAAACAATGGCAACGGTGCACACTTTGTTACAGAAGTAACAAACGTAAACATCAAATATAATAATTCAAAAGAAACAGTGTTTACTATAATAACAGAAAAAATAATAAAGTCAATTGAGTCTCCAGTATTGTTATCCTCTAAATAAAGATATAAACTTGAGATCCAACCTTTCATAAAATTTTTTTTTTTTAGGAATTACATGAATGACAGCCTTCGAACAAATGTGTTTGTTCGCTTTCAGCCAGAGACGATAGCATGTGCTTGCATTTATCTCGCTGCTAGAGCTCTGCAGGTGAGTATTCATCTGTCTTCAGTTAGCATTGCCTTTTATTGCTAGTAATTTGGTTTCAAGAAAATTAAGGAAAATATTTAAAACAAAAGCCTGGTCTGTAATCTCTATTGTTAAGCTTTCGGTTGTTTTATTTTCAGATTCCACTACCTACCCGTCCTCACTGGTTCTTGCTCTTTGGCACCACGGAAGAGGAGATTCAGGAGATATGCTTAACAACTCTTAAGCTGTATACCAGAAAGAAGGTAACTTTGAGGTGTTTGGGTTTGCTGTTCAGTGTTGAGTGCAGCTGGAGCTGTCTCACGGTTGTCTTAAGTGTGTTTGGGAACACCTGCATACAAATCTACTAATTGGAAAGGCTCCACTGCGTGCCTTCTCTAAGGGGAGCGTGAGAACAAAATCATGGAAGTTAGTCACATTGCTGGACAGGTGATTAAAAGATAATGGAGTATTTTTCAGAAATGAGATGAAAATACGAATTGCATTGGTTCAGCTTCTTACCACATTCTTACTTTAACAGCCCAATTATGAGTTCCTGGATAAAGAAGTAGAAAAGAGGAAAATGGCACTACAGGAAGCTAAACTGAAGGCAAAAGGTTTAAATCCGGATGGAACTCCAGCACTCTCAACACTGGGTGGCTTTTCTCCTGCATCCAAACCATGTAAGTTTGTTTTCTGAACAGAAACTTGCGTAATACTATTTGATAAGTCTTCTAGATCCACGTCTCAAGGTGTTTCAAAAAAACATAAGTTTGCTTCTTGATCTGTTAGACAGTATAGGTTTTTTTCACAGAACTAAGCAGCAAGACAAATCCTTTTTTAAGACAAATTTTAAAACCAGTTTCAATACCTTGAAATAGCAGATTAGAGGGAAGTGGGATGCCTTACTCCATACTTCCACAGGTGGGAGAGTGATACATTAATAATATGCACCCTTGAGGTAATTATGTTATGAAAATGTCTAGAGCCAGGAGTTTGCTGTATATGACTGTTGTGAAGAGAGACTCTAGATGTAATATGTTGGGGGGGTGTCACAGTAGCCTTCGTGGTTCCTTCTGCAGCAGGTATCTGAAAATTGCTTTCTCTGCTTTTCTTTACTGTGCTTGTCGACTGTTCAAGTGCAGTGCAGGAAGACAGCTTGTGGTTAGGAAACGGAGAAGGGAAGGTCACAGTGCTGTCGTGGCATTAGAGTGAATAAACTGTTGTAAAGCATATCTTGAACTGGCCAGTAAGTCTGTCTGAACTCTAATGATACAAAGAATAGACAGTTTTGTCTTGATGCTTTTACCTCTTAATACTACTATTGATCTGTAAACTACCAACAAAATGTAAAGGCTGTCGTGAGCGTTGGTCCAGTGATGGTGGGTAACGTAGAAGGCACAGGCCCTTGCTTGTTACACAGCCTCTTCAGGAACTTAAGAACGTATTCTGAGAAAGCAGTATTTGTAGCAGTTGTTTCTCCTTAAGAAGAATACATCTGAGCTTCCAGAGGTCTTTGAGCTGGCAAGTGTAAATTTCTCACTAAACAATTACGGCTTATTCTTATTTCTGTGAAGTGGGAGCCTAGGTTAGAAGAGTTTGAGTGAAAGCAGAACCTCTGGTGGGGTTTTGGAAGACTTCTTACTATCTGGCAAACTGAGGGAAAGCTGCTGACAGAATTCTGCCTTTCTGTATTTTTCCGTTCGACCTCTGAACCCTATTGCGTTAGGAAGCTGTGGCGTAAGTCACGGCGCAGCACCTCTGCCTTGCTGCCAGCAGGCCAGGTAGAAATGCATCGTTCTTGCCGAGTTAGCCCTTCTGTGAAAAGGTGAATCCATCTCTGGGCTATATCGGCTGGTGTAGAGACAGATTGACTTCTAAACTAAATAAGATTTTTGTTACTCATTATATTTTTACCACTAATACAAAAATGAAATCTGTAATTTTGCTGTTCAGTCTTAATTCTTTCTATAGTATTGGAAATGAACTGTCAAGGTAACAAGTTATTTGTGGGCCGTAAGGGTAGCTTTTATTTGGCACCACTTGGCCCCTGGGGGATGAAATCTCAAACGAGCCTGTCTGCTTTGCTTGAAGGTCACAGTGTTCTTCTCCCCCCGCCGGCAGTTGGCTTTAAATTACTGTGTGTCTCCCCACGAGCATCTCACTCCGGTGTTCTCTTCTAGGAGTGTACTATACGTGGAAAGATGGAATGAAATAGTAGCTGTTGAGTTCATAGTTGCATTCTGTGCAAATACTGGTAAAGGTGTATAAAGCATACAATATGTTCATTACAAAGTCTATGAATAAAATACCTAATTTTGGATTTAAATTCAATTCTTAGCTTCCCCGAGAGAAGTAAAAACTGAAGAGAAGACTCCAGTGTCTCTGAATACCAAAACCATTAAAAAGGAGCCAGAAGAGAGGCAGCAGGCTTCAAAGAGCCCTTACAATGGGTGGGTAAAAATCTCTTCCTGGTGAAGAGAAGACTTCTGTAAAAACGGTTTCTTCAACTGAAGTACACTGAACTACTTTTGAGCTACTTCATGGAAGTAACAAGTACCTCAGAAGTGTAACCCTATTTTTTTCCCCCCTCAAGCATGAGAAAAGAAAGCAAGAGAAGTAGAAGCAGCAGAAGTGCTAGTCGGTCTAGGTCAAGAACAAAGTCAAGGTCTCGATCTCACACTCCTAGGCGGCAGTAAGTAGTGGATGTTTGCTGGTTGGTGGGGGGTGGCAGGGCTTCTGGAGAGGTTGTCTTTTTTGCCATAACGAGCTCTCGGGGATATTTCAGTGGGGCTTTTCACTTCTAAGAAGTAGGGGCTGCTTCAAGTAGCTTGTAGGTGCTTAGCACAAGCTTCTAACTGCTGGCCAGCAAAAGTCTGGCTTTAGGCTCTCGGTTCTTGACGTGAAGCAGTTCTGTTGGCAGCTGTGCCGTTAACAGCTCAAGCTGTAAAGCTTTGCTGTAAAATGGAAGCTTAAGACTGTCCTAACTGCACGTGTACACGATGAGTCTATGGGGGAGTGAGTGTGAGGCAGTCTTACCCCGTTGGATGACCTTCCCAAGGAATCCATTATAAAGGAGAGCAGTCTCGGGGCGCAGTCTGCTCTGAGCTAGTGAGAAGTGCCATAGGAGCCATTTTGTGGGGTGCAGCTTTCCGCCAGGTGCCTGGGGGAACACACCTTCTGTCAGCGTTGCGTGATGCACCGCCAGGCTCTTCAGTACTCTGCCTCTCTCCTGTGACTGGGGAAGAGGGGGAGCTGCGCAGGGTGATGCAGCAGTAGCTGCTGGCATCGTACGTATATTTTTAAAGAATCTTCAGGCTGACATCCAAGTTGGAAGCTGCCAACTTGGATCTCAATGAAGCGTTCCCTTAAGTATTGTTGACTGTCAGACCATTGAAGGGGAAAAGGCAATAACCAGTTTGCAGTCTGGTGTTGAGGGGAAGACTCCTGACAAGGTCGAACAATTGCGAAGGGCGCCGTGTTCTGGGTTTGGGTTTGGTTTGGGCTTTTTGCTTTCAAAGGAACTCAGCTCAGAAGCATGTTGTGGGACAGTCACTGTCATTCGTCAGTTGTCCCTGTGGGAGAAATAGTCTCTGATTTCTAACAGTAACTTGGAAGTTCCTGAGCATTGATTGATTTTCTTCTATGTGGAAGACATGGTTTAACTTTTAACGCTTCTCTGTAAGCTACAACAATAGGCGGAGCCTGTCTGGGACATACAGCTCAAGGTCGAGAAGCAGGTCTCGCAGCCACAGCGGCAGCCCTCGCCGGCACCACAATCACGGCTCGCCACACCTGAAGACCAAGCATAGCAGGGAAGAGTTGAAGAGTGCGAATAGACACGGTCACAAGAGGAAAAAATCTCGTTCGCGTTCGCAGAGCAAATCCAGGGATCATTCTGAGGCTGCCAAGAAGCACAGGCACGAGCGGGGACACCACAGGGACAGGCGCGAGCGGTCCCGCTCCTTCGAGCGATCGCACAAGGGCAAACACCACGGCAGCGGCCGGTCGGGACACGGCAGGCACAGGCGCTGAGGTTTGCACCCGCACCAGGTTCTAGTTAAGCCTGTATATAATACAGTAAACGGACTCTTTATTTGAGAACACGGGAAGCGATTAGGATTTGATTAATTTAAACCCAATATCTAATTTTTCTAAAACGTGTAGAAGACTTTTCTTTTGGGAAAGAAACTGTTACCAACTTTTGCACATAATACCTTAGCAGTATCAAATTGGTGGAAAACAGCGATCAGGTTAAATTGTGTGTATTAGAGTTGTGTATTGTTTATCGATATGAGAACTGGAGAATGGATTTCTGTAAAAAAGCAAAATGTACCTTATTTTTATACAAGTCAATTGCAGACACTTATATTTAAGTATAGTTATTTGTTTAAACGATGGTGGATACTTTCTTACACTGGTTTTAGTCTGCATGTGTTAAAAGATTTTTACAAGAAATAAAATATAAAGCTTTTTTTTTACTGCCTGTTGGACGTCAAATATATTGAAGGGAAACTTAATTTTCTCAATTGCATCGCTTTGACCATAGCACGTAAGGGGACGCGTGGGATATTGGATGTGCTTCCCTTGCAAAGGCAGGGCTGGGAAAGCTTGGGAAGCTTGTGCCCGTCCTCGGGGAGGCAGCAGGGGAGGCAGGGCCGCTGCTGCAGGCGTGCGGCGGGCGGGATGGGTGAGCGTGGACCTCTGGGAAGCTGAGGGGGAGGAGCTGCAGGGCTGCTTGCGGCCCCCCTTCCCTGCCACCTGCCCCCGGGAGGTGGGGAGGCCAAGGAGGGATGAAGTTTGGGGGGTTTTATTTCTTTTCCTTCGTTACTGGTGGCAGGATGATGGCAGTAGACGGAAGGATCCTATTGCAAGGTGCCCATGCCCCCTGTGCTGCTGCCCTCGGTGGAAAGGTGACGCTGGCTCAGCATGGGGAAGTCCTTTAAACACCTCGGGTGTGCTGCAGTGCAAAATAGAGTTTGCTGCTGGGAGTGCACCCCTGTGCTGGGGGATTTCTTAGTGTCCAGCTGCCACGGGACAGCCGTGGGCGCAGTTGCGGGTAAAGGAGAGAGGAAATGGGTGAGGAGGAATTGGATTTGATTCTCTCAGTTGCTGCGCAGGTAGTAACGAAATCTTAAGCCTGAAGGTGCGAGTTGCCGTCCTTGCGGCCTTCAGATGCTAACCTGGAGTCCCTTTGGGTCCCTAATGAGCATAAAAAGACCTTTCCTCTCCCAAAACGCTTCTCGTAACGGCTGTGGCGGAGGGCAAAGCCTGAGGCCAAACAGGCTTGTACGGGCCGGAAAGGGGCCCCACGTGCTGTGTCGCTGCGGGAGCCGGTGCCAGTCTCTTTGGCCACGGGTTCCGCAGACCTCAAAAGGGGAAAAAAACGCGGTTGAGCAGAAGCTTCACTAGAACTGGTACGTTCTCGTCAGCAGCCACCCAGCATCCTGCCAGCCCGATCGGCATCAGTTCTCTAGAAAAACAAAAAGTGAATACATTATTTTTTTGAAAAGAGGGAAAAGAGAAATGTTTTCCTCTGTTTCTTGGTTATCTCTGTGGTTTTTTTGAGCTGTGGTAACTGTATTTCATGTGTTTGTTGCTTTCAGGAAAAATTATTTGTTGCTATGGAAACGAAGGTAGCTTTTTTCCCTAGATACCAGTATTTAGATAGTCTGGGGCAGTGCTAAAAACCCAGTTTTGCAGTAGCACGCTTGGCTCCAGCTCTGCTGAACTTCAGAGTTTGTGTATCGGAGTGAAACACGAAGAGGGCTCAGCCTCTCTGTGTTTGTGCGTAAGCACTAATTACCCTTCTGTGCTTCCAGCGCCCCTCGCTCCGGAGCTGAAGAGCAGAAGTTAACTTCCCCGGAAAGCTGGAACATCTGGTGATGTTCAACGTCTAGACGCCATCTGCTACAGAGCGAGCTCGCAGTCCGACAGCGCGTTCAGCGTTTGTTCCTCCGTGGGGAAAAAGGACGGCTGCAGCCAGCTTGGTGGACGGTGGCCCTAACCACGCGACGCCTTTGCCAACGGCAGGCCGTAAAATATATGGTTTGGGTTACCGAAACGACAGAAGCGGATCCTTCTGGGAGCCCGAGCGTCGGCGCTGTGAAGAGGAGAAGGTGTGCCGGGGCTCCGAGCGCCGAGGAGCACGCGCCCGGGAGTGAACGGGTTGCTGCGCTGGCTGGGCCCCCTCCAGCGGCGCATGGCTGTAACCCTGTTCGTGTCCCGTTACCTGGGGGACTGGTCAAGAAGAAAGCTGCTGGGCAAGGGAGTTTAGTGCTTAACTACCGGAGAGCACGGTGACAGCTGGTGACCAGGCTGTACCCGGGAGCAGGCTGCACGCAGAGCTGGGGCTGCTGAGCCGCCCGGCACAACTGGGAGCACCCAGGCTGTGCCTCTCCCGGCCCCGGCCGAGCCACGCCGCAGCGAGAGCCCCCCCTCCTTTGCCTTATCCCATGGCCGCGCCGCGAGTTCCTCGGCCTCTTTGGCTTGATTAGACAGGAAGAAAGCTGCTCCCCCGAACTTACTGTGCCGTCGGTTTGGGGAGGGGGCACAAAAGCAGTGACAAGAGGGCGTGCCAGCTTGCGGGTCGTGCTGGGAGGCGATGCGACCAGCTGAGGAGCCGAGTGAGGTGCCGGGGGCGGGTTGGCGCCAGGGCCTTGCTCTGCTGTGTCACACGCCAGCACTAGGTCCAGCGCGATTACGTCAACGACACCGTGAAGCATCAGCCAAAGCCTCTTCTAAGGGAGGTGCTGCATTCTTTTTACAACTAGATCTTATATGTCTCTCCCAAGACTTTGAAGTGTCCTTGTGTGTTCATTAAGCTCTAAATCACAAAAGCTGATCATTTGAGAGCACTGTTCGACCTTTAAGCATCTATATCGACTTCCAGGAACCACCTGAGGCTGACTTGAGGCTACACTGACAAATCTCAGTAGCTGAGAGGTATTTTTCTTCAATGCTTGTTATTTTTAAATTCTTCAGTGTCTTCCGTGTGCTTGAGTCACTAATGGGAACCTTCATCAGCTGAAACTTATCTCTAAAGGATGTGGTGGCTTTGGTGGCCCAGCGTTGACATCCGAATGTAGACGCAGCCAAGGCAGCAGTGCCTCGTGGCAGCGCCTGCCCGGAGCCCGCAGCTCTGCCTTCGCTACAGACCCAGGCGCTGGAAAGGACGGACGGACATATTGGAGACGCGAGCCGGGGTTCTGAGCACCCTGCACGCATCTTTCTTCTCTGACTGAGCTCATTGTCATCTGTATGGGCTTTATTCTGCGCAGCGGTACGTGACACCGTGTTTAAACACCGACCTTCAGAGTGGAAATGCTTTTATGGTAAGAACAGACTCTAACGCCCCGCTGCAACACTATTTCTAACTGAAACCCCATGTGCCGCCGGGACTGCAATGGCGTTCCCGGCTCGGGCTGTACCGCACCCGTTTCCCTCTGCCCCATCTTTTTCTTTACCGTGCTTGTTCTCTCACCGATGGAAGCGCCGGGACGCCAAAGAAACCAGTGATGGAGCGTGCAGATGAAGCGCAACGAAAGCTATTTTGGTCCTTCCTCCCCGCCTTGGCAGTATTCCAGCGATGGCTCTCTCCCGGGCACGGCCTGCTGCCAGCCCGGAAGGCAGGAAGGTTGCTCGGGCTGCGCCGTCGAGCCCAGATGGCCGCAGGCAAATGTTTGCTTAACGCCGACAGAGCGGACGCCGACCTGGTGAAGTGGCAGATGGCAACCGGGGCGAAGCAGGAACAGGAGCCGCAGCCCCCCGGCTTGGACGCTTCCGAAAAGAGCTTGGTCTAACAGCGAGGGGCTGCGAAAGCCCGAGCCACCCAATCTGACCTGCAGCCCAAAGTGAAAGGAGACCACGGGAGGTCTGTCGGTAAACGAAGTGGGGTGTTAAGAGGAGCTTGGCAGGTCGGAGCGCGGGGACGGTGACACCTGCCAGCATCCAGGGCCGAGCACGGTGCCCGCGGCGCCTGCCCCCGTTGCGGTGTGCTGCAGTGGGGCCGTTTCCTGGGAAATACGGAGCATTCCTGCATCGCTGGATGCTGCAGCCGCTGCTAGAAATACTGTGATGGAAATAAGGTGCTGCCACTGAAGTTTGGAGATCCGAGACCCTTACAGAGACCCACAGGAACTGGTGAGAAATATTCCAGCCGACCGGTTCTCCTCGGGCGCTGGGGTTTGACCGGGTTGGTTTCACCCTCAGAATTGCTTTTCCTCAGAAAAAGGATTTTGTTAAAATGTTTTGACTAATGTTTCAACAAAATGACGCAAATACTTCAAGTGAGTCAGTTCAAACTGTTGTGGCTGTCCTTCCCTTTCAGCTTTGTTACAGCCGTTGGAAGGATGTACCTGGACCAAAAGCTTCGGATGGTTTGGGAAGAAGAAAATTGTGAACAATCCAAGAATATTCTCGATGGAGACTGGCCCAACAAGTACTCATCAGGGCTTTAGCCGACCCCCAAAACCACAGGTTAGTGGCAGCGGGCGCAGCAGGGCGTGCCTCGTGTGCTGCTGTTAATGACAGCCATAAGGGTCCCTTTTCTGGGAAATCCTTCCCGGTCGCTGCTCCTGCCAGGAAATGTTCGTGGAATCCGTCATTGCACATCAGCCCCATCCGCGAGCCGCCACGTCCACGGCTCTCCTTGTTGCTCCCCCCTCTAAAACACAAGCTTGTTGCTTGCAAGCTCTTTGGGGCGGGAAACGAACCCGCTACGGCCGCCCCGTGCTCCCCTCTCTGCTGCGGGGCCGGCACGCTCGGGTGTTGCCGCAGCGGAGCACCGGCGATCGCACCCCGCTTAGGAAAAAACACTTCTGTAAAGGAAACAGCTTTCCATTCCCATCTCCTGCCTGGCCACAGCTCAGCGGGGCGTTTTGAAAAAATAAAAGTTGTTAAAATTAGAAAAGCTGGCCTGAAAAAAAATGTCTTTATATTCCAGTGGAAGGAAAAAAAATTGCAAAAATTACCATTTTTGTCCCAGGAAAGAGAATCCCTCTTCGCAGGTTTGCCGGAGAGGATGAGGGGCTCCCGCACACACCCTGCAGACGTACTCCGGCTTGCCCCAGCTCCCCGAAGCAGCCCCCACCCAGCTGGGCCCCCCGGGGATGCTGTGCACCCGTCGGCGCCCGGGGCAGCTGCTGGCTGCTCCCCGCTGCCGTTCTGGGTTTTATTCTGTAGGTGGAAGTATTGCAAAGCGGACACGAGCATCCCCCTGCGTGCACACACTCATGCACACGCGCACGCACGCACGGGAGCCGGCCTTGTGCTGCCGTGCCGCTGAACGCCCCAAAAGGGACCAGAATCGGGGGGGGCGGGTGCCCTGCGCCGGGGGGCTGGGGCGGCTGAGCCCTGCGGGGGATGCGGGCAGAGCAGCCCCGTCAAGCACAAGTGCTGTGAGGAGCGGCTGAGGGACCTGGGGGGGTTTGGCCTGGAGAAAAGGAGGCTGAGGGGAGACCTTCTCGCTCTCTGCAACTCCCTGAAAGGAGGTTGGAGCCAGGGGGGGTCGGTCTCTTCTCCCAAGGAACAGGCGACAGGATGAGAGGAAACGGCCCCAAGTTGTGCCAGGGGAGGTTTAGGTTGGATATTGGGAACCATTTCTTCCCTGAAGGGGACACGGAGGACTTGGCAGTGTTAGAATAGAATCATAGAATCACAGAATTGTTGATCTATCAACCATTGTTGGACTCTTCTCCCAAGAGAAGAGTCTGTCTCTTCTCCCAAGTCAGTCTCTTCTCCCAAGGAACAGGTGACAGGACAAGAGCAAACGGCCTCAAGTTGTGCCAGGGGAGGTTTAGGTTGGATATTGGGAACATTTCTTCCCCGAAAGGGCTGTCAGGCCCTGGCACAGGCTGCCCAGGGCAGTGGTGGAGTCCCCATCCCTGGAGGGATTGAAAAGCCGTGTAGATGTGGCGCTTGGGGACGTGGGTTAGTGGTGGCCTTGGCAGTGCTGGGTTAGCGGTTGGACTCGATGATCTTAAAGGTCCTTTTCAACCTAAACAATTCTGTGATTCTGTGATCAGTCGGGGTCCAATGCTCAGACAAGCACTTGACTTCAAGCTGCTGGGAGCAGCAGAGCCGCTGGTGGGTGGGCAGCCTTGAGGGGGAGCGTCAACCACCACCCGTGTGAGATACCCCGGTATCAACCAGGTTAAAGTCCGTGTAAAAGCATCCGCACACAGCTCTGCAACGGCTTAAATGGACTGGCTTGAATTACCCCGAAAAGCCCAATCGCTACCACAGCCACGGAGAGTCCGTAAGTTAAAATGGGGTTTATGCACTGCAGCCCAAGCTCATTCAGGCTGCAGCACATGAGAAAACCTCCACACGAAGCTAATGAACGTCAACTTAATTGCCCTGGTGGGCATCTCTCAGGTAAATATATATTTAAAGTGATTTCAAGCAGGAGGCGATAGATTGAGGCTGCTTTGAGCCATGCTGGTTTAAAAGCTGTCCCAGGGCTGCAGGAAAAGCCCTCCAAGGCGTCTCCATATCTCACGGCCCTGCTCAGCTGCCCTTCCCAGCGATGTTTTCCTGAGCATTAAAAGGGTCGTTACCTCCAGTGGGCTGGTACGCACGTGTCGCTGCCCACGAGCTCCCCTGATTGCTCTGTCCGGCTGATTGAAACCCCCGATCCCACCGTACCTACCGCCTCCCCGTGCCAGGCGCTTGCACCCCGCTCCCCGGGCCGTGTGGGTGTCCCTGTGCGGGGCTGTGTCTCAGGACAGAAGGAGAGTTTCAGAAACACTGGCAGATCACTAATCCGTTTCCCAAATAATATAAATACCCGCTCCCAAAGGGTGTCTCAAAGCAGCCGGTCACAGCAGGGCCAGGGGCTGCCTGAGGGGACGAGAGGAGTTTCACGGGTCCCAGCGCGGTGGCACCGGGAAGCTCTTGCTGCCTGATAAACCCCCAACAGCACTGTGCTCTCCCCAGGATTTAAGGGAAGAATTTCATTTGATGATGAAAATGAGAGTTTACTCAGAGCCGAATCACTTCCCCGCACGCAGAGTTTCCTCGCAGTTACAGGAAAAGTACGGAAAACCAGATAAAGATACTGGATTTAAGAAGAATACTGTTCCTTGTGTAGGTTTAATGCCTCGGGGGGGCAGGGACAGGCTCTCCCCGAAGAGAAACGGGCAGGGGGGCTGGCAGCTCCTGCCCGACTTTCCCGCTGCGCCCTGAACACACCGGGTGCTCCCTGGCACTTTCTTTGGGATCCGGGAAAGGGCATTTTCAGCCGCTCCCCGAAAGCAGGGAGGCTCGTGCCGGCTGAGGGGGGGCTCCTGGTCTCCGCTGACTTGGCACCCAGCAGCTGCCGCCCCGTGTCCAGTGAAATCCCCCACCCGCAGCCCAGCGCGGGGTAAAACCATCGCAGCAGCCAGGTTTCAGATCCCTTTTGCATGGCGGAGCAAACAGCAGGGGAAGGGGCACGGCGGCGTTTCAAAAGCTGCTCTCCGGGGGACGTGCTGGGGCCTTGGCACAGTAACAGCTTTAGGGCTGGGAGGACGAGCCCGCTGCCTGCACCCTGCCCTGCCCGCTGCCGCCCAGAGAAAGCAGGGATTTCTCGGGAACGCTATTAATCGCCTCCGGCGCTTCACGCAACAAACCACACAGCCAAACGCGCAGCCGGGCGTGTGCTGCTCCCCACGGCCACCCCCGAAACGCTGCCGGGGAGGCTCTGCAGAGACCCGGCAAGCCCGAGCTCCGGCCTCACGCTGCTTGGAGGGTGGGAACTCAGCGAAGTTCTGTGCTGGAAGTGCCGACAGCCTCAGCCGGCGGTAAAGGGGGAAGCAAGGGGTGGGCGAGACGTGCTCCCCCCTGCCGCCGATACCCAGCCGGCGCGGTGCGACCTCCCTCCCGGCGAGCACCGCTCACGGTGTGGCAGGCTGGACGAGCCACGCTGCCCTCCGAATGCTTGATGAGAGCAGAGTCTAATTTATGTTTGCCATTATGCAAGGGCAACCTGTAAGTGTTCAGAAAGCATCTGGCTTTCATTTCACGCACGTTGCAGAGCACAGTTCACCTTGGATGCAGCAGATGAAGTCTGATGGGAATTACAGGCGTGCCGGGATCGGAGCAGCCCCCTCCAAGGGAAGGGATTTCAGATTGGCTTTACCAAATCGTACCTTTAGTTTTTCTGCTTCTGGCAAGGCGGCGGCCAAGGCCAAGTGCCCGCCTGGCCAGTTCTTGGTGTGCTCCGGCTCCTCCAGCCGCCGCACGCCCACGCGGAGCCTCCCGGAGCCCCTCGCCGTGGACGGGCTGCCCGAGGGGGGCCGTGCGGGGCTGTGTGTGGCTGTGCTCGCCACGCTCCTTCTGTTTCACAATAATCAACTTGTCATCGAGTTTCAATTTGAAATCACACCGCAAACATCGCTGCTTCTTTCAGGCATCCTCCAAAATCCCATCACAAACGCAGGCACATACGCAGCGATCCCCGAGGCTGATGGAGCCACTGCAGTCAGAATTAATTGCTGCACAAACGCGGAGCGAGCGATACGAGGAGAGGCTGTGTGTGAGACCTGGTTAACATAGCAGCACCGAATACTGGAGGAAAACATTGACTGTTTAAACCAAGACACATCCCATGTGAATGTCCAGGAAATGATCATTGTGAAGTGACCTCTGTCACTTGGACAGAGGGGTAATGGTTTTAAACTAAAGGAGTGGAGATTCAGACTAGACGTAAGGCAGAAGTTTTTCACACTGAGGGTGGTGAGGCCCTGGCCCAGGTTGCCCAGAGAGGTGGGAGATGCCCCATCCCTGGAAACATTCCAGGTCAGGCTGGACGGGGCTCTGGGCAACCTGGTCTAGTTGGGGATGTCCCTGCTCATGGCAGGGGGTTGGACTAGATGGCCTTGAAAGGTCCCTTCCCACCCAAACTGTTCTGTGATTCTATGATCGTCCTCGCCTGTGCCGTGGGGCGGCTGCCCATGCCGGTGCCCGTGGGACAGCCCAGGGCTCCAGCCTTCCCACAGCTCGAGGGTTTGCGTACACAACTCCTGCTCACCCCAGACCAAATTTTGCCCCCCAGATGAGACTTGGGGGGGCCAGGGGATGGCAAGGGCGTGAGCTGGCGGCAACGGAGCGTGGAGAGTGACGGCAGAGCACAAGGAGCGAGTCCCTTCGCCTTGATGTTAAAAAAGTAATCGTACGTACGCTCTTCGCTGAGTGCTCGGGAAAACAAAATACATCTGCAGGAGCGCGGATAATTGGCGAGCAAGACAAATGGCCTGAACTTGTCGGCTAATAGGAAGGCAAAACTCACACCCATTTTAACTGTGTGCAACCTGTGAGGGCTCTGCCAGCTCCACAGGCTGTCCCACGTCAGCTACGCCTGGCTTCAAGCCTGCCGTTTTTGGATTTGGTAGGAAAAAAAACATACACAACTGCAATTTGAGCCTTTTTTTTCCCCCGAGGTAAAAATCGTTCACTTTTAGCCAAGTGCTCTGGCTTGGAGGGAGCCAAACAGCCCCAGCGCGCTGGCGCAGGGGGAGCCGAGGGTCCGGGGGCAGCAGCGCGGCGGGGATGCCGACCTGCGCGTCCTCCCTCGAACAGCAGCGCGAAACGGCTCCGACGTGCCGTAAGCGAGCATTGATCAAAGAAATGACATTTACCCACCAACTATTGCGCAGCCGCTGTGTAAATAGCATAAGGGATTGACCAAGGCAGAATTATTAGACTGGTACTGCTATTCCCTTCGGAGAGCCGTGATATCCAAGTGAAAAACAATCAGGTGAAGAATAATTAAGTTCTCCTGTCTCCTGCGCATTTTTGTGGTCTTGCAAATCCCGTTGCTAAAGGGTTTCTCTGCGGCAGCAAACGCCCGCGTGAGCGGAGCAGAGGCTGCGCCCGTTTGCCAAACCAGAGAGTCGATCCGGTCGAGGAAGGGCAGGTCCGGGCAGCCGAGCGGCACGTGCCCCGTGCTGGTAAGGATTCAAAAGAGGAATTCAGTAGGAAAATGAGCTTAAACCAAGTGAATCTACCTAAGGGCTTGCACAGATTCAAATACATCCATTTGAATGCAGTGCAGCTTTCTCCAAAATACCTGTATGTGACTTGGGATCCTCGGGTTTGTCCTGATTTAACCAGGAGTTAGGTACCCGAATGCCTTTAGCCAGCCTTAGGTCCCATTTTGAAGTGGTTTAGAGGCTGAGAAGCTGAAGTTTTGTTCAAAGCCTATCGGCTTTTATATGCCACAATACCTCTGAAAAAACCCCCACCTTTAGCATCGTACGCCAAGTTCCCCCCGCGCTGAGAACACGCCTGGCCTGGCAACACACGTAGGGCTGACAGACAACTAAAGGAGAAGAAGCTGGAGGGGAGAGGACTAGAGCTGTCACAGGTGTCCCTTTCAAGGGAATAAAATACACGTTCTCCGGGCGAAGAGCATCCTCCTGCTGCCCTCCGCGTCCCCGCGGGCGCCTCTCCGGGCGCTCTGAGCCCTGGGCCAGCCCGGCCCCAAGCAAGCACTCTCGGTATTTCGTACTTTCGTCCACAATGATGTTATAAACAAGTCGGACACTAAAGGATTATAGCACAGTAGTTTGCCATCAAGGAAACCGCAAGCAACAAACAAAGATGTTATCTCTAACATATGGTTCTTATTTGAGGAAATATGTCTGGTTACATTAATTGACAATACGCCTCGGGGCTGGTTTTTGTTTTATAACTCCTCGTGGGTTCCCCTAGCAACAGCAAAGCCACCGACACAGATACCAGAGCTGAGAACACAAAGGCAGGACCCAACACCCTTCCCCTCCGCCCCGTACACGTCCTCAACAGCCAAGTGCAAGCGCTGGCCGCAGACGCCGGCGGGCATTGACCTTGCAGCTGCGTTTTGCGGCACTCCTGGGGCCGGCGAGCCCCGTCGGGAAATGCGATCCCCATCGACCCTTTCAAACCCCCCCTACGGGAGAGCTTTTGAGACCTGTGCTCGGGGACTCCAGGGGTAACAGCCCCGACGCCCAGCCGTTTTAACCCCCGCCTACGGGATGCTGCGCGTCCCCTGGAAGCGGCGCTGGGCACGGGGACAAACTCGGAGCAAGATCTCGGGGACCCTGGTTCTCGCCGGCACGCTCATGTGCAGGGAGTACAGCCGAGCGAGGTCCCATTTCCAGGAGAGTTTAGGAAGCCGCTGGATTTTTGAAAGACTGGCAAAAAAAGGGTTGGGTACCCAAAGGCGGAGAGGAGACCGGAGGGACTCCGGCTGCCTGGGAGCAGCTCCCAGCCGGACAGGGGCTACTCGAGGCCTCCCCGAACCCAGGCGCTGGACGCTCTCGGCAGCCTCGGTACGTGCCGGGCTGCAGCTTGAGGTGCTCCGTGAGCTGTACAAATCCCGCCGGGCGCCGATAGCATTGCGGGTGTTTCAGGAAGAGGTGGGCACTGAGATACGTTTGGGGATCGGGGCTGAAAGCGACGTATTTCGTTGTGTTTCGGTCCTGTTGGCTGGTAAGGGTGGGAGTTCAGTTCCCACACGGATGTCCTCCTCCACGGTGACATTACAAGCATGACGGTCACCTTTCCGCAGCGCCACGCTCCCCAGCGTCCCACCTTCCCGGGGCCACGTGCCTGCAGACCGTGGCGGCGATGCCCGGCGCTGTGCAGGCAGGATCACTCCCAGGAAGTGTCTTGAGATCAGCTGTGGCCTTAAAATGAGCACAATTAGGTCCCAGAGCAGGGGTTGGAGAAGTAACTGCAATTATTCGTATTTGAAGACCTGCCTGTAGCACTTCAGCATCTGAAGACAAAGTGGGAGCCGCGATGACCTGGGCAGACCTTTGGGCTTGGCTGGCTGCAGTCAGGGCTTCTTAATCCACATTTAGATACCGAAATAAAGCGGCCTGATTTTCAGAAAAGCCGAGCAGCTGTAGCTTCCAGTGATTTCACCAAGCTCTGTAGCAAATATATTTCCGAAAACCTGTTACTTCCATGTAGGTACCTAAACAATGATCTGGGACTGTGGCTTTGGGAGTGAGGCTCAAACGGTTTTGGTTCATGCGTTGTGAATGAAGGGAGCGTTACTAATAACTACTCTGATGATGTTAAGAGAGTAACTTCTCACCTGAACCCCCACCCTGGCTCTGCTGCAAGCAGAGATGGGCGTAAGGGGTTGGGATGCCCTTCTCGGGAAGGAGCCTGGCCCGAAAGAGGACAGGGTGACACAGCGATGGGGTGGTTGTGAGTAAAATTCCCAGCATAGAAAAATACGAAACAGAAACAGCCGTCAATATGATGCCGGCAAAGTAAATGGTGTGAGCAACTCCATGGCAACAAAATGAACGCAAAGGTAAATGGTGAGAAAGCATCTTCTGGGCTTCCTCACCCAAGGACGATCCAGGCTCAGCGAATGCTGAAACGCTCGTCTTGAGGGGGTCGGGAGCGGGGCCGCAGGGACGGCTGCTGCTTCTCACCCGGCGTGGAGAGCAGGCAGGTTCCCGGGTCTCCTGGTTTCGGCTGGGATGGAGCTAATTTTCTTCCCAGTAGCTACCGGCTTTTGGATTTAGGGTGGGATTTGGTATGTGAGGAATGTTGATAATGCACTGATGTTATCAGTTGTTGCTACGAGATCAAGGACGTCTTCCAGCTCCCCAGGTTTGGCCGATGTGCAGGTGCAAAATCCTGGGAGGGGTATGGCCGGTATAGCTGACCCAAACTGGCCAAAGAGAGTATCCCATACCACAGACGGCATGCCCGGGATATAGTGGGGGTCGGCCAGGGGGCCGGGCGCTGTTCGTTCGGGCTTTTGTTCGTCCAGCTGTTCGTTCCCTCACTCGCTCCCACTGGAACTTGTGGTTCCGAGATCGCTGCTGGGAAAATTGCTGTTCCGAGATCTCTGCTCGGGATCATTCCGACATCGCTCTCGGTTTCGCTCCGTGATCTCTGCTCGGGACGGGCTGTGTCGGTTGTCGGGTCGTCGGGCGGTGAGAAATTGTGCATCATTAGTTTTCTATATTCTATTATCAACATATTTTTTATTATTATTATCATTATTAATACATAATAGAATTATTATTCTATTTTTCATTGCTGTCCTGGTGAGCTGTCTTTATCTCATCCCATGAGTTTTCCTTTCTTTCCCATTCTCCTCCCCACCCTGGGGCGGGGGGAATGAGCGAGCGGCTGCGTGGTGCTCGGACACCGGCTGGGGTTAAACCCCGACACCAGGGTTTCCAGCTTTTCAGGTGCAAATTTCTATTTCCTCACCCTCCAACCTGAGTCGTATGAAATGAAACAGTGTGGAGTGAGCAAGTTTGGAGAGTCTTCTAAGGAAAGATGATGTCTCCAGGACCGCTCCCCTCTCTCGAGCCCCCAAGGGAGCTACTTGAAAAATAGACTGTTTTCCTCAGATCAAACGCTTTCAGGTTACTTCTTGCCTCATCCTCACCCACATTGCTGGGGAAGTAATGTGGACTTTCAGCCTTTATAGTGAACGTTTGCATCTTGGAAGGCTAAAACCAGGCAGCAGGCTCCGAGCACCTCCTGAGCTCAGCGATTTACGAGTTCATTGGGATAATGTGGGGGTGGAGGAGTCCCGGCACCACGCCAGCCAGCAAGCCCTGTGACCCCCCCCCTCATTGCAAGGGCTGTCACGACAGCTTCCCGATGCCTTCTCCAGCTTCATCCCATTTTCTCATTCATACACTCCTCGCCACGTCGCACCAGGAGGCTGGTAAACGATGCCAAGATATTCCATTGCCCTTTAGGCTCTCCAAAGATAAAGTCAGGCGGACAGAGGAGAACAGAGCCCTCATTTCAGCCGGGGGATGCTGTTTCCCTACCCCTGATGCATCTTATTAAAATCACATTCGTCCAGACTGAAAAACTCGTGGACAATTGATGAAGATTACAGCAAACGAGCTCCCTTCGCACGATGTCCCGGAGGCTGCCTAGCCGAAGCGACGGCAGATGACTAAGCAGCAGACGTCCTTCCAGCGGCAGAGCCCCTGGCTGGGAAAGCCGCTGCCATTCCCGGGCTCGGCCCCTGGCAGTGCCCGGAGACACGCAGCCCAGCAGCACGACTGCACACGCCGGGGAGACCGAGCCTGTGAGGCACCCTCCATTTTGCCAAGGCAATAAAATACGTGGCATAAAAGAGTACTCAGGCCATCGAGCAGGGACGTGTGTACGTCCGAGGGCATGTTTGGACACACGTTCTGTTGCAGGAGAACTGGGTGAAAATGAAAATGATGTAATGCCACGCTAAAGCCCAGGGAGCCCGACTGGCAAAGCGACCTGATGTCAGACTCCTTTTTTATGCGGGTTAGCAGGGGATCTGCATCCCACTACGTGTCACACGAGTTGGCCTAAGACGGAGTTGGGAAGGTTTAAGGCAGGGACCGTGCAAGGAGGAAGGTGCGGTGCTGGTGTCGGCGGTGTGACTGAAGGCTTCTGCACGTCCCAGTTGTCTGCGCGGGGAAGGGGGGGGCGGTGGGAGAGGAGACGTGGTCATTGCTGACCGGATTGGTTTACACCTTGGTTAATTCTGCTTTTGCGGATTACCACAAGGCCAGAAACGAGCTTTCACCCCGCGATGCGTTACTTTAAACGAAGTCCCCACAGCAGACACCGCGGTTGTGCGCAGCTAAAGACAGGGCTTTGGGTGAGAAGTGCCAGCCCACGGCCAGCGCGTCCCACTCATGCTCTCGGGGTGACGGTGACCATGAGGTTTAAGGTCCAGGAATCATTCTCCCGGGGTCAGGCTGAGGGATCACTGGAGACTTTTGCCTTTCAGGATCTGTGCTGTGGTCTGGTTTCTCCTGCGCGTCTCCTTAATGCAGCCTCTGCCGTCTCAAGAGCCTGCCAAGGCTTTTGCTCTCCCCTCTTATTTACGGTGCTGGCTTTTCGGTCGTTTCTGCGGATTTAACGCCGATTACGTAAACGGTGAATTGTGCTGTGAGGGTGGCGAGAGGACGTTCTGCAGACCTTCTGCAGGACCCTTCCCGCCCGCAATTCCCACGCCTCCGTCGCTGCAGCTATTGCGCAGACGGCGCACCCCGGAATCGGGCGATACACGTACGGCTCATCTCCTGACGCGAAGTCCTTTGGGCAAAGGACTGTTTCCTTGCAGATAGATCCTTGAGGAGCTAAGATACATCCTAAAAGACGGCCAGAGGAAAGTATTTCTACGGATTTCTATGACTACTAATTCATAGAAAAGCCTGGTCTTCAGAAGCAACTTTTTTATCCTTTTGTTTTATAGCACGGGAATGAAAAATCAAAACGCTCCCTGTGCACAGTTTTAGCAGATGAATTACCGCCTCGTTCTAGCTCCAGTAACTGCTTCCATTACCCTCGAAGGAGCGCTATCGTTATTTTTAGAAGGAATCTACGAAAACAAAACCCAAAAAAGACATCGGCAAATATAATGAAGTTGGCAACTGCGGGTCTATGAAAGCGCTGAGGCAACACCGCTACTTGGTTACACCCACAGCACCCATAAATCATCCTCCGCATCTGACCTCTCTCTGGACACGTTTCAGCTGTTGCCGATGAGCCTTTTTCGGGTACTTTTCCCAAAACGCACATGTGGTTCTTTGTTCAGCGCTTTACGATGATTAAGATGACCGCTCAGTCCTGGTAACTTAAAACAAACATTGCAGCTAGCACAATGCTCCCCGTCCACGGGAAACAGCTGGGGACGTGGACGCTGGGACGGGTTTCCATAAGAGCCAGTGATTCCCGAAAACTGGTGTGCAGCGAGCAGGGTCGGCTTCGGGTTCCTGAGGAGCTTCCTCTGCCGGAGACAGACCCCGCCGGCCCCTCCACGCTCTGCGCATCGCTGCCCTAACGCCCACCCTCAGCGTCACGTGCGATTGTAGCGGAACAGCAGGAATTTACGACGTGCGGCGCTGGGGGTATATGTTTCGTCTGCATTTTCTGCTGCCAATAAAAAGTGCTTCTCAGCTGACCTGGACATGGGAAAAAAGTGATCTCGTAAGTCAAGAGAGGGCAACCCACGTGTCATTAACGCTTTCGGTTGTTTTATTTCCCAGGGACCTGTACACTGCCAAGGACATTTGGGCAGGACGGAGAGCATGACCCTGAAACCAACCCCGTCAGCAAAGGAAAACCTCCTGCCCCTGCAGCGGAGCTCGAGGCTCCTCTCTTCGTGCCTCTGTGACCACCAGATTTCTTCCTGGACTCTTTAGCCGGCGTTCAGAGCAGGTACTTGCCAGCTGGGCATTACTCATTGTAGTAAAGCGGTGGTAGGCCAAAATAAATCACTTTCCATGTCACATAAATTGGGAGACGGAAAATACCGTTCAGGTCATACACAGGGCTGCTCCTGGCAGTACATTTTCCATAGCTTTTTTCCTGTCCACTTGGACTCAAGCACAGGGGCTCCGCCGCTCCTCCCGGAGATCTTCCGTGGCTAACACAACTCCACGTGAGGACATTTTCCTCTGTATCACACTGAAACTTTCCTCTGCTAAATGTCATCCCGTTACTGCCATCGTGGACCACCCTGAATTATTCCGGCCTTTCGCCGATGTTTACCACCCTCAGTTCTCTCTCTGTGCCCGTCACCGTAGTGTCTGAGTGCTTCTGATCTCCAGATACGTCCCACTGCAGAGGAAAGAAGGCAGTGCCTGGTGCTCGGAGAGGCGGCCACAAGCCATCTTCGGTCTAACCCTCATGCAGACAAACCCAGACAACCTCGACATTAACGAACGCAAGCGACCAGCACAGTATGGCTGTTGTAGGAGAGCTCAAGCGTTTGATACCCACCTGAATTTAGCAAAAAGAAAACAGCAACTTGAACTGCTATAATTAATGAGGAAACTGAGGGAATGGTCTTCATCACATGTAGAAGTCTGGTGGCACTCGTGGGACGTATTTTCTGGTCGTATGTATGTAAACTAAGTGAAGATGTCACCACACATAACCTACCTCCAGCTCCCCGTCCTCGTTCAACTGCAGACACGTGGGCTTCAGCTGAAAAGCTTATCTTTGTAAAACACCGGTGTGGGTCGGGATGCGGTGAAAACCAGCGGACACTCACGTAGAAGCTGGATGAACAATTACTTTTAAACAAAAAACATCAGCAACTTGTCTTCGAATCATTTCTTCTGGCATGACATCACACTCTTTTCACAGCAACGGAGTGCTCACAAATACACCCACAGGAAGGCTGATCCGACGCGCGCCGCGGTTACGGGATCGAGCAGGGGCCCAGCGAGCCTGAAAAAGCACCGGGAGCAGAACCGGTAGTCCGTGCCTCGGAGGAACGATCAGCACTCGCTCGTTAGCATCTGCGTGATGGGATGCGAGGCATTGCAGCTCTACGCTACAATCACCGCAGCCTAGACAGGTGAGAAGACGCAGTTATAAAAGCCCCATCGCACCCTCTGAGCCTCCTGCCACCTCCTAAAAATTAATGAGAATAGTTCTTCTGCAGCCTGCTTCAAAAAAACAAAAGCTAACCAATATCTGTGATTTTTTTGGCAAGAACCACCACCGGTATTTTTCTGCAACGCTGCGACTCCTTGGTCACGGTCAGGGAAAAGCTGCAGGGCTGCGTCGGGGCAGGGCTGCGCGAGGACTGCGGAGCCTGAAGAAGCCAGAAATACCCACCGGCCTCGCACACCCTTATAGATGCGGTTTCCCACTAGCCCTTAGCAGGCAGCCCCGCAGAACGGAGCGACGCCGGCGCTGCCCACCCGCCCCGGAGGTCGCGGCAGACGGGCAGGGGCAGCCCGGGCAGGGGGTGGCACAGCAGCACCGACCCCACCGCGCTGCCCGGGCAGGGCTACCAGGCACGCCAGCCCCGAGCCACGTCTCCTGCTGGTGCGCTGAAATGGCGACTGGCTTTTGCCTCTGCGTGCGTCCCTCAGTAACGCCAGCCCCGTCCCGGCACTGCCTGCCGCAGCGCCCGGGCAGGCGCGGGCTCCGGAGGGGCTCTGCGCTGCGTCCCCCCGACCCTACAGCTCGCCCTATGGAGACCTGCGTGCGTGAGCGTGTCCGCACGGGATCTGGCAAACCTGCGGGGAAGGATGGATCACGGGGGGCAGAGGGTGGTGACTCACGGCAGACCGACGGGGAGAGGAGGAGAAGGCAAGAACTCCCGTCTGCGTGGCGAGGCGTGGAGAGGGGACCCGTTTGCATTAATCCTCTACAACTGCGCGGTCTGTGCTAAGCTGGAAGAGAAAGGAAACAAGAAACAACACTAGCAAAAGCCACAAGCTTCCCAATTTCACTACTTAGCCACAGACAACCTGGAGCCCTTCACCCCGCAGACCCTCTTACATCCCTCCGGGTACACGCCTGTGACCACCGACCCGCTACGGCAATTTCACCACTTGGGAGTTGTTTTGCTTAGCCGACACCAGAGATGCCCACACACAATATTTACCCGTAGCCATAGCTGCAGTAAGCAACGCAACTACGGCGACTGTTCGGTGTCGGCAGCAGAGAGCTGGTGGAGCCTCCGGCCCCCGTCACGCGTCGCCGTGGGGCGCCGGGGCTGGGACGAGGGACCGCGGATGAGCCGGGGCGGCGGGAGCGCTCAGACCTCCCATCGCCGCTCCAGCAGCACCCGACGCGGGGTAGCAAAGCGACACACCGCTGCCAGCGAACGGTGCTCCCTGCCTGAACTTCCTCCTCGCTGAGGGCGCAGATGCGCATCCACAGCCCGGTCCTTCACGGCACCAGCCAAGGTGTTGGGCAAAACGCGCGGGACAAGGCACCTCTCTCTCTGTGAGCTGAGGACGCTGCCACCGAGATCGGAGTTGATCAGTGATGCTCACACTTTCCAAAGCTTTGCTTCGGGGTCTCCTCAGCATAGGGCAGATGTTGTTGCATTCAGCCCTTCGTTCCCAATTTGCACGCGAGCCGGGGACCACAGTCCCGCCAGCCAGGGTGCAGCCAGCCGGGACCAGCGAGGATTTCCCTCCTGACTCGGCGACGGGCAGCGGGGAGCGCCGAACTCCAGCAGTGGGGAGCAAGCCTCCGTCTCGCGGCCGTGGGAGGAAGGCAGGCGTGGGGCGTCGGGATGGGGGCTGCCTCTGCCGCTGCTCGGCCACGGCTCCTCGCTCACACCCGGACAACGTCAGCCCGGACCGGCCAGGGGCCACCACGAGACCGTGCCTGGTACGGAGCCGCTCTGAGCTTCCGTACCACCAGCCGCTGCTCAGAACCCGAATAAACGCCGACCACTGCCACGACCCTGCAGAAGGGCACAACCTACGCAGGCAGGCTTTCCGTACCGTGCACACCCCCCGAACCAGAGTAAATCTGGCTGGTTTGTTTGTGGCACCATTTATTTTGTTTGAATTTGCGTATATCACACGGCGTTCACAGAAGACGAAAAGGAAAGGAGGCTACAGACCCTCCTCTGCAGGAGCGCGTGCAGCCTGGCCCGACCCCTTGCCAGCAGCCGCCGGGGACGGGGCACTGGCGTTGAACCGGGACGTGAACGCGACGCTGCATCACGCCTCGCTGCCGGCGGTTACCCGGGAGGTGCCCGGACCCAGGGAAAACCCGAGACAGCACTAGCTGGGCAGAGCAGGCTGGACGTTGGACGGGGCCGGGCCCGCACGGACTCAGCACCTGGCTGGCATTTCCAGATCAGTGGAGTCTCCCTGTTGGCATCCGAGTCCGGGCAGATCTGGCACCGGCACCTTCCGTGTCACATGTATTTCCCGTTGAAACAAGACCGGGTTGTATTTGGAAAGAGCTAGCAGCTTTTACACACATCAAAATATTCCTGCTCTTGCCCCTTGCCGGCTGTTTCTCCCGGGAGAGTGACTGGCCATGGAGCGACGCGGTTCTTGGCACATTTCTGTTTAGTTATAAAAAGCGTATCTAAGGTCCTGCTTTCTGCAGTGGGAATCAAAAGCGGTGGGAGTAATTTCTTTGCTTCTATTCCCAAGCCTTTTCCAGCAACACTCTACCCCAATGGCTCCAACTTTTCTTATCTTTTCCATAAGGGACTTTATTATTTCCTAGATTTACCCTGAGCAAGCCACGCCAGGATGGCTGGAAGCGGGAGAAGGGGCCACCGTGTTCCCGTGGCTCCGCTCTCTCCCGCGCCCCCAGCGCGGCTCTCGGAGGGCAGGCGCTGGGTCGGCTCGTGACGAAGGACGAATTCGGCCAATTCTGTGAGCAAAATTGCAGAACCGAGACTCTGCAGTTCCAGCGCACGCGGCTTGACTGGACACGCAACGAATGTGGCAGGTACGGGGCAGACACCCGGCTTTTAAAAATCAGGCTCCGAGAAATAATATTTGGCACATGAAATCCGTTGCTAAAGATGATAACGAACTAACGCTGATTGCAGCGACTTTGGCAATGACCGCAAAGCAAGCTGCCCGAAGTCACCAAACGCCAGCGACAAGGTCGAATACCACAGTGAACCCCAGGAGTAAACTGAGGGACACAGACACCCCCAGCTTGCTCTTCTGCTCTGTCACAGCAAAACCCACTCGCTTGACACTCGCATTCACACAGCCGAGGGGCAGTGACGGACCCCGTAAGCGATGTATCCCCCTCCTGAGACATGCAGAGGAGTCATTTCAATAGCAGGCTGCTAATGACTGCTCAGGGACGAAGTGAGCAGGGCCGAACCCCTTCGAGAAATGCCTTCAAGGTACCCGCTGCCGAGCTGGTGGAGCGTGATGGGCTCGTCCCTGTGTGGCGTGGAGGCTCAGCCTCCCTGCCTCCCGTACGCATGGGGTGCTCACGCCTGCGGCTCGAGAGGGAAACCTGGAATAAAGCGGCTTCCGCAGGCATTCCTGCCAAGCAAGGTCACCCCCGGCTCTTGGCTGGTTCTCCTCTGCAGACCCTTAAGCTCACTGGGCGGTGCTGACAAAATACCGTACCGTCGGAACGGAGACATCAGTTCTCGTCAGCCCCCGTCACCCTCTGCACGTGCGGCCTCGTGAGCAGAAACTCATAGAATCGTATCATAGAATCACAGCGTGGTTTGGGTTGGAGGGGACCTTAAAGACCATCTAGTACCACCCCCCTGCCACGGGCAGGGACACCTTCCGCTAGACCAGGTTGCTCCAAGCCCCGTCCAACCTGGCCTTGAACACTTCCAGGGATGGGGCAGCCACAGCTTCTCTGGGCAGCCTGTGCCAGGGCCTCACCGCCCTCATGGTGAGGAATTTCTTCCTTAGATCTAATCTGAATCTGCCCTCTGTCAGTTTGAACCCATCACCCCTTGTCCTGTCACTCCAGGCCCTTGTCAAAAGTCCCTCTCCAGCTTTCTTGTAGGCCCCTTTAGGGACTGGAAGGCTGCAATAAGGTCTCCCCAGAGCCTTCTCTTCTCCAGGCTGAACAACCCCAACTCCCTCAGCCTGTCTCCATAGCAGAGGGGCTCCAGCCCTCGGATCATCTCCGTGGCCTCCTCTGGCCCCGCTCCAGCAGGTCCATGTCCTTCTTGTGCTGAGGCCCCAGCGCTGGAGGCAGCACTGCAGGGGGGTCTCCCCAGAGCGGAGCAGAGGGGCAGGATCCCCTCCCTCGCCCTGCTGGCCACGCTGCTGGGGATGCAGCCCAGGGCACGGGTGGCTTTCTGGGCTGCGAGCGCACGTTGCCGGCTGCAAAGCAAAGCAAAGCAAACTGCAAAGCAAAGTTTCGTGCTGAGGTGTCCCTTGAGGAGACCTGCCTGTGACTGGGCAGGACAGAATCACAGAATCAATGGTAGGGGTTGGAAGGGTTTCACTTTAAATGATATTTAAGACCAGCCCTGTCACTAACCTGGAAGGTCCCTGTGAAACCCACAGCTCCTCGGAGCACACCTCACATCACCTGGGCTTTTCATCATGTCTAAATTTAAAATCGCCAGGGATGTCAGCGTGGCAGCCTGGCTAAATTACAGCCTAAGCCGTCACAAGTACAAACCCAGCACTAATACCCCATTTATTCCCATTTTTGGTTTGGTTTTGTTTTTATAATGTGCATGAAAAAGAGCTGGATCTCAGGTTGTCTCCGAGTTTGTGTTTGTGCCTAGAGCAAACTGCTTCCACCGCGGACCACGAAGGGACCTCCTACAAACGCATGCCTGCCGGGCTTTCCGACCTGCCTGCTTAACTCTCTGCCCTTGTACTTTGCCCAGAAGTTGTTTGCATCATTACAGACCTTTTACACGTCGCCGACTGCCGCTGGCTTCTTCGCGTGCACAGCAATCAACTTCTTATTTATACAAAACCGTTCTTTTACCTCTTACACCACTGAATCGGGGAGCTTTGAAGCGAGTCCAGCAGTAGCCAGCGTACGCCGCGGCATCGGCGCGAGCGCAACGCTCTGCGTCTTGCGCCATGGCCAACGCCGGCTTCCAGCACCGAGTCGCACACGGTATCGCTTTCCTGCCCCGGGAGAGTTTAAGATTTCCACAGATAAGAAAACAAAAAGTGAAACTTTCCAGGTTTGCTCAAGTGAAATCCTGTACGTTTCGACTTTCGGTTTGAATTCCAGCTTCTTTCGTTTTTACCATAATTGAGTCATGAATTGAATTCTGTATTTTTTGCAAACAGAATAAAATACAAATTTAAAATAAAAACTTAACATTCAGCTGTGTCAAAACAGGATATTCTATCAACTTGAAAAACATTAAATGTCTTTTTGGAAACAGCAGGCTCCCCAAAACAAACCTTTTCCTGTAAATTTGTGGGCTTGGGGAACCAGCAAAGCCAGGTTTTATAGGTTAGAATGGCTCTGTGGCATCACTTGTGTGCTCCTGACATTTAGAAATTGATTGATTTTTAGGAGATTTAAAAATCTACAGAGCTTTCAGAGCAGCCAGCATCACTCCGCACCCATTAAACGAACAAGCACAGGTAACAGGAGAGTAAGAAATCGATGGCACCCGCAGTGTGACTCGGGGCTGCTCTTTTCTGCTCCCATATGTTGAGTTATGACTCACACCACGAGGGAATCGTTACGTCTGATTTTTGAAGGGGCTGGTGCAGCGCTCAGAGCCGAGACAGTGACATTTGCTGGTGCAATTAGGCAAGCTTCATGACCGAAACGGCTTCTGCATTAGCACATCCATTTCGTTCCTAATTTTGTTTCGTGCGTGAGAGCAAATGGAGGATAAATAAAAACCCGAGCAGAATATCTGTTCAGTCGTGACCTGTGGAAACGGGGATGTGCTGGCGTTTCACAAGCAGACAAACCGCTGCGTAGGGACGACAACGAACCGCTTTCGTTTCTCTGCATGTGCCGTATTTCGCGCAGGCCGGGGCGGGAAGGCGTGCGGGGCTCATCCCACCGCAGCACCACGCTCCCTCCGAGCTCTTCTCCACCCCTCGCGGACACCTGAGCCTTCACTCCGGCTCAGCCTCGACCCCCTGCCTTCGCTCCCACCTGCCCCCCCGATTCTGCTTGGATTCTTCAAACCCTTCTCGTGCCAAGCCCCGAGACGTTGGCTGCTCCGGAGCAAACCCTTGCGGCCCCGCCGAGTGCCGCGAGGCATCAAGGGCAGCACAGGCTCCCCCGCCACGGAGCCCAGCGGCCAGGAGTCCCTTCTTGGACGCAGCAATTTACGTCGAGGGGTCTCTTTAAAGCTTTCTTCACAGAGACGCGAAACCGCCTCTGTATCCGACGCATCGCTGAAGCCTGCTTCGGGAGAGGACAAGAGCCGTGGCGCACAGAGAAAGGGCTCGCTGTCTCACACCAGGCACGGGGATAAGGTATAATATGCATTGGAGACACTTTTTATCTTAATACTTATTAAAAGCAGAATTTGTTAAAAGTTCTAAATACTCTTCTATGGACTTTTCCACGGGAAGCGCGCTGCGAAGGACTGGCCGTTCAAACGGGTGCAAAGCAAACGGTAAGGGGCTGGTGTGACCGACGTTACCCGCCTGACTTCGAGGCAACGCTTGGTTCGGCCAGCGAAGCGTCGACGGAGCCGCACGCGGTGCCGCCGCACGGTCCCACGCAGCGAGGGCCCTCGGGCGGAGCAGAAGGCGTTCCCGGGCAGGCTGCTCCGCGAGCCTCCTCGGGCTGGCTGGGACGAGATGCGGCCACGTCCCGGCGCTGACCTCACCTCGCCAGTCGTTCAGGGCTCCAGGAGGCAAACCGCAAGGAGGGGACGCTTGTCGCGCGGTTGTTTCGGAAGACAGAGGGTCCCTCTGGAGAGACAAGCAAAAATAACCAGCGGGAACTGGCCGCGCTTGCTTGGAAGAGTTTTTTTCATTATCTGGGAGCAGTTCGCAGTGCATCGCCAGATGCTCGTATTTTCCATCACACAAATTATATTTCCGGTGTTAAAAATCTCTTCAACATTAATCTTTTATGATGCCCTTTTTATTATCCTATCAAAATTAATTTTGTACTATGCTTTGAGGTTGGAAAAACCCCACATAAGTGCTGAGCATATTTGGTTATGTCGTTCCACGCCGTTACAGTTGCATATGGAGTTTATTCTGTCTTCAGCAGAACACACTTAACGACCTATAACAATTAAAGATGAAATCGAACATCAAATCTTCATTATGTAAATAAGCCCCCATTTTAAATAACTGAAAATAAAGATGTGTGGGGTTTGTCCGAGAAAGGACATTTCCCCAGTTTCATTCTTCTGCTCTTTCTCTTGTATTAAAAACGCCCGGTGCCTCTGCAGCATTCTGCAGGCTTCAGGGGAAACCAGGTATAAAATGCTGGGAGCCAAATCAAGAATTTAAAGCAAAGAATATCTCGCAGCACAACTGTTTCTTTAAATGAAAAGCAAGCCAGTTTATCTTTTCTCTGATTAATACATTTTGACGATATATGGCACCGGGTCTGGCTCCAGTTTCTATTTTCATATACTTTTAACGCTACTAAGATGCCTTTTTCTGAAGTCTAATTTCTTCCTTCATGGAAAAACCCCATATGCAGGGCACCGGCTGGGATCCCAGATCACGCACACTGGCTCAGTTAAAGAGCTATTTATCGTTTTTTAACACACGAGGCACATCCCTGCTTTGTTTTGTGATATCCTATTAGGAACGAAAGTTTGATGCGTATGGCAAGCACTTTGATACACACGGCAAGCAATAATTTCATCTCCTGTCAAAGGAGTGGCAAGACAGCTCCGTGTCGCCAGGCGTGGGTTTGACGCTTCTGCACGATTATCTGTGGGGAACACAGAAATTTGGGGCAACTTGCAGTGGAAAAGCGATGACCCATAATGAGGTACAGACCGACTGCTTCCAATTCGATGGCGGCTCCAGCGAGAGACCTGGGACAGGGCGCGTCTGGGGAAGGCCCAGGCTCTCCTGCCCAAGCTTCCCGCGGGTTGGATACGAGCCGGTTCTTGTCCAGCCGCCATCGATTTGCATTTGTGACACGCGCTCGAAGCAACACGCCTGGCGCTTGCTGCACGTACCGCGGGCTCCGATGCTCACCAGTGCTCACGTTCGGTTTGGTTTCCCCGGGGCAGCCCTTGGAGTCTACGCACCGGGTGCCTCTAATGCTGCCCAAGCACTCAGCTCCCTGACCTGCTGCAGGTCCCGCTCCCCTGAGCGTCCAGCCTACACGGAGGTACTTGATCAGTCTTTCCTCTTCGTTTCTGCTCCTCTTCCAGAGTGAACCAGCAAGTGCCTCCTGAGACGAAGCCAAGGCACAGCTCTGAGCACAGCTTGCACCACGGACTGTCCCCAGAAGAGCTCCCATCCCGCTGTCCCGCAGGGCGTCCCCTGGTCAAAGCTTTCTCCCTCTAGTCTATATTGGCCCTGTCCATCTGGTCTTGTCTCCTGGGATGCAAGCCTTTAGCAAGAAGAGGACAACCCTTATATTGCAGTTGTCTAAAAATTGCTCACTCATTCTGCTATGGCATCGCTGCGGACACACACGGCTTGTGTAGGGCCTCCAAGCCAGAAACTCCAGCTTCAGCTCTTCTCATCTGCACCTTCTGCAGGGACGGGGGCAGAGCAAGGGCCTGGCCTGAGGCTGGGGAGCTCTCCCCGGTGAACACAGAATGGGACAGCAGCTGAAAAGGAGCATTCCGAAAGCACATGTGGAAGTTTGAGGCATCCCAAAAGGACTCTTCCATTGCTTTGTATGCCAGAAACACTGTGATGGCTTCACTTGCCCTGTCCCACCTTGGCTTTGGACAGTGCCCTGTTCCTCCGCTCCCATCACACAGATACACGTGCTTTCCCCATCAATGATCACAGAATCACGGGATGGTGGGGTGGGAAGGGCCCTCTGGAGCCCACCCAGCCCAGCCCCTGCCAGAGCAGGGTCACCCAGCGCAGGCTGCACAGGGCCGCGTCCAGGCGGGTTGGAATCTCTCCAGAGAAGGAGACTCCACACCCTCCCTGGGCAGCCTGTGCCAGGGTTCGGGCACCTCACAGCGAAGACGTTTTTCCTCGTGTTCAGGCGGAACTTCCCATGTTCCAGTTTGTGCCTGTTGCCCCTTGTACTGTCGCTGGGCACCACTGAGAAGAGTCTGGATGGATGATGGTTTTCCACTCAAGAGACAGTTGGCCGAACCACAGATGGTGTTTGAGGGTGGCATGAAGCCTTCTCTAAAGCATCAGACCAATATTACTGACTCTCATTTCCACACCCAGAGGAACCGGGGTTGGCACGGCGGGCAGGCTGGAGAGGGCAAGCGCTGGGGCAGCGCCGGCCGGCCCAGCCCGCAGGGCCCAGCTCAGCTGCGCCAGGGCCTCGCAGGACGCCGGCCCCACCACCATTTCCTTTTCCCGTCCGCGGAGCTGTGAGCATGACGCAGGGCCCTGGCAGCTTGCCTCAAGTTGCGCCAGGGGAGGTTCAGATTGGATATTTGTAAAAATTTCTTCCCCGAAAGGGTTGTCGGGCATTGGCACAGGCTGCCCAGGGAGGTGGTGGAGTCCCCATCCCTGGAGGTATTCAAAAGGCGTTTAGATGAGGCCCTAAGGGATATGATTTAGTGGGGGACTTGGTAGAGACAGGTTAATGGTTGGACCCGATGATCTTGGAGGTCTCTCCCAACCAGAACAATTCTACGATTCTATGATTCTGCTCCCGCCCAGCGCTCACAGGCGGCGCTTGACTGTTGAGTGCAGACGCTCTCCGGTTAGGAGCAAGACATTAAATATTTGAAACTGTTCTAGAAGTGAAGACTACTGGATAAAAATACACGGATAAATTTGGTAATAACACAGTGTGTGAGTGCATTGGGTATCCCAGTACGCAAACTGGCAGCCTGCTAGCAGGATTAATACTCGATGGAAAGATTTAGGACTGTACAAGCTACTATTCTCCATCAGGCAACAATATCAGCTCTGTCAAGGAAGAAAACAGACGCCTTTGCATTAGGCAAGAACAAGACAACCCGTCGCCATGGGATGTTTTCTTGTAACCTTGAGGAGCGAAAGGATGGCTTACTGCCTACGGCCAGCGGGTCAGGATCCCACAGAGGCACATCTGTTTCAAGCCGGGAGATTTTTTTAGTATTCCCTTGTGCCATGAGTCCTAGAGTGCAAGGTCCAGCGTACGAAAATCCCATTCATAAATGCCACCGCTTCCACGAGACACACGGCCTCCAGGAAGTTTTATTTCCTGAAAACGTGGCGATATAATTAGGTGTCCACGTTCTCCGCGGTACTTTCTGCTAGTGCGTTTCATCCCATTACAAGAAATACTCTGTAAACTTTCCTTGACTATGCGAAAACAATTTAATTGTTTTTAAAAGCTGGTAAAAAAGATTTCCTGACATTTATATATTTTGCTTATTGCTTAGCAGCAGGAGTTCTGGGTTTCTGTGAGGGAGGGGAAATAAGGGAAATATTTGCTCTTGACCTGGTTTGGATCCATGATTTATATGCTCCCTCACGCCAGAAACATTATTTCTGTGACTGCTCTCGTTATTTTACACGCTATTCCTTTCTTTACAATTTACAACCACACAGTCATTCCTTGCTGCTGCTACAGGACATAAACACCAAAGCGGTGGACGAGAGCCCAGACTTTAAATCCAACCTGCTTGCACGGCCCCAGCAGCCGCTCCCGCACGGGATCGGGGATATACTCTGTTCCCGAAGGCAAGAATCAGACGGGGACCGGCCGCTTTCCACGGCCGGCGCTGGCGTTGCCGTAAGCAGAGGGACGGTGCTGCGCGGCGGCCATCTCCAGCCAGCAGAAGGGTCCGCGGGCAAACATCCCACCTCCTCTTCCACAGCAGCACTCCAGTATTCAACCCCAGACTGCACATCGGCTACCGCAGGGCTCGCCATGATGCCTGTTCCGTAGCTATACAAGGGCGTAAAATCATGTAATAGCGTTTACTGGATTTACATAATTTAAAAATTCTCAGAAGACTGTAAAATACAACTGGAGTTCATCTAAAATCTTATGAAAAATCTACATAATAGAGCTCTGGAGCTCATCATTGTAACAACTGCCTCAATGAAAACCTGTTAGTTCGGCACTGGAAGGCTCAGGGTGGACAGTGGAATAACAACTTTCAAGCTCAAAGAAGTCAGGACCTTTCCTGAACAGAAAAAACAGCGTCACCACTGACCAGAGAAGGGGACCATCCGGCCAGCCTCCGAACAGGCTTTCGGGAGTGCCCCCTTCCCCTTCTTTCTGCATCTGGGGAATTACTGAAAAATGAATTTCCCGAGGCGTGCGTTTCAGTGGAATCGCTTTCACAATCTTTGATGTTTCCAAATTTCAACATCTTTAAGAAAAATATGAGTCACTGGGCACAGTCAGCAGGTCCCACAGGCAGGTCCCACCATTTCCCAGGTATCTTCCTTGCGCTTAAGACTCGCTGTTGCCATTGCCCAGCTGATCAGTCGGCTGGGGCTGAGCACAGAGCTAGACAGGGCTCCACCGAGCACAGGGAGGCTCCAGCCCCTCGGCCCGCGCTGGGGCTGGGGGCTACAGCCGGGCTCTCGGGCATGGGGGAAGGCGAGCTGGCCTCCCGAAAGCCAAAGCTGAGGGGTGACTCGTCGGGCTCAGGCTGCCGCCAAGCAGATCTGTGCTGTCTCGGGGACAGTGTTTGTGTTTCACTCCGTGTCCCAACCAACCGATTTTTGCTCACGGTTTCTTTGAGGTCAGCACATAAAAGACTGTCAAGTTTGGGTCCATTCAACCCGCAGAGTACCTACGCCACCTCTACGCAGCTGCAGCTACCAGAGCAACTTATATAATACTGATTTTTTGTTGCTTTTGGAATTTGTGAATAGAGGATTTTTGAGCTTTTGGATAAACCCTGCTACCACTGAAATCAGGTAAGGCTCACTGATGGTTTCAGTGGGAAGAGAAGCTGACTAAGACAAAGTGTGTTTTCAAATCTAGCTCCAGAGGCTAAATCTACAACGGTCGTTTCTTCCACTGATTTTATTGAATAAAATTCATTCCCCATTATGCCATTGGATTCAACAAAGCTTTTCTAATTTTCTCCAGCGTTGAAGACATGGCCTACCGCTGCCATTTTGTCACATACGGGACCATCTCGTCACTCAGAAATAATGAGAAGGTCAAGGTTCAGGGTGCGATTATAAATGTATTTGGGTTTACAAGTTAAGTCTCCTGCAAAGAAGCAACGCCACGGCTCCGAGTGAAGAGCAAGCCCAGTCCCAAAACTTAAACAGGAGCAGGGAATTTCAGTTGTCCATGTTCACATGCATGCTCCGAGCGCCTCCAAAATCTCCGCTCTAACTTACCTCCCACAAGGTTTCAGTCCAAGGCGTAGCTGATGGTCTCAGAAGATGAATGGTGGTCTCAGGGCACCAGCAGGTCCGAGGGGTCCCCGTGCCCGGGGCTCCCACCCCTGCGCCGCTGCTGCCAGCAGGGGAGCTCGACCGCAGCTCCTGCGCTGGCCCCAGCCCTTGCCCGAGCTGGGCTGCTGGCAGGGCTACCTCTGCCCGGGGCACTTGCCGGGCTGACCTGGGCGTGCTCATTGCCTCTCCTTGTCTGACAGCCACTGGGCTGTCACCAGAGCCCATTACTGTCACCAGACTGGCCCTGTTTGGGCTCATCTGACCAAAAAACTTGAGTAGCTGGTGACACAGTAAGTAAAATAGACCGTGTCTGCGTTGCCCATGGCTGTTCCACTTTGCCCACCCGGTGCTCCACGTTGGCAAACGGCCCCAGGGGCAGAGCTGCCTTGTTCGAAGAGCAGCCACTTCTGCAGCGTGTGCACGCTGACAAACACAACCGAGACTCGTCTGGGCTTTTCATGCTCCGAAACAAACCACGGTTCCACGTAGCAAGCAGTAAAATAAAAATATTGATCCTCCTGCGCAACAATTTCACAGAGAACTCCAGCACGTCTACTTTGAACCTAAAAATGATGCTTAACAAAGACATTTTTCTGATTGAATTCAAGAGGCAGTCATCTTTTGGACAAAATGTATTAAGTCTTCGACTCCTCGTTAATGAGCACAGCTTGAAGACTGGCACACGGAAACGGTAAGGAAGCTATGTCCCTGCCCGCGCCGACTTGCCACGTTTTCCTGCTGAGTGCTATATGCTCCGCAGCTAGCGAGCCTCACTGACCTAAGCATAATTATTTGCAAATATAACACTACTCAATTAAATAATGGCAAAAATCTGATTCTAACCAAGCAAAACACATTTTTACACCAGAAACGAGCAATTAAGTTACGTGGGAGAACACACAAAATAGGACAATTCCAACACAGTGGTTAGGGAAAACAGTATTTGAAATTGGCAATTATTTTAATTACACCTATTGAAGATGTGCTCCTCTTGGAGAGACAGTATTTTTTCTTTTTTACTTTTCTCATCTTGAAGCATAGATAGCATGTAATTACACTGATATGCAAGGGACAAAAACATTATCGCATCAAAAATATATAAAAGTTTAACTTAATTTTGGGCTGTAGAAATGCATGAATTACATCGGCTAAGATTTGACCCCAGGGGTCCACAAGGAAACGGTCATTCGATGCACCGAAATGGTTTCCACGTGCTGCGTACGCATACGTAGCGGTCAGAGCTGACTCAGTTGTCGTCGTATAACTGCAGCAATCCTGCTCCTGGGCTCATTCAGCGAGGCCGCCCTTCCCCTCGGAGGATGCGGCAGGGCCAGGGCTGGCAAGCCCACGCCGCCGCCACCGTTACGCTTACCGGAGGTGGGGGCCTTAGCAGCTCTCGGAATACCAAACTGTCCGGAGAGATTGATTTCCTTCCCCGTGCCGGGGCCTGTGCGGCTCTTCTGTCCGTAATCAGCGAGCAGGGCAGCAGAGGAGGTTAGGCTGCCCTGAGTCAGGGAACACGGCGATAACGGGAAGTTTCCACTGAGCTTTTTTAGTTCCAGTACTTGTTCCCTGGCTTGAGTCAAAGCTGCGGTCAGCTCATAGCGTTCCTCGCACTCTCTGCGCACCGTTTCCTGGAGAAGAGTGTTCTGCAAACAGAAACAAACACTGGCTTTACAAAATGCCGTCAGTCACAAAGCGTGCCTTTTGAACTGCTCGGGCTCGGGGCAGGGGGGGCCGGAGGGTACCGATGCACACAGACCCTTCGGTACTGCCCCCTCTTTTCGTTTCTCTGAAAGCGGCTCAAAGGATTCACATCAGCATTTACACACCCTTCATTCCCTCAGGAGACAGTGGAAAATACGAGGTAAGTTATCAGAAGTTACTTCTGATCTCCTGCTCGTCCTCCAACTCAGGGGAAACTGGGAATGCCGCTCTCGGAAAGGAAAAAGCAACGGACAGAGGTTGAATATTACCATGCCACTTCATTACGATAAGATGTTCAAGAAGTTATCCTGCTCTGTAGTTTAAATAATCGTGCACTGTTTTTTTGTGACGGCATTCTTTATTGATTATTATTTCCCACATAATTGGGATAAATGATTTTCAGCCTAGCGGTTTTCACAAACTTTGCACCGTGACTCCTGATACGTAAATGGTAAGTGACTGGACTGGGCCTTGAGTGGGCAACTGAAACCGTTTCTGTATTACAGAAGTCCCTGAGTTGGTGTATTATGTAGAACTTACTTGTGATGCTCATTATCCTGGTTTCCCGCTGAAACAAAAAGTAAATAAAACACAAGGGAAAACATCACTAAATTGAGTCATGAAAGTCAGAACTACTGAAAGTAGTAACGCAAGCAGAAAATATCCACTTTTTTTGTTCTTCTAAGCAAGCAATTGCTGCTGACACCGGGAGGTGCGGGAGAATGGACGGGAAGCAACCGCCAAGGCAGCCTCCGCCACAGAGAGCAACGATCAAGTCAAATGGAGAACACTCAGTCGCGCACAACCCCATTGCGCGGACACAAACATCTCTAGGCAAACCTCTTCCGTGCCAAAAGTATGAGCTGTATGCTGGGTCAGCTCACGTGCCGCCTTGCAGGGAGGACAAACATTGGTATTGGAAATGTTCTATGTGGTTATGACAGCGGGTGTATACAGGGAAGAGATGTTGAAAAAAAGATACTCTCAATAGCACTTTTTTGATGTTTTGAAGAACGAATACTGGTGTCAGCAAAGTCAGAGCACAGAAGTGCGCTCCCACTAAAGCAGAAGGTGGTAAGCTCTGCTTAGCCAAGAAGAGGTTACTAAAACTATTTTTTGCATGTGTGTTCCCGTCAAAACTTCAAAAATGATAGAGAAATGAAAAGTCCTTTGTTGACCAATTTTTTTAGATTTTAAAATTTGGGTCAAAGCATCTGTAGTGGCTGTAGAGCAGAAACACAGCAGCTCTTCTCAGGCTGCCTTACCTCTGTGCCGACTGCAAGCGAGGGAGCTGTTGGAGAAGGAATGTAACTACATGCAGAGGCAGAAGTGGGAGAGATGTAAATACCCAAAATAACTTATTCTCTGAGTACCTAACTCTGCAGACAACTTAATGAAGGAAAGTTAGATGTTACTTTCCCTGCCACTCAGATGGTCACTGACAGTCCACGGAATTATTTGGGAAGCGTTACCTGCAAATCCGAGGAATTATCCTGGTGCAAAGTTTATCCTAAAAACAGTGTCAATTTTCAACCAGTCTTATCTCTCTATTTCCTAATATAATTATATTAGAGGAGGAACTCTGCTTCCGAGTGGGGAAATCACAGAACATAAGCAGAGCTGGTGGAATCTCACAGCTGAGGGTAACAGCGTGCTCCTCACTCTGCTGAAGTTCCTGACCAATACTCGAAGAGCGCATGTCTTTCCAAGAGCCTTTTCCACAGGTACAGGACAGAACGACTGCCGACATCATTCTAATTTCACTAACACAGTGTTTCTGAGCCTTTTTCAAGGAAGAAATAAATATCAAGCCAAGCCCTAATTCATTCTGAAGAGTTTTATTTTCACTGTTTACCAATTTTTTTCTGCCACTTAATTACTTTGGACATTCCAGTCTAATCTTATCTACACTCCCCGACTTCACATTTCTCATAGAGCAGTACGGCGCTCTCCTCCCTTCCCATTATATTCCAAACATTCAGCAAAAGCTTGTCGTAAGAATATCCATCAGTCAAATTTCTCTTCACACTTGATCCCTTTTTTATGCGTTCCTGTGTCAGAGAAAGCGGATTTAGCGGTGGGAGGTGGGACACATCCCCGCCAGCACACACGTACTCCCCCACTGGCAGCCGCGATCTCTGCCCCAGAGGCCACTCAGAACAGGGCTGTGTCCACCCTCCTTCCTATTGACACCATGAAGGTGTTTCTCACAAATGGTTTCCAAAGTAAGCACGATGACTGGGAGGATTGCCGCTGTCCTGCTCAAAGAATGAGAAATGTCCGCATCGTCTACTTTAAAAACACAAAGAATGCTTTATTGTTTACGCATGTTTATGTAGCATGATGTGAGGCTACAGACTAAGAAATAAATGTCCTGCAGGACCTGAAAAATGTATTTATTTTTAAAATGAAACACTAGTTTAAGTGCTTGCTGAATTAAAAATTTCACATATTTTGTGATACATTGTATTTATGAAATTATGATGGACTTGTTTTATAAATCTTTTAATTTCAATGGGTTTTAAATCAGTATGTAACAGGGGCTGAAATATAAATGCTTCGAATGATTTCAGAAATCACATGTCTCTAATTAAAAATAGCAAGGCATTTCCTCGGTCATGCTCCTACCTCCTCTTGAACTTGACTCAAATTGTGAATCAGCTGTGTCCTCTCCTGGGTTAATTTTTCCAGTTCATCTGACTTGTGTTTAATTTCTTTCCTCATATTATCCAGAAATGATTCATTATTGTTCTTTTCCATCGTCAGCTGAAATTCAAGCTCAGTAATTAGTCTTTTAAGGCTCTGAATTTCTTTTTCCTTATCTTCATCTTTCTCTGCAAGTCTGATCTGGGCATCTTGTAGCTTCTTTTCAAGAATTTCGGTCTCCATCCTTAAGCTATTGGTGGCACTGGATATTAAACCTGGTATCTGCATTAGATTAGACAAAAAATGCGTTAGCCTACATTCAGTGGATATCTTTAGATATGCAGAATTAAATATCAGACAAATATTGACTTCAGGATAAAAAAAATACAAATGCAAACACACATGTCCTCAGAGACAAAAAAAATGCTTTGAATTTACGTAATACCCTGAAAGGACATCAGAGAGCTGTAAATTAATCAAAACTCACTCAGAACAGAGAGATTAATTAGTATGCCCAAGATCAAACAGAGAAATAGAGGTAAAAATGGGAAAACTTAACTTCTTTACTGCAAGCCAGTATTTCTTCAGGGTTTTAAAATCATAGTCAAATATTTGTAATGTGAACTAAGCCAAACTGCTCTTTCCAGCTCTTTAAAACACCGTGTAATGTAACAAATTTTAAGTAACAATATCATTTAATCAAATTTCTTTGATTTTTCCAGAATTCTCAAGAAATGTGTCAAATCTTTTGAAAACTAAGGTTATAGGTACAATTTTCAACGTCTATATGGAACTGTAGGTCTGGGTAGCCGGGAACAGCCAACTGCACGTGATGCAACCCCCAGCGCAGCCAAGAGCAGCAGTTCACCGGCCACTGGACCTTAGCCCATGGGTGCTGAATTAATCCGGGAAGGGAAAACACCAGGGTGGATGGTTTTGTGACAACTTGTCACAGTCCAAAACAGTCCAAAGCTTTTAAAAAATGATGATGTCAGTTTAAAAATAATTAACAACATGGCCTATGGACATAGATGAACTCTGGGTACAGAAAATGTGAGAAAAGGAAGAACTTCCACACCATTTAACTTTAACTGGAATAGTTACTTACGCCATATACTAAGACTGGGAAAAAATATTGTATCCTCTAGATACAGGACTACACATAAAGAAGTTTCTACTCCTTCACATGCCATTTCTTAGAAGTTCACATTATCTACTGCCACAAAACTTTTCTCCCGAGTGTTACACACCTTCTTCTGGAGCTCTTCGTGATCTCTCTGATATTTTGTGATTAGTTCTTGCTGTTTTTGCCTTTCAATGTCTAGTTCCACTCTCGCTTCCTCCTTGACTTTAAGTATTGCTTCTTTGTGTCGTGCTTCACCTTTAGCCAGATCGATTTCCATCTAGGGAACAAGTGGTTTTTAACGATATGTAGCAACTCATCTTAAAATATTTTTCACATTCCACACTGCCATGAACGAAGTGATGTGAAATTTGGCGGACGGGGATTTGGGGCGCTGAACAAACACATCCGAACGACTGCAACCGTTGGCGCCTGGCGAGGGACAGCTCCCGCTTCCCGCTGCTCACGGCGGCACGGACGGCTCCCGCTCCGCAGAGCACAGGGCTGAGTCACAGCCGGCAGCCCCGGGAAGATGTCTCACAAGCCCCATGGTGTCTGAAGTGGTGCTAAGATGCCTAAATTTAGGCAGTTGAACTTCACGCTAAATGACAATGAAAACACTAAATTACAAAAGCCGTAGCTGGTTCTTAAAATAGATGATTATTTTGTTGGAAGCATTTGCTCTGGAGGTAAAACTCTGCTCGTTATTATTTTCAAATGCAGCAAAATGATACATTTCACAGTAAACGACATTTACTGTGCTAAAAACAGGCCATAAGCTCAATATTAAAATATGACGATGTTAACTCTTTCTTATAAAACCATTTTTTACTCATGCTCTGCCACTCAGCCTTGTCAGTCGATAGCAACTTACCACATAAAACGTTTGTCTGTCTGCTCCCAGGGACCACGCTCAGACGACACGCACCCCACGCGTGCTAGCTCGCAATTTAGAAGCGCAGCGCACGTTAGCACCGCGTACCCGTTGTATCCTCCCTTCCCCGACACCCGTTGCCAATGCCAGAAACCCAGGTACGAGCGGGACGCAGCCCTGCCTGCCCCAGCTCCTTCTGGGGTCCAGGCAACGCAGCACTGACGGGGGACAAGCTCTGGACCAAAAAGTGGCGAAACGGAAGCAAAAGACTTGCAAATTCTGGGTAAAATAACCCAGTCCTTAAGGCATCTCACGTATTTAATATTATAAATTCAAATTTGACAATTCAGCCATCATTTCCTGAAAATAAGAGCCTGGGTTCTGGAGGAAATCCTGAAGGCTGTATTTTGAAAGACTTTTTCCTAATCCAGTATGCTAATATTATACTTCTGCAGGCTGAATTCTAATGGACGTAATTGTAGCACGCTGAAAGAATATGAAAGGCACATTAAACAGGCACAACACTAGCCTAATTACTTAAAATTATTATAAGCAGAAAAGCCCAGAATAAGCTTAATTACAATTATCTAATTTCATACACTAATTATGAGCAAAAGTATAACAAATCCCGCTAACTCTTTTTGGGGTAAAGATAAACTCAAAATATTTTCATTATTTTTTAAATCACAATATACCCAATTCTGGGCATGGAACAGGCACAAATCCCTCACCGAGGTTTAGCTTAAAACTGGTATATTTGTAAGATCCTCAAAGTAGACTATTGTTATTATAGATATATCTTCTACATTATTAGATATGGGAGTTAGGATTCTAATTGTAGAGAAACAAATTTATTAACTCTACATATTATTATAGAAGCAGATCATATGTTGGAGGCTACTTGATCACAAAGGCTAAAAAAATAAAGGCAGTATAAAAAACTGAGCTCATTTTGAAGATCATACGAGCATTTTTCACATTTAACACTTGAAGCTAATAAAGCTGATAACCAGAACAGGAAATTAAATGGCAGCTGATCTTCAAAGAAAGCATAATTGCTACTAATTGCTTTAAAACCACTTACATGCCCCTCATTAATTTATATTTTAAAAAGCCATAAACCAAATGTTTACATCTATTTTAAAATCTTTTGTACAAGAGAGATTTTTTTTGTTCCATTAAAACAATTTAAGGTTTATCTGTATTTTAAATAGAAAACCGGACCACGTTATACTTATGCAATGGCACGCTGACCCAAGAAAAGGATAAATTTGTCCCTTTGTCACATTTCTGATTCTTTTGTCTGATGAGAACATTTTTAGAGCACTTGCCGTTCACTGCGTTTTAATGGCTGTGATACCAGAGCTGTAATTGCTCTCTCTTACTAGCAGCAGCCTTTATCTTGTTTTAATGTCAGGTTGAACAACACACTGTGATTATACAGACAGCGTGACCTCATTCCAAAATTATATCCTGCAACAGAGAGGTTAAGAAGTTTTCAAAGGAATGTAACTGATCTTAATTGCTAGTGGTCCAAAAATTTTCCTGAGCCTAAATAAAGCTTTCAGACACTTATCACGTACTGAACCAAAAAAGAAGACGACAGTAATTTTAGTCACCGATTACGTAAGGCTTAAATCAGAAAAGTCAGAGTTTTGTTCAACACTATTTTCAATTTTTCCTTCACAGATATTTTTTTTTTAAATTTCTTATATCCAGTTGGGGGGGGGGGGGGGGGGGGGGGAGATGTGCTCATGTGAAAAAGTTGCAGATTAAAACAAAGTTTACATGCTCACAGCTGTTTATGGTAAACAGCTTTCCAAATCCCACTGGAGGAGACTGGCAGCTGGACTCCCAAATCCCAGTTAGAGTCTCCAGCTCAGAATTTCACAGCATGACCCAAAACTACAAGCAAAAGCGACCTGTCCCGCAGAGCGGAGCCAAAGGTCCCGATTCCCAAGAAGACTCGCAAAGCCCGGTATAAACGAGGAGCCGTAGCATCGCCACATTCCAACCAGCTGTGCCATCAGCTAAGAAGCGCATCCAATAAGCCCATACAGTGGGCATCCACTTATATTTCTTAAATCAGCTGAAAATATTTGTCCACAGAGGACCCCCAACCCAAGTACATGCTACAAGACGACTAACAAATTACACCTAACTTTGTAGAATGTAATAATACCAACTAAAGATGCGACTAGCGGTGGGAAACCCTTCTACCAAGAAAACACAGGTTAACAGGAGTTGATGCTTGTGGAACCAACCCGAGCAGCGCGTACAGCACCGGCACGGCCGCGGCGAGGTGCTCCGAGGGTGTGCTGCCCTGCGGCGCAGCTACTTTCATAACGTTGCGTCCTACACGCATGGACCAGGACTAGACTTGATCTCTTTCCCACTCTCTGTTCCCCAACCAAGCCAGTTACCCCCTGAATTCGGGGTGTCCTGGCTGTATTTTAACCATCCTTCTCATCTGTAGCCTTTACTTCATCTCTTTTTTCCTTCACTCCATTAAATAAAGGCAAAATGGGCATGTATAAAGGAGCATGTGTGTATGGAAGGTGTATCATTCTCACTCCCACCTTCCCCTTCCTCCTCACTGTGAAAGGAATCACCATCCAATTACGGAAAGAGCCTAGGTGGGAAGGTGTACGAAAGTGGCTTTGCAGGCTTTTGTAAGAGTCAATGGAAAAAATAACAAAGGATGGGCCATTTCACGGAGAAGCCAAGTCGTAGGAATGCAAAGTCTTTTCAAATGAAATACAGAGGTATTTTCACAGTAAATTTCACTGAAGTCTTTATTTTCATACTGCTCTGATTTGAAGGGAAGGCAAGTAAAACACCAGCAGTCGTTAGCAGGAGCCTATTTGGCAGATGCGACTGCCTGAACGGAACTGGTGATGCTAGAGGTCAGCAGAAAGAGCCTTTCGCACCCTAGATCCGTTCTAGCTCCGGGACTTTCACTGTGCAACTCCTTTAGCTCTTTTTTATTGTGAGGACCCCCAGCTCAAGTGACTGGATGAGCCACACGCCTTCTTTCTGCTACCACATCTCCCTTCCCAATTCCCCAGTCTAACCATGTTCCTCCACGTACCCCCGTGCTCCTTCGCCCCCTCCCCAGCCCCCCGTCGCAGCTGACGGCCAGCACTACCTACTCGCGGCCGAGGGCAGGTTCCCAAGCTGTAGAACTACCTGCGTGCTCACAAGCCAACACCCCCGTCCCAGGGAGCTGCTCGCTCTGTCTGGGGGCACGCAGAGCCTGCCAGGTCAGGCAGAACGAGGTGCCTCTCAACCACTCGGCAGGGAGGCTGCCTGGAGGGGCACAGGTACCCTGAAACCCAGGTTGCCCAAGCTCCCCTGCACCCCCAGGCTGAAAGAAATGCTTGTTCCAAGTACTCCAGATCTTGAGCTAGATGGCACTGCTAATTTGGGGGTGTCACCTTCCTCTCCGTACATGTGGGGACTTGTCCTGACACCAGCAGGAATTATGGGTTCATAACGAAACAACAAATTTCATGTTCTCAGAGGACTGGGAAAGGATAAAACTGTCATGTTACCTCTTCACTTGCCTATTGCCATGGGCGACAGAATCGTCCCAGGGACGGCATGAACACGCACCCTGCATTGATAGCTGCCGTGAGTACCAGGCAGGATATCCACACTCCTCTCGCCTTCCTCGTCAGCTGTACGCCTAACAACTCCGCCGCCTTTTCCTATCCGACAGCTCCTGATAGCTCCACAATCACTACGCTACAACAGCTTGTTTCTTTAGCTCTGCTTTGGTTTGCAAATACCCATCTTCTACAGAAAGGACATTTTTGCTCATCTGCTTATTATTTATTTTATACATTTGTTTTACAAATAGCAATCTTGAGTTTCAGTTCACCTAACCTGCAAGCAGGAAAGCTGTGCGTTCTCTCCATCTTGTCAACAATGCACGACCTTGTTTTTACTGGGAAACTACTTCAATATTAAATGTATGCTTTCCTACGCTTCTCCACCAGATGTGTCAGGAAGCCAGTCCAGGCACTGATGCGCTCCCCCATGCAGAATTGTGGTTCGGGGTTCATAACTCTGACAGTTGCACACAGAACAGGGTGGGCCTTTTTGTTCACCTCCTTGGAGCTTGTGTAGGACACCGACCCCCGAGACTGGGCTTTTCCTGCGGCACCCGCTCCTGCAGAGCACACGGGGAAAGCACGGAGCTTGGAGGATCAGAGGTTCAGCAGGCTCAGTCCTGCTCCTCACACCGGGGCTTTCAGGGGCTGCACTCCTAACACAGGCACTTTGCAAATAGCCCGAAACCTGGGAAGTCCGGACCAGACCTGAACACCTGCCAAGCCTGTAAATGCTCACACTAAATACCTTTTGCTTTCAGTTCCAACCCATGTACAGAGATCACCCGTTAAAACCTCTTGTACAAAGAATACTATTGACATGTTTGCACTTGAGGAGGTCGATATTTGGCTTACTGCACCGAGTCGTGACAGCTGACTACAACTGAAAAAAAACAAAATGGAGAAATCGAAAGGGTGCCAACTGCACATCCACTATTACCTTCTCCCTCCAGTTATCTTCATTCCGCATCTTCTGTCTTAATGTTTCCTGCAGCTGCTCTGTTCTGTTCTGATGAGAAATCAGCATTAACTCCCTAGAAACCACAAAAACTCGTATGTAAATATGTGCTCTGCCCAGATCAGTGGCGTGTCATTTTCTTGCAATTAAGTCCTTTGTGGCAAAGGCTCGTCTTTTCCTCCTTGTTTAGTATTCTGTGCAAGGAGCCCAGCAGTCCTGCCTGGAGCCCGGAGGCACAGCAGCAATCACCACTTTGCATTTGCATAATGCCATCACGTGCTTCGTGAATTTTACATTTTAAAGAAAATACTATAGTTGATCTTTCCTACACACACACATATTTAAACCTCAAATATTTTTAATATTTCTCAAGTCAAATTTTGAAGAACATTGAAAAACTGTTATAATATTCAAACCAGAAATAGTTGTATTTAATGAACTCAGAATATTACTATCATTAATTAAAAATCGTAATAGGGTTTGAATTAAAACCACCAAGTGCTTTCTATTGTTAGAGTTACTGTTTGTTATGTGAGGCTTGTAGAGCAAAAGCCCTGGAGAGTTTAAATTCTTGTAACTTACGTTATTAGCAATGCACCACCTGGAACAACTCATGTATCTGGGGTTTAAGTAGACGGGAAATATTCTTAAATTAACATGCAATATCTTTTCATGCAAGTACTAAAGTACAGGGAATATTCAAACCCTTTAAATATGAAAAGAGCCTAATGCCTCTTGGTGTACATCACTCTCAAAAAATGCTTATCTTCTCCAAAAGCCACTTCTCTGAATACATTTTCCATTGTACACAAAGCAAACCAATAACGTGCTGCCATGTCTTAAGTAGGGAACAGCACTTTCTGTTTTGCCAATAAAAGACAAGCTAATTTATCAGTAACTGAAAATTTACTGGCGGGAAGTTGTCCGTACACTTCAGCAAACACCAGACCACCTCCAATAACCTGGCACATTGCAATATTTATAGCATTGTTACTGTTTGCAAGTTGCTAATAACGTAAGTTACAAGAATTTAAACTCTCCAGGGCTTTTGTTCTACAAGCCTCACACAACAAATAGCAGCTATAACAACTGCAATAAATGGGTGTTTTGATCAAGCTTGAGCTGAAGCCCTGGACTGCAAAGCAAGGGTTTTTTCCTCCTTTTTTTTTTTTTATTAAATAGACATTTTTCTTTTTTTCTTTTTCTTTCAAGTTTTGTTTATACTGTAATAATTTCAAAAATCCATCCAGTGAATTCCAAAATTTCAGGATATGAGCTCAGGGCTACCCAGGCTTTTAGAGTTTTGCCCTAAAAGCAGCAGGAGATGAGAGAGGGCAGTGGCAGGGCAGGACTGTCAAGGCAGCGACTTCGGAACACACAGCTGGGACCAGCCCGTCTCTCCCAGTCTGCCCAGTGCCCACCGCCACACTCCTCGTTCTGCCGCCTCTCCTCCCGCATCCCGACCGGCACAAACCACCTCTGGTGCTTTACGGAATCTATCCGGCCTTTCGGTAACAGCGAGAGAGGCTGGGGATCTGGCAGAGGAGGAATGTTTTATTTTTAATAGATGTCCAAAAGGACAACCTAGGCTGAACGTACAGTCCCAGGAGATGACCCGCGGTGACTCAGCACTGATTACCTTTCTTGTTTCAACATCACCACCTCTTCCTCCGTTTGCCTAAGAAGAGCTTTCAGTGCTTCCAGTTCGCTTTCTGATCGACTGGTTCTCCTTTTTAGATCATCTTCTTTCCTTTCTTTCTCAGCCACTTCTTCCTGTAAATGTTTGCATACTTGTTGGCAAATTAGAAGAGATTCCTCCTTTTCCTTGAGCTCTTTCATAAGTCTACAGATGAAATAAGAAAGTATCAGCATCGCGCTTACTATATTCTTATTTACAGACAGATATTAAATAGACAGAAATAATTGGTACCTGGAAAATGAAATAGTAGACAAAAAGCTATGTATTCTTTATGGAGTTAAATCTACTGACTTGAACATAAAAATAGAAACTAAAATCAGAAAAAAATTATTGTATAACAGCCGCATTAAAACCATAACAAATTTTTTGCTCTCACTGCTCAGAAATCTATGTTATGTTCTGACGTATAATTTCAGCATTTACCTCGACTCAGAAATTCCATTTTCATATTTCATTTTTTTCAGTTCATTTTGACAGACATCAAGTTCTGTTGATTTCACCCTAAGAAAACATGAAAAAAAGGTGCATTTGTCCAAAGAAACGATAGCCTTTACTCACGCAGTATCCCGAACATCAGGTTTATTGACATATTACCTAACTTGCATTTTCTATTTTAGTTAAAAGGCAGACAACAAAAAGTTCCATTTGTTCTAGCTAACATTTTTAAGTTGCACTTCCAATGTCAACTCAGCCTAACCTAGGATCACACCAAGTTTAACGTTGCAAACAAGAAAGTGAGATCTCGCAAGACTGGTGAGACTTTCCAGTAAGCTATGAACAAAACTGAACAAATACAATTTAGTAGGTAAGAGGGCTGGAAGCTTTGCAGGTTTCTTGTCGTTATGTCATCATTTCACCAATTAATAACCATGGTTATAAGCTTCATATTTACATTTAAACAGATATAGAATATGTTATTTTATTAAATTGTACCCATATTACATTGAAATTTTAATATTACATTTGGAAACTCTTTACTGTTTATTTAACTGTGTCCATGAAATCCTTTTTTCATACTCAATACTTGTATTATCATTAAAATACTTTGTTGCTAAGCATTCCAAATATTTGCAACTTTGTTATGATCAGACCTTCCGAATATAGGAACGGAAACCAGAAAGCACACATCACGAAAGAATGAATCCTTGTTTAAATTTCAGGAAAACATACAAAAAGACCGACGATAGCTGGTCTCGAGATTGGCAGTACTAGTTCATTACTCTTGAGCTTAATATTTGAAAGAGTAATTTTTATATTCAGCAGCGAATTATAAAGGTTGCTGCTGTTTTTCTATTAATTTAGGGTTTGTATACTCTCACCTGAAACCGTAGGCACAGTAAAATTACAAACCGCAATAACATACTGGTCCATGGGGAAAAGTCACAGCAAATTTACATTTGGGGAAAAAAATAAATCATAGTCACTGATTAAATACTAACATTTCTGATTAGTTTTATTGCACCCTTCCCTCTATCCCAAACCTACCCTGTGAAATACTACTTTGCATATACATTTTTAGTCCAGAAGTTACGTGGATCTCACAGAGTTTACCCTACACTTGTGTGTTAGATGAAGCGTGGGATGGAGCTGGCCTGGCCCTCCTCTTTGCTGGATCATTAAACACAGCCAGAGGAAGAAAGCCCTGCTTCCCCAGACAGACACGCTCAGCCAGGAATACAGACCGCGTAATATGAAGATAAAATATTTCCTCTGTTGGTCATAACCTTCTCAAAGCATCATGACAAGTAGCGCGCTCTGAAAAAAAGTGGCCTGTTACAGCTTTATGCACAGTGGCAAAACGATCGAAGGGAAATCTTACATCAACAGCTTTTTGTAGTGGTCCATTTCGGCTGTTACTTTCTGCAGCTTCAGTCCAATTGTCTCTACTTGATTTGTTAAATCTGAAAACAAAAACATGGGTTTCATGTCTGTGTTTATACTAAAACAATTTGCTTTTACGCATACTGTGTTTTAATTGCATCTCAGACACGTAGCTCCTCACCCCCGCCTCAAAGAGGCAAAGCAGCACGTCCCAGCACTGCCTCTGAACAACGCAGAACGGCCACCTATGCAAAGCACGGGTTTGTGAATTGTAATATTGGAATTGATTTCTCGCTGCTTACAATCCATGTAAGTCAGTTGTTTCTATTTTCTTAATAACAACAAATTACTTTTCTTGAAAAGGCTGGCGTGCTGTTGCACCGCTGGACGCTTCAGTTCAGAACAGCCTCCCAATTTCCATCCATGCCCTATCAGAGACGGGCTTTATAGCAAGAAGCTGGTTCTATGTTGGGTTTGGTTTGTTTTTTTCTTATCCTACCAGGAAACATCAAATTCAACTAAATGTAAATCTGAAATGCTTTAAATCATGCAGTTTGTACATAATGCTGAGAGCAAAAGCATGCAGGAAGGCAGACCTGAAAATAACCTCCTAATGCTACTTCATACAAAACAGTGACACTGACTTAATGGCACTAGATATTTTGTCTTAGACTCTCTTAGCTGACTGTTATCTTTCAGAACACATCACATATCAGGTTCAATCAGCCAATGCCTTTTTTCCTGTATAAATCCCAGCCCTTTTCATCTGTACAATTAGTTTAATTTTTTTTTTCCCCCCCAATTGGAAATAAAAAAATTCCAAAGAAAATCCTGAGCAAAGATAAAAGTACTGTTAAATATCACTCCTTCTGCACAGTCTCATGTAAATGAAAAAGTGACAAATTTATTCCCAGCAGACTGCGTAACGCTTTTGATTTACTAGCTTTCAGCCCTCTGAGTAAGCTGGGTCTCTCCAAACACAGCTTTGCAGGACAGACGGTCGTCTGCACTTGCAGGACAGCACCCAAGCATCCTGCTGCACGCAGGTAACAAGCACGTGCTGTGCAAAAATACAGGCTGGTGAGAACAGAACAAACCTTCTTACCATTTGCAACTAAATCTGTTTGTTTGCTTACGGGTGCAAACTAATTCTAAAACCCTACTTAAAATCCCTTAGTGACACGTACTAGACTGCTTCGTCTCAAAGAACAGAATAACAAATAATTCGAACTTCTCAACCTTCTCGGAGTTATATATCAAAGAAATCTCATCTAGAGTTTTGTGCGTGGCATGATGTTATCCATTTAAAAAAAAAATCCTAAGCATAGTCAGAACTTCAAGATTTGAAGCCCTATAAACTGACGTAATGGCACGGACCTTGATCTGATTCTCATCTTAATGAGCATATCTAACTATGCAATATGAACAAGGAGAGCTGGCTTGCAAGAAAATGTAAGAACGACCCAAAATCAAAGTTGTCTCCACAAAAAAGGCAGCATCATAAGCTGCATGGAAGAAAGTGTACAACTGAACCTTGCAACAAGTGGAAGAAAACCCAAGATTTCCCCTCAAAATGCAACAGCAAACTAGATGAGCTGCCTTCCTCTCTGAAGGTGAGCACCTACAAAGAGAGTCCAGCCTCTCCGTCTCCAGAGCTCTCGGACACATCCTCCAGAAGCCACCTCTAACTGTGATTCCTGTTCTTAAATTTATCACTTGTGACATCAGAATTCACGGATTTTTTGTAACTTTTCCTACGTGCCTAATTCAGTCATTTCCAGCAACTGTGACAATGCTGGACAATCCTGGCGTGTGATTTCCTGCCAGCGATCCCCCACGTCACACCTTATCTTGCTAAATCCTACTACATGAAAGTTCCCCGTATTTTCAATAAAGGGAAAATGAAAGCTGTTCATTACCTCAGACTCCAACAACAAAAAAAAATCAGGGAGAAAATTATATAGGGTAAAGTACCCACTACTTGTCAGATACATTCCCCAACTATCAGCATTTATAAAGAGCTTTTTTAAGAGAAAGTTAATATTTCTTTGGGCTTGACCAAGCCCTTGCAAAAGCCAGAAGCAGTTAATATAGGAGCACCTTCTGTACCACCTGCCACTGACAACACAACAGATATACTATATCTTTGTATAACATACCATTGCCGTTGTGTCTATACATTTCAGACACAAAAATACTAATGCAGTCCTGCTGCACTCATTTTTGCAATGGTTTAGAGACATTGCCACGTCACTAATCTTTTAGCATTGAAACCACTTCTACTCTGATTCACATCAGTCAGAGTCCACATAATTAAATGAGTGTAAGTAGATATTCAAGGGAAAAAGCCTCTGAAGCAATGAGAATGTAATGAGCAGCGCTTTGCGTGAATCCAAGCCCCGAGCGACAGAAGCGAAGAGACCTGGACATTAGAGATCCTCCTGGAGTTAATCTGCTCATTTTTTTAGCACCCAGGGGATGCCGACAGCACTCTGCGCTGTGCCATCAGCTGTGACACACACACAATTACACATACGGTAAAAAATCAACAGTGTTCCATGAGAACCGACAATTGGAGGGAAGGTCTAAAATTATTTACTTCCAGTCACTATTTTTCTTATTTTTCCAATGCTTCCTCAGGGTATTAACTCATGAAATCTGAACATCACCAACTTATGTTGAAAAATGGCAATTCACATGGCATTTTTCCTGTCCCGGATTTGGAAATCCAAGAGTCCATAATGAAATGCTGTTCTTAAAAAAAAAACCCCAAAACCCAAAGCCAACCAAACAAAACCAACAACAAACTGTATTCTTATGATTATGCAAGTAATTTACCTCCTCTGGAAACACAGGTGAAAGCTCGGAGAGAAAAACCCGGACTGACATGCTTTCCCGTGGGGAAAGCAGCTCCTCTCGGCAAGCCAGGGCCGCGGCGGGACACACGGCAACCCCTCTCCAGCCCGGAGAGCAGATTCTTCTCTTTTTTCCCCTCACAGGCTCTGCTTCATCGTTTGCATTCTGTACTTTCCACTTCAGGGACTGTTATATCTGAAGCAGTCTGTTTCCTCATGTTGCTTTCCAGGTCTCCAACAATGTCAACTTTTTATCAACCGAATTATCTGTCTCTTTTACCCCAAAGTATAGCAGGTGATGCTTTATAAATAAGTCACCTCTACAGCGAAGGAACACAGCAGTGAATGGAGAAGCCAAACGTAGGCAATAATTCACTTAATTTTGAAAACAAAATGTAAATTTACTCCAATTGCTTTTCCTCTAGAGAGTATGGGATTTTCAGTCCCTACTTAAGAACTTTGCCTATCGTTGGGTGACTGACTGTCCTAAAAAAAATTCAGAATCAGGAAGGCACACTATTTAAATAAAAATATGTCCTTAATCACCGGCCAGACAAAACCACAAGTTCATTTTATGGGTGTGTCAGTACTTCTGCAACAAACAGCAGAACACCACAAACCCCTAAACTCTTCTCACCGATGCTACTGACGAAGTGAATATACAAATGACACTAAGATCATTTCTTGGAAGACTCTCAAAAAAAAAACAAAGACACGTAGAAAACAAAATTTCCTATAGTAGCAGCACAGTGGTATCATCTCTAAAATGATTTTCTGATTCCGTAACTGTATTTTTTCGTAAAGCGCTGCTGATGTGGGTGGAGGAGAAGGCAGCCACAGCAATGACTGTGCGCTCTCGGGCTGTCTGCGTGTGAGCGTGGATCAGGAAAGCCGGTGGCTGCCCAGGAACCCCTTTGCATCAACCTCACCCCACGCACGGGTGCCTCTTTCTCAGGATGCAGCACGGGAAGAAAGAGGAGAGTTGTCCTCATAGTTCTCTGCTGAAACATTTAAAAAAATACAAAAATACCTTATGTTTTCCTCTGTACAAAATAGATTTTCATGAGATATTTTGGTGCAGTTGTAGAATGAATTATGTGAAGCTGAGGAATCTGTGACCAGCACTCTCGTTTATTCAGAGTGGGATCAGAAGAGAGCCACAAGCCCTCCTACACCTGACATTATTTGCATAATGTCAAAACCCAAGAACATTCATGCATGTTTTCCATTCCCCAGAGTTTTTCAGCAATAAATGGTCTAGAAAGAGAAGAAAATGATGAAATAAGCATTTTTAAACTTACTGATAAATTTGTTTAAAGGAATTGATACAACAGTATTGCAACTAAAAAAACCCGTATAATTATGAGAAACTAGAATTCACAGCTTAAGGTTACTTCTATACATATTCTGTTGCAATGTCCACTTGACTAATGTGAAATAAGTTCCTGAAGTTTGAATGGAGTGAATATTTGCTGTCTTTTAATATGCATATTATTCACCACAGATATTCACAAAACACCTTGCACAGAATCATACAGGAGGTAAAAATTAGTTATCTAGAAATTAGAGCTGCTCAGAAACATCTAAATTATTTACGTTATTGGCTTTCCAATAATTTCTGGCATCTGTTGTTCAAGTGAGTTACTTGAGAAGGTTTGGAGGGGTAAATGATGGTGACTATTTCCAGGTGAATCATTGCCTGCCCATCCCCTTGGCATTCCTCACACAACTGTCAAAGGCATCTTTCGGTATCCAACAGATACCGGGAGGACTATGAGTTATTAGCAACTTTCAGATTCCTGTCCAACTACATACAACTCAGAATTTCTTCTTCCCATTTCATAAAATATATAAACAAGAAGTTATTTGCACTAAACTTTCACCAGGAAAATCTTTTCTCTTTGCAGATAGGAATGAATTTAATGCAAAAACTATATAGATGTAGCTAGATTGGTGTAAACGAACCCTCCAGTATATTCCAGAAATTGTCTTTCACAGAATACTGTCACGCCATATTTTAATTTTTCAAAAGGGAGGTAGTCCACAAAACATCAAAACAAGATGAACTCCAAATTCACGCACACACAGTTGTGTGTCACACACACCGTTTTGGTCATTCTAGAAATTGCATATATTAAAAGGAGAAGGGCATCATAAGTATAGATAATAATTCACTCATATTTATTGTTACCTACTACTAATAATTAACTGCTGTCTATACTCAGTTAGTAGAGAATACTTACCATTTACATCAGACTTTCAGAAACTTAACTAATCAAAAGGAGCAATTAGATACCATACGTTGGCACCCGAGAGCACCACACGTTGGCATTTAGACAAAAGAAGTGTCAGAAATCCATAGAGACTGACCCTCTTCGTATAGGAAGAAGATACTTCTAGCTTTGCGGTGAGGGCTGTTTTCCCATGACAATATTGAAGAGAAATGGGAAGTGAAAAGGTCTGGCAACAGTTAAATTAAGCCTCGCACATAAATCAAGCTACGGTCTGGCAGAAGTTAAGTTAAATTTCCTTCGCACGCCGTTCCAAGTGGCATTTATTACCTCCGCAGACCAGTCCCTGCCCCATTTCCCCAGAGGCGAAGAGTAGGTTCTGTACAGAGACAGCGAGGAGAACAGCAAGGATCTGTGCGGTTCCACTTGTACGGGCATGCAGTCGGCTGGGGGAGAGCCAAGACCTCGCAGGAAGACTGTACCGACGCTACCAAAAACACTGCGGCAGACACAGAATACGTTCCCACCATAAAACACAGCGCAGCGCAGCAACGGCTCAGCTAGGAGAGGCTTGAGGCGAAGAAGAAAGAGTCACGTCTAAAGAGGCATTCCTCCAGACATCACCTCCCCGACCGCTCTGCTCGGCGGCAGTAATCCTATTTAATAGCACACACAACTTTGCTGCAAACTGTTCAGCTAAAACTTGGTTCAACGTTTTTTTCATCTGCTCTCCCCATCCCTCCTTACCCCACGATGACTGTAGGTTTTCCTGTACGATGAGTTAAGCAATTAGCAGCTTTGCAGGCATTAGAAAGGAATTTTCCTGAAAAAAAGCCCCAAATTGTTTCAGATTCTACAGTTTCTCAGTGTTCCTCATAGTGTCCCTTCTAAGCTGGGTATGGCCAAGGACTAGCAAGGATTGAAGACTGCTGACCTCAACTCCTAGAGGAAAAAAAAGAGATGGAGACTGGTACCTTCTCTTTTCCTACTCGGATTAGGGGACATTCCCAACCCTTCATGGCTGCACCCCTGTTCTGATGCACTGGATGCTGACTACACCTGGAATAATATTTAGTAAAGAAATGGTAGCCTACATTTACCCCTATTTGTCCCCGTCATTCTTCCCGTGATACCAAGTCCTTCGGTGCTTTGGTTGGACTGTGCTCCTCCAGTCGATGGAAGGTGGTCTGAAGCTCTTCCACAGAGCTATTTTCAGCATTGCCCAAGCTTTGATGGTAGCGGTGCATGACCACAATAAGTGGTGAGGGTAGCTTAGCTGCTTGCCAAAACCACTGGGGACCATGGTTTATAACCTTCCCGTACCCTCTCACTGTTTCGGTTTCGGGCCTGGAAGGCCAGCCACATTTCCCCGCAGTTCCCTGGGAAAGCGCCACTCAGCATCCACGCTTGCTGTTGAACAGAGCCCGTGGAGATAAATCACTGACAACTTACAACTATTTAAGAACTGTGCTTGTGTGACAGTGCTCTTGCCAAAACTTCCTCTCGGCTGTTTTACAAACTTCTCTGACAAACTCCCATTGTAATCAGAGCCACACAGTCACTACGGTGTCTAAGTTCTGTTATCTGTGACAAAAACCTGCACGATGGACACCGGACCGAGCTGCGATGTTTGCTGCTCAGTGCTGGCATCTCCGCCTTCTCTACGAACGGGAAGTCGTGGCCAAGTACACAAAGGACAGATCAGACCACCTGCAGTTGCTTTCGTTTACTTCAGTTTCAACTGGGCATTCTTCAGCAACGTATTGTTCTGTACGCTTTTCCAAAGCTAAATAATTCAACTTTAATTTCCTGTCATTCATCCCGACATTGCCTTATGAAGTAAATGCCTACAGAAAAAGGGGAAACTTTGGCTTCACGCACCAAGCAGATGTTAGACAGAACATGTGGGAACAATCTAAAATTGACAAGAGTAAGTTCTACTGCAATGTGACTGCTTTGTTAAAACAGATTAAGACCAAGCTGCTGGAGATCAACAACACAAAAAGGAGAGCCCTTTGCCTTTCTTCGCATGGGGACGGCTGCTCCAGAGCAGCCTTTCACAAACATCCCTTTTTGACAATTTTTTTTTAAACTGTTATTATAGAAGATGTCTGGCAATTATTGATAAATGTGGTATGTTTCCGTCTTACTAGATGTGGGAGTACAGACACAAGTTCTGGAATAAAGGAAAAGGAGAGGGGTAATGCTTATTGTGGTTCTAGTACTTTGGGTGGTCTCTTTCAGCTCTGTTTCTTCTTTTACTCAATTTGTTTTGAGAAGTTTTCATAACGACTGAGCATTGGACAGGAGTTTTTCATGAGGGAGTAGATGGATTCAATTACACGGCTGGTTTCTGCAAGTCTTCTCTAGAGAGAGTTCCCACCAAAGTCAACGGGAGCTGGTTAGCAGAAAGTCTGAGGGATCGGACCCACACCCACAGAGACTAAATAATACAGACTTCAGTCAAGTTTGAAAAACATAGTACAAGTGAGGAAACTAATAAGGAGAATGGAAATACAAATGGAAACTTATGCTGAAAACTTGCTGAATAAAGAAATAGATTATATTCAAATACTTATGTAAAAATGTTCTCCAGTAATTAAAATAAAGCTTATTGCAAAACATGCAAAACCAACAAAAAGCATTCATGCTTTGTAATACTGATACTCATTTTAAAGCTTTAAGTACCACCACATTTTAAAGAATCTTCAGTCCAAAGCCATCTCAATATTGTTCAAGCTTAATTTTACTTGTCTTTGTGATTCACAATGGATCTTACCATAGTCGTAAACAGTCAACAGTGACCTTTCAGGCAGCACATGCGGTCAGCCCTGCCTTCAAACCAGGACAAATGGTGGATAGGGCACAGACCGCCTCCGCTACACCTCTGTGTTTTAGCAGTATCGTATTCTCCATAAAGTGAGACTCGGTTGTGATAACAACAGAGACTGAGGGGGCACAGCACAGAACATGCACCAAAAAAAAAGGCATGAAGAACCAAAGAACCACCACCAAAGTTTGTGACTGTTTCCTCTTATTTGGGCAAATTCCCATAGATGCAGCCCATGGTGTCTGCGAAACACCGAGCACGGAGTCTGCCCAGAAACGGGTTTCAGGAATTTAGCCACCCAGTTTGCATCCTCTCCAGCCGCCTGGCCAACGGCGCGGTGCTGAATGAGGGCTCCAGTTCCTGCTTTGTAAATAGCCACAACTGGTAAAGCTTTCGGGGGGGGAAAGGCACTGTGAACTATATTCACACTGGGTAAGCAGCCAGTCTGGAAGCCATCAATTTTGCAGCTAATTTGTAACAGATTCACAATGATATCAGTTCAGAAGCATGCGTGACAGAAATGTATAATTTCCTAGTTTTCCTGCAAAACCTAAAAAAAAAAATCCGAGATACTTTCTGAAAGTGTTGGTCTCATCTAAATAAAAGCTCAGTGTTTTACACACGTGTAAGAAAAGGAAGACTATTTGCCAGCAGTTAAGACTTTCCAGAGAGGTTAATACGCACAGCTCAAACAGAAATTGCCACTGAGGCCATGCAGACCCCAGTCATTGCTCGGGACCCTTCTGCCTTACAGCACCAGCTCAGCTGCTGGCGGGCAGAAACTCAACAGCACAGCTCTATTTAGGTCAATGCCAGTCACGGTATGAATCTGTTCTGTATCACTGAGTCTCTGGTCTAAAATGACTGTGCCTACCTAATAATAAATGCATGTCTACAAAGTTCATCTGCTTCCAATTTCAGAAATACAGCCCATTTCTTACGACCTGGGGATTGCAAACAAGTGAATTTGCTACTTCTAATCACATCACTACTCTACAGCACATCGAAAACAGCACAGGTAGAAAGTAGTTTCGTTTTCCCTTTATTGAAGCATGGATTGGGGAACAACTGGCTTTAAACAAGATAGCTTGCTTTGAACAAGACAAGCTCTGACTCATCATACCGGTCACTGATGAGAAAGACCCACTGGGGCAGTCCCGTTCACGCTCTCACCGAGAAGCAGAAAGGCTGTGTGGGCTGCACGTGCTGCCCTCCAGTCCTGCTGACTAGAAATACCCCGTCTCAGTGCACATGTGCCAGCAGCAGACAATTACTTGCAGAAGAATCACAGAGTAAAGTATTTTTTCTTTTATCAAGCTTTACCAAAGTCTCATCACGATTCAGCTAGGTAGGGATTCACAGAGAAGGCGGCTGGAAGGGACCTCCGGGGCTTGCATAGTTCAACCTTCTGCCCAGAGCAGAACTGCTGACAAAACCACACTAGGTCACCTGGGGGTTTATCCACCCGAGCCTTGCAGAGCCCCAAGGCTGGAGACTCCCCCGGCCCCCTGGGCAGCCTCTTCCCGCGCCACACCACTCTCTGCCGAAAAAAGCTTTTCCCAAGGTCTGTCCCAAAGCTCCCAGGCTCCAAGCTGTGGCCGATGTCCCCTGCCTTCCCACACGACACTCCCCAGGAGTCCGGATCCGCCACCTTCCCACCTCCCCTCCAGGCACTCCCCGACTGTTGGGTCCCTCCTGGCCAGCCAGGACCAGCCCCGCTCTCGCCATGACATGGTTTCCTTTGTCCAATTAATCTCATTGTAGGATGAATCTTTTTCAGAGACTTAGTCTATATACACGTGAACACAAGCACCCTGTGAGACACTCCCTGTATTACCTCAGATCAAGACAGTATTTGTCACGCTGGCGAACTGAAGGAAACCTCCCCGAGGCTGGTGGGTGTGAGAAATGTCCTTCGTTCGGGAAATGGCAAGCAGCAGTTAAGCTCTTTCGGGCACGGAAGGGACTGGCTGGAACAGAAACTCAAACACAAGAGCCCTGATACTGCTGCAAGGGAACTGAGGCAGAGGGGGAGCAGGGCAAATGCAGCCCAGTAACATCACAGGGAGACGCAGAAACAAACAGACAATCCAAGGGGTCGGGAAAATACCAGTAGCTCAAACCTGGAAGATGGTCAGGAGAGAGAAATGGAGAGAGCTGCACCGATCCCTGGCTGAGACATACAGCAAACCAGCTCCTGTCGCTGAATTTCTCCGGTATTCTGGGAAACAGGAGGTTGTAGGTTGTATCTACTAAATAACTGCTCCCTGTAGGGAGCAACCTACAAGGCCCTAAATATTGGCTGATGAGCTGTGTCAAAAGGGGTAAAAATGTTTAATTTTTCTTAGAACATTAATGCTAGACCAAATTAGGATGTACACTTAGCGTAGATGCTTTTAAGTACATTTATTTAAAAAGCATAGTAGAGAACCTGTGAGAAATATGAAACACACACATGAAAAATTACTGTGTCAGACTAGGAATAATTTGCCTCACTGGATGTTTCTAAGGAGACCAAAGAAGTGAACTAAATACTCAAAGTCCTTGCACGCACAGAACAGAACTATTTATTTTTATTTATAATATTTCATGTACTATGTTCTCTAAGATAAATTATTTTTTGTATACATAAGAAAGTACTTTTTATTTGTGACTCACAAGCACAAGCCTGGCTGGAAAGAGCCCAGAGGGACGGACTCCAGCCGTATAGATTTACATCCGCTCTGGAGACCTGACCAGTGCCACCAGGAAGCCTCTAAATCACTGAAAGCTGCCAGGAACTGGGAGGATGTGCCAGGAACTGGGAGGACGTGCCAGAAAAAGGAGTGCCTGCTTCTTATCTCCCCCAGCATATGTTGCTGACCGCTGCCAGGACGGAGCTTTCTGGACCCCTGGTCTGAACTAGTCCATTAGTTCTTTCATGCTCGTATATAAAACAAGTGTAGAGAAAGCAAGATACGGGACCAGATTGTACATTATTTTGAGTGGTACAAGTCTAGAACACCCTCAGTGCCCTCAAAAGAATAAGCCAGCAACTGCATATGCCATGCAAACATGACGGCAATCTTCTCCAAGACCTTATGAAGTGCTTAATTAGAGAAACAACGCTATCTCAGCAGACCTCTCTCTCCCCCTTCTCCCCGGGCACACGGGTGACATGTTATGTGCACTTCTGCAGCCAGAGGGGTTGCTTACATGGTAGCTTCTCAGCCATGGCCAAGGTTCACACTCTGGCATCAAAGCATTTGGTCCTTAAGCCTGAATTTTCTGCACACATTCCTGCCATTTTGAACCCAAGCTTATTGGGATATGTCAGAATTGTTCCTACAGGCCTGCCTCTCCTATGTATTAAAATTGATTTGAAATACTGTCACTTACCTGCTGGCCGGGAAAACTGAAAGTAAGAAAATGGAGCTTCTGACCTTAATTTTCCTTGGAGACAAAATTTTTTTTTTTCCCGTCAGTGTTTAGGCCAAGCAAATGAAACAAAACATAATAAATATATTTCCTTTAACGTGGATTCCTGCTTTTCCTCAAGAAGCAAAGCGGGGCCCTTCTGTAACTAAGCCATACTCAAACACAGCGTCATCCCAACACCTAGCTGAAGAGAACTAGGACGCTGGTTTTTCCATCGTATTCATCTGTTTCCTCTTCCACGGTAAGAGACTGCTGAAAAGCGCTAATGAGCCATTGCTTCGTCTAACCCATTTGTCACATTCTGTTCAAACACCAACACTGCATTCCCCAGCTCTCGCCCTTCAAATTCTTAGTACCGCAGCTGGAATTAATAAAAAAATATTTCAACAGTACTTGTAGTATGAATAGTGGATATTTGAACTGCAGCCTACCTAAAACTACAGGAAACTATTCTCTCTTTGGATTTTCAAAGCTCTTCAAAGCGGTCTTTAAAGTGTCATTAAAGACACTTCATGTACATGAAAATACTGCTGCTCCTTTCCATGAAGAGTGCTAACATTCCCCACTCAAACTACCCAGCTATTCCTACAGCTGCCTGCATTTTTCAATCATCTCTCATTAGTCTTATTATGTCAGCAGACCACTGCTAAGTTTATATTTAGTAACTTAAGTAGCCTAGGAAGCAGTAGCATCAAAAGATTTAAAAGACAGATGCCATGTGCATAGCCAGCAATTTAAACCCATACAGAGGCAAACCTGTAACTGTACATGGGCTGGAGAAAAACTGCAATGACTTTGTGAAGAAAAATTATTCTATATCTGTGATTAAGTGGAGGAAAGGATTTGGCTGGTAATAAAAATGAAAGCATGGATATCGGCTCCTCTCCTTTACAAGCACATGCTACTGCAGCTCTTCTGCTGCTCCCGACCCTAAGGATATAGACAAAGACACTATCCCAAGGCATTACTGATTTGGTTTTTGGAGTTTATTTGATTAGACAATTATCCACCAGACCTTACGCTGCCTTGAGTATTTTTCAAGACCTGTCATCTCTAGCTAACCGGCTGATGCACTGTGAGTCTGAAAAGTGGTAGGAAACCAGCAAGCAAATTCACTTCTGTGGCAAAACGTAACTCTCAAAGATAATTTTCAGAAAGTCATGAGAAGCACTAACGCTTAGTTTCAGCTCTTGCAAATGACTGCTATCCTATGAAACATTCAGTAATTTATGATTCTATGATAAATACACAAAACAAGAATCTTCAAAATATTGGTTGCAGAAAGGAAAATCCTTTCCAAACATGTAAATCACAAATCCTGGTAGGTTTTGTTTTCCTGGAGCATTGAGCTATTTCAGTACCAAAGAGGGATATTAGCATCAAAGTAGTTTGTGGAGGAAAAAAACCAAACCAAACAACCCACACACTCCCCTCAAACCTGTAGATCCAGCTGATTTCCTACACACTGACTTTACATGGTGTAAATCCACTAACTGGAACTGATATTCACTAAGATCAAGAGTGAGGCAATTAAAAGAAAATGTTTGTTCCCACTGATTTATTTTAATACAATGGCAAACTCATAATATTTGATGTTGTTTCATGAAGAAAATCATGTTTTGTATTTCAAAGAGAACATTTTTATCACCAGTGCATCAGCCGGCTTTATTACCCCAATCCAGCAATGAGTTCCATACAGACAGACTTCTTCAAACGCGTATGGATTTGGGTTTTACTGATCTATGCAGGAAGGGTAGAATAAAAATGCCTGAGCTAGCTTCTGGATATCAACATCAAATATTTCATTGCTGCTTAATAACTAATTTATTATGAATTAACTGCTACATTTTTTAATTAATAAAAATAAATTTTAAAATGCCCCACGTTAAACATTGACCTGCTTAGCTGAAATTTTAGCTGTTCATTAATATTTCGCAGAGTCCTAATATTCTGTATGAATTCCATAAACGATGTTTTATTTGTGGTTTCTCCACAAAATGTCTGCTATTTCAAGTTTTTATTATACACAGTTTATAAAGGAAATCTGACATGTGCAAAATAAGTAAAAAGTGAGTCAAACAGCACGGCACGATGAGCGGCGGTCACAGCGACCCTTCTGCTCAAGTACTGCACCGCCGAGATGCCTGCGAATCCACACAGGCACAGTAACCACTGAGATAACTTTCAGTGAACCCATTACATACGCGCTTTTTTTTTTTTTTTAATTCCTCTTCTCTGGAAGCATATTTCAAAAGGGCGAGCGAGCAGGAGAGATAACGTGGCAGGGCACTTCACAGACTTCTCAAGGGAAGGAGTAGCTCTGTAGAGCACTAAATTTTCAAATCTCTTCATAAACATAAACAAGCAACTCCCAAAATATTCCTTTGAGGTGGGCGGGGGGGGGGGAAGACAAAAACATAGATGGTAGCTCTTGGCTAGGTCTCCTATCAATGCTAGCAGTGGAAAAAAATGAATAAAGCATGGATAAAACTTTTTTCAGAATATTCCAACATTTTAGGCTTCTTTCAAGAGTCATACCTTCACTTGCAGTTATGTCACATCAAAGCGAAAAATTATAATTTAGTTCAATAAATCCCAAGTTTTTTCTCTCATCAAAACCAGAACTCTTATAGTTGCTTACATCAACGCTGAATTCCAAGAGCAGCATAACTGGTGAGAGCTGAATCACAAACATCTGCCCCAAATTAACTCGGAGAAGGATTCTGGATGAAAGGAGTAATTTTGGAAAGCCAACGTTAAGTTTTCATCCCACCCTTGAGATGTGATACTGACCACCTGGGTTGCTGATCAACATGTCTTTACTTTGCAATTTCCTACAGAGGTCAACAAGCTCACTAGATGACGTGCAAGTCTTGTTAATACCATTTGGAAGAAGAGTCAGTGAGCACTCTTCACTCCTGGAGGCACCCACAGGCAGGATGGAAGAAATAACGGCAAAAGGAGGCAAACCCACAAACTCCAGTACGTGGCACCAGTTACAGTCTCAAACACTCAGCCATCAGAGGGGGATTCGATCCCATCACTACAGAAACTACAATGTACAGCTTCTCAAACCATAAATACAGAACAGAAAACACAAAAATGTAGAAACGAAATCCACCAGCAGTGCTGATACAGACATAAATCCACAGGATTTAGGGGGACAGAGTAAAATTTTCATCAGAAGCAGGTGAAGGGGACATTTTCATCAATTTTTCTCTTGGTAAAAACATCATTAGCTCCTGGTGATGGCATTGGGGTGGAAGTGAGCTGTGGTGTGTGCGAGACTGAGAACCCAGGACAGCAGGGGGAGAGGACAATTTGCAGTCCCTTTGCTATCGACACCTTTGATCTGCTCCAGTGAAACGCTAAACACCATTGAAAGCACTGTCTGTACGCTCCCCTCCCTCCCTCGATTCACTGGCAGCAGCAGAACAGAAACTAGAACTGAAGCGCCCGAGAAGGACGTGGGAGCTGTTGCTCAGCTGAGGACACGACGCAACAAACCACCATTAATCTTAAGATTCATCTGGAACCTGGCCAGAGGGAAAAAGGAAAAGCTCTTTTGTTTTTCCTTCTGTACCTGCTATGGTTAACACACAGCATTTTGTAGTCATCTTCTCCTTGCACAGCACGAAGCCTGGAGAAAGCTGCACTTCCCTGGCTGCAGTAGAGATGAAGGACACTGACTCCAGCTACACTCATCAGCTCTTTCTCAACACACACTGCTGAGAGCACCCTCTTCGCAGCCACCACACAGCCCAACTATCTTGCCGAAACCAAGTTTTCTTTTAGCACATCGCTCCAGCTTCTTCCTGTGAACGCTATTCCAGAACACCCTGCAACGTCCCTGGATTTTGGGGGTGATTCAAAATGAGAAAGGGACATTAGGCTTTGGGTCTCAAACCAAAAAGGAAATGGCTCTGAGCGTGCTTCTCTCTGAAGAACAACGGTGTGTGGCTAGGATGCAGGGTAAGACACATACGGCGCAGCGCTCAAAAGCTGCGCTCGTGATTGTGGTAAGTGCTGCTGTCAAACGTATAAAATATGTATCAGCCCTTGTATTCTGGAGACTCGAGTACCAAAACCACCACACCAACAAGTATCTATTTGGTTTTCAAAGGCTTAGAAGTCAGTTTAACTTGGTTCTCTATGTCAAGAACACTGTCAAACCTCCCGTCTCAAAGTCCTTTTTCAGAGACCAGAAGGTTCGTAGGGTTTTCAACAAAATTGTTGCAGATTTAAACATGAAATCCAATGACTTTTCCACCCATCCCACCCTTGTGAAAGCTATGACCATTTTTACTGGAATTAATATTCAAAAATCGTTGATTAGTTGAGTTTGGTAATATTCTAAGCCACTGAAAACAGTGATCATCTTATAGGAAATGTTGAGCAATCTTTGATTTCTTATACAGCAATACTGAAAAAAAGGGGCAAGACGATCCCCAGACTGGATTAGGGCCTCTAGAACAGGCACTTCTTTGTAAACTCAGATTTTTTCAGCACAAAAAGTAGAGATGCTCTATGTGAGCTAGCCTGAACTTGCTCATGATGTGGTACTCATATATATACTCCAGTTATTGCCCTAAATTATGCATATCAATGAAAGGCAAGAAATCAGAACCTAAATATAAGTAACTGCTTGATGTGATGGTCCGATGCAACACGTCAACTTAGGGAAGTAAATTCAGATTTTGAGAAGATGAGCCAGAAAACCATGCAAGCATCACAAAAATATGTAACACACCAAATAATCTTAAAAAAAAAAAAAATGTACAGACTGCGAGCATCTTTCTCTGGTCTCCTAACATAAGAACAAGGCAATTCTCCATGGAGTTAAAGGTGGGGAAAACTGAAAGTGTATTTTTACAATGCAGGTGAACAAACTGTGACTGACTGTTTACAGGAACCTCTGAAGTGAACAGTTTTACAAAACTGAACAGGGAACTCTAACTGAGGGTAGTTTTGGTATCAGCATAAATGTAACGATACAAATACCTTATATAACGATATTAAACCACATATTTCAAAAGCTTAAAAGATTGTCTTATTAGGCTCAAGAACCTCTTAGATCAAGATGAGACATGTAAGGAAGACAGATTATCCTCTAACTGCCATTCTAGAGTTCCTGCTCCTTCCTTTGAACCACACGGTGTTTTTCAGCGGTGAGGACAGGATACCAAATTAAACGGACTTTAGCCTTTCTACAACAGCAGCGAGCGCCAGCATTCCAGCTCCCAGGGGTGCCTGTGAGCTACGCTGAACTCAGACAGCTTCACATGCCACATACTGCCACTTCGCCAGAAAAATCTAGCTCGGGAATGTCCAAAATTATCTGAGTTATATTGAACGTGGCACCTTATAAAAAGCAAAATCTACAGTTCTGGAAATTGTACAACAGGCTGTTCCTAAGGAACTACAACAGTCTGCACACCAGTGCTGACAATTTAAATTGTGTCGTCCATACGAGTTTTTTTTATTTTGTATTAAAAAATTTAAAACACTTTTCAACACAAATGAAATGTCAAAGTATACTTGAGAAGGAGCTATTTTTGCACTGAGATTATTTTATTTTGAGTAATTTTTCCACCTAAAAAAAATGCATGTCAAATTTAATTATGTTTTCCTCAAGGCAGGCAGGTGGTAGACCCATTTTGAATATTGCAGAAACTCAGATTTCTAGAGAAAGGTAAATAATAAATGATCTAATTGTACGTATCACTACTTACGTTTATTTATATAAAGATAGAGGATAAGATGTTCCTAAAAAGAAAGTGGAAATGGGTTTTCCAGTTACATTGAACACAGAAGAAAGCCAAGTATTAGGGCAAAACAAGCATTTTATGTCCACGGCTTCTTAAAGAATGCAACGGTATGACCAAAACATGACACTACATAAGCATGTAACAAGCACATACCAAAAACTGGTGCATGGATTCTGAACAGAGAATCTGTGACAATCATCCTCAAGGTGCCACATAAACACTGCAATTTTCCACACTTCTAGCAGAATATACCAATTGCTGTACAAATGAACTTTCAAACAGTTTCTTTGCATGGCACAAGACCACACTAAAGACCAACCAGACTTTCTTTCCCTAAGTGCTACTCTACTAGCAAAGAAAGGAAAGCTTAATCAACCGCAATAAATCATTGCCGTAGGTTTTATCTCAGGATCTGCGACGCTTATGCTGGTTTTGAGCCAGTCACCTTGGCTATCTTCTTTTGAGTGATACTATCCGCTCGAGCGATTTCTAGTACAATAAGAGCCTCTCAGCTCAGTCTCTAGGGTTACTTCAGCATAAGTAAAGACAGAAAGTGAACGTTAAGAAACAAAACACACAGAATATCCTAAAGTATATAATTTCCAAAGTTTGGACTGCGGCATTGTAATAGTCAAACCTGGCAGTTATACATGTGCACAGATTATTTGGATAAAACACAAATCTCTTAATGGAGGAGAAACACCCGTGTCTTTTCATAAGAAATGAATGCATTTTTAGCATCTTTTCCAAACAAGTTTCAAGTAAAACATGAGGAGTCACGGGCAACCTTATGCTCTTGGGACAAGCAACGTGATTTAGTTAACCAGTGCAACTAGTTAATTCCTTCAGTTTTGTTTTTTCTAGCAAAGTTTTCTTGAGCTTATTTGGGATTTGGGCTTTTTTATTATTTTTTACACAGGCACTTGTCTCAGATATATAATACATATTATATACTTACTGTACATATAATATTGAGGTTGTTTACTGTTCTTGCAAAAAATCAAGCAGCGTTTTGTTTCATGTCTCCTAAAAAACCTCTCCTAGTGATTTTACATACAAGCCAAACAAAAAGGTACAAATTTTCACACTGTGTGAAAGATTGTCTTGAAAAAGGAAACTTAAATAGAATTGATGCATTGCTTTCCATTTACTCAGGTCTTCAGAAGGAGATACTGTGGCTAATGACTGACAGCTAACCACTTTTAAGGCAACCCTCTCCCCAAATCTTGCCTGCCAGAGTTTGCTCTGAACAGAGGACTGAGCAACAAGCAGCAGCTACAATCAGACAATGAGCCTACCGAAAAATGTCATGCGCAAGTTTGAGATACTGGAACACTTAGCAGCTCCCCAAGAAAAAAAAGACAAAAGTGGATGCTGTGAATAGTCCACAGAAGAATCTTGTCAGAGCAGAATCTAACTGATTTTCCATTCATTCAAAGTTAGGTTTTTTTAATAAATACTACAAAAAGAAAGACATATTAAGTCTATTTCTTATACAGACACTGTCTGGAAAATGATGTAGAGTTATCTGCTCATTTCCACCATTCAAACACATCGCTGCTGGAGCTTTCCTAACAGGATTGTTACACAGCGACAAAAATAAAGACTGTTCCCAGCAACACGGGTGGATAACTCATTGGATGGCGTCTGCGGTCTTCTGCTTTGCGGTCTCACATTTGATATTATCCCTGGTATTGAAGGATCAGTGAAATTCCTTCATCATGACTAGCACTGAGTGCTACTGCTTTAAATTTGACATTACATACTGTGCATAAGGCAGCATGGTAATTGCTGTGCCAATTCGATGACTCAAAACTGTGCCCGGAACAGCACAACCTCTATATGTTTTCAAGGTCTTAAAACGTCTGCGAGCCAGCACTATGAATGCAATACTGCTTTAAAGAGAGAAGAGATTCAAGAGATACTAATATACATAATTTTTTTTTAATGAGTTATTGTCTCAACAGAGCTCACAAGATATTATAATTTCAAGTGCTATCACTGTTCTTACAGTTTTCAAGAGGACTCTCTAGATTCTTGAGACACACTATCAAGGGCAAATCAAACCATTAGACAATCTCAAGTTTAATGAATATATGAGAAAAAAGACTGGCTTAGCCTGACCTGCTTTTCAGTTCTGTTGCTGATAGCCAAAAATCCTTCCTGGCCTTCCACTCAAAATGAGAGCATTTCTTTTCATTTTAATCTCAGAGCCCTCTCCCTGATGTTTTACGTAAGATTGACAAGTAATAGCACAATTGTATTACCACAATCTTCATTGTTTTCCTCCCTTCCTTCATTTCCCCCCCCACTCAGCCGACTTGTGTTCCCAGCGAGGTAACAGACTCCTCAGAATGACATACTGTCCTTCTGACAGCATGTTTTATTAGGGCCTCAGTGGGGCTGTTGAGTGCTTTCACAGCAACAGACACAAATTTTTTAAAAAGTGCTTTCAAAAAAATTTTTTTTCATTTCATTTCACTTGGAAGTTTGCTTGAAATGTCAAAATTCTCTTACCTAATGTTTCCTTTTGTAGTTCACGGCATCTACTTTGTAGCTCGTTCCCTTGCTGAAGTGAAGTTTGAAGCTGTTGAGTTTTCAGCTCAACCGTGTCGGCCACCAACGTCAGATGTTTTACCTTTTCTTGGAGGCATTCATTTTCTCTCTGGGATTTTGCTAATCTTTGATTCAATTTGGGTATTTCTGAGGAGGAAAAAACCATATAGGCTGTTGTCAAATTTACTTTCTTCACTAAAGAGTCTTACACCTGATTTACAACCTCAGGACTTCAGCATTCTGTGACCCCAGTTTGGGTGGGTCAGCGTAACCACGTACACCAGCAACACTTCTGCTGAGAACGTAGAGGGCCAAAAGAAGTGCTTTGTGCAGTATCTCTTTACACAGGTAACTTGTACTTAGCCAAATGCATATTATTGACAAATAATACAAATTTTATTCTAAGCTATAATATGTATTTCCTCTAAGACCTCAAAATCAAATTAAAATACATGTATATATTCCAAATGAAAGAACAATAGGTGACAAATACTTGAATCCAAGCCTTTGTATCTTAAGAAGACAGACAAACCATTGTTGACACACAAAAACAATTGCAGACTCATTAATTAATCTGAGAAGATATCAAAGGAGTTAGCCTCTGCTAAAGCTCAACTTGAAACTCTTGGTTCAGATGATGTTTGGGCATGTGTATTACGTTTTATTTTCTCTTTCCTCAGATGACTACTGCTGTTAATCACAGAGTGCATCTTCATTATATAAAGACAGGCTTTGTCACTATCTTTCATCAGCTCTTCAACATGGAAGAGCAGCAGTCCCAAGGACGTTTCCAGGGAGTTTTTAGTACAAGGTAAAGAAGTAACTCATGGGTGAGGTTTAGTGGGTCTCCTACATTCTCATATTATTTCCTGAGTTCAGTTATCCTTGATGAGTGCATTTGTACACTTCCAAAAGTAGTTGCAATTCTTTTCTATGCCTTCTCCAACTACAGCCCTACATGTTCAGTTGTCCAAAGAACTTATATCACTTTTATTTACATTAATAATGACAACGTTCAAGTCAGATGAAGTCTAATTCTATTGTCAAGTCAGCTATTACATGTTTTATATGCTGCTCATGTGGAAATTTTAAATTCTTTGTGGTGCATATATTTTCATTACCTGCAATCTTTCCCAACTACTCCACACTTAAATCAATTCATTGTTAGACTAAATGCTGTATATACCAAAAGATTTTAAGTTCTTGTACTTCTTTCTACTTGCCATTAATGAACCAAGACTAAATAATGTACATATACAAGGGCTTTTATAAGCTGTTTTCAAACTAACCAAAGTCTAGACATACAGAGTAGCACCTCATGTAACATTTTTCTTCTCAAAATCTGAATGGAAAACAAGTTCTGAAAAGCTTGTTGCAAAAACAGTATGGTAAAATAAACAAAAAAATTACTATATGTTCATATGTTAACATACGTTAATAATGAACAACTCATAAAACAGAACATAAAAGCTTTTAAATGGCACTCATAGGCCAAAAAAAAAAATATGTATGACTAAATTGTTTTGATTTAGAAAGCTAGATTTAAGGATGTATATAATATTCAGTGTGGCACTATTCTCAATGGGATATGTTGAATGCAGCTGGGAATACATAACATGTATAATCATTAAAAGAACCCGAAAGGCTGCACTTCTGCTTCCATACAGATATTCTATGTATTTGCAGTATATAAAATAAAACAAATAACAAATAAAACAAAGAATACTCCAGAAAAGAAGCCTTAAAATGTTATGGATCTCTTTGAACCTGAAGATGTCTGCAGAAACATGTGTTCATATTCCCTTTATTAGCTAGAAAGAGGCAGAGAATGAGCACAGGAGAGAGGAATCCTTAGGGACGTACAATACTTTCTGTGCTCAGTCTGATGAGGAGATGAAGTCATGAATCAAAATGCGCAATATTGACACTGACATTTAAATTAATTGTTCTTACAAAAACTGAATACTAAAGAGTGATTTTCCGGTCACGTGCACCTTCAGCAGGCAAGAACCCTCCCTTCTGGGCTCTCTGCTGCCTGGGCTCGGGACGCCCCGAACTCTCTGTTCAGGCCCAGGCGCTGTCTCAGGGGGGTGCGTGCCTACTCGCTCCTGCGCCACAGCTGCCCCACTTATTTCTTCCCAGTCTGAACAAAGCAATCATTGAAAACATTAAAAATTACTTCTAATTTTACAGGAAGAATGGGCTACTGGGGAGCTATTATTTAAAATGAAGCTACATATTTTCTGAGATACTCCACACACGCAAGTTTCACTTAAGCTGTGAATTTGCACTGGAGTTCACACGGTTCCACCAGCAAAATGATTTGGGAGATGCACATTGCCCACCATGCCCTTATATTTCTTCTCACAAGGAGAGAAAGCGTGACATCAGCTCACCTACTTCTCTGCTACCTTATAACCCTGACAAAACTAACTTCCAGAGCAAACAGCAGCTCATCAACTCATACACACAGAGCACGCTGAAAAATTATAAGGAAAGGAATACAGATATGAAAATTATGTCCAAAGACCATTAACGTTGCAAAAGCCAACACAGGGCTAGTTTGGATGCTCTGGATATTACAGTCTGTAATTACACTATTGCACACTTTTTTCAGCAAAACTAATCTCGTAACCGAGGCAGAGCAAAAATGGCATTCAAGGATAAACCCGAGTTTTCAAGTGTGACCGCCAAGCCTGAGGGCTGGGCACGACCTTCACGAACAAGCCATCGGTTGTGACTTGCTCCCAGATTCTCTTTTCCTGAAGGCTGGCCTTGTTTGAGCAGGAAGCAGGCTGTGGGCCAAGTGAATTATTCTCAGCCCATGGGCTGCTCCATGCCCCTTTCAATCCCAAAGACCTCTCAGATAAAGACAGCTGTATTTGCATATTCCTTGTTCTTATTCAGAAATGGTTCAGTTGCTACACGTCGGGCACAGGTTTGCTCGTAGGCAGTGGCTCACGTATTCAAGGCAAATCGCATGTGTACACCAGTGGGTCGCTCAAGGGGAGAGATGCAGCCTGCCCATGGGGTGCGGAGACGCACCGCAGGACCCTCGAGCAGCTCCGCAAAGGATATTACACCATTGCCATATAGTACGTGTGTGTATGCAAGCATGTGCGAAACACTGGCAATAGGAGACACAAAGCAAATGAAAACATCTCCAAGTCTTTGTGTTGCAATCACATCCATGGACTCGTAGCAAGTATATTATTTATGTTTCAAACCATGGTAATTATTTATATTACTTCCATCTCAGTCTGACTTGGCTAACTGAACAATTATCCGACACACACAAATCCGACAGGAACTGGACTGAGTTGAACTCAGTTCGCACGGTACCACAGTAGTAGATAGGGTCTTCTAATACTTTGGATCTGGACAAGTTAATGTCAGAATTAGATATTATCTAATTAATTTGACCTTCTAATTTACTGTGTTACACTCAACTACCAAAAAATATTTTATCTTGCCCAAAATTATTGCAAGATGATTTACCTGTCAAAGCTTCTTTGCTAACTGTTTTTATTTGCAGAAAAATTTCTTCTTTCAGGGCAGCCCAGTTCTCCAGGTTACTGGAGATGACTTCTTTAATACTGTCTAGTTCACTTCTAATAAAAGGAAACAGCGAGACAGCCTTGTTCAGAGTTGAGCAATGGTGTTCCAATGTATTTCTGCAAGACAGAAAAATAAGACCAGGCATACATTTTTAAAATGACAAAATACCATTAGTAAACTTGGGAACTGAAGTAAACTTGAGAACTATTTTTCTGTTATATGATAACTTATACTATATTGGGTGACAATAACTTAGTGTATGAAATATGCTGTATATTGAATACATTTATAATCAGTTTCTCCCTTCTAAATGTTGATTTAGAATTTATATGTATAAATGAAGAAAACCGTACGGACAATTTTACAATCACTTTTTATTGAGAAATCAGAGTAATGATGTTTAAATGACTGTATGTCCAAGCTTATGTTGACTCTTTATAAACAATACATGTAAGAAATACTGCATCTCCAATGCAAGTGGTACACTTGCTTTTAAGTGTTAATTAATGCTTTTAAATTTGTGAAGAACTTATCCTGTTGCTAATAACATCAGCAATCAGCAGTGCCATTTTCTTGTTACGTTTGATAAGTCTACAGCATCTCACTATATTCTGGAAAAGCAAGAAACACTAGGATGGTTATAAACACTCTTACTCCCGGCATTCTCCCTGCCTGTGCCTGCATCTCCGCTGAATCCTCTCGACTGACTGTACATGCTCACAGGAGGCACAACATCGGCATTTCTTTTTGGGTTCTTACCTGAGCGCTTGTGATTGCTTATAGGCAGCTTCCTTTTCCTCTTGGAAATACTGCAAATCATCTTTCACATTTTTTAATTCGTCTTGCTTGTTTTTAAGTTCCACTGTTAGGTTTTTTATTCTATAGATGTAAATAAAATAACCAGAAAGTATTATTTGCACTATTAACCAACCTCTAACTTTTGTTTCAGCTTTAAATTAGAAAATATGCTGAAAGTCTTTTCAAAGAGGATAATCGCATATTTCAGCCTGAGGTATCAGATCTTCAAATGGAGAGAATCTAATCTTCTGGCCACTGTAGAAGCCATTTTAGCAACTCCTTCAAAATAATACTCATAATACATTTGTAAAATAACATGGAAATGTGTACGTCCAATATCAGCTCATATGCATAAATATCTTAAGAATCCAGTGTTCATTCACAGATGCAACAGGGAACTCATTCATCCTCCAAAACACATATGCCATTGTGAAAATCTCAGTTTAAAGTTCAAGTTGGGTACCCAGCTTAGGGGCTACAACACCGAAACGGCAGGTACCCTGTCCCAGCAGGGCAACGCAAGGTACCACGCTGAGCCACGCAGGGTCTACACGCAACTGCAAGGACGTGCAGGAAAGGGCAATGGAGCTCACCTAAACTGAAAGGGAAATTCTCTAAAGTCAACCGACAGCAAATACTAAATATTTGGTTACTGTTACCATAATTTTTTTCCATTCAGAAAAAATTCATTGTGTCTCTTAATTTCAGAGATTTGCAAAAGATGAATCCAAATCAGTCACTCTCGTTTCCCTTTGCCCTGAGTTTCACACTTATGTCCATGGAACTGTACTTCTGCACTGCTGAATTAATGGTGCTCAGCAAATAATAATAAAGAAATACATACATATTACAGAGAGGATCGAAGAAGACACTGTCACAACAGCCCTCTATACGTATTTCCCTTAAATAGATTGCAAAGTTTTTTCACTCCTCCTCCTCCTCCTCCTCCTCCTTGGTCTTCCGTAGTGCTTCATCACAACAGCACGTAATAGATTATTGAATTACAGCACAGGTAACAACTTTCAGTATTTTACTTCAAATCTGACACCAAAAAAGATCCTAAGTCTGGGACGGGAAAAGGAAAGCTTACTGTTATCAGGACTCTCAAATATATTGTGTATCCTCCCTCCCATTAAAAATGCAAATTAATGTTTGCCACATCTGTGCTTCAATTATGTTTATTCAAATGAGATTATGACACTGCAGAAGTAGAATATCTGTGCTGGGAGAAAAGTGATCAGAAACAGATGATGCGTGCTCATGGTTATGTACAAGAATATTCAACTCAAGATGTATAATAAGCATAAAGTGGGAAAAAAGATATTTTTTCACCACTGCAGACTAACAGCTTGTTTCCCAGCCCCTGCCTCAGCCGCACAGCAGCAGCACCCAGCCGGGGAGAAGGGGCACCGCCGCTCCCGGGGGCTCCGCTCTGTCTCCACAGCACTTGCCACCCAGAAAAAGGGGGAACAAAAGCAGATGCCTCATCAGATCACAGAGTCACAGAATCGTTGAGATTGGAAGAGACCTCCAAGATCATCGAGTCCAACCGTTAACCCAGCACTGCCAAGGCCACCACTAACCCATGTCCCCAAGCGCCACATCTACACGGCTTTTCAATCCCCCCAGGGATGGGGACTCCACCACTGCCCTGGGCAGCCTGTGCCAGGGCCTGACAGCCCTTTTGGGGAAGAAATGGTTCCCCATATCCAACCTAAACCTCCCCTGGCGCAACTTGAGGCCGTTTCCTCTTGTCCTGTCGCCTGTTCCTTGGGAGAAGAGACTCATCTATAACACATTTGCACCAAAATGCACATTAAAAACAAAAAAAATATTAGTCCTGATAAAGAAACTTGGATCTGTAGAGCTCTGCTAAAACCAAAACTGAACATCTGGTAGTTAAAAAGCAAGTTGTCGGGGCTCAACTATGATCACAAAAAAAAAGATAAAACTTATTAAAACTTATTAAAAATAAGTCTAAGAAATTTCTGGCATTACCTTGGTAGGAAAATTCACCCATACCTACCTGTACATTTCTTGAGGGTGAAGGGCAGGAGGGGAGAGAGTAAAATCTGTTTGATTGCATTCGGGAGCAGAATCAGATTGGTGTCACTGACTAATGAGAAAATGTCCATCCCCTTAACACTCACATAAATTCAAATCTACTTTTGCAGATGACATATTCTGTAACTATACCTTGAGCAAAAAACAGCAGTGATTATCATCGAACAATAGCAAATCAAAACTTTGGGATCCATGGAAAACTGGATGCTCATTTTCTATTCTCACTCAGTCCAGAATGGGCAGTATTTGAAGATCTTTTGGTTTAAAAAAGAAACTTGCAAATAAGTACAGACACATTTTCTTACTCTTTCCATTCCAGAGATCTGCTATAATGAGGTTAGCACAGACTTGCAGCCTCAGAGTGCGAAGGGACATTATCAGCATGTTCTGGTCATTCGCACACAAAAGAACAGGTGGAGAAGGCAAGACAGTTGCACTCTGCCTACTACCATCACCATAAGGTGAAGGTGGTGAAGGAAGAAAACCAAACATGTTATTTTGGTGATATTTAGCACAAAGAAAGAAGTTCAATGGATCATTAAATGATAGCATTAAGAGAGAATCGTGAGAACATACTGATCTCCTCCTCTGTCCTATAGTTCACACGAACTGTGAAAATTAACATCCTATCTTTGCAGCCAGCACGCTTTCTTAGTGAATACAGGAGGAAGCCTGCCCAGAGTGGGCGTTGAATTATAACATGTTAACTACTAGTGCTGACAACAAAAAGAATAGCATGAGAAAATAAAGAAGTAGTTGCAAGGGATTCTTGCCAGCAAACAAATACGCTCATTGTCCTAAAAGTAATGACAAGAGCAATTACCATGGTGGCTCGAATTTAAGACGTTGCGTTTCACAGAAGTGAAGACCAGAAGAAATAACCTTTGCAGACTACAAGGTACACAGCTCCTTTTTGAGTCCTGGTGGGGCCCATTTAAGCCTGAATGAGTCATTGCATCCCTAGTTGCCTGGAGTCAGCAGGGACAGTATGCACAGAGGAGGCTGGAACATACTGTCAAAGAAAGAGTTTCACTACAGTATTTTCAGCTCCATGAAACTCCAGGACCTGCTCAGAGCCAGGGTTTGCCCGTTTTCATTTCAGCACGTTGCATTCCTTCCAACAGGCAAGTCAGTGTGCATCTCTGTGAAGAAGCTGAGCATTCATTCATAAATTTGCCATAGAATATGTATAAAACGCAGTCTGAAACTCACTGCACATATCATCATCCACAAACTTCTTCATAATTGTCTTTTTTCTATTCTGATCAGCATAGACTAGTCAAGTCAAGACAAGACTATTCAATACTTTTCATGTGCCACTACAGAATCATTCGTCTCTTGATTGCAGGTTAGCATACGGCCCAATTTGACAGCAAATGAAAATGATCTCTGACAACCCATCAAGAGGCTCTTTGTGAAGGTCTCTATCAAGGCTCACGTAGGCTGACAGTCATTTCAAATCTTGCATTAATTGTTACCTATCTTTATTAGCTCAGCAGAAATAAGATGTATTATGAAGACAGCCTGGATAATTTTTTGCTCCAGCAAAGGTAAATCTCTGGAACAGGTCTGAAAAACAATGATACAAAGATAACTGCCTTGTCACAAGCACTTCAAAAGTTATCTTTGAAGAAACCCAAGATTTAATTTCCCAGAGCTACCAACCCAGCTACCAATTGCATCCACAGTAGTTACAGTTTACACAATCTCAGTCATACTCAGCACTGTCAGAGCAGTGTAACTCAGGAATAACTTCTCCGAAGTCAGTGGAGTTACACTGATTCAGTTAAAAAATGAGACTACAGTTATGAGTAGTCTGATAATTGCATAAAAAAGAAACAGTGCCAAGGCAAATTTGTAGGTCACTTTTTACTTACACTACAAATTTGCACAAAATTGAAACAGAAGTTTCCCAAGGTGCATGTTTAAGTATACTTCCCAAGCAGAAATTCTTAGTTTCTAGATTTGCAGGTACAGTAGAGCGTATATAATTATATGAAGACAGACAATACATTGCATTTCCCTAACATAATACAAATATATTTCATTTTATGTGTTTGGGTTTTTTTCAAACTAGAGAAGTGTCTTGCTGATGAAGCCAACTCTGTTACATACATTACATCTTTGAATGCAAGCGGAAACTAAATCTTCCCTCTGAATTCTAAAACAGTCACAGTCCAAGTAAACCCATCTTTTCACTGCTTCTTTCTTGCCAAACATGAAATCTCTTCTTCCGTATCTTCCCTCTGATGGGAGGCTCCCTGACCTCCAAATCCAAAGAGCCCGGTGATCTAGAGCAGCAAGCGACCTCCATGCATCCCATACTCACCTCTTCCCTTTACTAGAGAATCCTTCAGAACGCAGCCATGGTCCAAAGAGCTTACCCCAGATTTTTCTCTGGGTAGTCACGTTCCCATTTCACAGTCTTAAAAGCAGAGTCAAGTGCAAGAGGAAGTCAAAGACAGAAGAGAAAACAGGTGTCTCAGAATTCAAGGATCAGCCTGAGTTCACCCTCTGGTCCCATCCAAGTTTCATTGCTACGTGGCCACAGCGAACTCCAGAACGTAACACCTTGTCCTGTACGCACATGCACACAACACATTAACCTTCTTCAGTAAACAACCACACAGCTTTCAAATTTCACTTCGGAAGATACTAAAGCAGAACCCCTGTGGATTTCAGCGAGACATTCTGTCTGAGCATGGACTGAATGAAACTGTTTAAGGCTTTGCAGTTATGCCCAGAATCATTTTACAGCTACTGATCAAGCTTACAAATCTCACATTAAATTATAAAGTGGCGGTAAACAGAGGCACAAAAAAATTATTTTATTAAAAACTTCTTGATAGGTCATTCTTGCTTTCTTGCTTTTAACCAGTGGTCACAAAATGGATAGCAACTCACTATACCCAAGCAATTCAAAGTTTTAACTTGAGCTTACAGTGTGAACAAATAAATGATCACCTATTAGAGGAAAAGGAAAAAAAAACCTAACCAAATGTGCATCGCACCATTTTCCTCTATCTGCCATGCAATACAGGATATTGAACACAAATGCAATTCTCTGACCATTTATGAATATCATAACCAGGTTACAATAAAATAATACCTAAGCACTGCTTTAATCTCTCACATGCAATTGTGCTGTCCATTACGAGTTAAGTTATACAATGACCTGTTGATCTCTTTCCCTGGAAAATGGGTAAATATGGCCTTTGCCATCGTACGTGATGCTGCGCAGGGACTCACTGCTGGAACCGGGGAAGGGAATAACAGAGGAACTAGTCCCGTAATTGCAGTTGGTTGTGAGCACCGAAACTGGAAAACGTCAAGAACTGTAGCATGTAAACTGCTCAAACAATAAGCAGAGAAAGAATTGAAAATACATGCCTAGCGCAAAAACCTGCACAGAGGGAGATGAACTACTTTTACTTTCCTGAGAAAAACTAGCAATTCATGGAGGCACGCATAGACTTATGCGGAATCTCTGCTGGAGCTTTCTTGTCAGTAAACATCTCTCCAGGCCATTTTTGCACTATGTGGCACCGTTCTCAGATGTCAAAAACTGTGATAACTTTTTAAATGTAACTTTAAATTTTAATTTTACCTATTAAATATGAAAATACTTTAAATGAAATATACACGGAAACTATACATGGAAGCAAAAATGTAGATTTCCTGTTGCCTTTTGCACTTTCCACTGACTGCTGTTTCAGCCTCTTCCAGATAAGGAATTTTGTTTCGCCAGAAGAAAGTTCATTCTATCAGGAATTTGGAAGAAGGCTGAGCGTTACTGCAGAGTTTTGCACCTCATGAATCACTCTTCTGAACTATCGCTGAGAAGAAATTTGTCTTGCTTATTAATAATCAATTTTGGCACTTAATCACATTAATAGAAAAAACCTTGTCAAAACTGGAACCACCACAATTTTAACATATCACGAGTGGGTCTGAGCTATCGCTCGTCAGTAGCAAAAAGTGTGTATCCTATGGGGAACATGCTGGCTTCAGCGTACTTTATATGAGAATCTAACAGCGAGATATTATTCCCCCAAGGCACTGTGCTCGTTGGCTTTCTGAGACTGTGAGAAGACTTGTCAGTGGGTTTTTTTTTTTTAGTATAAAAGTGAAGTTCACTGCTGTACAGAGGGTGAACCCAGGACCTGGCCCCACAAACCCTGTTAGGCCTTTTGCTGGCTCTCTGCACAAGCCTGAGCCGTACCTGAGTCATCACGATGACACCATCAGGGCAAAATATATGGATCAGTTTGCAACTATTAAAAACAACATATTAAAACACTTTGGCGTTATACAAAATTCTGCTTTTTCCTGGTTAATAAGTACACCCTAAAATTATCATGTAGCTAATCAGAGAAGTACAAAATTTACAAAACAGATTCAATAAAAAAGTTGAAGGTACCATTTCTTAGTAAACTTCATATCCTCTCTTCAGAAAACTCATGCACACGTGGCACTTCAAGTACAAACCAGCTCTCGTGCACTTCTAAACACCGCAACTTGAGCTACCTCAAAGTAGAATTAAATGCATACAGAGCCAGAAAAACTCCAGCATTTATGTATTCTGTCTTCTCCCTACAATGAAAACCCACTACATTTCCTTTTGCTGGGAAAGGACGAGTGCGAAACCCAGGGACTGACCGAACCCCATGCCCAGCTATCCCTCTTGGCAGCTTGGTGCATTTACCTGGCTCCTCCAAGCAGCCGCTGAAGGAGCGCACACCTGAGACTCGCACAGAACGTCTGCGGTGTGATGAAGAACACTCATCTACTACTTTATGAACTGATTTCTTCTTACCTGTTAGATGATACACCAATATCATTCTGAAAATATGTTATAATTCTGCAGTGGTTATAATGTTTTGTTCATCAGTCACGCTTTCTGAAAGAGTCAGAAGATGTGCGATCTCCCAAGTTACCCACGTATGATGGTGTATAATAAGAATAACCAACTCTATGCCCTAAAGTGCATTCCGAAAAGGAGAGGTAGTTCTTAACCTCTGTTTATTTCATCCAGATTTGGCTCTCAGCAATTTTTACACCAAGTCAACTCCACTTTATCACTAAATATTCAACAGAAACAGACACATTAGAAAAAAAAAAAATCTATTAAAGTGACCTTTTTGCCTTGTGTTCTTTCCCTTCAAAACCTATTTTTAAAATGGTGACAGAGTTCTTAAAGCATGTACCACTCCCCGTTTCCAGTATTTTCAGTCTCCAAGGACAAGAAACCACATGTCATTTCTACCAAACTGCTGTGTAGGTTGGGAGCTAAGGGCAGAGCAGTGTGCTGTTATCACTGCCCAATCACTTCAGTGTTTTACAAGTTTAGACTTTACCAAGCCAGGTAGTTGCTGTTGCTTTCCTAAGCAATCATGTTGCAAAAAGGAAGATTTATTTTAGGCAGATTCAACAACAAAGCATTTTTTCACAGTATTAAGTTTTGCCATTGTGGTGGGAACTAATGAACTCAAGAAAACACACACAAAAAAGCACAGATATGGAAAAAGACAGTTTCCACAAGTCAAAATGTGAGGTTTACATTATCATTAAGATTTTATTATTTATGGATGAAATTTTAAGCAGTTCCATGCATGACTGAGAACCATAAGCCTCATTCACGGCAGTAACCAACAAGTAACTCCTCCTGCTAGATTTGTAAAAAAGTTTTCAGGAATCTATTTACGAGGGGTCTTTGACATAGGACTTGCTAACTGATATCTATACACCTCTTCACATGTCTAAACATCATAAAAATTTTTTGCTCCTTGTCACGCTCATGGTATTCAGCACCACCTTTACAAAGCATCTTTAGTATTTAAATCTATTTTACATTTCTTACATTGGATGTTGCGAGAACTATCAAAATTCAGACCACAAATACAGCGTACCCCTCATGCAGTGTCACAAATTTCAAAAGACACTGCTAGAAAAAACCTGCTAATGAAGTCAGCTCTAGGGACACCAGGAATCTGGGGGGGTCCCACACAGAGACACGGCTAAATCCAATCACGCTTGTATCTATCTCCAATGAATTCGAGAAGTCAGCCCCCAATGAAAGCGCCTATTGCTAATATGTTTAAATAGGTACCAGATCAAAAATGGTTAGTCAAGCGAAACACCGGTGTTTCAGCCCAACTAAGCATGAACCATTGCTCTCGCAGACAGTAGCCAGCATCTTGTAGGAGAAGAGCCAGCAGCGCAGAGCACAACGCAGCACCACCCGCACGGCCTGCCTCCGTCGGTGCATGAATTGACTGGCATTGCTATTTCAAGCTAGCCACAGCCCTTCAGGAACAGCTCTCACGCAAGCGTTCTGGAATTAAAACAATTTTAACACTGAGTAAGAGTAAGACTTGAACAGCTAAATTGAATCAGTGTAGTTAACTGTGTGATGGTTAGTTCCCCTTCTTCTGATAAAATCCCAAAGGGTGGGTAACTAATTTCTGCAAAAGCTCAGGTTCCCGGGTGGCTTTCAGGGTTAACCACAGGTACAAACAATACCAATACTTTAGCCTAAAAGGAATATAAAAATGAAACAGTCTGCAACTAACAAGAAAGATTAAATCTCTTGGTCTACCAGTGATTAAAAAAAAAGGCACATTTGGCTTCTGATAAACATTTGCAGTTTGGGAGGAATGATTTGTCAACCTTGCAAGAACCGGAAGATAGTATGTTGTATAGTTAGTCTATGCCAACAGCATAAGGTAACAAGAGAGACCCAGGAGAGCAAAGAGGAGATAAGGAATATTTAGACACGTTACTTAACAAGGCACAATAGTTGATTTATGGCCTGAATGAAAGCCTACTGAAAGTATTCTATTTGATTTCAGCAGGTTTTAAATCAAGTTAAGCCTTAGGGGAAAAAAACGTAGAGATGAAAATTTTTATTAACTGATCCAGCTCTGCTACAAAAAGTCAGCTAAGTGAAAATTTTAAATTTACCTCTGGCAAATGATCCCCAACAAGAAGAATGTGCTGTCACTGCATTTGCTAACACACTGAATACTGCCACCAGAGGCATTAAAGTAACAAGGAGCAAATGCACTCTTCAAAAACATGATGTTAAACTAAAGAAAACATTGAATATTGGGGGGGGGGGGAGGGGAACAGACGGACAGACACGATGACATTCAGTTCAAATTTAAAAAATATTGCAAGAAACAATGAGTTGAGGGATCTACAAGATATATGCATTTTGTTCAACTTTGTGTGAACTTGTGTGTTTTACAATGAATCTCTTTAGGCTTGTGTTTGGTAATATTACCAACTAAATTCATTAATAGTAACATTAAATTCTTAACAGTATTTGGGTGATTTGCAAAAAAAAAAGTAAATGTATTTGGGTGCTTCACCTATAGACAATCTGCAGTTGTTTCTTCTGGAGTGTTTCCAAAGCATTCCAGACCAATCTCTTGAGAGCAGTTTAATACTCAAAATGCCCCACGTTCTCAGTTCTAGGTCACTTGCTACCAGGTATGAGTCAGTCATGCAAGAAACACCCCTAGTGGGGGTCTTCAGAACCAAAATGACTGAGCTGACACTTAAAACTATAATCTCATTCTTACAAAAAGCTTCTGACAAACAGTTTGATTCAGAAGAGCAAGAAATTACCAAGAAGTTTCTGATGCCCTTGTTTGTACCACGTTATTCTATCAGTAGTCAACTTCAGCAACTGCATTTTTATAAAGTATCTTTTATCAGCCAACTATAAATATCAATGTTTATAGTTCTACTGTAAACAATCAGTGGAATGTTACAATAGATTCCAAAATAGGAGGATAGAAAATTAGGATACAGAAAACCAGCACATAGTATCCATGTAAAATCTGACTATGAAGAGTAGAAGACAAGAGGAAAAAAAGGAAGGGCAGTTCTTCAGAGCTTCAGGTCTTGAAGAGGCCAAACCCCTTGTATTTCTTCCACAGAACAGTGCAGAAAAGATACGATTTGTTATTATGAAATTTGTTATATTGCCATGGTGTCGTACAACAGCATAAAAGCAATAGAAGGTTAATTAGGAACCAGAAACATCAGTCCAGAAATCATACAGCAAAAATAAGACTAAAAAAATCACCTATAATGCTAATTGTATCATAAAATGTTCATATTGACTACAGCAATTCTCCTCTCAGTCCAAGTTCTTTATACATTATAAATAATGTATAAACTCTCCTTTTATGCTTTGTTTTCTCATGCCTACCCCAAAATGAACTTTTACATCTGGTCTACCAATCTGAAGGTTTAGGAACCAAAGCTGTGCTATAGGCCCATCAAAAGGACAAATATTTTGGAAGTATGACTTCCTGTTCCGAGTTTAAAGTTACCATGAAGTGATAAAGAAGCAGAACATAACAAAAGCCTGGAAGTATGAGCTGAAAGGGAAAAAACTTAAAGGTTTTAATAATTGTGCCCTAAAAGAGTAGTCCTCAGAGCCACATATGTATTTCAGTACTGGAGTTCTTAAGAGTACAAAACTCCCCCTTTAATTGGGACCTTCCCATACCTGCCAGTAAGCATTTGCAAACTCCTGGCTCTGAGGAACAGGCAGTACCTGAGATTTTCATAATGGCTTTAGTATTCTGTATCATCCCTTCAGAGAGTGAAATGTAAGCTTCTCAGGGTAAGAATGCTGGTAATTCTTTACCATGTTACTATGGGACAATAAGTAAAAGTTTCAGAACTGTGAAACTCCCGATACTGTGGAATTTCTTTTAAAATATTACAAATATTTTTATTACAAAATGGTAAAATGGAATATTTGATCATTTCTCTTTGGAAGTGTGTGCAGGGGAAATACCTCTGAAATGCCTTCTGGCCTTTCTTTCACTTTAAATGTATTGACTGTTTCTAAACTACTAAGGAATTCAAAACTTGCTTCCAAAGAATACTATGAAATATGATTTAAATTAAGTATTACAGTATATATGTTACATCTGATAAAAGAAAGATAAATCTTATTTGTATTTTAGACTTCTTTGGAATGAGATTACCTAATATGCATACACGAGAATAACATCAGAGTAGATAATATGCTCTGACCTTTCTGTTTTTGATTCACTGTCAACTCGATAGTGTTCAAGGTCTTGGTAAAGAGACTGCAATTCTGCTTGAAGTCCTTTTTCCCGTTCTATACTTCCTTCATAAAATTTAATCTCCTTTTCCATTGCTTTTACTTTTTCTTCCATCACCTTAAATTCATGAAGTATCAAATAGCTGACTCCACAGTATTTACACACTGTCTCATCCCGGGACATCTAGAAAAAGATAAAATTGTAAGACTGATTGTAAGAAACAAGTTGAACAAAAAAAATGATTACATTAAATAATAATAATAATAAATCTGAATAGTTTAAACTGTTTACCGCTCTGGAGCATTTATGATCAGATGATGTTATTGCTTTAACAAATAATAAAGACAAAACTCTACATTAGCAAAATGAAATCAAGCTACAGCAGAACCTTCGCTTACTGGAAACTTCACAAGATATATCAACTATGCAATTTACTATGTGAAAACTCCCACTGGAACTGTAAACTGAATTATGTTTGATGTATTAATTTAAAAAAAATGCTGTGTTTTACAAAGTTATCTCCGTAATGAATTTGTGATCGCCTGAGCCAGAAAAATGTTATTTACTGTGGTTTTTTGACAACTCATATCCAATTAAGTAGGCAAGATGAAAAGTGGAAAGTGAATAGAGTGATGTAATCCAGCAATCTTTACAAAAATAATTCAAATGAGTAAGGGACTAATTATTATGATGTAGCGTCCATGGCACTTGAGTGTTGTGGAACATGTAACCCATTTGCTAGGTATGAAGTATTCATCACTGATTAAAAAAATACAGAGTACGTAATACGCATCTAATTGAAAGACTGTCTTAAATTGAGAAACATACTTTTCTAAGTGATCAAATTATTAAGCTTTGCAGTAAGCAAGGCTTCATAAATATGAAGATAGATGTACTCTGACTTTGATACGTACTTACTACTCAGTGTATCAGTTATTCCTGTATATTTTAATCATTTTCACTTCCAGAAAAAATTGCTCAGTTTACAAGCGATGCAGAACTGAACCTGCACAAGAAATGGATATCGAGCAAATCAATCAGCCAGATCAAGTCAATAAGGGCCAAAGCAACAAATATAAAAAAGGTATTGGTAAGCTTGGAGACATGAAAGATGGAAAATGGGTGGCAGCTGGAAGAGCAGTTGTGTGGTTGTGTATTGAGAGCTTAAAACACGCTTTAACCTTTCTTGCAATAATCAACTGTTACAAGGATTTTAACACAATGACTTATGAAAATCAGAAAGCTGGAAAACTGCAAACAGTTTAAGTCAAAGAATGTAAGAATCCCTTGTGTTACTGAAAAAGAAAAAAAACCATTTTGAGGCATTGTGATCAATTCAAAGAAATCGTACTTAGATGAAAGAAAACAGCTTTCAAAAATTATAAAATAAAGACTCATTATCCCATGATTCAACAGTCAGTAGCACTTTAAATATATCTTGATAAAAATGATATTTCAGGATGCCCTGGAAGTACCAGGCCAAGCTTTATTTTCCGATTTCTTAGTTTTGCCCCAGTTTAAAACACCCCTAGTTACAGTTGCTCTGAATGAGCTGAAAATGCAAGTTTATTTTTCCTGGCAGCTGCAAACTGTGCTTGGAAATATGAAACTGTTATTCAGGATAACTACCATAAAGTTCCAAAGCACTAAAATTACTATATTGAAAAAGGACAAAATGAGCTGTTGTAAGGAGCACAGGAGGGGGGCTCTTATCCCCGAAAGAACATTGTGCTCTCTCGCAGCACCACCACTGCTGTCTTTCAAATAAACAGTTATAGACATTTCACTGGGTACCAGGATTAAAAACAAACCAAAACAATTGGGGACCTGCACTGAAAACGTTTTATGCAAGTACTAAAAAATTTTAGTTTTCAAATTCAATTTTCTTACTGAGCTTAAAAATAAATTAAGTCATAGAACAACAAATATCCATCTGGACTTAGGGGGAAATGCATCCCATTCTTCTTCACGTCCGTTCCTCAGGTGAAGTAAAAACTTGAAAGGACTTAAGATCAGGTTGGATTTTTAAAGTATTTGCTACATAGTCAAAAAACCACATGAAAACTCAAGGGCTTTATGTTACTGCAGTAAGGAAAGAAAGTTCTGTCTTTTAATCAGAACCTTGGTTCTGTACAGGCAAAATTATCCCGCAACCCCTGCAATATACCGTATATAGATATTTTAAAACTAGTTCATGTCTATATACAGTATAAGCAGCAGTTTCCTGATGCCAGTAATGAATTTGGCACGGGTCGAGTGATGCTCAACAGGCAACCTAGCCCAAACTGACTCCACGCCGCAGCAGATTAACACCAATAAGCAAGCTAACCAATTTAAATCCAGCACATGTATGCCCCATACGCCTAGAAAATTAACAGGACCCAGCTGAAAATGAATAGCTCCAAAGAGCAAGGCTTGAACCGGGCAGAGCGAGGGATGTACTCATCTGAATGCTCATCCTAAACCCAAGATTCCTCTCTCATGCCCTTAGTGGTCAAATCACAAGCAGGACTTCCTCTCTCCTCTTTCTTTTGTTCTTCCCCCCTCTCTCTTACGTGGTCAACATCACCACCTCAGTTCTCCTCACTGATACATAAAAAAATCCTGACATTCCTGAGCTGGTTGGACATTCTTCAGCAGCTACTGAAGCTTCACACAGGCAGGTACAGAGAAATGCTGTCAAGCTGTAGATGCTTATTTCATTCAGCCAAAATAATGACAAAGCTATCTTAGGGCTACACCAATTTAAAGGTCAGAGCCAGAAAGCATTTTATAGCTTTGAAGACTGCTTAACAATGAAATGTTTTTGGGTTTTGCAGTTTCCAAGAGAAATAATATTACTTCGTCTGCATGTATGTTTCTCTGCTGTCACCCTTCAATAATTTGTGAACCAGAATGTTTGGTCATTTATAACCAATTCTGATGCTGAGGGCAGAAATATTTAAGTGTCTAAAAGTTTCAGACAACCAGGTAGGCAATAAAAACTTCACAAGTTCCCAGCTGAAGAAAACTGTGGCGTGCAAGCGCAGCTATCCTTATCAGATATCAGATAATCCATATAGGAGAAAGCCTTATAAATGGTCTGTCCAGGAGAAAAGATTCCATTTGACCTTGTATCTTAGACACCAAAGTTGATCAACCATTACAGAAAAGTCTGTAGGAAACAAATTTTCATTAGTTCTTATGCTTACAAAGCTACCATTTCTGGAATAATATTATCACTGAGTAAGCACTAAGAATGCGTATTACAGACACAATGACTTGTGTTTTCAGGTTCCATATTTCACTATTTACATTTGATCAAAGACTGTTGTCACCTTCTCAGATGCAAAGCAGAAAAAAATCAGGGGAAATGCAGAGTTTGGAAGGAATAGAAAAGGAAACTATCAGAGCTCTAACTAGAAAGGGGACTGTGTATGTCCCCAGCAGTGAGAATAAGCAGTGAATAGAAAAAAATCAATTGGGAATTAAAAAAAAAAACCAACACAAACAGAAGGTAATTTTAGTGCTGTGGTTTTGGTCAGCCTGGACAGGGAAACTCGGGGCAAACAGGACATGAAAAGGTAACAGAGGGATACTAAAAACCTGCTATTTGAGTTAGCATGACAGTACTGCGTGCACGGTAACAACATAAAAACAAACTCACGGAGGACAAAGTGCTTGAATTAGGAATATATTTGATCCATACGACTTTGAGCTACAGTTCTGATACACATTACACCAGATGCTACAAAGAAAGGGAGAGCTATGTCCAGAACCAACCGTATCCCAAGGCAGCATTTCTCGCTGTGATATTCCAGCAGCTGTTCCACTCCAGCATCTGTGGGAGTAGTTTCAACTCAGAGCTGCATTCGGTTTTGGAAGAACTAATATTATTCCATGGTTACACAGATTTCTTTAGCTACCAAGGGCAAGTGGAGAACTGAGCCAAGATGGATAGGCACTCAAATTACATCGGTCTGACTCAGTACCATACGCATCTGTAGAGCACGAGCTCTTAGGGGGAAAAAAAAGAAAAAAGAAAGAAATTACTTTGGTGGTCTGGACCATTTTTAGCCTTTTGAATGACAAGACAGGAATTTATATCATTTCAATTTGCCCAGATAACTACAGGGAGCGTCAGCTTGTGCACTGCTGTTCTTCTCCTCTGATATTTCAGATTCCACATGCAAAAAACACCATGATAAAGAGCTAAATTCTTGTTACAAGAAAAATAGTCTATTTTCTCACTTAGCAGTGCCTTGGTATTACAACATCCAGCATATGGATCACTTATGCTAGAAACAGTCTGTTGCAAGCAGCTAATAAATAGCCATGACTCTTAAAAGCCAGAATTTATATCCTCAATTAATGAGATTCTTTTAAAAAGCTTTGAATATGTTTCCGTGCATCGCTGAAATAAAAACATAGAGCCGTGAGCACAGAGGTACGCCTTGTACATTAATTTTACAGTGCAGGGTAGGGAGAGCCTAAGGGAACTGCAGCACTCACCATCCTCCTTGCATCACCCAGTGCTCCTCAGGCACGTAACGCAGTAGTAACAGCTCTTGCTCCCTCCCCAGTGTTCTGTCAGGACTGAGACTGCTTTAGCAAAGACTGGCCAAATAACGCAAAAACCACCAAACTCTGTATTTGTCCAAACTACACTTGTAGCAGAACAATACAGAAAACTCAAGAAAATTAATATCTCTCTCTCTCTCTCATTATGCTGCAGCTGGGTGGTCTTAAATCATTTCTTGATTGTTTTAGTCTACGTCTACTTGATTCTACCTTATCTACTTTCTTTTTGGTTTACTCCTCTGCCATACTACTTTCGTTTCTCCCATGCTGTTTGTCCCTCTCCTGACAAACTAGCTAATCCCTATTACACAAAGGAAATCATTGCTCAAACCACACAACTGATTTCCTAGGAAGAAAGTGGAGTCTTCTGCTGTATATGCAAAACTGAAGAGTTATTTGATTGAAATGTTTTGGGTTTTTTTTTATTCAAAGAAAGATTTTTAAGAGTCTCAGTAGAAACTTCAGTTCCTTAAAAAAAAAGTTTATTGTGAGTCAAGTTTTCACCCAGCATCTACTCAGAAAGTAACACAGATTGTAATGCTAAGCCATGCTGCATACATAATTATTTGTTCCACTTCCATAAAATAGCAGTTGCAAAATAAAAATCACAGTACTTGCTTTGAATACATATGAATAGTACAGAAATAGGCTTGTAGTAAAAACAGAATGTCCTGCTCTCAAAAGTTTCATTCAAAACATGCCCTGAAATAATCAGTTTGTCTCGACAGGAAATAATACTCAGATTTCAGGTAGCTTTAATTTTTTCCTGCCTGTGAGTAAAGCAGACTAATGAATCATAAAAGACTGTATGGCACTGCTAGTAACTGCACACACTCACACAAGCCCGCAAATACCTAACACATGTCCAACAGGCCGTGCAGACCTTGCTGGTACCCGTAAACTCTTTTGGGATGCATTAGGGCACACTCTAGCTCTCCAGCACAATGCAGAGCAGAGAGTTCCTATAAACGGCACCGCAGGACATTGTGACAAAATGTGATGCCTGCACAGACAAAAGATAATTTAGCCCATTGTTAACCATATCTTTGCCTGACAAATACTGACTTTTTGCATCTGTAGTTGCAACTGTTGGGAAGCCCCTCCTAGCTACAACCCACCTGCTTGTGATGCAAGATGGACTGCAATCCCTCCAAGTCCTAGCAACATACTTTGACGCTGGTTGCAGAAAGGGTAAAAAGGCTTGAATAGAGTGAATACAGCCCTAGCTTTATGAGAAAAGCTTAAATATAGTGAATACAGCCCTAGCCTTATGAGTATAGCAAGAGATAAAAATGCTTTGCTGCCCTAGGTGACCACCAGTGACTCCAGAACTCTCACATTAGGAACAGAAGATCGTTATCCAAGTTCAGAAGATCTGCTTTCACAAATCTCTGATACCACAATACACAGCGGTAACAAAGCAGGTCGCCTTTACTCTCTGGGAGCTGGTTTTCCCAAATCAACTATGGGTCCATGGGTAAGCAGTTCACTGTTGAGAGCTTTCCACCTCTTCAGGCTGTAATATGCAGGCTTATACCAAAAACAAGCAGGTATTTTCTAACATTTCCAAAGCACGTTACAGCCACTCAGAACATTCAAATAGCTGGAGCTTGATATCCCAATGAAATCCAAATGTTCAAAAGTCTATAGCCAAGTTTTGAAAACCTCAGTGGGCACTGGAGCAACTCGTGAACATCATCTTAAGAAGCATTCGTAAGGTCCATGACAACAGGACTCTGAAAAGGCCTCCTGCCATTCTGCGTGTAAATGCTACCACGCTTACCTAGAGGGCACAAAAGGAAATGGTACCGCTTCTAAATCCATATGGATATCAATGCTGTAAGTACTAAATACATAGCTATGTTGTTCACTTCTACAAAGCTAGTCTTGGTGAACGGGACAGATTCTTTAGCTAATTAACACAACCGGAACTATGTAAGAACCTATTCAAAAAATAACTCCACGTTCAAAGACAGCAAGCAAAATTAAAGATAACATAATGCGCTTATAAAGATACCATAATATGCCAAATCTATAGCACACGTGGCAATTCTAATGAGTAACCATTTGCTACTAGTAACGTACATGATGTTTTTTGGATCGTCGGATACCACGGAACGTTCTGTACTGATGTATAACACAGCTTCAAAGTTCCTGCTCTGCTTGCTTTCCTAGGGTGAGAGAACTACTAATCTGTAAGGGTATCTTGTGCTCAATTAACTTTATGATTTATGTTAAACAAAGGTTATTTATTTGCCAAATAAAATATAAAATTAAATATAACTTTTTGTTTGCTGCTTTGAGGACTCGGGGTCATTTTGCTGCTGTTCTGTTTTCTATTTCAGTAAGATCTTCAGGGCAAAACTGCACCTTCCCATCTACTTACATTGACTGGACAACAACAATGCTGAAACAAACACAGAACTTTAGTAAGTCCACAAGCATATAAAAGATTCATCTACCACTAGCAACAAAAAAACTAACAAGGTGAAATATGATAGTCTTTCCTCTTGAGGAAAAATTTAAAAAAAAAAAACAACCCCCAAAACCCCCAAACAACAAAACCAGAACTCCACAAAAATACACATCCATACCATTGGAGCAAAGGAAACACTAACTTCTTTTTTACCATCCGGTGCTGTACGATACCTCTCAGACTGAGTTTGATGGCATAAACTTTAAGACATGTAAATAGATGAAAAAGTAGGCATTACAAGCCAGCGATCTCTGTAAAGTTCTTTATACAGTCCTGCGACAACCCAGAGAAAATGTAGGGTTCTACTCAGGCAGATGCCAACTTACTCAGTTAGGTGCAACACCTGCTATCTGGCACACCAAATCTGCAGGCATCACCTCCCAGAAGTATACAAGCATCCCTAAAATAAGGCTAAGAGGTAGAGAACACCCTCCCCAAAAACCGTCACAGAAGAGAACATAGGCTGTGGCTTGGACTTTGCCATTGACTGACTTGGTTATTGCCCTCCTGGGAAGTTACCGTTTTTCCCATGTCTGCTGCCAAAACAGCAGCAGCTGCTCTCCACATCCTCTCCACATCCGCCATCACCACCACCCCGTGCGGCGTAGCTTCCTTCGAAACTTGTAGGAAAAACAGACTCCTGGCGACCTCCAACACTGACAAACATTGCTCAGTTAGGTAACCAAACTGCTAACAGGCAAAGTCACAACTCGGGGGGCGGGGGGGTGGTAATTTTTTTTTTTTAGAAACAAACCATGATTTAGGTCTTTACTAATAATTAGTTTCTAAGAAATATGCAACTGTAAATACAAAAAAATACTATAAGCTTTAATTACTGACATGTGGATGTTCATGTACCTGTTGATTTTTTTTTATTTAGCATCCATCTTGCAATGCATATTGTGTGAAAGAAGCATGAGGGCAGCAGAAGGAATGAGAGAGAGGGGAAAAAAAAGCAGGGCCATGTAAAATTCCTACGTGACTTTCCAAGGCAAAATTGATCAGAACCTGAAGAATCTAAGTCCTTTCATATCTATCACTTCATTAGCAAAATACCAAGAAATCTCTTCCCCGCTAGATTAAATTTTAAAGGAAGTTTTAATAAACACAGTGGGCAACACCTACTGGATCCAGTCTGCAAATGCTCAATTTATATCAACTTCTGCCCTGACATCCATGGCTTTACTCTAACAGGTCTTCCTCTCTGGCAGAGGAAGAGTCTGCAGAATAAGCTCTTCCAGGTTGATGCAAGATGCTCCCTTCCCTTTCCACACCATTCTATAGAAGAGCTCAGTTTTGGAGGCAGCGATGCCACTGCTCCAAGTCCTGATAAGCAGCGTGTGAAGCTCCATCTGCTAGGAGCACGGAGGAGAGGAATGATGAGAGCTCTGGTCTGCATCCTTTCTTTTGAGACAGCTGCTTGATCCATTGTCAGCACTACAACCCAACCTCCAGCAAGCCAACTCAAAACAGCACCCAGCAAGTGAATAGTCTTCATTCCGCAGCTGAAATCACAATGCTTAACATACTCCCTCCAGACACACATGTTCCTTTGGCCCGCAAGCTGCATGTTGGGAGCATGTGCTCCGTTTGGCAGAGCAATCTACAGCTGGCACGAGTTCTCCTTATGTTAGGAGCAATCTAAAAGAAAGATTCCAGAAGAGAGGCTATAAAATCCAAGAAGCAGAGAATGTGAAGGGAATAAGAACATGTGTACATAAAAGGTAGAAAATACAAGGACAGGAAATTGTGAGAATGACTTGTAATCAAGCTCTGTATCTTGTAACTATACTGCAACCACAATGCAAGTCAGCTGAGTGAAGAGATGAGCAGCAGCAAAGGATATGTAAAACCCCAACACTTAACCGATCCCAAAATCTTGGGCTGTCGTTGCCTTAGAGCTCACATATCTCACACAGAGGTGTCAGGGTAGGATGGGATGGGAACATAAGCCTATTCATGTACATATCTAGAAGTACTGATGCGCCTTCTGCACAAAGATCTTCTTGTTAAAGGTGTGCTGCAGAACTGAACAAGAGCTCAAGATTGCCTGCCCAGTGCTCCACTCCAAAGCAAAAGCTTGCCTTACTCATCCCCACAGTACCACTGGAGGGATTCCACAACTCCCCTGGGTGAGCTGCTCCAGCGCTCAGCTAACCCTACATCTGGAGTCCCGTAACATTCAACCAAAGCAAGTCCAGAAAGGTGAGGATAAGAATTTGCAGCTGGAGAAGGACAACCACCATCTTCCTACACATGTGAATACTGTTACTGTGCCCGCACGTATTTTCTAGAATAAGTAAACCCAGTTCTACTACCCTTTCTCTGAACAACAGGATTTTTAAGCTCTTTATTATTTCTGCATTTTTCTAGATTTCCATCAGTCACATTATTTTTCTTAAAGCCTGCAGCTCAGATCGGATACCTCAACACCCTGAACCGAGGAATAACAAAGGCCCAAATTTCACATGCGATTCCTATACTAATACATTTAATACTTGCTTTCTTTGTAAGATCACTATCTTAGTATTATTCTGCTTATGACCTGATTATAGACCTCAGTGTTAGGTCTAGCAAGTGACAAAGAAGCTTAATCAGTTACTATGTATTTTGCACTGATGTATCGGACTTACTCTTTTTAAATATGCCTTATTCTTACTAAGAATGTAAAGTTTAATGCTGTTCCCAGAGTGCTCACAACGCCTCCCAGACTGGCAGAAGTGCATTCCTTATTGTAATCTAAGATCCTAGCTCTTAGGCAAAAAGAAAGCAGCAAAAAGAAAACAGCAAACACCGACACACCTACTGAAAGAAATAATGTCACCCCCTTTCTGTTCCCAGCTTGTGCCTGCACTCACACCTGCTTCCTCCGCGTGATAGCATACGTGTAGCACACGGATCAGGAACTGATCCAAATGAAAGACAGGCAACGGAAATGCCACCAAACTACAGCCTTAAGTCATTAATAGAAATATTGAGCAGTACTAGATTCAGAACAATTCCCTGATGTACTTCATCTAACAATTTGGCACAACTGTTTTTCTGAGAAACTTGCACTGATTTTTGCTAACCACCTTACCCTGTTGATGCTTGCAAACTAATTTCCAGATAAACAAACATATCTGGTATCTTTCCTGCTACCAAAACAGCTGCTAATGAGTCTGTAAAGGTCCCAAGTTCTTCCCCTCCCCTTCTTTAAAGGGCAAGTATTCCTTTTCCCTTCCTTTGCCTATCTTACCCATCCTTGAATTTTCAGAAATCATCATTGATGGCTCAGAAATTGTCTCAAGTTTCCTGGCCTATTCCAGGGAGAATTTATCCAGGCTGTGCTAGCCTGAGTACATAAAACTTTTAAATTACTTGTTGATTATTAGACACATACCAAAAAATGAGGACAGCAGGGTGTTTTATTGCCAAAGTAAAAACTTCATAGTGTTACAAAAAGTGACTCGTGTTCCACTTGTGTGCATCACCGCACATAAAGAGCCTCCCCAAAAGTTAACCCATAGAAACAGCAGCATTGTTACTTTGGTAATAATTTGTCTCCCAAACAAAAGAACAGCCTCACACACAACGAGAAGATGCAAGAAAAGACAAAGGGGAATGTTCTGTTCCTATTTGTATTGACACTCCTTTGGAACAATTACATGTTATGCTTGGCAGTCAATCCAAACTTACGGCAACAAAACATGCCATACGGGGTAAAATCTGAAACTCACCTAGCAGTGACACCACCATTACAGAATGAGTATGTCCCTCTACAGTGTTCCGTATAATTACACTTCATATACAATGATGAAACCTAGAACACACCCAAGCTAAAACCAGGACCAAAATGTACCAGACAATGCACCAGTGTTCAAAGGCTAGTGACATATCCCTAAATTACTGTAGTATCTGGTCTCCAAATGTTCTGGGGTTTGTACCTCCACTGTTTCATACCTTTTGAATCTCCTCAGGCAGTGCGTGAATGGGGATATGCCGCTCCATGGCGTCCAGAAACTGCGGCGGGGTCAGGGAAGCTGCCAGAGGTCACAGGGAGGGTCAGAACCTGCCGTCAGCAACGGGGCCACACGTTTCCTCTGGCCCACGCGCGGAAACGCAAGCACACGCATGCCACGCGCGGCCTAGGCCAGCCCCGAGAAGCCTCCCCACGCCCGCACCGCCTGCTCGGGGACAGGCCAGGGCTACCGGCAGCGGCGGGGCCCGGGGAGCGGTCGCGGCGCGCAGGCCGCGGCGGAGGCGAGGGAAGGGGGGGTGGGGGACAGACGACCCGCCCCGGGGCGCGGCGGCGCGGAGCCCCCGGGCCGGAGCAGCCGGAGAGAAGCAGAGCGGGGGAAAGCGGCCGGGGCGGCCATTTTCTTACCGCGGCTTCCTCCGTAACCACGGCAACGGCGCACGGCCCTGCGCCTGCGCGTCACGTGGCCGGGGCGCGCGCCCGCGGGGGAGCGGCCGCCCTGGGCCCGGGCCCGCGCAAAGCCGGCGGAGTTTGGGGGGGCTGAGGGTCTGCGGTGCCCCCGATTCCCCCCCCCCCCCCCCGAGTCTAAATATCTGACATTAATAAGTAGGGACGGAGGAGCTGCATTGCCAGGGCTGGAGCTGGCTCTGTTGGGGGAGGACAAGGGCGTAAACGCCGCCCCGGTTTCCCTGCAAAGCCGCCAGTTTGATTTGAGCTGTCACCCCACGACCGTCCCTCACGCCAGGGTCAGTTACATGTCACAACCGAGGCATGTGCTCAACCTCCGCATGAACCAGCTTTGCGCTGCCAGCTCCCAATGAAATCCACTTGAGTTCGCGGCAATAAAAATAAATAAATCAGGAAAAGATGTGAGAATCGGGAGTTTTCAGTATAATCCTGTTTCAATGGAATTAATTTCACGTTCTCCCCCCCCCCTCCTTTTCATCGCTGCTTATTTTACGTGCGGCCCCTTCGATGTGGGCCAGAAAACAGAGTTGCCATGAGACTCGCTTTTATCGCGTCCCATCAGCCCTGCCGCGACGACCATCTGCCTCGTCCCCACGGTCCCCAGCGCAGGAGCCGCCGCAGCCCGGGCCTCTCCCCTCTGAACCCGGCGCAGACGTGTGATGCTGCAGATGAGGGGCCGTAAGTGCAGCAGGGCTGCTCACCTCCCAAAGCCCATTTCCAGCCTGCCCGAAGCAATTCCTATATGTCCAAAGCAATTCCTATATACCCAAAGCATTTCCTACATGCCCAAAGCAACTGCTATATGCCCAAAGCATTTTCCATACACCCAAAGCAATTCCCGTATGCCCAAAGCATTTTCAATACACCCAAAGCAATTCCTGTATGCCCAAAGCAATTCCTATATGCCCAAAGCATTCCCTACAAGCCTTATACAAAAAGATACAACCCCCAGAAAAAGAATTTAGGGACAGCCACTAGAAACTGGAAAGAGGCCATCGTGAAAAACGAGGCGACCTTCCACCGGCCTTGTTAAGCTGGTTTAATTTATGCATGACTCGCTCTTAACTGCAAAGGTTCAGTCTCTGGGGCAGCTCCGTGTAGGGCAAATGTTTTTCAGAGCGGTGGCGGCGGGGGGGTGGTGTGCTATTGAAGATGATAGTGAATAATAGAAGATAGTGAATAATAGAAGATAGTGAATAATAGAAGATATATAGTGAATAATAAAAGGAAAAAAAGAAAATTGCATGAGTAGGTTGCAATGATATAGGTTGCTGTTGCAATGATATAGGGATGCAAAGCCGGGGAGGTGAGGGCTCCCTCGCCCCCCCGGCTTTGCAGCGCGATCCCACGGGTGGCTGCTCCCCCCCAGCCCTCGCGTGTGTTGCCGGTGTGACCCGCTCCACGTTGCGTGCCGACCTCCTTGCTGCGCTGCGTCGTTAATCCCCGGTTTGGCAGCAACCGGAGCCGCATGCCCCAGCTCCCCCCCCCCCCCAACCACCTCCTTTAACCTCTTCGTGATCCAACGCGAGGTCGGGGATAAGGGGAGGGGGGATGCAGATGGGGTGTCTCGCGTGGAAAGGGGGGGTGGGGGTGGCGTGGGAATGTCACCCGAGTCATCGCCCTGCAGCGCAAAGCAAACATTAACTCGCCCATCGCATACGCTCAAAGGTCAGAATGAAGAGCTGGGGGGTTAAAAACGAATAAAATATGAAGTACAGGGGTTCCCAGCGCGCTGCACCCGCCCCCACGCGGTGTCTGCGGGCGGGCAGCGGGGCTCACCCCGGCGAGGGGGGGGGGGCGGTTGCGTGTGAAGGGCGGCTCGCCCCCCGCGGAGGTATTTAATTAGGAGCGGCATTAACAGCGAGACAGGGAAGGGAGCGCCTTTGATCGGCGCGGAGAGCGGGGCGGGGGGGCGCCTGGCCGCGCCTTGCCGGCATATGTTCCCCCTGCGTGATGGCGGCGGCGGCGGGGGGGCGGCGGCGGGCCGGGCGCCCAGCGGCTCTCACGCGATGGCCGCCTAACGTGCCGGGGAAGGGTGTCGTGCGGCGCGGCGATGAGATCAGCGCGGATCACCGCGGCGCTGCGGGGGGGGCAGGGGGGAAGGCGGCCGTCACGCAGCGGCCGGGAGCTGCAGGCAGGGCGGTGGGGCGCTGGCTGCTCCCTTCCCGTCCCCGCCTGCGCCCGCTGAGGGGAGCCTGGGCTGGGGGGGGGGGCTGAGGGGAGCCTGTACTGGGGAGGGGAGATCCAGCCCCGGGGGACTGAGGGGAGCCTGTCCGGGGGGGGGGGGGGGGGGGGGTGGGGGGGGGTGGTGGTGCTGAGGAGATCCAGTCCTGGGGGGCTGAGAGGAGCTTGTCCTGGGGGGAGCGTGTGCTGGGGGGGAAGCTGAGGAGATCCAGTCTCGGGGGGGGGGGATGAGGAGATCCAGTCCTGGGGGGCTGAGAGCCTGTGCTGGGGGGGGGGGCTGAGGAGATTCAGGACTGGGGGGAGCAGAGGAGATCCAGTCCTGGGGGGGCTCAGGAGATCCAGTCCTGGGGGGCTGAGGAGAGCCTCGCATGGGTGGAGTGGCTGAGAGGAGCCTGTGCTTGGGGGGCTCAGGAGATCTAGCCTGGGGGGGGCGGCGAGGGGGGGACTGAGGGGAGCCTGTGCTTGGGGGGCTGAGGAGATCTAGCCTGGGGGGGGCGGCGAGGGGGGGACTGAGGGGAGCCTGTCCTCGGGGGGCTCAGGAGATCCAGTCCTGGGGGCTGAGAAGAGCCTGTCCCAGAGGTGAGAATCTGGCTGCTGCCAGCCCAGAGGCTCACGGGGGGCTCTGGGGGAAGCACAGCCACACTCCCCTCTGAAGCGGCTATTTCCCCCCTGCAGGAAGCCCACACAAAATCCCCGCTCTGTCATGGCCGTGGCGCCCCGCTCCATGCACCCGGGGGGGCTCGGGGCTCTGAGAGGGGTCCGTCTGCCCTGCCCGCAGGCCTCCAGCTCCCACAGGGCAGGGAGCCCGGCCGGAGGCCGCGTCTCGCCCACGTGGCACGGCGGCAGGCCGGTGTGCGTGCCAGCCCGAATGACCAGCACCGCTCGAGATCAGGTTCCAGGCGGCGCGAGCGGCTCCAAGGACAAACGAACAGGCAAGAAACGAGTGTGTGACACGCAGCAGTCATAAGCCAGCTATTTCCATTGTTTTCCAGCAGGCTTTGTACCTTCTCAAACACACGTGGAAAGCCTCCCGCTGCTCAGAAATCCCAACCCGGAGGAGCAAAGTCCATGCCAGCGGGCTGCTGGGGAAAAAGGCTAATAAACACGAATACCCTCTTCACACAAAGCAGGACCGGCTGGGGTGCGCGTGTGAGGGTGAATAGGTGTGCCTGCACCTGCAACGTTTCCTGAGTAAAAGAAAAACCATGTTTTTGTACTAGCCCTCTTGATTTAGGCTGTCCTTTCATTTGTTCAATACGACAACCAGTGCAGGGAAGCGTTTTTGCAGCGTTCTCTGAAAAGAACTCCTCTGGGAAGCTGCGGGCGGTTCCAGGGCAGAGCTCAAGCGCTTATCGCTCAGACCCACGGTGCCGTCGGTACGTGGGGGCTTTGCAGAGGAGCACGAGGGGTCCCGGTGCCGGGGCCTGCAGCAGAGCCTGACACGAGGGGGAGAGATGGCCAGAGACGTGCAGCGGGCAGGGTCAAGGGAAGGACAGGGCTTGCACGGCGTATGGCAGCGAGGTTATTTCTGGTGCGGCGTGCACATCATGTTAGTTCCTGTTTTCAAGCTATATTGCTTGCTAGATTTGTTTGGTTTGCTCTCTGCCCCCCTCCCCTTTGCAAATGTCACAAGGACGAGACGGTGGTGGGAGAGCAGCCTCTGTGGAAGGGTGTTTGGAGGAGGGATCTGAACGTGCGGGCTACCTGGGAGTCAAGGTCAGGCGGGTCGTTCTGTGCAAAGGGACAGCCGTAGGATAGAAACTCTCCAAAGCAGCATGAAAACGATAAAATCAGGAAAAGCGTAAAGGCGCAGGGTACTGGCGGTATGTGCAGAAAGGCAGAGGTGAGGGGATGGTGCCGGACTCTGAAGGCGCCGTGATGCCGGCCCAAATAGCAGAGCGAAACAGGAGCGTGCTAATGACAGCGGGGCATGCGAGGCAGGAACCGGATCGTACGGGAGGAGATCCCAGTACTGCCGTTGTGACATTGCCAAATCAAAGTCAAGCTTTTGGCCGCAAGAGCACGCGGGGTGAATCAGAGAAGGAATCTGTATGATTGAACAGCAGCTGAGCGCCAGAAGTGAAGAGCTGTCAAGGAGTGTATGTGTAGAGGACAGTGGGTTTATTTGCCACAATAGAAAAGGATTTGAAAGGGAATACAAGAAGCTCGTACTGAGTTGGCAGCAAGAGAACTTGGGAAGGGTGCCAGGAAAAGCGTCACAGATAGGAGGCTGAACTGAGAGAGGAACGCAGAGCGCAGGGGCAGCTTCGGCAGCGGAGCGGTTAGGAACGGGCACGAAGGGCAGGAGGGCACGGCCAGCCAGCTAGCAGGGCGGGATTGGGGGGGGAGCGACCAAGCAAAGCCCAAACCCCTGGGACGTGGGTGCAGAGAGGGTTCAAGGTTTTGTTCTTTAAGGCATTCCAGGGCCCGGGCTCAGCATATCTAAAAGATCACCTAATGCCCCGGGACGACGATGATGGTGGCATTTCTGATGGCTCCTCGGGCAAAACAGAGCTTTTACCATCAGGGTGAGGTTCAGCTGTGCAGGACTCAGCAGTTTCCCAGGGGCCTGCTAGGAAACTCCCACGGGAACTCAGAAACCCCATAAATCTTTCCCCTTCCCCCCATCCACGAGCAGTGTGATCTGCTAATTTAAACACGCAGTCTGTAGGGAGGAAAACGTTTATACTGTTGGCTTTAAAAAAAAACATAACTGAAAATCCTGCCAAAATAGAAACTGCACACAAAGCCCTCCCCATTGAAAGAGGGTGAGAATGGATGAAACAAGACAGATGTTACTTACAGTCTTAGTGAGCTACTGGAAGAAATAGCAGGCAATGATGAAGGAACTATGGAGTCATTGTGAAACAGGAAAACAGAGAGAGAAAAAACAACTGAAGCAAGCCTGGATGTGTAGGGGATGGAGCATACCAAGGGGGATGGTGAGGCTGACTTGAATCTAGGAGGCAAGATCAGTACGTATACGTCATTCTCAGATCCAGCATGTAAAAACGATGCATCAGTCTCCCAGCCTACGCTGAAGGGAATGGGATTATCTATATGGATAAGGAATATTGAGGAGAGTCTGGGTTTGCAAGCCCTGAAATTGTATTACGATATGTACTGTTGAAACAGTTCTGGAGCTTTTCTCAGGCTCCACCCCATCTCATGATGCTACGGGCACCCTTCTAAAATACTAAATAACAGCATATAATACTTTGCAGTAGATTAGGTTACTCCTTCCTCCACATTACTACCTCATGATTTGCAATTGCAGTGTAATGTCCTGGCACATCCTGATAGCAAAATGCAAATGTTGCATTTCCATGGCATGGCCTGACAATTTAAATTTATCTCCCACAAAGAGATAGCACCATGTGTATGTTGATTGCATACTGTTGCTACAACCTTGATGTTAAAATACAGCCATATCCTTAAACCTTGGTGTGTGGAACTCGGATGAAAATACGATAGAATAAGATTTTTCTTGCTCTGCTTTAGAACCTGTTTCCTCTTACACTCATCAGTTAACTTAATTGATGGGGCAAGGTCAAGACCCCATCCAAAATGGGGCCTGTATTTTTGTTACCCAAAATATAGGTAACATTTACTGAAGTGCAAAAAATGGTTATTTCTGGGATCTAAAGATAGATACTGGGGTAGAGGATGGTCCAGTGACTTGATTCTGCTCCCTTACCCCTGTGCACTGTTAGGGCAATGGAGCTGGGGAAGGGTCTGGAGCACAAGTGCTGTGAGGAGCGGCTGAGGGACCTGGGGGGGTTTGGCCTGGAGAAAAGGAGGCTGAGGGGAGACCTTCTCGCTCTCTGCAACTCCCTGACAGGAGGTTGGAGCCAGGGGGGGTCGGTCTCTTCTCCCAAGGAACAGGCGACAGGACGAGAGGAAACAGCCCCAAGTTGCGCCAGGGGAGGTTTAGGTTGGATATTGGGAACCATTTCTTCCCCGAAAGGGCTGTCAGGCCCTGGCACAGGCTGCCCAGGGCAGTGGTGGAGTCCCCATCCCTGGGGGGATTGAAAAGCCGTGTAGATGTGGCGCTTGGGGACATGGGTTAGTGGTGGCCTTGGCAGTGCTGGGTTAGCGGTTGGACTCGATGATCTTGGAGGTCTCTTCCAACCTCAACGATTCTATGACCAACTGCACTGCCATCAACAAATGCCCTAAGCAAAAGAGAGCCCAGCAGTCATGGCCTGTGGCCACCGAAGGTAACCTGCATCGTGTTGCTGCTCTGATGCTGGCTAGGCTGGCCGCTTGTGAGAGCTCGTGTAGTTCAATGAATGGTGGCAGGCATCACCATCATCGTGCAAGCTGGTTTAGGAGGGGCCTGGAACAGAAACCAGCGGAAGAAGTTACAAGGTGGCTGCTTCAGGTCTCCTGTGGCACCTAAGAAGAGCATGATGACCTGCTCAGCACCACAATTCATTGCATTAATTTAGCTCTCATGCCTGTGAATGACCTGTCAGCAAGTCATGATTTACATAATCTGTTTGCTACTTGTAATTATCCTAAATGGATACAGAAAGGAAATTTTAGACAGAATACTTGCTATAAAAGCTGTAGGTTTCTTTGTCATTTGTCCTGAAAAAAGCTATTGAAGGATTTCACAGAATCACAGAATCCCAGGATGGTGGGGTCAGAAGGGCCCTCTGGAGCCCACCCAGCCCAGCCCCTGTTAGAGCAGGGTCACCCAGCGCAGGCTGCACAGGGCCGCGTCCAGGCGGGTTGGAATCTCTCCAGAGAAGGAGACTCCACACCCTCCCTGGGCAGCCTGTGCCAGGGCTCGGGCACCTCACAGCAAAGACGTTTTTCCTCGTGTTCAGGCGGAACTTCCCATGTTCCAGTTTGTGCCCGTTGCCCCTTGTCCTGTCGCTGGGCACCACTGAGAAGAGTCTGGCCCCGTCCTCTTGACACCCGCCCTGGAGATATTGATAAGTGTTGGTGAGGTCCCCTCTCAGTCTCCTCTTCCTCAGTTTGGCACAGTGGTCAGCAGAAGGCCTAGGACTGTTGAGATGTCTGGGAGCACGAGTGGAGACTACAGTGTGCTTTCCGAGGTGTTCACGGTTCCTGCTAGGAGCACACCTAGTGCCAGCCAGGCTTGGGCTGCAGCCTTTCACCAGCACTCTGCCCTTTGCTAGGCTCCAGGAGAGGCTCAGTGCGTGGAGCGACCTTAGTTCTGCTGATTCCTACACTGCTTCACCCCTAGGTAGGGTTCATGACGGGTTAACGTCCAGCTGTTTACCAGAGCTTGGTGCCGGTGGTGTCTGTTTTAGCTGCCTAGCGGCTTGTCTCTAGGGTGAAGCCGGAGGTCGGCAGTCCAGAGGCAGAGACATGTCATGATGTGCAGAGCAAAGTGCTGCTGAGGGCTGAGTCCAGCTTGTCTTACTCACCTGACAGCAGTAGGCCTAGTCAGGAGAGCCGGCAAATAAAACTTGGCCTGTAGGAGGAAAGAGGTAATTGTGAAATTGGACAGCATTTCCCTGTCACTATGGAGTCACTAAGGGAACAGGCGTATTTTCTTCCTGTTTACATAACATTTCACCAGTAGCTTTGCACCCATCTCTGGTGCACCAGCCACAATTTTCAAGCCACATTGACATGTCATGGCGATAAAACTCGCCAGAGCTTTTTATGGTCTGAAATAAAGAGGGTCCCCGGCAGGCTGTGCTGAGCCGGGGCTCGCCACAGGATGCTGCGGTGCAGGAGGCTGTGTCGCCGTGGGCTGGCAGGACATGTAGCCATGGCTGCCTCTTTGCCGAAAGCCCACTGAGCCCGCAGCCGCCGAGGTACAAGTGAGGACAGGCTGGAAGGTTGCCCAGGTATGTCGCAGGGGTGAAATTGCTCCCCGGGGAATCCGGAACAGCAAGGTACGACCTACATTTCATTGGCACATGTGCGAGACTGAACCTCGCTGGGAAGTCAGGCTTGAACTGGGGTTCCACCAGTGTGACTAAGAGGGTGCTGCCACACTTTCTGGGGCCACCTTAAAGTCCAGTAGTTCATGGCTTAAAACCAAAGGGTATTCCCATTTCATTCAGGACTATACACACCCACATCATACCACCCGCAATACACCATTCACAATTCATGCACCATACTGTGAATAAAAGAAAAGTGAATTTATTCCCAACGGTTGTGGCAAGTGCTTTAGTGATCCTCCATTTCATTGCAGAAACAATTTCATTGCAAAAGAGTTTTCATTTCACGTTGTGATGTTGAAAAGCGACGGAGTCCCCAGCTGCACCAGTAAGGGCAGCAGGCTCCAAGCACGGGGCTGTCACAGGGGATTAGTCATGTCCTTAGCCACAGGAAAGCCGTGGAGAAGAACAAATCTTGCATCCTAGAGTTTACAGGCTCCTTTCACAGTCAGTGTTTTTCTTCCCTACAGAATACAGAATTACACAAAGCCGTAAGCTTCCTGACCTTTACCTGCTGGCCTTTCTTTCCCAGAGTGAGAGAAAAGGACGTGGTTTTGTTCCGCGAGGTGTGCAGAAGGCGGCCTTCTCCGGCCAAACCAGCCAGCTGTTGGAGCGGGGGAAGGCCACTTCCCACTTGCCCCAGCAGGGTCTGGGACCCGCTCCCTGGGACAGAATCCTGCCGTCTTGGCACTCTTCCCTCTTCCCTCTGCGGGGGGGCACCGTGCTGAACAGCAGAAGCCCCCTTTCCGGGATCCGAGTCAGATACGACTCAAAAGCTCTGCGATTTGGGGAGTTCTGCAGTGTTTTACTTGCTGAGCTGGGATTAGCGCCTGCAGAATAAAAGCGCTCCCATGCTGCTGTTTGCTCTTTGTGCAATATCCCTTTGAGTACACTTTACTGTATCTTAGTTGATACTGTAGTAGATACTCAGCATAGTATCTTTACAACAACGACACAGTCACACGAACAGAGGATCAGCACTTCCTATTGGGGCTACGAGTCACATTCCCCACCCCAAGATTAAAGGCACATTAAATATTTATATAGCTGTCACGCCTAGAGGCCCCATCAGGATTAAGGTCCACGGTACTTGGTGCTCTAAAAACCTGCGATAAGAGCCGGTCCCTGCCCCAAAAGAATGCAGCCCCGGCTCAGGCTTACCCGCTGCCCTGGGGTGGCTGGTGGCCTGAGCTCTCCTGCCGTGCCTATTTCAGAAACCACCTGCTTGCGGAAAGACCGGTTGAGTTGTCCGGGGTACTAGAGGGTGGAGGCTTTGTTTTAACGCTGAGTTCTGGCTCCTGTTTGTTACACAGATGAGGACCCTCTGCTAAAAATGCCCGACTTCTGTAAGATGCACTGTCTCTGAAGTGGGCTGCGTGGCAGTGAATCAGGATGGGAAAAAACCAAACCAACCAGCACGGGGGATGCTTCCTGCATTGAGAATTAGCTCTTCTCACTGAAGAACCTTTTCCCCATTACAAGAAGAGGATTTCTGGAAGGGAGAAGCACAGTCCTTGACCGTGGGATTTGATTCCTCTTCCTCAGACATCCTGGGCAAGTGACTCTGCATCTTTCTTGTGCAACGCCTTAGCTGTCAAACATTGCTGCTTCTCCCAGGCGTGTTGCAGGCGTTAAGACAGGCAAGGAGGCAAGCCCGCCTCACGGCGCAGGGTGGGCGTGCTTGCTCGCTGCTGGGCATGGTGTTAACCACTGGTTTCACAACTGGAAGAGGCCTCGGCAGCACCGGGGCAGGAGGCAGAACCAGTGGCGGGAAGTGACTAAGCCCAGGGCCGGGGATGGGGTGAGAGCAGCACGTTCTGGTCAGGGCAGCCTGGCACTGGCTGCAGAGGAAATCCTGGAAGCAGGTGACCTTGAAGGGAAGTGCAGGGGTGGGATTTGGACCTCTCGCTGGCTGGGACAGCAGTGGCATCAACAGGACTTGTCTCCTAATACAAGCCTGCCTGTGCAAATACAGCCTTGTGAGTAAATAAGGTCTAGTACTCAGCAGTCAAAGAACGTATGTCACATGCCCCTAACCATCATCTTTAGCCACATCTGGAAGATGATTGAACGTCTTTCTGTAGCGACTCAAAGCACTTGCTCTCCACGGTGCCTGCTGTGTCTGAAGTGGGCAGCTTTAGCCCGACAAAGCACGCGAGGAGAGCTCACCTTTACCTCCAGCATGACCTGTGGTCCGTAGTGCGCCAAGGGAAGATCCTTAGGCGAGGCGCTGGGCATAGCTCAAAGGTAGAGAGCCAGGTGCAGCGCATCGCTGCGGGCCAAACTGCGGAGGAGTAAACCAAGTACAGTACCTGCTGCTACTGCTGCGTTTGTGCCTGCCTTTCTGCTGCCGCTTCCTGTGACCTGCTTATTCACGTGCACGTTCCTCTATGTTATTGTCCTGGTTTCGGCTGGGATAGAGTTAGTTTTCTTCCTAGTAGCTGGTGTAGTGTCCCAAAACCAGGACAGTTATCGTGCTGCAGCACAGCGCAGCGAGGAGTGCTCGGGGATTTGTGCCAGTGCGTTTGCTAGGACTTCATTAGCCTCCAGGGATCTGCTTGTGAGATGAATTTAGGTCTCTCAAAATCTGTTCATAGGCTGCTGCCTCACACTCATGCATTGCCAGGGGTACACAAATCACCTGGCTTGATTTGCCGGTGTGTTTTAACGGGTTGCCCCAGGGATCCCAGCTCGCCCGGAGCAGCACTTGCTGGGTGGCTGGTGAGCTCTTCCCCCGAGCGCAGAGCAGAGGGCTGCTCTGAACAGCTCGGCCGAACTTCGTCCCCCGGAGAAGGGAGTTCATCCCAGTGAGATAAACTGCAGCCCTTTCGACCCCTGTTCCAGGAACTGGCTGTCACCGTCCTTGCTGGACCACATCTGCATGAGCTGTATTTTTTGTGGGGCGGTCTGAGGGCACTGTGCCAGAGAGCTGGTACGAAGCACCGGGAATCTTTCCCTGGCTGAAAGCAAGCGGTACGCAGCGATGCCACGCCACGCACGCCGCTGCTCTGCATTCCCCGCGCTGCGCGTGTTCCCTGCTAACCATGAATGTCAAAGTGCCTGGAGCTGCCATTTCCTTTATTTTAAGGATGGCAATGACTATCATTTAGGTATCGCCTTTCAGGACTCTTAAAAATAGAAGTTAAAAAATTGCTTCACGTCATCCTCACCACATAAGACCTTCCTGGCTGAGAGGAAGAGACCAGCCACAGTAGCAACAGGACATGAGTGTTTTGGAAATTAACTCTGATCCAGAGAGACGCATAATTACGAGTTATTTATACAGAGCTTTTTTCCTTCACAGACTGCACAAAAAGTGGATCAACAGAATGATTCCCATTTCACAGCAAAACAGGCGGGTTGCTCAGACAGCGGCAGAGCTGGAAGAGGATCCGGATCTCTGGATCCTTCAGTTGATTTCCGCCTACCTGATTACAGCTTCCTTGCCTTGTAATAAATGTATGATCAGTAAAAGATAATTCTGTCGAGGTGTTAAAGGCAATTAGACATACAGGATTCATCATTTATGTTTTCAAACATTTAAAGCTCCCTGTAGAATGACTGCCTTCTGCCAGTTCTTTTTTATAGGGATGAGAAAATACTTCCTTCCCTGATTTCCTGCAAACCGGCGTTTCCCAGCTGTGTGTATCATCAGTGAATCAAGTAAAGACAAATCTGGTCTCTCATTTCCAATTAAGCCTGTCATGTTATATGGCACTACATAATATGTCAAGAAACCAACCCAGCTGATCTGGCATGTCAGTGCTGCAAAAGGAAATTAAAACAAATACAGATTTATGAAAGAAGGCCCATTTTTGGCACCAGCCATGGATTTCCTGGCTGACTGCTAATACCAAGGTGCAGATCGTTTATTTTATGGTTGCAAAGGGAAATCCCAGCAATTCACGCCATGGCATTAAAACGCAGGATTCTAAAAATAGCATTATAGAGCTGGACTGGAAACAACAATAAAAACAAAAAAGAAAACCTTGTCTTTTTGTGTGCTCGCTTTTTTGAAAGTAAGAATGCTAAATCCAACCCCAGGAGCTAATTTCAAAATGACAGGGCCTGAAAGCCAAGCTGAGGATATCAGAACAGCCAGGTGGCTCGTGTGGGACGGCTGCAGGAGCCTCTTCTCCCTCCTTGGCATGGTTTCTGCTGCAGTCCCGTCCTTGGGAAACGGCGAGGTAAACGAGGCCGCTCTCCACTGACTTGGGAAGCGAGGACAGGCAGGGAGAGGACTGATGGGCCACGGACAGCCTGAGGATAGAGGAGACACCCCAGGTCCCTTCTTCACTCGGTTTTCTCATGGATCCCCCTGCCCTCCCACCCAGAGTTTCCCCGGCAGGTCTAACCCTCCCCAACCTCTATACCCAAATGTATTCGGAGGCTTCACTGCCTCCCGCCTCTCTGGGCATCCCTGCACCAGCTGACACGTCAGGGAGAGCTTTTACGGAGCTAAACCAGTGTCCTACAGGTGCAAACGCAAGGAAGCCCCAGCTCGCGCACGGCACAATTTAAGGTAACTGGGTTTCAAAAGCAAATCTCTGCTCTGCCCCAGTGAGGCCCCATCTGGAGTCCTGCGGCCAGGTCTGGGCTCCCCAGTTCCAGAGGGACGAGGAGCTACTGGAGAGAGCCCAGCGGAGGGTACAGAGATGCTGAGGGCCTGGAGCATCTCTCCTGTGGGGAAAGGCTGAGGGAACTGGGGCTGTTCAGCCTGAGGAAGAGGAGACTGAGAGGGGACCTCACCAACGCTTATCAATATCTCCAGGGCGGGTGTCAAGAGGACGGGGCCAGACTCTTCTCAGTGGTGCCCAGCGACAGGACAAGGGGCAACGGGCACAAACTGGAACACGGGAAGTTCCACCTGAACATGAGGAGAAACGTCTTCGCTGTGAGGTGCCCGAGCCCTGGCACAGGCTGCCCAGGGAGGGTGTGGAGTCTCCTGCTCTGGAGAGATTCCAACCCGCCTGGACGCGGCCCTGTGCAGCCTGCGCTGGGTGACCCTGCTCTGGCAGGGGCTGGGCTGGGTGGGCTCCAGAGGGCCCTGCCAACACCTGCCAATCTGTGATTCTGTGATTCTGTGAAATCAGCACAGTCCCCCCGGCGCCGGTGTTTCGTCTGTGCGCTCTTTGGAGGGAGCACGATGAATTAGGCTTTGTGAGGCTAGTTCAGCAAGACCCGTCTGGCGAGAGCAGAGATAAGCGGATGCTCAGGGTGAGCAGTCAGGAGGAGAATCATGGCAATTCAGAGAGACGTAATCCCGGCCGTACGGCTTTCAGAAGTCAGCCTTTGATTTATGTGCCTCATTAGAGGACATGTAAATCCTCACACAGAAACCTCCCAAAGGACAAATCATCAATTTGAGAACGAAAAAATACTCCACGGATGAGCAGAAAAGAACAGAAACACTTTTGAAGATGACTGCAGGGAAGGAAAGAGAGCATCCGGATAGTCCCGAGACTTTCCAGGCCTTCGAGAATTCCCCACAAATGCAGCTTGCTTTCATTTTAAAGAAGTACCGAGTTGAATTTAGCGGGGTTGTATGCTGCCTCACGTACCCCAGCGATCGCCTGCTCTAAGCGGGTGTTCTGCGAGGGGACGGCAGGAAGGCATCACGTAGCAGAAGGTAACAGCAACGGGAGGCAGAGCTTGCGGCGGGATTCCAGATGGATGAAGGGATTGCTACTGCACAGGGACATTTGTCTGTTTAAATCTTAACATTTGTTTAAGATTTTCAAAATTCATGTCTTTAAAAAGGAGGGTCATTTCCCAACTTCCGTGTGCTTTATAACAGTATCATCATTCCTTTTCAACTGTCTTCGTTTTTCCCATGATCCCGATAATTAATCCACATTGCTACACGTTGAATTCGGATGCTTCACTGACACGTAGTGTTTGTTCCAGCACAGCCCAGGCCCCTCGCTCCCGGGCGCAGGGTGTGCACGGTAAGGCAGGGATGAGAAGCGGCTTCCCTGCTGAGCCTCCTGCCTCCTCTTGCAGTCACATCCCCTCAAACCCACGGGGAGAGGAAGAAACAGGGCAGAAGCTTTCCTTGCTGAGGGCCCTTCAAATACCATTGGGAAACCACACATGGAAACACGTCTGATGTTATCCCACCGTAACGTGGGAAAAATCAAGCATCCCTAGGCCAGGGAAATGATGTCAGGGGCTGCAGGTTTCTCAGAGCTGTCTTAAATACACAGTGTCCTTAAAAATACCGGCTCGGTTTGCTCGAGGAAGGAGGATGGTTGGGACTCTCGGCATTGTCCCAGGAGATGAGCAATCCTTGTAGCATTACTGTCCCGAGGAGATCCTCTGGGCGTTCCCCTATGCGTGACTCCCTTTGCAAACGCCTCTTGGGCAGGTTGGGAAAGCAAAGTTTATGAGAATTTCTAGTGTTTTTCCCTTGGAAACAGAGTTTCTCAGGGAATTACAGTGTCTGAGTGGAAGAGGTCAGGACCATGCAGTGGGATATTTATACAGCTGGCTGATCAGATTGCCTTTGTATAGTTTTTCCAGAGGTCTAGTTATACATGGACCTACCAATTCATTCCCAAACCTGACTCGTTAAAATTCATTAAGTAAGCACTTTGGTATGGCAAGATCCAGGATTGCTTTTCCATATTTTTTAGCATTCTTGCTAATCCATAAAATTTAGCAACTCAGAATGAAAGCCACAGTCAGAAAGGGCTAACGAGGTCCTCCTGCCAGGGTCTGGCCTCCGCTGGGTGAGTATATACAGCTCCCATTCATGTTAATTGGCCTTACAGAGGCACAGCAAAAGCAAAATATACCCTTAGAAGACAGAAAAATCTATTTATTTGTCCGGACAGGTAATGATCCCCTGTTCCACAGTCGGGGTTGGCGAGACCCTCATTTAGTACAGTAGCTATTTTTGCTTTACCCCCCCTCCAGAAGCCACGAGATACTTTGCGGACGAAAAGATTGACAAATAAAGCCAGCCAAATTGTTTATGCTGTAACAGCGCGCAATTTAATGCAGAAAGAAAAGCAACCCCCAAACCCACTACCAGCACCCTGTATCAGGAGAGCACTTTGCATCTGCTTAACTTTAAGCGTGCATTTGATTTGTAAATCAGATTTAAATACATTTCTGACTCGGACCTCCACGATTGGTGAAATCAGCCGAAAATCTCAGCTAATGGTGCAAGATGCTGGAGGAAGTCGGGAGTCTTGCAGGTTTCGTACCCACGGCGTTGCGCGCAGGCCAGGATGGCCAGCTACAGCCAGGGCTGCTCCGGGGCGAGACGGGAGGGACAGCGACATCAAGAGCTATCAGAAAGGCTCATCGCGGCCGTGGCACTCGCCCCCGCTGCCCCCGTCGCCTTGTGCTGCCGGTGTAGCTGATCTGTGCAATCTGTTGCCGTTACCCAGCTAATCCTCCCCCCGCGCTCACACGTCCGTGGAGCGCTCTTCCCTCTGCGCCGGCTGCCCGCAGCTGGACTCGGAGCCTCTCAGGGCAAAGATCACCTTACTGTTGTGTACACTGCTTTCCGCTGCGGGCTCGCCGTCCCCTGGCTGTTACCACAATACAGCTCTTCCCAGTTGTTGTTCCTTCCCAAGACAATCTTTGTAGTCTTTCCTGCCTTCCTCCTCAAGCAGAATTGCTGCCACGCTGTAGTTACCGAGTCCCTTCCCCGCAAACGTGGCAGCAAGAACTTTGCGTGCGTGGCTGTAGGACTGAACAGCAGCTGAGACCTTACTGGACTGTCGTGGTTTAACCCCAGCTGGTAACCAAGCACCACGCAGCCGCTCGCTCACTCCCCCCTCCCCGCTGGGGCGAGGAGGAGAATCGGGGAGAAAGGAAAACTCGCGGGTTGAGATAAAAACAGTTCACCAGGACAGCAAAGGAAAAATATAAAAATATATTAATAATGATAATGATAATATATATAAGGATAATAGAATATATAAAACAAATGATGCACCATTTCTCACCATCCGATGACCGATACAGCCTGTCCCAAGCAGCAGGCAGGGAGCAGGGGTATCCCCCCAGCTATCCCAGAACAGCAAGTTCCAGAGAGAGCAGGCAAGGGAACCAACAGCCGAACAAACGAACGAAAAACAAAAAGGAAAAAACAGGGAAACAAAAAGCAACCCGAAGGGAAGCTTAAGGACTGAGGCAAGTTAAGGGTCTAAAAGCCTCGTGGCCCACCGGCCGACCCTCGCTTACACCGGTCATGCTGGGTGAACGTGGAGCCTTCACAGGACCTTGCAGCCTCCCTTTCCCTCTACTTGAAAGGGCCAGATCCCAGAAAATTGTTGATTTTCGCCTTTTACATCAGCGCGGGAGGAGATCTAACCAGTGCCTCCAGACCCAGCCAGAGCAGCTTCGGTGCTGCTGGGAGGCGGCTGGAGCTGAACCAAGCCGTGGGCTGAGATGTGTTCCCATAACTATTCAAATAAAGCATTTCCATAACCAGAACCAATAACCGCAAACAGTTTGTGAAGTGATAAAGAAAGTCTTTCTCGAATAAGTTTCATGAGAAGGAAAGCGAGAACATGGACTGAGAAGTTTTGTTTCAGGTCAGATTAAGAAGCCAACTTTCGTTACCTGACGTTTGCCCGCGTGGGAAGGACCTGGGAGAGACAACGCTCTGCTCCGCGCCGTCAGAGGGGCACGAGAAGTGCCTGGGAGGGGGCCAGTACTTGTTTGATCTGCGAGGACCGAGACAACGCAGCGTTTCACGAGAAACCTCGTGCGCGAGCAGCATCATTTAATAGAATACGATTCAGATGCTCTGTACCGAAACAGCCAACGGAGTGGCTATAATCCAGCACGCTGTCGTGAAGGTGGACTCAGCACGCGCTGTGATCGCTCCCGGTTAGCGGGACACGCAGACGGGTCTTCCCAAGCCGCGCAGGAGGCACCCGCTCAGAGCTCGCTGCCCAGCCAGGCCCCCCCCCCAAAACTGGAGCATTAAAAGCCGTTTACCTGAAATCCACAACAACATGTCGTTCTCAGGTAAGGCACATTGAAACTCAGTCAGGTTTGGGGTTGGTTTTTTTAGTTGTTATTGAAACTACACAGCAACGAGAGGCCATTCCCTAGGACTCAGGAATTCTATTCCTCTGTCCTCTCGTCCCACCAGCTCCGACCGAAGGATGTCAGCCGTGGACGCGGCGCTGAATTACCACGCGCAAGACTCGTAAAGGAAATCGTTAAAATTCACTATTGTTAAAAAGGTCAAGTAGTTTGGAGGTGTCCTGACAAGCTGAGCCAGGCTTTTGGAGCGCTGGCAGAGGAGCTGCGGGCTGCGCGGCTGGCCGGGAGCTGTCGGGCGGCCAGCCTCCCTCGCACACATCTCGCTGACCCAGTCGGTTGCATCACTCGGTCTCCCGAGGCAGAATCTGCATTTTTCCACATGGGCCCATATGGTACATTAAATTGAATAATGAATTCGTATTTCCGGAAGAGAGGAGCTTCCCAGCAAAGTGATGATTCTGGGAATTTTGGAGGGGGACAGCGGCCGGGGCTAGGGAAGAAGGTCTATGACAAGGAGAGGGAAAGACCAAGGGCTTTCCTTCTCGCCCCTGCTAGGAGGGTGCCAGGCCCACGTATATACATCTGCGTTCCTGGGTGTTTTCCAGCTGCTTTTTGGAGAATGCTAGGCAGGAAATTGATGCCATGGGGCAAATATTCATTCTTCCCGACGTCCCCCCCAAAGCAAGCGCAGATTTGCAGTGGCTAGACTCGCTTCCTGCAGAGCGCCGCGGCTTCCCCCAGCAGCGTCCACAACAGCACGTTCGGAGCACGGCAGAAATGACTAAAATGTGTGCAAGTGTGGAAAAACAAACAAACAAAAGCCTGCCAGATGTTTGCAACACAAACTGAAGGAACACAGAGCTCACAGGAGAAGCTGATGCTCGTGTTGCGCTTCCAAGCCAGGCTGGAGAAGCTGCCAAGCTCGTAGCTGAAGCGGGAGCGGGGTATTTTGATGCTGCATCTTGCAGCTGAAGCGGGAGCGGGGTACTTTGATGCTGCATCCCTTAGAGTCAGGTAGATGTACTACTGCCTTTTCCATACCCGCATCCTGGAGTTGGCCGTTGCAGGGAGAGATGGATGGGGGGTGATGAGGATTTCAGTCGTTAGGGGCACCAAGGTGTCTCGCAGCCGCGCTCCTCTGCGCCCCGCCGCGCTCCCCGCTCCCTGCCCCTCGGCCGAGACGCCGGAGCAAGCTCCTGCTGAACTTCGCTCTCCGGGGCCGTGGGGTTGACTGGCTCTGCAGGGGAGCTCAGCTTTGCTGGCCCTCGCTCGTACCTTATTACTGCTGTCCCCAGGGTTCGCATTCGGCGTTGGTTGTAAGCCTGCCCGAGTCTGTCCCCGAGCTTATGCTCTGGCCAGCAGGTGACCTTTCCTGTGAAGAGGAGTTAACGGGTAAGAACAACCTATTGCGGCATTTGTACGTTTAGTCGTGCTTACTTCAGCTGTTATCGCACTTTTGAAGTGTTATCAGTGAAAAATCATTTATTGAGAGCTCTTGCAGCTTTTGATACAGCCCCTGGTGAGAAGCTCTTAGCAAAGCGTGCAGGCTGTAGGAGAGGGGTAGAGCCTGGCTGCCAAGTAAGTGCTGTGTGCACCAGAGAGAGAGGGAAAGAAAAAGAGAAGGAAACAGCCATGTACCACCCTGGAAAGAGCAGCCAGCCTGACGACAGCGTTTCCTCGCACTTCTGTTAACGCTCAACCTAGAAGATGAAGCGAAGAGCAGCAAATTCTCTCTATACCGCAAGCGATTCGGCAAGAGCTCGGCAGGACTGGAGCAGAGTAGCTCGTTGAGCAATATGCCAGCACATGAAGTGCAGGGAAGACACAGGCAAGACCCTGCATATCAGAAGGAACAATCTGAACAACTCACACGCCGCGTTCTCGTGTTGTAACAACCTCCGTGAGCAGAAACAGAGACATCTGGGGAGGGCAGATGAACTCTGCGTGGTGTCGAGTGAGCCTGAAGCGAGAGCCGTGGCTCGGGCTCTGCAGCCCCCCGCTCCCACCAGCGATTAAGGTCATTTGCATTCTGGCCCCAGCGGTGAAAAGGCTTGGGGGCACGTTCCTCCTCGAGGTAGCTCCATTCAATGCACACACAAGCTGGGCCCACTGGATATTAAAGCAGGATTAGCAGCAGGTCCACAGCAGCACTGGGATTATAGCAAACCCTTGCCTGGATGCAGCCAGCAACAGTTTGAGTCTTCCTTCAGGACGGATTTTTAGCACTAGCTCAAGAGAAACGTTCGAGCATCTGTTCCTCACAACCAGGGGAGGCAAACGGGAGGACGGGAGCATTAAGGAGCCTTTTTGGCGCTTCTGTTTTCAGCTAAAACTGTTGCTAGTTCTTCATTCTCCCTTGGCGCGAGCGTCTGCCCAAACAGAAACGTCTCCCCATGGTTGCTCTCAGCAGGCAGCTGCTCCCGGCGAGATGCGCAGGTACTCGGGACCCTGGGCCGGGGCAGCCGCCGCCGCCGGCATCCCGCACCTCGTCACCAGCCGCCTGCTAGAGGCTTGGGAGGCTGTACGTGCAAGGGGAGAAGCAGGCAATCCTCTCCTTTGCGCACACACCGAGGTGCGCAGGGCTCGCCTAACGCTGCCCTAGCAGCTGGAGTACAGCAGCCCTAAGCTGGCGCAGCTTTTATTTACATAAAGCCACTGCGATGGCTGAGAAGAGTTTCCACCGCCTGTGTTTCAGGCCTAGATTCATCCCCTTTTAAGAACAAAAGACACATAAATCACTGGTGAGCCCCGTTTCGCGAGCCCTCCTCAGCCCCGGCCGAGCGCTGGCAGGACCCTTGCAAACCCCTGTGCTGAGCGCGGGGAGGGGGACGGGGCCGCGTCCCCCCGGGGAGGAGCTGCTGCCGTCCCGTGCCAGCCTGCGCTGTGCCCAGGCAGGAGATAACGGGAGAACGGCTGCTTCCCAGAAGCACAACCCACGGCTTGTGAAAGAGCAGTATCACGTCTTCGGCCGTCTTTTCCCCTCCATCAGCTATTTGGGTGCTGATACAGGACCTGACGGCGCTGCTGATTAACACCTGCCCCGCGCAACGCTCGCTGTCCCGGCACGTACCTCCTGCACGCTCCAGAAACCTTATCAAGCCGCATAAATATCACTTGGCGGCGGAACAAGAAATCTCCGATACTCGTAAAGCAGATTTCACAACTCAAGCAGTAAATTAAACCTGTGCGTGTCCCCCCCCCCCCAACAGCTCGTTCACAAGGAAGTCCCAGACGAGAGCGGGGCGATAGGAAGAATTCTTCTCCCTCTGGAGCACCGCCAGCGCAGAGGTCAGACGTGGCGGCGAGCGACCGAGGAAGGTTAAGTGGAGTTCACTCCATGGCTCGCTGCGTATTCGGCTGCCTCAGCATTTCAGGGCTTATGCTGAAGATGCGAGGTGATGAAAACCGAGCTGCAGCGCTGGGTAGGTGCAGCTGGTCACCATTACGGAGGCACGTTGCCAACGGTGCTGCTCTTCTGACTGCTGCGGGCGCCGAATGCCTTGTCGTGGCCAAGGGGTGCTAGGGACCGGCCAGCAAGCCGGGCTAGGACACGTGGTATGCTTCTAATGCAAAACAATATTCGTCATTTAACGGGTACACTGCTTGCAATAATTACTCGGGTTTGTGAATTATAATGGTCTCCAGAACGTGGTAAAAAAAGTAGACTCCTGTAAACACTTCTGCAGTTTTACTGAACGTTTCTAAAATCTGCTTCACATGCTTAATGCTCTGGGTATGGAAAACGGACGGGAACGAGAGAGAAAGCGCCTGAAACGTCTCCGTCAGCAGGAGTCTTCTGACTTCAGCAGATCACGGCTGGAGATCATCTGGAAAAGGCATCAGTTGGTGTGTCAGCCTCATCGTTACATCCGAGTGAAAATTAAAGCCTTTTAGTCTGACTATGCAAATACTGAGTTCATGGGAAATAAACAGGGATTTGATTCCATCATGGTATTTACTGCAAAATTTCCTTCCAAGTCCTTCATGCAACCTGGCACGACAGGCGTTCTGTAATGGTGTTTGTAATAAAAACCTGTCCTGGTGGGCAACAGTATGAACTCTTGCGTAAAACTTAGTTGTTTGGGATTTTTCTGAAGGAGGTCCTGGTTCTTACACATCTGTACATGGTTTGTCTTGGCGTGCAAAATAAGAGAAATCCTGTAAGTCCATAGTATTGAAATAGCATCGCATTTAAATATCAGGCTTTACTTTTTCCATGAAGGGAAGAACACAAAATGCCTTACAAACCTAGGCCTGATCCACGACATTATCACAGCTGTTTAAGTTCTTACCCTGCATCCCAGCTCCTAAAACAAAATGATGGAAGGTAGTCCAGCCTATCCCCATAAAATTTGGTCTAGAACTGAAGATCCCAAATGTATTGAATTCTCTACGTTTCGAGGCTAGATCCGGATTTCTAGAGGTGCACGTCTCCTCTCCGCGCTCCCTGAGAGATACCCTTTCTCAGTGCTGATAAAACTCCTGCTGCTGCTGCTTTATGGCTCTGATAGGATCAGTCATAACCGAAGCTGCAGGTAACAAGCACCGAAGAATGATATTGTGCAACAGCCTGGCCGAGAGCTCTTCCCCGGGTTTATTACAAAGCCTTGTTTCCAGCGGCCTGCCAATCATATGGATGAGCCCAAAGCCTGGCACACAAGGTCTGTGAACGTATACAATTATTCATGCTAATCTTCTTTCGCAGTGTCTTTAGCTTTGTGAAGTTATTTTTGGCAGGCACGAATCCATCTTGCTATCGGTACTGTCAGTACATCAGGTTACCTGTTTTCTGGCACGAGACTGATACTACACTCTCACATTTAGGTACCGCAAGCCACGATATTCTTCCTCCAGGCTGTTCCCTGGGAAACGTTGCTATACATACAAGTTCATGCAAGAGGACTGTAGCTCCAGGATGGCTCCTCATGGAGGTATCGGCACTACTCCTTCTCTCTGGAGCACCAGGGTTTGGGGTTTTTTTGGTCATTTGGATGAAGGCAAATAAATATTGTCCAACAAGGAGTAAACTTCTGGTGCTCCTTGGACATCTGTGCAGCCAGACAGTAAGACTGCTCTTTTTAGAAAGAGAAGCAAGAATTTCACTGGTGGGCAATGAGGAGAGAGGCTGCTGAAAAGGGAGGTGGTCTGTACGCCAAGGTCTGGGCACACGGGCAGGTTCTGCACGTTCAGTGAAACCTCAACTGGACTTTGACGTTGGCAGTACAAGAGCTCCAGGCACCGGCAGTCAGCCAGTAGTTCCTGCCCTGGAGCCTTTTTTGGGGTGACACACGAGCATCTGCCAAACAGGAATCGCCTATCGAGGGGACGGGGAAGGAGACCCCCTTTGCACGGGTCCCTAAAGAAGTTGCCCCAACACCCAAAAGGAAAATAAGGAGTAGATCACAAGCCTCTAGCCTAGAATGGCGTGACAGCAGCCATCTCTAATGAGGGCCTATATTCACATATTTCTCTTCCAGATCTAAACAGCTGGGATTGAATTCCAAGTACTGAGCATCCACAGCCCCAGAGAGGGCAGGACAGTCCGCTGACGAGGACGCTAGTTTAGAAATGGAGTTTGGTCTTCTGCACTGGCCAGAAAACAGATATGACCATGCAAGAAGCTATCTATGCTCTCTTGGACCCGTTTTCCATCTTCCTTGCCAGATCTGCTGCCCCTTGGATACAGCAAGGTTTGAGGGGTTTGTGATAGTCTGGTGGCTGGAGACATGCTGTACTTCCCCCAGGCAGAAATGACTTAGCAGGTGTACACAATAAATGCGTGATGTACACAATAAATGCATGATGTACACAATAAATGCATGATGTACACAAGTCAGGCCAGAAGAGCCCAGGGGCTGGAAGCAGCTCTGGATTCACCCTGCGTCGAGCGCGAGCTGGCAAGCAGCTCCGGCAAGAATCATCTTGCAAATGGGAGCGCAGCTACCCCACGTTGTGCCGTGCCCACGGGGAGGACCATTAAAGAAGAGGATTTGCTACTCAAGGCTAGCAGCATCAACAAGACTGCGCTGCTGTTAAACGAGAAGGGTCACAGGTATCTGTAAGCCTTGTTGCAGGCACGCCTGACCTGCCCAGTCGGAGCCGAAGCAAGCGTAACTGGGAGACCCCCCTCCGCAATGCCCACGGGGGCAAAGCCACACCAGGCGCTGGGAGGGATGCAGCGTCTTTGCAAAAGCCGGGCATTGGGAAAGGCCTTTCAACACGAGGAATGATCTTTGGAGCAAAAAGAGACAAAGACATTTGCAGAGCACATCCTGGCTGCCCAGGACAGCCCTTGGGAGCCCGTGTCCTACCCTGGGTGCTGGGCTCATGTCAAGGCAGCTTCGCTCTCAGCCCCTTTTCCAGCTCTGTCTCTTCCCTCTCTCCAGCCGTTTCTGTGGCTGGAACAAGGGGGACCAGCAAAGCCACACCGAGAGGAGCCTCTTGTGCTGGGCAGTGCAGCCAAAGCAGCGCAGTCCTGGGAACGCGGGCTTCTCTGGACATCGGAGGAGAAAAACCACACTGGCAGCAACGCACGCGTCACGCCGGGAACAGCCAGCGCCCCGCAGAGCGATGCTCCCAGCCCAGCTTCTGCACCGATGCTTCAGCAGAGCACTCGGACTCTGCCGAAGCAGCCAGATCCTTTGCACAGATGGCAAATGAACTGCTTTTCTTTCCCGGAGACAGAGCCATTGCTCTTGTTCTCCCCACCTTGCCGCCGCGGCACGGAGAGCGAGAGCCCGCGCGATACACGCCGGCTCTGCCGCTCTCCGGCAAAGGGCAGAGCGGCATCTGAAGACGAGCTCCCCGCTCTCTGGCCCGAGTTCACGTCTCTTATTTCTCCAGCCATGAGAATCCGTGCTTTAGATTGTTTCCGCACTTTGGAGTGGCTGCCAAGCCTAATCACGGCCCTGTGAACGATTCGGAGGTAGCCTCGAGGGATCCGGTAAACCTACCAGCATGTTTTTCAAGACCTTGTGTGGCTGCTCAGCTGCAGCGGCTGGGAGGCTGTAAGCTCGTGCCTTTCCCAGCCCAGCCTCAGAATACAGAGCAGCTTTGGAGCAGTCCACACGGCATCGCTGGCCTGCGATGGTTTTAATCAGAGCCGCTTTAGTCCCTGCTAGCTTTAAATATTGCATACCAGCTCCCCTCCTCCAACTCATCCAAAATCATCTGGTTTCATTGCAGCTACTCACATGAACACAGCAAGCAAAATCTGGCCCCGTCACCGTGACCCTCCTAATTCAAAATTTCCTCTTTTTTGCTGCAAATGTGGAGAGTCGCGCTTAGGAGGGCACTGCAGATCCCCTGGGCCGCTCGCTCCAGCTCCCTCGATTAAGCTGATCCTCAGGCAAGTTACTGTGAGAAGTTTGCGCGTGGCTGAACTGGTGGCTGGTAGGAGGGGGAGGCACTGTCACAGGGCCTGGATATTCAGCCATCTGGATCCGGAATCGATTTTTTTTCACTCAAATAAGAGAGCCAGCCTTTTATTTCCCATAGTTGAGATACCACAAAAGCTGGGAAACTGTGAGGATGGAGGAGAGAGGTGGAAACGTGCACAGTGTCCTATAGCCCAGCGTATCTGACATGGAGCAGAGAGGGTCAAATCCTCTCCGCAGGGATTTTCCAGGTTCGGCAGGGCATGGACAGAGCCCGCCTGCTAGCACGCTGCTTCCCGTGGCTTTCCACGAGGAAACTCACAGAAAAACTGCATCATTCGAAAAGAGAACTGCACAAGAGAAGCGAGGTGCCCGGTGTCAAAGCCCACTGTACTTTGGCCATGTACACGAACAGAAGGTGCTCAAGGGCCGGTGACACCGTGCACTGCCCTGCTTTTTGTCACCAGCAACGGCACGCGGTCCTCCCGGCTGCGTCCAGGCCATGGGAGGGCGAGCCACAAAGGACCACAGAGGACATGGAGATCCTTCGCTGGACACAATCTGTTTCAAGAAGGTTTTATACTCTTCAGTGTTCTTCAACCCTCCTCTGAACGTCTGCTGGTGGGGCAGGAATCAGCACCAGCCGGACCCCTGCCAGGATCCGGCACAGCCGTTCGTACGAGGCACCGGGTGCTGGGGCCAGGGACGGCTTCCGTAGAGCACTTGGGATGTGCGAGCCGAGATGAGAACACGGCGTCTGTACATAGCGCTAAGGCAGGTTTTGCTGCTCCAACGCCCCTGCGTAAAGAGATGCATTACAATATATACCAAAAATTGCAGGTGTGGAAGCTATAATTTAAGGGGACTGGCAGCAGAACTACTTCATATACATATATTTCAATTTGAGAGCTGTTTTGACAGCTCTTTGGTAATACCCCCTTTGGGTTTTGCTCTGTGAGCAGTGCTCAACAGGAGCTATTCATAGAAGACTAAACACGGCGCGGGGTGCGAGCTGCAGGAGAGCAATTACGGCGCAGAGTGCTTCCTCGGGGCTGGCCGGGGCTCCCAGCCTGCCGCAGCGGGTCACATCGGCCCCGATCTATCGCAGAGCCCGGTTGCGGACGGGGTTTGAACGCAGACTGGGATTGCTGGCGGAGGGGAAGGGCTCCCCGGCCGCTGCCGCCGGGTGCTTGTGTCCCCGGTGGGAGGCGTGGGCTGTGGGTCCCTCCGCACACCCCGACGCGGCTGCGTGAGCCCGGGGGTGCCTTCGCTGGCTGGAAGCACGCAGGTGAGCGGCTGCCCAGCGGCACGAGGAAGGGCCCAAAGGCAGGGCCCCTGCTACCGAGCGCCGTCTGGCTCTCGCAGAGCCGTCCGTGGCAGGAGGCAAGCATTAGAGCCCGGTTTGGTGCCATTTGTTGCACAGTTTATTTAAACGGCGATGTCACTCCTTCTCAGCTGCTAATCGCCAATAAAGCTGTTTTTAATAACCTGTTGATATTTAATTAATAAGGACGCTTATTAAATTTAAATTCCCCCTGCATTTGAAGCGCAGCCCTGGATGAGCACACGCCCGCCCGCACGCCTGAGCCCGTCTCGTCCCCGGGCGCCCGCAGAGACCTGGCACGCCAGGGGCCGGGAGCCTGCTGCGCCCTGGAGAAGCGGTTCCTCTACAATCAGGTTGATAATGGCAGCTCTTGCAAAAAAAAACCAACAACAACAACAACAACACAACCCCAAACCCAACCCAAAATAGCAAATGTCAGCTTGGTTCTGTGTAAGCATTGCAGAAGGATGGGTGCAACAACCCTGCTGCTGCTCTCAGCCCCGCGGGACCCCGCTCGGGGCACCGGCCCCGACCAAAGGCACAGCCGGGTTTGGGGCAAGCCGGAGGAAGGCAGGAGGAGCGGCGGGAGGTTGGGGAGCAGGGCCTGGGGGAGCCCCCGGGTTGCTTAGGCAGCGGCAGGAAAGCCGGAGGCACGGCCTGACAGCACTCTTCAAGTATGTAAGAGGCTGCTGCACAGGGAAGGGTACAAACTGGCTGTGGCCGCTGCGGGAAGGACGTGCAGTAACAGGTTTGCCTTTCAGCAAAGGAGAGTTCGGCTCGTCGTCAGGCTCGGGCATTCAGGAGGCTTCTGCATTTCCCAGCTCTGAGGGATTTCACAGATGTGCTGGATTGACTTTAATCAGAGCGAATTCAGAAGCAAATCCCGCCTCAGGACAGGCACAGAGGTCTTTTTATGGCACACGAAGCATACTCTTACTCCTCCCGAGCAGGGAAGAGCTGTGACCCAGAGCGCGTGCTGCCAAGGGACCTAGGCGAAGGCTCGGTACAGCCCGAAGCCATCTTCAGGCGAGGAAGGAGAGAGAATACTCGTGGTTTCACGAGAGCGCTCAAGGCTGCGCAGGCTCTGGGTACGGGCCACGCAGCGCTCCCCGGCCCCCAGACCGGCTTCGTGACCGACAGCGCCGCTGCCAGCGCCTGCCCCTGCCGATAGCACGGTGAAGCGGCGCCCGGCCCGTCCTTCTCCTTCACCTGTTTTACCTGCAGCCTTCTGCCACGCCAGAGACGCCCGCAGTCGCGCCGGCGAAGCTCCCTGGCTCTGTGCAAGGTAGCTGGAACCCGGTCAGCTTTCTATTGCTACGCAAGGAGGAATAAATGTCAGCTCATCCTTAGCAATCACTTATTTTTGTTCCCTGGCAAAGACGCCGTTGATTATGATGAGGTATTTCAGCAGAACAAAGATACCCGGACAAATCACCCCGTGTTTTTCTAAAAAGTCATTTCCAGTTTCACTCTATGGAAAAATATTAGCAGGAACCGCTCCATGCAGTGGCTTCACGATTTCCATTTCCTCTCACAGGAGTCCTGGCCTTCCAAAAAAAGCAGGAACAGAGATATCCGCGCATCCCGCACGCAGGTTTGCCGCTTGCCGGGCTGCGGTTCTCCGACCCAGCCGCCTCGCCAGAGCAGTGCGACAGACCTCAGAGCCTCGGCGGAGCCGGTGCCAGCCGGGCGGGAGAGCCCCTTTCTGCACCGCGTCCTCGCCCCGCGACCGGGGCAGCGCACCCCGAGCGCAGCGCTACAGCTCCGGCCGGGGCGGGAGCGACCGGCGCAGGCGATGCCGGCTCCGGGAACGCGCTCCCGGCTTTGCCCGGGCACCGCGGGTCAGCCGGGGCCACCCCCCCGCTGCAGCCCTCGGTGGGAACCAGGGAATTGAGCAACTCTGTCATTCCGCTGCTGTCACGAGCCTCGTATAGGTTTTTGTGTGGTTTTAGACACATCTCGGCACGTCCCGTTGGACGCACGAGGGAGGGCTGATGTTCTGCACCGAGCGGGTGTTGTAAAGGCGGCGGAGGATGCGCAGAGGAAATCAGTGACTGCTTTTGGAAGAGTTACGGCCTCAGTTTTTAACACTTCTGTGTTATTTTATAGGATCAGCTAGGGGTGAGAGATCAATGAAGATGATAAACCAAAACACGCCCAAATGAGACTTGGCCTCCCCTTCGCTCAGGGGAGCGGGAGCTGGCCCTCCAAAACCGACCCCAGGGCAAGCGCGCCCCACGAGAGCCTTCCCTCAGGCTGGGTGCTAACGGAAGGGGAGCCCCGAGCGCCCTGAACGGCTGCGGCGCAGAGCGAGCGTCACCCCAGCCGGGTTTTAGCTCTGCCGCACGCCCGCCAATGCTTTATTCGTTAGGAATCGATCGCCGGCAGCCCGCGGGCAAGGGCTTCGCTGGAGGCTCCGCCGGTCGGGCTTTGCACTCAGATCACACCCTCGTCACTAGGGAGTTTTTCGGGCTTATTTGCCCAGTAACAGGAAACACAGAACTTGTTTAAACAATCACTTATGGTTTTGTTTCAGGAGTAGCCCCAAGAGGGAACAACCGGAGCCATCGGCTCTGCCAACACAGAGCAACGCGCCGTGACTCGGGTGCTGGACAAGACGACAGCGGCATAAGCGGCGCTAAGGGAAACCACGAGCGGTGGGGTCCGAGCCTGGCCCCGGTTGCACCCCGTTGCCAGCCCGCCCCGAGGAAAGCCCCTGAGCCGCGGCGCCGTCTCCAGGGGATGCCGCCCCCGCTGCGGCCCAGTGGAGCCGCCCGTCCCCTGCCCACCACGTGCGCAGGCGCGAGCCCCCGGCCGCCGGCGCTGGGCGGATCTCGGCGCTCGGCAGGGTCCCGTTGGCGGGTGCTCCCTCATCGCCGCTTTGCCATCCCGCGGCTCCCAGGGACGCAGCAGGCGAGCCCGGTGTGGGAAAAGCACCCGAGAGCCCCGGCAACCGCTCAGCGTTCGGAGCAAAGAGCGGAAGGTGGGTACGCGCAAAATTTCCACCCGGAGCGCCTGGCAGCAATAAACCCATAAAGTGTTAATCTGTCACCCGGCGCTCTCCTGCGCGCGTAGGAACCGTTTCAAGAAGCTCCTGGCAGGAGAGCGCTCAGAAACCGGCTGGGTGCACGAAACACGGCCCCGGCCCAGCCCTGCCCTGCCGCAACCCCCGTCAGCGCCGTCGAAAGCCGGCGGGGCGGGCCGCGGGCGCTGGCTTTCGCAAAGGGGTCGATAACGAGCGCGTGGCTTTATCCACGTAGAGTGGCTATAATTTAACTTAATTAGCTCTTAAATCCAGGCTAAGAGGCAAGATTTTTCAGAAGCCCAGCCAAAAAGCTAAACAAAACCCGCAAATGCTTTACAGCGTGCCCACCAATTCCTGCCCAGCCTGTCCAAACACGCAGCTATCCCTTCGTTAGAAGGCCGTGAAAGCCAGCGGTCACGTCAAACTGTGTGCGTGAACGGTTCCAGCAGCTGCATCCGCATTCAGGGGCTGAGGGCGCATTTGCATCCTCCAACACAACGCCAATAGTTAAGTGAAAATTTAAAAAAAAAGGCAGGTAACTTATTTTTTCAAGATGCCTGCCCTCCCTCGCTCAGCGGCGGGTGCTTACAGCCCCAGTCCTGCCCCGTCACCAAAAGAGCCGTGGGGCAGCAGGTCCCGCCAGCGGCCAGACCCCCCGGGAGGGGAGGCTGAGCGGGTGCTGACTGCGGAACACCCAAGGGAGCGATTACACGCTTGCTGGAGGACGCGAGAGGAGCGAGACAACCGTCTGCCCCCTTGCAGGGCCAACGTCCTTGCGAGAGCGTTACGGGCAGCCCGGCCCCCGCGAGACCCCCGCACGCCGTCCCGCCGGGAGCTGCCGCTCCACGGCACCGACCCGCCGGGGAGAGACCCCGCGGCGCAGGGGCACGTGTAAAGCAGCACCTGGTTGCGCAGGGGCACCCACTCGTGATGGAGCACCCGTAACCGCACCTGGGGCTGGATTTCTGCGGGTTTTGCACACCCTTGCGTTTCTGACTGCCGACGATTTCTTGCCCTTGGCACCTTCGTTTCCATTTCCTTGCGTTTCCTCTCGCCCTCTCTCACTTTCTATTCATGGTCTTTCCTGCTGGACATTTCCTTGAGCGCTTCTTGTGATCCCTTCCCCCATTTCTGTTCCTGCTCCTTTCGCTCTCCCTTCCTCCTCCTCACAAGAAACCAGTTCTTGCTTTTCTGAAATCACTTCTCCTTTCCTTCTCGTTCAGCTCCTTTGCTTTGCCCCCCGCTAGCGCCGGCCCCGCGTTGGGCTGTCGGCTCCCGCTTTTTACTCCCATCCGCTAAGGTTTATTCAGCCAGGCAATGCCAAGAGGGTATTTCTGTGCAAGTAATGAGAGACGGCATCTTCCCCTCGGGTATCCAGAGGGTCCTGGGCACGTTTTCAGTTCCGACCCATCCTCTCTCCCTCGTAACCCCTTCCCCTCCTCTGGGATCGGGGTGCAGTCACAGAAGAGGCCCCGTGTTTGCGACGTGCCGGCAGGAGCCCGGAGGGCACGTCCGCACCACGGCTGCGAGCTGACCCGCTTTGGTACCCCGCGTCTGCCTGGGCAGAGGAACATCGCCTTCCCGGCCACGTGCCCCCGCGGGGGAACCCACCAGAGGGTCCCTCGAGAAGCCACCACGGCACGGAGACACGGCCGGGCACGGCCCTGGGATGCTGCACCGCGGAGAACAGAAGTGAAAACGGGCAGGAACTTCCCCGCCGCCGCCCGGGATGGACAAAAGGAGAAGTTCGCTCTCGAAGCTGATCCGTGCCCTGGTCTCAGGCAGACCAGCAGGTCCGTGCCCTGCCTGCGTGGGCAGCGGTAGCTCGTCTCCACTAACCTGGCCCTGCGTCCCGCCGCGAGCCCATCCCGGAGCGGCTGCGGGTCCGGGCACCCGTGGCACTCGGCTGTACGATTGATTCCTCTTCAAAGTACCGCTGGGAGAGAGATTGCAGATCCGTCCTGGGCGAGGGCGGTTTGGTAAACAGTTTCGTGCTGGTCAGCTGCGGAGGTAGGAGGATTGCACAAAATCGGACGGACAAAACAAAACCCGAGTGTGTATCAATGCCTAAGAATGTGTTCCTTGTGGAAGGAAAAAAAAAAAGCAGATGATTTATAATAGTCTAATTGCACTTGAAACAACTTGTACCCAGCTAGTTGGGGAAAAGGGAGCTCGAAGGAAATTGAGGAAAAACAACCCTTAGGTCAACCTGACATTTGGTGTCCAGTCTATGGGAAAATATTCTCATAAAAACAGACTTTGTAGCCATAAGAGAAAAATAAAATTAATGGAGAGGGTGCTTTCGGTTGCCCCGATGTTAGCGTGGCGATGACCCCACGCACTGCCAGCGACGGAGGGACCCCGGCGGCAGCCAGAGATGCTCCCCACTTCTGTGACCCGGTTCCCGCTACCGCGCGAGAACCTCAGATTTGCACGTGAAAAAAACACCCCAGACAGCTCTCAGCCCCCAAGTCGTGTGCGCGAGTAGGGCTTTTGGTACCAGGAAATACGAGGCTCGTCGCGCGTTGTGCTTTGTCAAAGCCTCATGACTCAAAGCCTGGTTTTCAGCAGCCCTTCGCTGACGTCTCGGCCCTCGGGGCCGGCGGGGTTGAATTCCCCTCCGGCAGAAGGAAACCCTGGGCCAGATCGTGCCCACCCTGCCGTGGCACTGCTGGCAGAATGTTCTCCTCGCTCTGCCTTTCCTGGCAAAGTTGAGAGGAAAGATGGGTTTTTTTTCCAGGGCTGAGAAAAGAAAGGCTTTAGCAAGCTATGAGAGCGCTGCAGGAGTCCTATGGAAGTCCCTGGGAGAGCCTCCAGCATGAGTTCTTGCCGCCTGCTCCCAAGCAGCGTCTCACTGCATCGATTTACGCTCTCGCCCATCACCACTACCACTGCTAACCCCCCTGCACCAAGTTTGGAAGTTATATAAACCGACGGCAACGTCTGGACGCCAGAAGCCGGGGCACGTAATCACGGGGCGGTGTAATCCTGGGCGCAAGGGGATTTTTCTACCCCGCAGCGAGGGCGTTGCGGGTGGCGGAGCAGGGTGCCCGGGACGCTGCGCAGCCTCCGCCCTCGCAGGTTGTCACGAGCGGGCTCGACGAAGCCCCAGCTACCTGGGCTGGCCTCGGGGCTGGCCCTGCGTCGGGCAGGAGGGTGGTCTAGCCACCTCCCGAGGTTCCTGCCCTCTCGAAGGACACCTCCTGAGGAGCCTTCCCCCTGCGATCGCCCACTGCCGCCACGTTTCTGCAGGGCGCTTCCCCACGCGCCTCCCGCAGAGCTGCTGCGCCCGGCGGCGCGGGGGCCGCACAGCAGCGCTCGAGCGCCTGCAAAGAGGGGACGGGGAGCAGCTCCCGCGCCGGGGTGATTATTCTTTGAAGAAATCTAGAAGCTCGACAGCCCCGAACATCACTCGTGCAAGATACAGGCCGAACCAGACGCACAGCTGGGGTCCCTGCCAGGGTGTTTTACAGCCTGGCCAGGCTCGAGCCTCCGTCAGGAGCGCGGTTGCTCTCGGGGAGCAGCGTGCCTGCGCGCGTAGGAAGAGCGGACGGGAATCGCAACGCTCTGGCTGTTCTCACGCGACCTCTCGGGCAGCTGGCGCTTAAACGTCTCCACGAGGAGCAGCCTCCTGACCTCCTGCCCAGCTTCTAAGTCAGCAGATGCTCGAGCTGTTCCTTCCTCCCGGCCACCGAGACGCCTTTATCCTGCTGTCCAGAACAGTTTGTTTCATGACAAAGCCCTCTGTCATCGCTCGCCGTGCCCAGGCACCAGCAGCGACCGAGCAGACGTGACCCCATCTTTCACTGTCACCCAAGTCAGTGCTCACAGCGCTGCCTCCAGAAGCTGGGAACGTTGACCTGGGAGGGCTCCCAAACACACGGGCGAGCTAGCGGAGCCCCCCGGGACGCCGAGGGCACGCGCTGCCGCTTACGGCCCACGCTGGTTTCCCAGGGGTGTGGAAACGCCGAGCGCAGCCCAGGCAGCCCAGAAGGTCCCTCCCGGCGCACGCGATCGTCGCTGCCACCCCCACGCCAGCCACGAGTTGCGCCGATCGGCTTTTCATCATGACACGGCTTTGCCCAAAGCGTGTGTCATCACCTACAATTTCAATAATGACACAGCGAGATCTTTATCACAAATACTCGTTTTTCCGCCTAGTTTCATCCCGGGATTCTTGACAAGTGACACCACCAAAACCAGGGCGAGGAAACCCTATTATTTATTCGTGCCACGGCAAACCCCCAGAGCCCGTCGGGCAGCCGCGCACGGCCCTGCGCCTCCGGACGGGGACAGATCCTGCCCCAGAGAGCTTGCGCGGGGATACGGGCAAAAGCGGAGTGCGGTAACAAACAGCAAGGGGGAAGTGGGAGGGGTGGGAAACCTGGTGACAGGCACTTAAACAGCGCAGCTGTGACGGCCGTGCGAGGGTTTCGCTTCAGTTATATTTACGTCGAGTTTTTATATACAGAAACAGGCACGGAGAGAGAATTGCAGCAGCCCCCTGGGCAAGCGGGAGCGCTCGCTGTAGCGAGGTTGGGATCCGACCCATTCTCTCCCGACGTTCCTCGGAGGGGCAGCTCCGGAGCAGGATTAGTAATAGCTGGTTTCTCGGAGTACTCTGCTGAGACGCCCCTTGAGCAACCGGTGCGACAGAAGGAGCTGGATGATGCACGTAGGAGGCAATTAACAGCCAACTCGATGACACGGGGCACGCTCTGTTCCTGCCGGGCTCTGCCCCGACACCCACACGGCTCCGTCGCTCCTGCCCCGCAGGGAGGTTGGAAGCCAAGAGCGATCCTCCACTAGCCCTGGAGAGCTACGGATGGACACCGGAGGGTTATCCACGTTCACCTTGCCGTGCACCGGCGGCACGCGGCGACACGGCACGGCTCTGCCCATCCTCCGCTGCTGCGGACCAGCCGTGCTGAATTCCGGCCAGCACATCCCCGCGACCGGCCGGGCTCCCAACGGCGGCTGCAACACGAGCTGCGGGGCCAGACTTGCACGGGCACAAAGGGGGAGATCGGGGCCTGTGCCCCCCGCGCAGGACCCCATCGCTACGCACCGCGTGCTGAGGAGCTGCTAATTTGATAAGCCTTTGCAGGGTGGTTTATACACTTGGAAGAGGTCGGCATGGAAACAACATAAATATTTTCAGTACAGTGTCAGCAGCGTGTCACCAGAGCTCCTTATCACCGATCCCCGCAGCCGCTTCGACGTGCTCACGAGGAAAGCCTGAAAAGGTGCAGGTTCAGGAAAACCACCCCAGGAGCATCAGTGGGCAGCGAGCAGGGGCTGCGGGAGCACCCCGGCGCCTGGAGCAAACCAGCAGCGAGGAGGAGAAGGTCTCAGAAGACCAAAACCCCACTACAACATCCGAGATAAAAACACAACTGGTTTCCCTGATGACGGCTTGAGCCAGGAGGGAAGCTGCTGAGCCCCAGCCTGAGGCTTTGTAGCCCCCAACGCACCCTCCCCCACGGATGCGTTTCCCCGCTCTCGGCAGCGATCCCACCTCCCACACGGATCCTGCTTATCCAAGTCTCAAACTGGCCAGAAGCCTTTGATGGGGGGAGCTCCTGAACACGAAAGCCACAAGAACATCAACCCTTATGCAGAGTCTTTATCTCTCAAGTAAATCTTACATCTCAGTTCTGAGGTAACTTCAGATCCCAATGTAAAGACACCTCTAAAACACGCACACGGAGAAACAGCTCTAAGTGTAACGTAACAGCCTCAATCAGCTCGTGCTGCTGGAGCGGCGCCCGGCCCCAGCTGCACCCCGAGATGCCGCCCCCCGAGATGCCGCCCCAGGCTCCCGGCGAGGGCAGGGACGGGCACCAAGTGTCACCCGGGACGTGGGCAGCAGCAGCGGCAGCGCTCGCGCTGCAGGGCTCAGCGGGCAGCGCTCCCCAGCGAGGCGTCTGCGGGCTGCACGAGCACCTAGAGAGTTCCCCCTTTCTGCCCCAATTCTGCCGTGGCTGGACCAAGCACGCGCGTGCTACCGCCCGGCAGCGGCTACTGCGGGAAAGCCTGGCTATCGTCAGGAAGGCAAGCCAGGAAATTTAGCAGCTTTTAAAAGGAGACAACCTCGGCTTTGCTTTGTCATCAGCCACAATCCCTTCCTCCACAAACCACCTTACCTTGCCAAAGTCAGCCCTTGGGGAGGGAAGCTACAGCCAGGACCAGCTCCTCGGTGTTGCGCATCCCCAGCAGCAGCTCCCACCCCTCCGTACCAGGGCAGGTCTCCTCCCCAACACAAACGTCTCGAATTTGAGCTCTCCCCTGCGCGGCCCAGAGCCTCAGAAGAGATTGGGCGTTAACTGGAACCAGCTGCTTGCATCTTCCCCCTCTTCTCGCCTGCCAGCTGGTTTGAGCTACCACAGGTAGCCAGGAGTAATCCAGCGGGACAGAAACAAGCAGGAGCGCTGGTGGGAGCACGTAATTCTCTCCCATGGCAAACCGCGTTTTTATTAGGCCCCAGCGAGTAAGTGGATGCCGAGGAGGTTATCGCAGAAGCGCAGCTCCGGGCTCAGCTGGAGGTTTGCTGCTGGCTGCAGAGCGGCGGGTCCGAAGCTCCGTCCCGTCCCGGCGAGCCCCAGCCCCGCTCCTTGGGCGGGCAGAGGCACCGGGGCCACCCAGGCTTCCTGAGCGTGAAGCTCCTCGGCCCCACGGTGCTCGTAAAGCAGGTGTAGCTTTTACAATGAGATACGCAACACTTTGTAAAGCTCCTGATGAGGACAGGCCACCGCGGGTGCATCTACCTCGGGCTGCTTGAGGTGAGCAATTATAAAGCGTCAAAGTTAATCTTGCTATAAACTACATCACCTACCGTACAACTAAAATTTGGTAATGCTGGCCAGCCTGTTGCAGCTACGGTAGGGTAGGAGAGAGCTGAGCGTGCCTCCAACAAGCTTCTAATGACTCCGGCGGAACGAGCCCAAGCGAGTCAGCAGGCGAGCCCGGTGGCCCGGTGACTAGTGAGCCCGTGCCGCGGGCTCCGCCGCGCCGTGCCGCTTCAGAGAAAAACAGACTGAGCCGAGGACACGAGCTATGTCAAGGTCTGGAATGGAGGTAATTGTTATTTACTTAACTTTTCCTGGATTTTAAATCGTAGGTCTTCCCGAGCCAGGCGGGAGCCGGGACCGACCCGCCTGTTCCACCGTCTGCCGCGGCTGGTTGGGTCAGCTGCAAACATCGGCCCTTGCTTTCGGCTTCTTTTTCCATCTCGCTGCTAAAGGTACTGAAGAGCGCTGAGCCAAGCGTAGCTGCCTGGAAAACACAAAAAATACCCCCATTAAATGAGGATTATGCATTGGCAATTATTTTACTGTGTCAATCATTTTTAAATTCATTTACTATCAGCCTTATCGAGCGACATTAACACAAGTTTTCAACCTTGATCAAACTGAAAACCTCATCAAGAAGAGGCTTTGTTTGAGGTTTCTTTCCCAGGAAATCCGCTCCCCAGAGCTGGCCCCTAACCGGGCCGTCTGACAGGGACGGGGGCTGGCGGCACGTGCCGGGGTTCCGGCCCGGACCCGGCTCTTGGCCGCCGGGTGCTGCCCCGAAGCCGCCCCATCCCCGCCGCAGCGGCTGCAGGCGATAACCCGGGTGTCCCGTAAACTGCGGGGAAGCCGCCGCCACACCAGCCCCTTCCTCGTCTTCCTCAGGGCTGACCTCAGAAAACGCTGTCTTTATTTGGGTTGTCCTGTTTATAATCCGACGTATGAGCGGGACGTTATTTTGTAATCTCCCCCAATCTTTCCGAAACACGGTCATAAAAACAGTGGGTGGGAGAATCTCTTATTTAATACACTTGGGGCGAAAATTATCTGGTTCTGATTATCAAGAATTCACCATCCGTAAGATTTCGAGATCAGGGCATAAGCAATTTTCAGGCCACTCTAATATGCGCAGAACGCAACTGAAATTATACACACACACACACGTTTTTAAACATGAATATTTACTAACATAAATAAACTGTTTTATAACAAAAGGCACAGATTTTCAACTATAAACAATGGAAAAATATTTACAATTTGCACATACATAATCAAACAGCAAGTGCACAATTGGTCACTTCAGATCTTCTTTTCTATATTTTGAGATTTACTTCCTTCCAAGCAAGTAATTTAATCAGTTCCGCAACGTCCGAATTTTTTTTCCACAAAAAACTGCTACAAATGCCAGATAAGAGAGTTTAGTAAAATGAATAATTTAGCAGCACAGGTTTTCAAATGGAGACAGTGTTGCTAACTTCTTCATATTGGATAATAAAATAAGGGTAGCTCTGATCATCGTTAAAAATGACAAAAATCTGAGGCTCAAAGTAATTGTCCACGCAGGAGTCATAGAGGTCGCTGGTAATGCTGCCGGGGTTCACCGGCGGCGGTCTCCTCATGGTGTGGTTGCCCACCGTGTACCTTCCCGTCAGCACTTTGGCCAGGAACATGTAATGAACCCCTTTGGGTGACCTTTTGGAAAAGTTGTGGGAGTAGCTCGCCTTCCTGGCGAAGTAACTGCCCTGTCCAAACATGGTGGCGTGCTTCCCGCAGACGCGCGGGTCGAAGTTGTGCTTGCAGATTCCATCCACCACGTCCTGGGAGGTGCCGTGGAACAAATGCCTTTCGTTCATGATCCTGTCAAGCCCGGTCATTTTTTTGGACATATATTCCTTTTTCCTGGAACAGAAAATGGAAAGCGAAGGTGAGTATTCGCTGCGGATCTGCGAGGGAAAAGCAGTTTTCACTACAGCTCTTAAAGCACCAGTATTATCCTCTGGAACAGCAGAGCTGTAAGAGGCGACAGGAGAACGTTTCTGTATGGATAGCAGAGTGGGTCTTCCACTTTCAAATAACGCTTTTGGGTGAAATAAGTATGTGTTAAAGGACCTGAGGCGATAGCGCTGGAGGCAGAGCGCTCTCAGCTGCGCGGCAGCAAAGGCAAAGCGGCGTGAGAAGCGCCCGCTTATCTTTGCCTGCATTTCCCCTTGGAAATCTTCCTCAGAGTGAAAACAGGGGCTGTGCAAAAACTAAATCCCACTACAGCTTCACGGGGAGGAACTACTGTGAGACAGGGTGGGTGAAGATGCTCTACACCGGCATGGATACCGTGAGAAAGTCCGTCTCCACTCACACAGCCCATCCCTCGACTTCTCCCGAGATTCTGCATTTCTTGAGAAGGGAGAGAGAATCCACAAATCTCATTTCGTATCAGGTAGGACGCGGCCAAGGGACGGTAACTTTCAGACACGGCATCTTTGGTTTGAACGGGACTGACTGACAGGGTTTCGTCTTTGCGAGACCCTGGGTCGCCGTGCCCCGGGAACCGAGGCGCTAACGGCTGTCTTCCATACAGAGACCATCTGATGAAAACAACCGCCTCCTAATTTGGCTTCAAAGTGAACTGAAAGATTTTGCAACTAGATATCCTAGATTTATTTTGAAGTTTCTGTGAAGATACATTTGACAGAACGATCAGTAGATAGTGTGTTAAACCTCGTACACAGGAAGTTTCAGGATAAGATATTTTTCAGATAAAGTCCTTCAACTGAAGATGCTCCTTTTCTTCAGAAAATCTGGAGTTTATGTATTCTACTTCATGATCAATTTATATTTTGCAGCCCAAATTACATATTTTAAGGTATTTTTCCACTATTGTAAAAGAACGGTATTTGCGCTATCTTACCTTTTGTATTTCTCCCAAAGGAACTGATTTTGCACTCTCAGAATTTTCAAAATTTTGTATTTGGTCTCTGGCACAGTCTTGTGGAACAGGTTATAAATGGTTCTATAGCTTTTATCTTCCTTCAGAACAGGCACTTGGATGAAGTCCTGAGATGGATCCATGCTAATCCAGGTTTCAGGATAGAAGTTTGGAGAGGTAACAGCCGTCGGAGACAAGACGTGCGAGGAAGCTGGTTCGGCTGAGGGCGAGGGCGCTGGGGAATTGCCACCCAAGGTCCTAGGCGGGGAAGGAGAAAAGGTGGTGCTTAAACGCTCGCGAACAGAAGAGCTGCTAATCACATTTATTTCATCACCAGCGTGGCTTAAGCAATCGCTGCTCCTCAGTTCTGTAACAATGTACGTATCTTTAACGCTTGTTTAAAACAATCATGCCAGCTCTTTCTGCTGTTTTAGTAACTCCCCCACCCATCCAAACTAAGGACAGAGTCTCTCGGGGATGCTGTTCCATGTAGGGAAATCTTACTGCCCGGTGGTGTTTAAAAGCCTACCCTCGTCACTATTCACGCTCTGGCCCGGGGTTATCAACTACAGACAGGCAGAACGCTACCAAATACAATTATTTTGCACGTTAGCTATAAACTGTTAGTGATTTTAACATACGGAATAAGAAAAGACGAATAACGTGGCAACATTTGACCTAATTTCCTTAGAATACACGGAGCAGAAACATATACTTGCTCGTACAGGATGAATAACGAGTAACCCCAACCAGTACCATTTTACAGGCAAAACCTGCGGATATTCCACTGCACCACGTGGAAGAGGAGGTGCTACGTTTTCAGTACTCCCCAGCACCGTGCTGAGGAAGGCGCTCTCATTTTCATTTGCACAGGCCAGATGTAGATTTGCATTTGCAGTTGCTTATTTTCATGCGACAGAACGGGAATGCTGCCAGGTACGAGGCCGGGAAGGGGTGAAGGAGAGGAGCTGCTGCCTGTAACGGCCGTGGCAGGAAAGCGTCACGGACGCCAGAAAAAGAATGGACACCAGTAAAAACCAGCGAAGGACACCAACTGTGGCGTGGCGAGACTTTGTTCTTAGTAAATACCTGCACCTCTGTGGCATTTTTCACTCTTGAAGCTGCTAAATTTAGATAAAGAGTGTGGCATTTGTGGCTTATGTTCACCTGATCATAATCTGAACAAGCAAGCCTTGCTCAGCTGAATAATCCGTATTTACTGGAGTTCTCCCTCTTACGTCAATGAAAACGCTTTAACATGTAAAGCTTGCAGGCTCAGGCCCTGGTTTTCACACGTTAAGGACACGGCTCTTCAGCTCGTGCAAGCTGCTGAGGTTCCCTTTCAGTTGCAAGAATATACGGAACGATCTCAAAATTTCACCAGATGAGTATTTTACCAAAGTATTTTTATAGAAAAAGCTGCCGCTGACGCCAGGACCAACCCACAAGGAACGCAAACGGGTAAGGTGCGCTCAGAAGGAGGCAGCTCTTGTTAGGAAAGGCTACGAAGGCAGAGGTTCCCACCGCCTGGCTGGAAAGACACACGGTGAATCTGGTCTCTAAACCCCACAGATGACCTTAAATTAAATTTCATTAAATTGAAGTTCAATGAATATTAAAGTTCATGCCATTTCTCGGGTCGCTTGTGTTCTGAGAACACATCACTGCCAAAGCGTAAGGAGAAAACCTGCTCTGACTGGGAGGAAAGGGGGAAAGTGAATCCTTTGTGCATTCATCCTGGGCAAGCTGAGGTTGGCCAACGTCCGAGGCCAAATCCCGCCTCCTCGCATATACGCAGTGGGATTTGCACACAGGCGCGACAGGCAAATTCAATTCCCTACGCCGTCTTTGTAAGAAGACCGTTCACTGGAGAACCACCAAACTCTCAAAGCTTTGCTAAAGGCAAAGCCGTGTTCTCCGGGGCGTCTCTTTGGGAATCAATCTTCTTTTGTTCAGGCACGATGCTGCCTGAAAAGCCGCGGCACCGCGACTCCCGCCCCCTGCCAAGCTGTTCTCAAGGTACGCCGAAACACAATCCCAGAGCCGCTTCCGAGTCTCCTTGCTCGTTAGCTTGCTCTTCTCTGCAAAGCCAACATAATTATCTAGATAAATAGGAATTCTACTGCTATTCACTTCTTACCTACAGAAATGTCAATTAAGGTTGCCTTGCAGAATATTTAATGCTAGTGATATACGAGCTGAAAAGAACCACGTGTGGTCTTTTGTGTGACCCAGAAATAATTTAATGTGATTTCCTGATTGCAGGTTGAGCTTTTCGGGTCTAGAAAAAAAGTTGGGGGAAAAAAGTCTATTTTTAAATACATTTGATTTGGTTCAGAGAGACAGTAAACTGTAACACCACTCACGCTTTTCAGAGCAGACATACTCTTTAAAAAAGTGTTCACGTGGCTTTCACCTGCTGTTCAAAGCTAAAGAGGCCTCACTTTATTTGCATGGATTTGACTCAACTCCAAATTCTTCTCACTATCTATTAATAGCTTAACAGAAACCCAGAAGGTGGATTTTTCTAAGAATGACTATTAAGACAGCAGTCTGCAATATTACAGGGTGTATTTAATTTTTTTTTTCCCCTCCTAAAGGTAAAAATATTACTGTAGAACCTCATTCACTCACACTGGCACTGGAAGACTAAGCACAGATTAACAGTAAGTTATGGATTAATGAGTCATCAAACACAATAAAAACACTGCATCCTTCGGTGTACTTTGTTCATGTCTTCTGACTAGTGTAAATTATTTGTAAGCGTTTATTATACAAGGGAAGCCATTAAAAAGTCAACATTCGTCAACCACTGTCACCCACTTCCCCCAGTTTCTAGTCACGAGTTCTCTCCCAATTTTATAACCGATTTAAGCAGGTAGTGGGGGGACGGAAATAAAAAATCTCAGGTAGCATTGCGTGATTAAGTGGAGGTAAATACTGGCTTCTTAGGGATAGCTCCCATAAATATTTTAAATACTCTTTTGTTCCCTGCTAAGAATCAGTGGATTTTTAAGTAAGCATTACCAGGTCTTTAGATAAAAGAAATAAAAGAATGAGGTTTACAGCAGAACACCAGGAATTTCAGAGCTTAGTTTATAGATTTGGTAGCTGGCGTGAATAGTGATGGTCAAGCCCTCATGACTGTAGAGTCCTCAAGGGTCCACTAGAATTGGTGGGAATTGCATAATTTTAGCATATCTCAAAATTATAGACTTACACTGTAGTAAAATAGTCACTGGTAGCAAAACATCAGGAGAATACCTGAGATGCTTATTTGTCATTAAGATGGTAATCAGAACTGCCATCCCCACAACGTCCTCGCTTGGTCTTTTTACCTGCATCCTCCCAGCACCTCTTTAATAATTTGGGGTTTCCTTCCTGTAAAACCGTACCTAAAAATGGTTCTAACCACCATGTATTTTAAGGCTCTGACCAAATTCATCTTCACCTCACAATTAGACGCGGTAACGACTCTGCAAGCTAACGAGCATTCTCACCCTACTGCAGCAGTTAAAGCGGCTTCGATGGGCCCGGCACGCCGAGCTGCCAGCCAGGCTAACGACTTCCACCCTTTGCTAACAGGACAATGCGTTCCTAACTACCGAGCTCTGACCAGAATGTTTCCAGCTGTGCTGGTGAGATCACAAAAACGGCATTTTTATGAGTTGCAATCAAAAATGAGTACAGTGCAGCACTTTCCTCGCTCTGCCTTTGATGGGCAAGCGTGTTCACCCCCAGTTGAGATGACAATAAAAACAAGGCATGCTTTAATTGCGCTTGAAAATTAGAAAATGTTTTTGAATGCTCATTTTTATGGGACCTAGAACTGACAGCCTGGCAATCATTATAGCCGGTGACATGCTCAAAGCCGGACAACACTTTGGCAAACTTGAAGTACATCTGTGCTTCTGATGTTCCGAGATCCACAAGGTACATTATAACCTTTAAACAACAAACAGAGCCTAGCAGTAAGGAGTTCCTCAGATAATACTTATCTTGAAAAATGACAAGCGAGAGCTGCCAATATGACTGAGATTTTTTATTATTTCTTCTGATTTTTCTACCCAGTGATGCCTACTTCCTTGCCACACCTTAAGGAATATGGCTGTCATGGACAGGCCAACACGGAGAACTAACGCAAAGGTTCCATGTTGCTGGGATACGTACTGTAAAAACGGCATCAGCACCACGCATGAGCGAAGCAGGGGTCTCCTCTTGATTTCTCTTCTGAAACACGCATTTTGCTGGAATCCATCTTTGATGTTTAAGATATACTGATTATGCCAGGTAACAAACCGAACCTCTTTCAGACCCCGGCAGCTGGCTTCTTCTATCAATCTTACAACAGGCTGTTTCAAGAAAATTAAAACAAAAACATACACATGAAAAATTACACACTTAAAAAGTAATGTATTTTGCCAGAGACCTCAAAGAATCCCTCTCTCTACTCCCTTCCCCTCTCCCTCTCTTGCTCTGAGGCACAAGACCACTGGAAAACGTTCAGTTACCTGTTCGTAAGGTCTGCCAACAAGGCGGGTTTCACAGCTTTCCTATGCAATTGGTGCTGGTGCTATCGTATTTTTACACGTCAAATGTTATTCCCAATATCTAACCTAAAACTCCCTCGACACAAATTACTTCCTTTTTGTCTTTGCTCGCTGAATGTGAAAATCAGAAGTCTGCCGTAGAACAATCTTTTATATATTAATATAGCCTCTTTTTTTTTTTCTTTTCTACACTAGAGAAACCCAGTTCTTTTAACTTCTCCTCCAGGTCAAACATTCTAAGCTGCTTGTTATTTGTGGTTCTTTCTTCCAGACTCTGTCCAGTTCTTGCATTTTTTTTCCTTTGCAGAGCCCCAAACTGTATACAGTGCTCTGCCTTAAGCTTCCTACCACGCTTATAAAGTCAGCGTGACGCATGAAAAAGATCAACATGATCTAGTTGCCAGTGGTGGAGGTATTTCTGGTACTGCCAAAATTGTAGGACACTGATGAGGTTTTATTCAAAATATTATGTACAGCTCTGGTCAGCCAAAGATGAGCTCTTAACTACCACAGGGATTCACAAGGCTTACTGGAGAGCTTACTGGAATGAATAGAAGTATTCTGGGTTTGTCTAGCACCGTCCTGTTTGACAGTGGATATGATTTCTGTGCCTATAATTGGGGTTAAAGAGTTGGAAGAGAGAAGGCCTTTTTAAAACCTGATACAGAAAACTGTGGCTGTTGAAGACCAAAGGGCAGGGGCGACACGAGAATGAGTGTGCATAAACCATCGGTGAACAGATTTAAACTAGACATTTAGGAAAAGGTCCGTAAGGCGCAGGGGCTGGCAGCTGCAGCAGCGTGCAGCGCAGCCGACGAGACAGCCAGGGCTGGATCCGGGGACTCTGGAGGCTCATGTCCACCGTTGCGGTATCTTTGGGGACAGGTCAGTAAATGAAAAACTGCAAAGCTAATGGTAGTGGTGTTAAAAAGGCTGCAGAAAGCTGTCCCCCCGTCTTAAAACCAGATTTCTAGGGATTAGAAAGGACTTTCTTGGTACTGACATGGGCCAGTTTGTGCTCAAATTTGACAATTTGGGCAGCCTCTGTGCCTCCGATGTTTTCAGGGATAATCCAAGGAGCAGTCCAGCAGAGCAGAGTTCTCCTTTTATTGCTTTTTCAGTTCAACACTGGACTTGGCAGTGCTGGGTTAATGGCTGGACTCGATGATCTTAAAGGTCTCTTCCAACCTAAATGATCCTATGATTCTTGATTATCTTCCTCAACCGTAACTCTAAGTAACTTTCCTGAATGTTCAAAGAGGAAACAGACTAAAAATGTATATATATAGTATATACAGTACACAGAGTTTTGGGTTACAACCCACAAGCAAGCTTCTGGAACATGTTAAATACCTCGGAGTATTCTCTCCAGCCAAAGTGGTCCCTGCAGAAGTACTTCCAGACCGTGTAGTAGTTGGAGCTGGAGCTGGGGCAGGAAGGTGTGGACAGCCGACGCATTTGGTCAAACTCAACAGTTTCATATAATTTCATAACATTCAAATCCACCCAAAACTCATGTCCCCTGGAAAGAACAAGAAAAACAAAGAATTCTCACCTCGTGTAATCCATTTTAAAAACATCATTCAGAGATAACAAAGCAGACAGACAGAACTACAGCTGGCACAGTCCTCCTCGGAGATACCCTCGGTCCGGCTGTGCTCACGTCATACAACCCTGTGACCATAAGGACGTCCCATGAGTTTGAAGTGGGCACAACACAGGAGCAAGCACGAAGAGCTGTGAGGGCAAAGGAACTCTTCCAAAGTTTGCGTGGACAGTGGTGGAAAAACCATGGTCTTCAGCCCAGAAAGACAAAAACTCAAACCCAGCAGGCTTCCTAGTCCAGTGGTATTTATTCAGTATGCATGAATTGTACCAAAATCAATATACACATCCTTGACATTTTGAGCATATTAAGTAAATATATCACACGACCATATTTGATGAAGCAGCCGCATTCTATTCAAAAGGTTATTCTTGTGAAAGTTAGTGCTTCAGGGAAGAAAAGAAAATGTAAATGGCTCCAGATGAGGAGCATCTGCTGCCAAGCCACCGGAGAGTTTGAGTACCTTTCATCACGCGCAGCAGAAGAGAACTAGCACAATATGAAAAGGAAACGTGATTCCACAGGTAGGGAGCCTACACTGACGAATACTGGCTTTTTTCGAGCAGCTGTATTGCTGCTACAAAAATCAACGCTAATATGCAACTTCACGTAACGCGACTGGCGCTTTGAGAAGGACCTAGCAACAACCGAGGGCTACAGATGGAGCACCAGAGCACAGGCTTTATCTAAAGGAGAAATGAAAAGCGCAGTTCCTCCGCACTTTACAAAGTCCTGTTTAACAGTGACTGTGGAATGGCTCAGCAAGCAGTTTCTAATGCTGTTTCATTAGTCACTGTTAAGAGAGAGACATCAAATTAAAGAAAAATGCTCAAGTAGAGCATGGGGTTCTAAAGCTCTGCTGATCATCAGACCATCGCTGGTTTATTAGCCACCAAGAACTTAAGAAATTCACAGAAATTGAAAGAAATCACAGTAATATTCATTCCCTACAAAAGTAACTTTTTTAGAACTGGGATTAACATCTTTCCAAAATAATGCTGTTTACATAATTAGTTTTCCACTTTTATAATCTCTTTACAAGTTGTCAGTTTACTGCTATTCATTAACAGTTACTAATCTTTGGCAACTAGAAATGCAGCTTTTGAGACTATATACAATATTTTCTTTGAATTCTTGACAGTAAACATAAATCAAGCTGACACTTGAAACCTACAGTTTATTTTTAAAACTTTGGCACATTAATACCATAGACATCAAAGCACTGCGTATGAAATCCGCCACATCCAGCGACAGCTATTCGAAACATCTATATGATCTTATGAATACAGATTTGCTTGCGAATGGCTGAAATTTTGCTAGCTATTGCCCACTCTTACGTGTACCGTTGCTGAAGAGTTTTATTCTACTGCTTTCACAGAAAACTACTGAAGAGTTCCCACTTTAAAAAATGGTGATCAGCTGGAATGATGCTTCATTTCTCAACAGGAGGTACAGGTGCGTAGCTGTGCTTAGTGTTTATCATCATCAGTTAATTGCGTTTGGATCTGTGAAGTGCTAAGCACAGTTTGAAGCATTAAGTGCTTTCCGGACACGGATGAAAAGACAACGTGTCTGTTCCTACGGGCTCACAACCAGGGGATCTGATCCACTGCTCTTTGGGGAAATTCAGATTGCTCTCTTCGTTTTCAGTAAGCTTTCATAAGACTTAAAGAAAAGATATAGAATAGTCCCAACAATCAAATTAAATGTCTTAAAAATGCAACTCTATGAGCTACTTTGGAAATTCTTTGGACACAAAAGTCATTCTTTTTGCAACTCCGGCGGCAGCCGAGACGGAGCCCCAGGCAGCACGGGTCTTCAGGGCCAATTCACCCCGAGGGCGGCTCGGGAACGGCTCCAGCCAGCCTCCTTCCCCTTTACTCCGAGAACTTACTACCTAAAAGGAACATCTTGCCAGTTCCCTGCATGTGGTTCTCTAAAAACCGTCACAGAACCGCACTAATTAAGACAAAAATTTTGTCAAGACGACACCATCGCACCAAACCCGTAGAAGGTTTAACAGCGCGTTCCCTACTCGCGTCGACAGCGTACAAAATCATTAGGGTTAGCACAGGAGTACAGGAGGGCACCAGCTATGCCGTGTAGGAGGTGTATTCCAATAACCCGCGTCGTCCCACCCAAGCCACGGCCGCCTGCGAGGAGCTGGATATTCTCGTTACAGCTGACGTCCCGCCGCGGCTAGCACACGACTCGAGGAAACACATAGACCAAGAGCACGACGAGACCAACGTCAGATACGAGTGATCAGAGAACGATCTAGTCAGAAGGAAAATTAGCACGAAGCAAAACAAATGACCAGTGCAAAGGGACCGAAATTAAATGTAGGGCTTAAAAAAAGATACACACGTTTTCTGGAGTGAAAAAAACTAACAACAGAGCACCCCACCTTCCTGGTATGTAGTCATTTTGTTCCATAACAACAAGCGACACCCTACTTGATTTGAAAACAATGTGTGAAATCATGAGGAAATCATCTCTCTGAAATACCAAGCTGTGTTGTTATTTGTAGTATTTGCAGGCAGCACCATAAGCATGATTTTTTGAGTTTCTTCATTAATAGATTTTTAATCCTGCTTTAGGGACGTTTGCTTTTTCTTCTCAAAACATAGTCTTACAATTCTGAATTTCAGTGCCTAATAAAGCTGTCGTTTTCGAGAAAAGCGCGTTTAGCAATTGGTATTATTTATATTATCCTTTCGGAGCGAGGAGTTGGACTCACTGTCTTGGGGTTACATTGCACCTGCAAATCCAAGTCCTGAATCAAGGTCCCCAGATACTGTGCTGCGTATTGCATGAAACAAATACACCAAAAGGTATTTCTCAATACAAAACCTCACAATTCCAGCATTCATTCTCACTCCGGTCTCTTTTCAAGCCAAATACTGTAACACGGTTCTCCCTACTCCAAAGATCTGTGAACTCCAAGAAAGTGCAAAGAAATGGAAAACCTTTTCTTTATAAGTTATTTTCTTTTAAAGGTGGTAAACCCCAGAGGATTATTTCATTTTATTATAGCTTTGTATGTTGCGTGTGTTATAGTGAAAACTGAGAATGAAAACACGTTTGCAGTAGTTCTACACTAATGCAGTGCAAAGTAAAGATTATTTGAAAAGCAACACACACTCTAGGCATGATAAAGATTATCCACTAGCATGGTGAACTCTTTTAAAAGTAATCACATAGCGGTTAATATTCTAAAAAGTTAAAGGTCTGTACAACTTTTGAAGACTGGAGAACAAATTCCACAGGCGCTTGAAGCACGGCTGGCTTCTGATACGTGACTTGGGTATTTCTAACACGGGCTTAACGGTGTTAAAACAGAGTCTCCATCAGACACACGTAGCTCCGCAGCAAAGCAAGGGGAACCAAAGTAATGCGATGGGGGGGACGCTGCGGAAGGAAAAACGTTTTTCGAGATGAACACAGTACGAGACTGCTTTTCCTCATGCTTTTATTGCAGAGCAAGCAGATCTTCAGGATGAACTCCTCAGACTCCGGGCTGACAGTGCATATGCAAAGCGGGGTGTTTGTGTGCAGACGTGTTCTAACTGCAGACCAGCTGGGGAACCGGAGGGCTCGTACGCGGCTTGCTTCGAGTAGTGCTACACCACCAGGAAAACCCCACAGACAATTCCAGTGAAACAAAGCGCGGCAAGTTTTTTCCTACAACAAACAAAATCTGTGCATGGCTGAGAGCGCACCTACGTATCTCTGAAGACTCTGTTTAAGATTTATAAGGCTGACAGCTTACAGCGAAAATAGCTTCTCTGAAAGGGAAACATTTTTCTGCGAAACCTGTATAGAACGTGCCAAATTATTTCTCAGTACTGAAAAATGTAAGGATTGTCTGCTGTTTGGAATTTTTTACATTTTTGTAGCTCAGTTTCTGCCTCTTCTTTATCAGACTCCCCTCCTCTGGAAGCAAACTGAGGACAGGATGGCCATCGCTCGTTGACACACGCTGACAATTCGCTGTAACAAGAGCCCAGGCATCAGGCACTGAAACAGCCGCCGACCACCCCTTCAAACATTCTTCTTGAAAGCCGATGTACGGTACAACATGCGAAGCGTTCTCGTTTTCCCATTCCTGAATAGGACTGCTCGGTCTGTCCGACTGGGAGGTGACGGCGTTTCCGAGCCACCCACCTTTCGGCGCGTGCCCGTGGCGCCCAGAGCAGAGCTGAGACCCCGGCTGCCCCGCGCCTACCGCTGCCTTTCGGCGTCGTTAATACAAATCCATCGCTCTCCGTTAGAGATGGAGTCACCGGCTCCGTGCAGTTGCTACCTGGGGTTACCTGAAGTTTCTCTCGGAGTAAGAGCTGCAGCTCAGAACCCAAAAAAGCACTAATTATTTCTTGAAGAAAAAGTGTGGTCAAGCTATTTCTGAGCTACATGTAATTTTAAAATTGGCAGGGTCTCCTCTATCCATTTCCCTTAGCTGAATAGGGAAAGGTTCAGCAGTTTCAGGATGTAACATAGCAGAATCTTCCTGAAACTCAAACTTCTGGTGAATTAGGGATGCTTTTAAAATGGTATTTTTATTTTTCAAGTTAGTAAAGTGTTTAGAATGCTACTTCCCATTAATTTTAACAGAAAATTGAGTGACCAAAATATCTAAACAGCCCAAAATCTACACAACAGTGTTTTACTTTTTCCCTGAATACTTTAACTAAAAGCTTTTAAACTCCACACATATTCTACCTAACAATAAATTATTCGGAACAACACTGTGTTATTTTATGTAGCTGAAAGTTTTAGACAAATGCATTTATTTAAGTGACTGCATCTTAAGAACACACTATTGTGCCCAAAAGCCAACCTGACTTTTTTTTTTTTTTCTCATTATAACATCGGGAATAAGCAAAGATACTCTTTCGCAAAAAACCTTGATTCACATAAAATGTGTATTACTCCAATGCTCATTTACATTCCTTAACAGTGTATTTCTCTATTCAGAAGTATTAACTTTTTGAAATGATAACGTTTACTGCCTTTCAAGCTCTGAAATCCTAAAATATATCTAGCAAAGTTGTTTAATAATAGCTCTTCAGTTAAAGCACTTCCTCTGTATATTAAAAAGCCTATTACCAGCTTACATAATGCAAAGCCATGAAAAAAACTGAATTGTGATTACAGCAAGTGACTGCGTGATTACATTCCCGGCTTCAGCTTTAAGACACCAGTGATGAAAGCAAATGCGACAACTGTACCTCTCAACTGCCCGAGGCCTAAATATAGTCGAAAGACCCCAGATTTAGGGTTCAGGAACAGTAAGAATGCGAGATGCTCAAGGTTACGTCTAGTACGTTCTTTAGCATAACATCACTTTATCTTCGCACAGTAAAACGATCTACTACTTCTGAGGTACAGCGTACACTACCTAAAGTGAAGGGTATCCTCCATAACATATAGGTTATGGATAACATACAGGCTAGGAGAGGGAAAAACCAACAGTACGCCAGCACGGCACACATTGCCTTGTTTCGTGCCCCGAAGGGAGCATGAGAGAACACGTCCCACGTCACGGGCACGTGATGGCACGGCTAAGTGCACCTCCGGGAGATGCTCGCATACAGTGGCGATGAAACACTGGGTACTACGATGATGACAGAGGCAGAACAAACACGCATAAACCCAGCAATTAAAATCCTTTCTTGTCTGCCAGGGCGAAACAGACCCATCCCAACACCTCCTCTGCACTGTCTCCGAAAGACAAGCTCCATGAATGGGGTCCATCGCTCTTTATACTTTTCTCGGACAGTTTGCGTTAAGGAAAAGGAGAGGTTTGTAGCTAACACGATAAAAAAAAAAATCTATTGTTGTTACTCATGAACTTTGAAGTCTCTATCTGGAATTATCAGCCTGGAGAAGAGCGGGAAGGAGATGATGAAGGCTACAGTTTGTCAGGCGTTTGGGAAAGCAGGAAATGTATTCAAATACCTTGGTGGGGCCACGCGCTACTCCCACTGCCTCTTTGCATCACGCAGCAGAACAGCCCTCAGTACAGCTTGAAACCAGCAACAAAAACAACGCTGTCTTTTTCTACAGAAAAATTTATTAAACCTCTGCAAACACCACAAAACTTCGCCTCATGTTGCTTCTGAGGTAGAAAATTACTATCCCTATTTTTCCCCAGGAAAGACAGATGCAGAGAGAGACTAAAATAGCTTCTCCAAAGCCCCACAGAGAATCTGCGACAGAGGTGGGAACAGAGATTTCTTAAGAACTTCTCTTCACCAACTAACCAAATAAAGGTCTCTATTTATAAGATAGAGCAGTTCAATGGAATTGTTTGCACTGAAAGAATAAGCATACAGAACTCTTAAGAATACAGCACACAACCCCAAATTTGGTGTCGTACGACGGCGCAGTTCAAAATAAAATTCCACAGGTCTCAATAGCAGAACTTGGTTCCCTGAATAAGATGCATTTTCTCTGTACCCTAACTACAAGAAATAACACAGAGACATAATCTCTTCAGGACACTGAACTGAGTAGGTACCTCTACTAGCAAGCTACAACATTTAAGTCTTTTTTTCAGATGAACATAGCCTGCTAAAATAAGGGTATTTGGGCTCACTCTTCCTTGCACTCTTCTGAAGAACTTCAGTCTAACGTGTGAACCTTCTGTGCTCTTTCCATTCAGTAAGACAAATGTTCACTAGATGTTATGTACAAATAGATGACTAGGAGAAGTACTTTGTAAGCGCTATGAAAACGCATGTGGTTTCAAACTCTTCTCCTAAGTTCAGTTATATGTCATGAGTCTTACCGCAAACAGGGTTCAGAAAAAAAAGAAACCTAGCGATCAACAAAGGTCTGCACAGGAAATGAAACTCAGTTCCCATCAGAACAGCTGTGATACAAAGCAAGACGAGAGTTAAACACCACTTAGATGATGAAACTGTTGATTTTCTCCCTATGACTAAACCAGTTCCTCTCTGCAATAGCAACAACCTGAAAGCCACTCGGGGGAACAAATCAGCTTAAAGATCCAAACAGGTACGAAAACCTTTTGTTCTTAAGGTTGAAAGATTAGTCAAATCGAACTCAGCCACCCTAGGAGATGCAAGTCAGGCATTTACACTTTCTGGTAACCCAAAATCAGCAGTATTTCGTCTTATTTGTAACAAACACTTGTTTGAAGTTGCAGGCTGTAGTCCAGCTTTGGGTGAGGGACCAAGTGTTGATACGCCACTGTATGAAACTGAACTTCACTTAAAGTATGTCCTTGTAATAAGATCTTTCTTTTTAAGCAGAGGTACCAGCAGTTTGAAATGGCAACGTCAAATCTCGGACAACAGCAGCCCAAATGTGTTCCCATCAAAAACAATAACGATTCCGTAGGAAGTGGCAGTAAGCGAGGGCCCAGGTACCACTCACCAAGGGACATTCTTCAAACAGCTCTTTGCAATACAGCAATAAAAATGCAGCCAAATCCTAGTTCTTGCTGTAAGGAGCGTGAAAGGAAAACAGGAACCTTCCCTCACCGAAGCGGTACTTCGCACCAGGGCAAGAACAAAAACAAGCTGGTAAACATGATCCCGCAGTCTTGATCTTATCAGTATCTCATCATTCTTAAACTGAAGAGAGGGGCAGCAGGTGACAGGGCAGGAAATTAGTTTCATATTTTACTAACTGTGTTCCCTCATCATGTCACGCTGCTTCTCTCTGCTGTGACTGTAAGCCACGCAGGAGGCATACAGTGAGAAAGACTCAGAAAAGAGAAAGGTGCTACAGAAAGATTTACCTCTACGCTTAAAAGGCTCTGTCATCAGAGGGGGGGGGGGGGGGGGGGGGGGAAAAATCTATCAATATAGTACTAGCTTTACTCCTTTTCCTAGATTTCTTTTTTTAAAAAGTTGGAAAGGCAGGTTTTGCTGCCTTTACAATTGGCGACGGGGGGTGCTTGAAAAGCAATCTTCTGTAGTTTTCACAGTGAGAGGGTCTGGCCTGACTCACATGTTTGTAAATCTGAAACAACTGCTGGGATGCTGGTCCAGATATAGACACAGCTTAGATCAAAGTCTGGCCCCAGATCTCTTCCAGCAAGGGAAAAAAAAAAAAATCCGCCAAGCTCTCTCCCACGCCCAGATACCCTCTCTGGATCAGGAAGTCATTGAGGCACGACTGTTCGTTCTGTTCTGCTCTTCCCCAGAAACCCACTGGTGGCCGCTTCTGGACATGAGGTCCTGGGTTAAAATGGTCCTTTGGTGTGAACTACTGTTAAGTTCTAAAAATCTGTAGAAATGAGGATGTCAAATACATCCAAATCTTCCAAGGATTACTGCCTGTACCGTATTTCATAATTCCAATCCAAGTTGCATCTTCTATTTGCAGTAGAGGATAAACATGGATGTCCTTGCCTGAGGTAGATTGCTGGTTTCAAAGGTCTCCTGCCCACACCAGATGAAGATACGTTTTGCAGAGAGTTCTGTTTGTTAGTTTTAATTTATGTATCACCAGATGTTCTAGAGACAGCACAAGCACAGCTCCAAGTGGCAACAGAGCTGATATAGGACAGGGTCTTCACATCATGAGAGAGGCATTTGCTTTCACAAAGCTGCAATGCAAACACTTTCTAAAGGACTTAAAAAAGAGTCTGAAGTCCCATTTTTAAAAAATGTTCTGCACAGACACCTGTTGCTTTTTTTTTTTTTTTAGAATTCTATCCAATCTCAGGACTTAAAAATACCTCTGGAGACATCTGATAAATAATGAAACTGCATCAATGTCATCAATGCTTTACTTAAGATGGTCACACACAAGGCTAACACTCCCCAGTGACCACCAGTTCTGGATGTTTCAGTTTCTGAATGTTCCCTCCAATGTTTCATGTCACACCCTCCACATGCAGCTTCCCAAAAAAGGGCTCCTTTATACATCTGACTACAAGTATCAAATTTTGCAATTATTACTCAGCTCAAATCCCTACTGATTTCAACAAATACGTGTACCAACTAGGAAGGAACTTCACGATCACTGCTCTTGCTAAGCAAATAATTGTAACAGACTCTTTCTGTTCCTCATCCTTACCGAAACGGGCAGGCAGACAACGCGACGACACTCTGCCCCGTGGATTACCTGTAAGCAACTCTTCCGAGCAATCTGTTTCACCAGTTATAAATCTTTGTTTCAGAAAGGACTGTTTTATTACCGTAAGTACACATGGAACAGACTGACCCCAACCTGAAGCCAGGTGACAGCGGTTTCCAAAACTGTAATCTGTTTTTTGATGTGAAACATGAAAAGGGATATACGAGTGAGTGCCGATTCCTACAGCAGCTCAACGTAACACTTGTAACTTCCCTAGATTTGTATAGCTAGAAGCCAATTAGTTTTATTTCATATGTAAATGATACTATAAAGTGGAGCAAATAGGAATTCATTGAAGCATACTATTACAAGGCACAAAAGCAAACACTTCTAAAATCATTTCACATGCTTTTTATTTAGAGTCTGTCTTGCATTCCTTCTAGCAAGGAATTAAAAGAAGTTCAAAACCATTCAGCTGTGTATACTCAAGAAACACCACACACAAATCACCAGGCACAGTGAATTTCAGCTGTTTTCTCATCTCCGGTGTTGTCAATAACACACGAGTTATCTCACACGCTGTGGCAGCTGTGCAGATCAGAAAGATAACTTCCTAAATTTAACTATTCAATTGGTCAGACAACATGCAGAAGTCCCCGAATGACTGAAACGCTTCCACCGTGCTCTATGCAATTTTAAAATCATATAAGCATATTCTAACAGCATCAGAGAAACAAGTTATCCCATGAAGAATGGGACTCCCACAAGAATGAAGGAAAACTAGTTTCCTTTACATTTATTTTTGTCCTTACCTCTCCTTCCCAGGTGCCTCCCTGCGCCCATTGACAGCCCCACTGGGGAACACGCAGTATCTGCTCTGACTTCACCCAAGCCACGCGTGTCTACCGAGCAATTAGGCAACTGCTCCCAGGCAGAGTATGTGCCATTGGAGGTCCACCTGCTTTTCCCGGGCTGGAGCCATGCATTTTGGCCTTTCTCTTCTAGCTAGAAGGAGCCATTTCATAGAACTTACAGAAACTACAGAAAGAAAAAAAAAAATAAATCAAAACAACTATGAGAAGCTGTTGTTTCACGTGAGCTGGGATGTGCCAGGATACACGTAGTTGAACACAGACTGCAGTTCCCACGGCGCACAGGGATGTCTCTTTGCCAAGAGAAGAGGTGGAATTTTCAGCCAAAGAGGGGGAACTGATGGGTCAGGAACTGCAGAGTTGTTTTAAACAAATCCTCGTGTAATCTGTAATGATGTTGCTTATTTTGAAAAGCAACATATGCATGGTTGGACAGGTGTGTCTGGGGGGAAAACCTGCTCAGTTCTGCAGCCAAGTATTTCCACTTACTAAAGAGCATCTTAAAATATCCCAGCTTGGGTACTCTCGTGCTGGAAAGCAGTACTTGGCATTGCTCTCTCACACACGGAGCCGCAAGCTGGAACTGCTCCAGGGCCTCTCCTCACATGTATGAAGAAAACTGAGTGCTTCTAAGTATTTTAAACGGGCTTAAGTTCATATTCCCCCATTTGTTTAGAGAGCTTGGTATTTGGCTTCAAATACTTCATAGACTTAAGAAAGCCAAAATATGAAGAACTTATGATAAAGTTTTATATTGAGGCCAAACTGCAATGAGCATCTGAGGCAGTCATATTACAAAGAAGTAAGTAAACAACATTTACCACTTCTCCTACTTTAAGATCATGTTCCCTTAGGTGAAAGGCAACAACTAAATGTATATTTTGCATTACTCATCTCTATAACCTCGAGATGAAGATAGATTTATATAAATAGCTACTTGAAGAACATCGTATTTGAATTTGGAGCTTATTGTTTAATTGAACCAATAGCCCAACACTGTCTTGAACAGCCCAACTTTCTTGGAGCAGCTCACAATGGCAATACTGTGCATGCAGACTGTAATCATTACTTACTATGCCATATAAGCTGTGTTTAAAAGAAAGGGGAATAAACAGCTACCACCCGTTGGTTGTCAGGCTGGCTTCTGCACGGCCTTTCTTGGACATGCAAACTGCTGAACAGACATTTCCTTGTTGTATGCAATCTGTATAGATAGGCCTGCAAAGCTAGTCTGACCACAAGAGATTAATAGCTTTAGCCAAATAATGCGGTAACCATGTGAACGATGAGCTGTTCTAGCATGTTTGCGAGCCTCTCGGCAAGGTTCAACACGCTGCTATCTGCATCTTGTTGCCAGGAGACACAACATCGCCCAGGAACATAAGGGAAGCCAGGCTGACCACCAGTGAACTCCACAAAGAGTCACACCGAGTCCAAGCAGTCCACATCTAAAGGTTTAGAAGGTTCCTCTCATACAAGATGACACTGCGTAGGAAGAAACTGATGATGATACACAGCAAAACATTTACCCCCCTGCTTCAAAATCTAGCTTAAAACTATACTAAGTTTTAAGGCATATCAGATTCAATGTTTGAAATCAGAAGCTCCCGTCTTCAAAAAAGTTTCACTCCTAGGTTCTCACTAGTACTTATCCAGAAACATGAAGATCTTCCAAGGGGAGAAATACATCCAAGAGTTACAGAAACTGCCAATTTGTCGTTCCATGGTAAGCGGATATTATAAATTTACAACAGTCATCTAGCCTTGCATTGGGGCATGATTTTGTAGCACTGACTTGAAACAAAGACCTTCACAACGTCTTTTAAGAGAAGGAAGAAGAGAACAGGCTATAGCAGCTCGAAACAGAATTTAGTTAGAAAATATTGGTGTTTAAAATAATTTTAGTCTCAGGAGACTACTTTTACCTGAAGAAAACAGTTAGGCAGACACTCGCTGGGTAGCCAGTTCAACTCAACAAGATGAGGTCTAGTTTGTGTTGAAAGAATCTGCCCCCGCTTTGCCAGCAGAGTTTCACGCTGACTGCAGAACCAGCAGCAGAGCTCCAACCCAGCACACCTGGGTTTTCTGAGATCACGCCGCTTCTCTGACTTCATTCATGATTAACAGAATGTCATGTGTCTGGCAGCACACCCGATAAGTTTCTTCCCGATGGGTTCAGACAGACAGAAACTCTGTGTACCAAGAGACCAAAATACCCACCAGACTGGAAACCTGCAAAGTAAGTGTAAAGGCGGACAACGCTACTCAGCCAATTTTACAGGCTGGAGATGACTAAGCAATTAGGAAGCATTGTTTCTTTTAAAATTAATCATTCTTAACTCCATCATTTAGAACATGTAGATCATGTGTGTAGAGATGGATTCAGTGATACAGGCTTCAAAAAGAAAACTTTTTGCTCATTTGCACAGAGCTCAAATTTAAATTAATTGCATGGCCTTGTCTTACTTACACATTTGCTGTTTTGTTTTCAGAAATCATTCAAAATACTTGGCAAAAATGGAAGTTTCTCTGTTGTAAAATACAGCAAATTTTATCTGCTATGCAGTTACAATATTTTTTTTGTTTTTTTAAACAGACTGGCATGCTTTTTCAAGACGAGTCCATGAAATATGATTATTCCCTATTACATATAATTCTTATTTCCTACTTCACTTTCATTTTCAGGGTGGGGTATCAATATTCGGGTATTGACTTCAGTAAAAAGGATGAATCCATAGACTGATGGAGCCTGAGTTTTAGTGCCTAATCCAACGTCCAGTTAGGTGAAAGTAAAGACTCACATTGACTTTAAGCATTAGGTTGGGTCCCTGATGCCTAATGAGAAATCTGAGCACGCTAAATGAAAATTAAAACTTTCAGGAGGAAGGGATATACTTCGTCAGTAAGCGGAAGGAAGAAAAGGCACTGAGAACAAATCCACGAGGCCTCAGATAGCAAAGGCAATTTGAGGTCTTTACTGCACAACCCCAGCAGCGTCGCTTTGAACTGACGATGAGTAGAATGAGTTGCACCGGGCTGACAGATTATGGCAGGGCAGATAAGATATGAGAAATCTGCATTGTGTGTTTCCTCCAGGAAAAAAAAAAAAAACCAAGCAGTCTATATACTGCACTCATACAAACATGGACTGTATAGATCTGGTGATCTTGTAAACATCAGCACTCCCCACTACTGTTCAAAATGGAACCTGCATTATAAAAGTTGAAGTTTTGGTTTAGATCTCAGGGTGCAGAATCAAGCTTAAATTGATAACGTAACCAGGGAAATGTAAAAGCTGTTTTCCAATTTTAGAAAATGAGTAGATAAGCGCTACTATGTATAGTAAACAATAACTTCTAAGAAACGGTTTAACATTTTGAGATGACAACTTAAATAGGCCATCAGCATTCCTGAAGGTACTGCTCAGGTGGTTCATAGCGAATTAGCTGAAACATCACCATCTATTAGCAACTATATGAAATTCCCAGTCAAAGGACTTAACAGAGCACCTATCCGATTTCAGTTGCTTAGAATGTAATTACGGACACTGTGCTTGGAGTGCAGAAAGTCAATCTGGATTCACAGTGACAGAAAGCAACTGCTGTATCATTCCAGTTTCAATCGCTCCAAAGGCTCATTCGTGCTGCCGCTTTTTCTAATCCAGAGAACAGGCTAATTAGGAACGTCAAGAACAAGTATAATGTTACACAACAGTCTCTGCCAACTCTCAATTTCTACAGAACTGAAGTCTTCTTATTTCACACACTTGAAGTCCTTCAGCTTCAAAGAATACTTTCCAGATGATAAACAGCAGTTTTAATAGGTGTGCAAGAACTTTCTGTTGTGGCAAACTTGTTAGGTACTATTCAGGTAACATCATCACAGGGTTTATAAAACACTTGTACACAAAACATCAGGAAAAAAGAACACACGTCATGTTACATTCCTGCACCGCCGCTCGGTTAAGCGCCCTTGGGCTTTGCTAGTAAGGGAGTAAATTCAGTTACCTACCGATATTTCACTTTGATCCTATCATTGTCAGGGTTGCAGTAGAGTCTTTCCAGATGCTCCTGGGAATCATTGGTCACACTTTGCCAACTCTGGGTTGCTGTCCTTCTCACTTGCCAATGATAAGGCAAGACTGTGTGATGTTTGGGACAATCATTGCCATAAACACAAGTGCCCTGGAGAAAATCCACACAGATTTCTATTCCGTCTTCCTGATGGGTGTGATACTGCAGCTGGTTCAAGAGCTCAAACACCAGATCAAGAGAAGCTTCTTCACTTTTATCCTGGAATATCCCAGCACTGAATTTATTGCTTGGGTTCAAATTGTATTGCATCGGACAGCTATTCTCTTGGAATAAGCCAGATGTGTAGCTTTCCAGAATCTTGTCTGGGAACAAAGGACAAGCTGCACTATCACTACCAGTTGGGTGCAAAGGATGATCCTGGAATGAGTCATTACTATTATCAGCAGCAGTTCCAGGAGTAGTTTCTGGTGAGAAGCCCTGCTCTCCCGACTGGACATCCTGCTCAGGACGCCCAGAAGAAGGACGAGCTACTGGCAACTGACTCTGCACATCCGGAGCTGTTGGCATCAGCACAGTCACGTTACTTTCCGCTTGGGGGCAAGAAGCACTGAGGTCCAGAGTCTTTTTCACAGCAGGTTCACATAAATCGCTATGACTGCCACCTTGGCCCCGGGGCACAAAGACCCTATCCAAGGTCCCAGCTCCCAGCAAACTGGTGAATATTGGCCGCAAAGCCCGGAGAGTGTCTGTGTCCAGTCTCTTCTGCACTTGCTGCTTCTTCTTGAAGCAAGGCTTCACTGGTGGTATCTTTTCAGACAGTCTTATCTGAGGAGGAAAGTCCTCCGAAGGAGGGCACTTCATTCCTGGGCAGTGAGCCTGCTGCACTATACACGCTGGCTTTGGTTCGGTGTCCATCAGACACAGACTTTGCTCTCTCCAAATCACTTTCAAATGTCCCAGAGCCTCACAAGAATCAGTCTAGGGCAGAAAGGAAAACAAGACAGTTAATCTCTCTAATTGCTCATGGTTGACATGAACAAGATCACCCCTGGAGAGGATTTTGAGCCAGCAACAGCAAACTCCTCCCCCCTCTGTGACTGCGGGTAGCCCCTAGGCACGTAAAGCATGAAACCAGCTAAACTCAGGCTAATTAATCCCAAACACACACTCATCATCTTCTCGCACATGTAATCTCAGAGACACTCAGGCACGCACACACAGTCCCCAGAGGGGGGGCAGGAAAGGGGGACGGTCCGATGCCCTCCTCCTTGTGATGATGCTTAATAATAAACACACCTTAGGTCGTTATATTCCACAAAAGCAAACATTGCGTTGTTCACTTTTATGCCTCCCTCACGCACAGACCAGAGAACAGAAGCATTAGCAGACGTACAGCCCTGGATGTTCCCACCACACTTTAACCATTCACACACCATTTCTTCTTCCACCAGACAGACGGGCAGACGTACACGTTCCCATTCCAGTCACCTATATCTTCCCTCACACAGGCTCACACATCCACCCAGCAGCATCGCCAGAGAACTCCTGGCTTCGCTTAAACCAACGGCAAACTTCATACCGACTTCAGCAGGGGCCAGGATTTAATCCTTGGGTTTTTTAGACACGGGAATTCAAGCGCTTACACCCTGTTCCTCCTGCTACGCACCCGACGCCGAGAGTCTCCTCGGTGTCCAGACACTCCCACTTCACGCACCGCCATTCTCACATGCCCACACACTCTCGCAGTGACTCAGGCGCGCAGGCTGCACTCCGTCACCCTGCCGTGACACGCCAAGCTCGCTCGCCTCCTGCAAGGCTGGTCAACAAGAATTAAACCCGGGCAGCGAAGAAAACAAAGGGATGCTAGTTACTTAGGAACAGGGGAAAACTCAATTATTTGCAAGATGAAAAATATTTTTTTTTCTAAAGTACAAACAAACAGTATGTCTTGTACGTCACCAGAAAGCCAGCTCTGTACCTTTTAATCAGGAATCTTGTAATATTTGATTACATTTAATTAAACCCTCTTCAATCTCCTCACACGCAGCCTCAAAGCTCAGAGTGGAGCACATTAAGGATTACTTCCTGGATAAACACATTCCAAGCAAAATAACTTCGCATGACAGAACAAAATCCCAGAAAACAGATAAAATTTGGCAGTAATTTCTTACTACTGACGATTTGCTCTGGAAAATTTCTCAGCGAGTCTTCCTTACTTTGGAACGTGCATTTATAAGGCTTTTGCATTACCCTGGGAAACAGCACGTCAGGATTGTCAAGAAAAAGAAAAGAAGTTCTACCTCTCCGGTTTCCCCTTTTTAGATTAAATTTAAAGCAACCGGTATATTTGTTTGCCATTTAAAAAAGCCTCCACAGTTATTGGTATTTCTGTTATTCTTCCACAGACACACCAGGCAATTCTCTTTCTAAACCATCACGGGTACCTTAAACCTTCAAGTAACTTCAAAGGTTTAAAAATCCTCAACTCCGACAGGAATCGGATGATTCACTTCATCGTGCCCAGGTTTAACAGCCCCTGCGACACGCAAGAGGCTCTCCCAGGGCTCAAGGGTCCTGCTGTGCTGAGGAGCTAAATAAGCGACTTCTGCTCGTTTTCAGCCGTACCTTTACTGCTATTTCAATATCGTTGTTGCTCACTTGATTATCATTTCAGTTTTGCTGCTATTTTTAAAGAACGGTGTTACTGTATAGAGCCGAATCCCCCAACAACTCTAAACATAGAAAGCAGTGGGAATATCAGAATTCGTCGGCACTTCTATTTCAGCATTTTAACGTCCCAAACCAGTCGCTACGATTTAGAAACAACATTAACAGTCACCAAGAACAGTGCTGTATCTGCACAACGTATTTCAGCAGAGGAAGATCTCTCGGTGGGAGATTTCAGTCCCTAAGTACCAGCCACCTCAGGCGAACCACACCTCCCTTTCCTTTGCTGAAGAAAGCAAGTCTAGCTGTCCTAAAATAAACTTTGAAAAATAAATAAAAGCAACAGCCCAAACACAAAGCTAACAAGAGCGGCGAGCCAACCCCGAGGGACAGACCGCCTCGCAACTTTCCGCGGGGCTGAAGCCGCCTCCGAGCGGGCAGGTTCCCCCCGCTGAAACCTACCGGCTGCTGCTCCCCTCCAGCGAGATTCCTGCGTTTTGACCCAGTTTAAGGACACCTTCAAAACGAGATTAGTCTTCTGGTGGAGGGGGGAAAAAAAGAAAAATAAAATAATAAATTAACTGCTGGAGCCAGGCGCTCGCACGCCAGTGTTTCCGCCTCAGAAACGCGGCGAGGCCAGCGTCCCGGGCCGCTTGTCCGGCTGCCCTCGGGGTTACCAAGAGACGGCGGGAGGGAGGCAGGTCGGGAGCCGCCGGAGCCGAGCCCCGGCGCTGCGGGGAGCGGCGGCCCGGGCTCACCACCGCCGCCCCGCCCGCCCGCCCAGCGGTAGGTGGCACGTCGCCCGTCCCGTCCCGTCCCGCCCCGCAGCTCCCTCTGCTCCTCACATGTTCTCCCCGCTGTTTTAAATATCGCTTCCGCCCGAGCGCTCGGCAGGCAGCTGCGCGGCCCGGGGCGGAGCTGCGGGGCGGCGCCGCGGCTGCTCCCCGCCGCCTGTGCCGGGAGGGCGGCCCGCCCCCTCCGCCCCGCTCCGCCCCGGCAGCCTGCCCCGGCCCCGGCCCCGGCCCCGGCGGCTCCCGGAGCCAAGAGCCAAAGCCGGCCAGGCTCAAGCACGCTCTGTTGCCACACTCGTGACAGCGATTCGTGTCCTTTCGCGCGTCTCAAGTCCCCGTATCGAACCCACCACGAACTAGCGACACCAGGGAAAACTGAAAGCGCGGTGACGAGATCATTCCCAACAGCAAAGGGATAAGAAATTCCTTTGCGGTTTGATTTGCCACGCATTAAGCATTTAGCTTCACCTCTGTAACCCTTGCGAGCCCCAGCGCCTCACCGACATGGGGCCATAAAGAGGATTTCCTCAGGCAGAAAACAACCAGTAACAGGCCAACGACAGCGCCCAGGCGTGCGTGTGTGCTTGCACGCGAGGAGGGAGCCGCTTCCGAGAACATGCAAGCCTGTCAGCCCTCACAGCTTAGCAGTCACGCAGCACGCTGGAATAAACAGTCCTCGCCGAAGCCAAAGACAGCACACTCAACTTCCAAACGTTACTGAATTTCACAGTGCAAGTTACTCAAAGTACACTAATTAATGACTAAGAAGCAAACCAGAAGCCCATCCTGGAACAAAGTCACCGTGACTCATTTTCTGTGCCGACCCGGTGTGAGCTCAGCCCCCTTCTCGCACGGGGCTGCCAGGATTTTGGGCCTGTACTCGTTACTGCCTGTGACACACTGAAAAAGAAAGCGTGAAGTACAGCAAATACAATGAATTACAGTAAGTTACTATTTATTTACATGGCGTACTTTAGAGGTGGAATTCGTTAAGAGCATAGCTAAGTTTCTTTTGTCCAGAGGCCGTGAGCGTGCTGTCACCTTTTGGCCGCACGCGGTGCGTGTGGGAGAGCACGGCAGGTTAGCTCAGCGGCTGCTGCGGCGGCCCGGATGCCTCCCTGCTGAATCACACGCTTGTGCTTCTGCAGTAGATTTCAAGAGGACACGTCCAGCCATTCACACGGACTCGACACCACCAGAATTAAGTGCATCTGCATCACTAACTTGGCCAGATAAAATAACTTCTAAAGAGATAAATAACTTCAGAAGCTAAAATTTATGTTGATGGAACACCTACTATATGTTATCATTTTCCTTTTAAATAAAGCCCATCTTTCATTCCTTACGCCCAGTGATTTTATGAAATTATGTATACAGAAAATACAGGCATCTGGAAAGAAACTGTCATTTTAAGATGGCATAAGCTTTCCAGTGCATTTTGAAAATGCTGCACAGCTGCGGTTGTAATGCTGGGAGAATATGCCATTTCTACACAGAAATTACAAAAATTGAGCTTCGTGCAGTTGGAGCTGACTTCTTACAGAATGACACGACAGAGGCTGAGTAAAGACGGCACGCACATCTACAGGAGCTGAAAACAAATTATCATCTGTAAATTAATTGAACTCTTGAGTGTCTGAAACATGCGACAGGCACAGCCTTGCACTCTGCCCGGACTCGACAGAACAAGAGCTTTACCAAGCACGGTGACTGGCGATGTGTCATATCCTCACTTAGCGAGAAAGAGCTGCAGACACACTTGCATTTATCTTCTATTACCAGAACAGAAATGATCTGTTTGGAACAGCTTAGTTCATGCAGGAGATATAAATAAGTAGCACATATGGCTGAACTACACACGAAGGTACGCACAACTCCCACTGCAGTGGGATTGTAAGGATGTGACTGAGCAAAGACAGAGGCCTGGAATAACCATCTTTCTCAAAACAAATGTATAATTAAAGGAAATACATCACGGCACACCAGCAGATCATACACCCATCTCTGAGGCTACCCCACACAAATATATAAAGAAACTATGACCACCATGAAAGTATGATCTCATTTTTAAATACACGTTTAAATCTTAAGCAAGAGAAAGAAAGCTTTAATTATTTCTTTCAGATGGTAAATGGCATCAGAGTGAATGCAGTAATTTACAATTCTGACTTGCAAATAATGGAATAATCAGTATGCATACTTCACTTATTTACTGATCAAAGAAGGGAAATGTCTTTGTTTTAAATGTTCATGCCAAAAAAAAGGAGTTCTCAGGCTCCAACGCATTTTTTTTTTCTAGTGACAGAAACAAGACCTCCTCTTCTACCTCAGTCCTTGCGCAAGGAACATTCTCAACTTCTCAGAACACATCACATTACAGGAAGGTTAACTGTCCTTTTCTGTGAGGTCAACAAACGTTGGTGGGAACTGCAAGGATGCTGTGGAACACGGCGGCACACAAAAGGTGTGCTGCATCTTCTCAGCTCCTCTGAAGCCATTACATCCCAAGTCCATCCTGCACAGACTCTTGCTCTCTGCATTTTCAGCAAGCAGGGAGAGGAACAGTCACTGCCACAAGCTCCTATTTTAGCTCAATGTACCTCTGTCAGATAATCCAGCAGAAAAGCAAGCTGTTAGACTCCACGTTCTCAGTCTTCCACAATTTCTCCCAACAAGTTTAAGAGTGGTATATACACCACCATTTTAAAATCAGGCAACGGCAAGAAGGTTCCAATATAACCCAATTCATATAGAGACCCAGAAATCAAAGCCTAACCTTCTCCACAGTTGTATTTCACGTGTTCTCAGGACGCCTTTACCTTGCAAACTGCCTCTTCGCGACCTCCGTTAGGCTGCTCTAATGAAGCGTGCCCTTGAAGGTACACATTGTGGAAGAAACAGTGAGAAACTACTGTCACCTTACTTTTCAAGGGAAAGTAAAGGCTTCTGAAGGAAAGTTAAAGAAGAGGGCCATGGTGATGCTAGATGTGCCCAGGGCAGTAACACACGGGGAAAAAGCTATGGTTCTGGTCACGTAAAGGTAAAACTGAGCTATGTTAAAGGATCTTCTGCCATCAAATCAGAGGGAAAAACTGTTGGCAGTGGCTAGCAGTGGGTGTGGGGAAGCCCTCTCCTTAAAGATTAAGAATCCCTGCAGATGCAGTTTTGGGGATGTTGTGGGTTGACATTTTTGGGAGCAAAACCAATGCAGTATATAGACCAACATGTTTTAAAACCTTTTTCTCCTGATTCTTTGAAACCACGAAAAGAAGTTAATGAAGCTAAAAATACTTCCCTGCCTTCAGGATGTCTTTCTAAGCTGCATTATCTGGTTCAGCCAACTGTCCAAAACTTTTTAACATGTTTACATTTTCGTTTCCTCAATTATGGAGCAGGTGAACATTGAAACTACTGAAAAGAAAAGGCAGGATGTTACGTGGTGTTATGTGGCACACACCTTTCTATAGTATCTAAGGCGTCCTTTCCAGAAAATAAGGCAGCCTTTCCAGAAAGAGTGATTGAAGGTCATCAGGCAAAACCATCAGTACTGCAAGACTACTTTTCATTGCTAGTACGATAATTCATTTAATTGACAGTATGATAATCACAAAACCACTGCTATCATTCCAAGATCTTGCTACTCAACACAGAAGTTGCATGACTTAAACTCATGCTTACGGGAAGTTATACGGGTTGGAAGGTACCTTGTTTTGAGACTACGTATAATGCTGTGCTTAGGCGATCTGCATTGGTTTCAAGGCATCAAAAAAATTCCTCTTGTGAGGGGTCTCAGTGCTACTGTCCCCAGTGTACTTTAGACATACAGAGTATAAGCCGTCTACCTCACTTTACACAGCAAAGTGAGAATGAAGTTGACCTCAGTGGTACCAGAGTTTCCTCCAAGAACTTCTCTATCATTTCTCCAATTTAATCAAGCCCCACACAACATTTTAATTTTTTAAAAATTGCTTTACAGCATTGGATTTTCCACTGTGTACAAGTAAAGAAATCAGTATATACTATTACTACATAAAATACTTACAATGTAAAGTTCCAGGCTTTTTTTCCTTAATATTATGTAATATAATTATATTAATATTTTCTTCATCTTGTCTGCTATAACAATTAAGCAAAAATACAAAATGAGATATATCCAAGGTTAAGCAACAAGTCAGTGGCAATCAGAAGAGGACACAGGTCCCTTGGCTCATACAGCAGGACTTGACACATTGGATCAACCGTTTAGCACTTTAAAGTCAAAGAGAACACACAAATGTATGTGCCTCTTTCTTGGGTATGTAGCAGTAGATATGAATGCTGAAAATAAGAAAAAGGAATGAAGGTTATTCTTAAGCTACTGAATCATTATCATTATTTGCAGTAGGAAACAGACCACAAAGTCATACCACCTTTATTTTAGTAAAAATACTAAACTTCTGACTTAATTTAGCAGTGGAAAAACAATCAATCTATTAAGGTTTTACAGTACTGAATAAAAGATGTACATTTATTATGGAAATCGATATGAAACTCAGGAATTCATCCATGTAGCTAATTTTTACTGTCATGCTTTAAAATTAACCAAGTAGATGGTTCTTTTCCATACCAATGCTTGATGAAAAGTGCTAATCACCTTCAAATAAAATTTCAAGCCCTACCCTTGTTCTGCGGTGGATGTGTGCCAGCAGGCCAGGTTAGGGAAGTACCAAGGGAAATGAGGTGTTGATGATGCAGACATTTTTTAAAAGTTAACAGATGGGAAAAGAGAATCTCCGATCAGTTTACCCTGTTATCAGGATGTGCTAACTCCTCCATACCTATTAGGCTTTTGCAAGAGATCATTTTTCATCATATGATATGTCAACAGGCTCAACCTATTATATATATCTTTTTTTTTTTTCCTCCAAGTTGCATAAATAAAATACTTAAAATTTTTATTTTCTGTGCGTATTTCTATCCCCCCTCTTAACGCTAAGATTGGTAATCTTGATTGGGTTTTTTAGAAGTGAAAAAAGAAGTGTGTTTATGTGGAGGTGAAATAACGCAAGCCAGTTTTCGATACTGAAGAGGAAGAGGGAGGAGGGCAGCAAGGTTTACCGAGCGCCTGCACTCCGGTAGCCTCTGCGGGAGTGACACCCCATGGGCTACGCCTCGCTCTGGGCTCTCTGGAAGATCAGGGGGGCAGAAATTTCAAGGTCCAAACATGCTGAGATGAAATTTTCTATTAATTAAAGTCTCCCTCCACTGGAAACGCTCAACACTGACCGAACTTTGGCCAGGCTGGTACGTGTAACTTCAGGTCAGGAGGAGGGCCTCCAGGGAGGGGCAAATGCTTCATGCCAGCGCCTGGAGAAGCAGCTGGGACCCTACTTTGCTGGGGGGCACAGAGTGGGGCATCGGTGTCGTGCATCTATGTTTTTAAAAACGGCTGACTTCCACACGCTGTCAGAATGAAGAATTGCTTCTGAAAATGCCATTAAATTCAGAGCGATATAATCAGTAAGTGAATAACTATAGTAATTACTGTATCTCCTTGTGCCCTAGTGCTGTCAGATACAGCCAGATAACTTAGATAACCAAGCAGTATTGCACATCTGACTGGTAGATGCATTTAGATGGCTCTTTAGAGGACTGCAATGACCTAAAACCACAGCGGTTTTAAGAGAAATATAAACACAGATTATTCTTCTGGTACTATCCACAAGCAATCATTACACATGATAATCTAGAACTGCTGTAAATGGAAGCAGCTGGCTAGTTTATAGTCTTTAAAATAAAAATCTTCTTGCTAGTTAAATGACACTCACTGTGTGGTGGTGATTTTCTAGTAAAACCACATATTCTTCTCTTTGATACTGCTCAAAAGAGAAGTATCAAAAACTAGAGTAGTTCCAATTCATCAATATTAGTAAATGAAACCTTTTGAATCCAGACCCAACTTTAACATTTGCAGCTAGCCGTAACAAAAAACAGTAGTTTCCTTGGTTTCAAATTCATCTTTTTTTAATATCTTGTACTAGTGATTAAAAGTTTTAAAAGCTCACCATTCTGTTTAAAAGCTCACCATTCTGTTTAAAAGCTCACCATTCTGTTTCTCTTATTTAATAAAACCTGAAAGTTTGGTGAAAACAGCATTTCTCAGAAAAAAAAAAATCATGTTACACATATGAATATCACCACACTTCTAGTTATTTTGCTGACTATCAGATAATCTTATCTCTAAGTGATTTACGATTCATGTATTTGGACAGGGAATGCATGATTCAAAAGCGGGCCCTTTTCCTGGAAAATATGTTAGAGTTAATCATTTCTGCAGAGATATCTTACTATCCTAGGACTGCAGTCTTAGGGGAATGGACCTAGAACTTTGGCCTATGCATGCAGCAGAACTCTTTAATGCTTTTAGCGTATCAGTACAGTAACATTATACAACTTAAGGTGAAGTGTTACTAAGAGTTCCTGTCTGTCTTATGAAACAAGAAATAATTTTATCACAAAACAGAAAAAAAATTATCAGTCATACTCAAGTCAGCAGTCTCTCAAGAAGTCATCTTTCTAGATGGAGTCGTCTTCTGCAGCTGTACTCTCCGGTGTTGTACCAGTCAGAGGAAAATTAATGATGCTTCGAAACTAAAAAATAAAAATAAAAAAAAAATTAGAAATTCCCCATACCTTATTCTTAAAATGCACATAGTGAGCATTTGCAGGGCGTCAGCCATAAATTAGGAACGGGTAACACATTTCAGTACACTAAAAAGCCCCACGCATCTAAATAGCATTTTGTGACCGGAGTCTGAAGACAGCCGTTCATCGGTGCGAACGGGACTTCTGGAAACAGCACCTCTTGTTCAAAATCAAGCTTCCTGACTTGCTTCCCTGCAAAATATCATGTATGCGTTCATGCATCTGTTACGGACCGGAGAGATGCTTTGCGACATTCAACTGATTAAAGCATCCATCAATTCTGAAGTTGCTGTAGATAGATGAGTTAATACATGAAATGATAGCAAACATGCCCCAACGGGGACACGCGCCTTTGGTGCGTAGGGGGTTTTGTTGAAGTGGTGCACCCTCTTGTGGAAGTCTCCTAAATCAGCGTAAGCCACGTAGATTTAGCTAAGGCCAAGGCAACACTCACCATGAATCCTTAACTAATACGAGCAATACAAACTGATTCACATAATACCTTGTAACTTTTCAGATTTTTTGAAGGTTAATTCTAAAACGCTGACGATTCTGGAGCACATGGATCCTGCCACAAGGTAAGCAGTAATGTGTGGATGGCAGTGCTTTGTTACTTCTCCTTTAGGCTGACTCCTATTTAAACTAAACAGAAAGGGAATGTTCCTGCATAATGCAGTGTTGGCCAACTAAAATTTAAAGAGTTCTAAAATTAACAGCTAGTTCCATCTAACACACACACAGGTGGTTTACTAGCTACATGCAAATAACGTCCATTCTTCAACCAAAAATTTCAACAAATTATAAAGGGACACCTGGAAGGTAACAGTACCGCAGTGTTTTACATCTGCAAAACCAGCTAGGAGCTGCTCGCTATAGCAAGCCCGTATTAGAGCTTTAGTTACCCAGTAAAACACTGGTTCTACAAAGACCTGCAGCACCCTTGAAAAGCTGAAGGTGTGAATGAAGATCTCTGTAGACATCTCTGGAAAAGGCCAATCCTTACAATATAAAAGGGAGAGAGATTAGAAATTTGACTGCTCTTTCTCCCAAGCTTTGTATGATTCACACAGCAAGGAGGAAAATAGCAGCATTTGCATCTTAAATTAAAAATAAACGAACAGAAGCAGCTAACACTAAAGTCAACAAAACATTTTTCTTCTAAGATGCAGGAGATGAAGAACAAAAATCTGAAGCTCAGGAAATACTGTTAACATTCAAACCTTCAAACTTAATTGTGCCTCCTGAAAATGGCAATAATAATGGAAATTATTCACAAACATATCACGTGCATCCAATGGGCGAGGCATAGCTCCACATCAGCTGTAGCAACCCTGCAAAGTTCTAACCCTCATTAGTGATACAAAACCACGTGGAAGTAAATGGGATGAGTCCTTCATTTTGCCTAATACATATGTAAGCAACCAACTAGAAGAGACGCACACATTGCTTTAGAAATCCTGCACGTCTTCCTTCAGCACTGCATGGCATACAGTTTGCCTCAGTGTTGACTCCCAAAGCCGCCCTGCTGTGGATATTGTGAGCAGCTGGATGGGTACGGTCTGCAGAACACAAATAAAACCACAGCGTTAGACAGTATCATGCAGAAAACAGCAAAATGATTGCTCCATTCAGCAGATGTTCTTTGTCTGAAATAGCCTGAAGTGACTATGGGTAGGAGAGGTGCTCTGCTCTGCATTTTAGAATGAGAATGTGCATTCGAAAGATTATTTCTTTATGGAAGAATTATTGTGTGGGAGTACACTATAAATGCTTTATTTCTAGAATTCAGCAATCTGTGTGTTGCTGAATTCAGCATTCCAGAAGGGTATAGGATACTGCCTTGCTATAGTAATTCTGTTCATGAAGGTTTTTTTCTTTTACATTTCCTAAGTTTTTTTAAATTAGGAAAAAAACCTAACTTGGAAGAATTTCCTCTAACATATAGGTCCAGGTTGAGTCCAGCCATGACTGGCTAGCTAGAAAACAAAGCTAATTCTGCTTTCTGTGGATGGATTAATCTCCAATCTATACCAATATGGCATGAAATAAATGACCCTGAATCAATTCTATCCAGAACTAGCTCATATCTGCACCATGTTCAAGATCAGGCATGTAGCTATGCTGCTGCTAAGAGCAGTTCCGTACAGCTGGGCCACTGAAGTTTTGAACTGCTTTCCCGTAAGATGGGCTTTACATGAAGCTCAGTAGATCCAACCTGGAGAAGAACTAGACCACTGCAGGCACCCGAGTGGCAGTCCGTAGTTAGCCTACTCGTTAGGTCTAGCTCCACACCAGACTCCCTGGATCCAACACTGCTGCTACAGAGCACACCTGCACACACCTCGACCTTGCTGCCTTGCGACAGATATCCTGCGAGAGCTTTCTGTCCCAGCTAGGAAGCGATGCCCTTCCCAGTGCTAGCACTGCTACACGCAGCCTGACGCTTATAGAATCCTCAGTATTCGTATTAATCAGATTTCTTCTTATCTCCAGACTTTTTATTAACTCTACCTGAGCTCAACCATTACCTAATGTTCTAAAGCTGGCTGGATGCGATTCCTATGTACTTCATTCTGTACAGACCATTACAGTGAAATGGGTATTACCATGGTAAATTCAAATGTTTGCAATGTGCAAAGCTAGTCTGTGTCACATATGATTACAAGTAACCATTCAAAAGATCAGTAGTCAGAAATACCCCCCTTTTATTCACTCGTCCAAACATTCTTCACGTGATACTTGAGTTTCTAGTTCATCCTTCTTACTTTAGATGTTAGCATTTTAGGAGCCATCAGCACATGGATGGCCAACTCTTCCGACTACACATTACAGGCTAAAATTTTCCCATGGCTAAGATCCAGAAGACGTTTACCGAACTCAAGGCTGCAGGAATGGGAAACCCCAGAGAAAACTCGCAGGTGGAAGGCGACACCAACCCCCACGAGATCCTCCTACACTGCTAAAGGATGGAGCAGTAGTGGGAGGGTGGGTGCCAGGACAACACATTTCAGACTCAGAACTCCCATCTGCCTGACTTCCTCCCACTAACAGGGATTCAGACTGCTGAACTGGACCGGCATAATCCCACTGCAGATCACCCGATATATCCCTAGCGTGGGGACTACATGTGAACTGCTTATAGTCTGCGTGCTGTTAAAGAGACCAAGCTGACTATCCCGCGGTTAAATGATTGTTTCCGATTGCCTGGCATCCTTTGTGCCTAAATATATAATCACAGGCAGCAACTAAATGAATGGGCCCAACAGGCAGCAACAAAGCTGGGCCCTACACCAGCGCTTCACTGCCTCCGTCGCACCCGTAGCTCATTTTGCCATCCTACTGCCTACCAATTGTCTTCTACACACAAAACAATTTGGTAGGTCTGCTGACTTTAAAGGCTCATTCATTCAACTTCCTCAGCCTCCCCTGGTGCAGCCCTCGTGCTGAAGCATTAATGACGCAGTTCCCAGGCTTACTTTCACCCCGTATTTCTCCAACACATCATAAAAGGCCAGTGTGACCTGTAAGAAAGCTTACGGTACCTCCAAGATAGGTGGCACATCCACCAAAAGTCCTCCTGAGCAGGTGAAAGTTACAGTTCCCCAGCGGCCTCCACACAACAAATGGCTTCACTGCCACCCTCGGATCACATCTCGCTGGAAAGCATACATAGAATCACAGAATCACAGAACAGTTTGGGTGGGAAGGGACCTTTCAAGGCCATCTAGTCCAACCCCCCTGCCATGAGCAGGGACATCTTTCCACTAGACCAGGTTGCTCAAAGCCCCGTCCAACCTGGCCTTGGACACTTCCAGGGATGGGGCAGCCACAGCTTCTCTGGGCAACCTGTGCCAGGGCCTCACCACCCTCAGCGTGAAAAACTTCTTCCTTACGTCTAGTCTGAATCTCCCCTCCTTTAGTTTAAAACCATCACCCCTTGTCCTGTCACAGCTGGCCCTGCTAAAAAGTTTCTCCCCATCTTTCCTATAAGCCCCTTTAGTACTGAAAGGCTGCTGGAAGGTCTCCCCGGAGCCTTCTCTTCTCCAGGCTGAACAACCCCAACTCTCTCAGCCTGTCTCCATAGCAGAGGGGCTCCAGCCCTCGGATCATCTCCGTGGCCTCCTCTGGCCCCGCTCCAGCAGGTCCATGTCCTTCTTGTGCTGGGGCCCCAGCGCTGGAGGCAGCACTACAGGGGGGTCTCCCCAGAGCGAAGCAGAGGGGCAGAATCCCCTCCCTCGCCCTGCTGGCCACGCTGCTGGGGATGCAGCCCAGGACACAGTTGGCTTTCTGGGCTGCGAGTGCACGTTGCTGGCTCATGGCCAGCTTTTCATCCCCCAGCACCCCCAAGTCCTTCTCGGCATGTGCATGTGCAGCGTCAGTCTGCACAGACCTCCACAGGACCCAAACCAGGGGATTTTGTAGTTGACCAGAATAAAAAGTGAAAGATATGCAAAAGGATGAAATAAAACACCGCGATTTTGTATTTCCTGCTTTCGGGAGCTTTTATTTGGATTATCTGCAGGATATGCCTGCAGATCTCAAAGCAACATGGGAACAAGACCTTGATGTTTGAGAAACAGATGGCCCAAATCTTGAATATTAGGTTCATTCTTACCTGTAGAGTTTAGTTATTTTCCAAATATTGCATTTGATATTGCTTTTCAAAAGCATGGTTAGTTCCATGCTCTATCTGGGATAAATGCTGAGCAAGCCAGCCTGCTGAGAATCTATTTACAGACATTATTTCATTCATTTGGTCTACACGCAGAAAAACCTATCAAGCAAAACTTTAAAAATGCTAAAGGAGGAAACTGGAGCAGATGAGATCATTTCAAGACACCAAAAATGGGTCACATATGCTACACTAAGCTCCCTTCAGATACAGCAAGTGTCACAGAAATCCAGCAATCTCCAGCTTTTAGAAATTAAAGGTGAGCATAGCAATCCATTATTTCAGTGCAATGTTCTCAAAAGGTAAAAGAGAACAGCTCGTGAAGCAACAGCACTGGATAACTACTCCACTTTGTTCACCTCTGTGATTATTGCAACCATCTTCCCTTTTTGTAACACAGAGAAGGATAATTCATTCTCCTCCCCTTACAGGGTCACAGATTCTTCCCAGATTCCTATCCAGGTAAAAAGCTATCCTCTCAAAACTGTGTCTGGAAACAACACGGGCTCAAGGCAGCGCCATTCCTTACCAACCCCCAGACCACCCCTCCAGCTCTGACAGCGGTGCTCTTTTGGGGCTACATTCTAAACCACATCGAGGAACTGATTTGGCTGAAAAATAATACCCCCAAATTTAAGCCTCAGACACCACAAAATGCTTCAAAAAAAGCACAGCACACAGAGAAGAATTGGAAAGCTGCTCATCCACCTAGTTCACACAAAGATAGCAGAAGCCACTCAGCTTCTGAGTGTCATGCATGTTTATTCAAAGGTTTTTCTTTTGTATTTCAACAATCTCCAATCAGCTGATCCAAAATTCAGAACACTAATCCCTTACTGCATGATAAATTTCAATACATCCAAGTAAACACGGGGATTTCAGAATATTAGAAGAGGGGCTGAACAAAGAGGAGTTTTTCAATCTTAACTATAGTGAAGCTTTTGCTCTGCTCTAATGGAATTCTTGGGCATAGTTTAGTCCACTGACTCTGGAACAAATGCCACTGAGAAAGTTAGTTTGAATTGAGATTTAGATGTGAACATGAAAACCTAGCAGTTTTGAAAACTACAGAATTTATTTCCCAACTAACGAGTGTTGGGGAGGAGGGGGGAATGCAAGAGGAAACATGGAAAGAAATCTGTCCAGATTACTTCTAGCCAGAATGAGAATAGACAATTTCACCTGAGAACGGCAACAGACAGCTGCAAGATTAAGTTTTAGTCACGAACTTTTTAGGCTGTAGCTACACTGCTAGGAAACGTTCTCAATTTCAGTGAATTACTTAAGTTAAAACACAGAGTAGACCGAGATCTTCCAGATACACGAAGTGAAATGGTTCAATTAAACAAGTGCAAAAGGAAGCGATCACCCCTGGAGGACTTGGTAGTGAAATGGTTACTGAAAGCAAATAATAGATCTTGTTTGTGTGCTTAACAAGAGCCCTTTCAGAGAAGCAAACAAAACCAGAATGGCAGGTAAGTAGGCAGCAAAATGAATGGCTGCAAGGTCAGCCAAGTTTATGCCCTAGCTTTGAATATAGGTTCACAATGTAGTTGCGCATGGAAAATAAAAAGGTATTTTCATACGAGTGGGATCATTCCTCTGGCTGTGGTATGACTTAAACTAAAATCCATGTAATACTAGCATATAGGTAAAGAACTGACAAAGATGCAAGAGACTGCACAGATGCTTCAACTCCACAGTAAAACATCAAATCCAGAGTAAAACTGACACAAGGCCAAAGGCATGATATGCTTTTTAAACTAACTTAGAAAGAGGAAAACATACACAGCCCCAAGTGTAACAGAATATACACCACTGGTACCACTGAGAAACACATGTGCAAGCATCTGGAGACATCATCGAAGAAATCAGGACTCATTGCTCCCTTACATTCTGTAACCAGCTGAAATAAACAATTTTAAAAAATCAGGTATCTCTTAAATATATCTCTGAAGATTTACTGTGACAAACTAATGTTATAAAAGCAAAGAACAGAGAGGGTGTATCAAAGTCCCTGTGGAGAACATTTGTTTTGTTATAGAGAGATTAAGGGTGTGCACTGCAATTCCACACAGCACACAATGTTCTACGTTACTTTTACAAACACGAATTGTACGACACCACAGAGATCAGCCATAATCACCACTGGGGTGACACGTACTTTAATCACAAATACTATTTTCTGTGGGACTCAGAGAGGATTCTTGCCAGTCAGTATTTCTTTTTGATATAACTGTTACTGTTGGAATGTGAGAGCGATCACTATCCTGAAAAAGACACATTTTTGCCTGAGGGTTTTAATTCTTCTGTTAAACAAGATGTCAGCTACCATGGTAACTAATGACAGAGGAACTCACTTAGCCGAAAGAAATACTGGGCTGTCCCAATATTAACATTAGATTACAGCAAAAATGGTCCTATTTGGTCTGTTCACACATAATGTATTAATCTCAGGGGAGTTTTTTCCACAGGTTTTGCAAGCTAAAAAACAGTTATCAAGAGCCTTTGAACTAGATTAGAAGCACTGTATAAACCAGAGCTATGCCGAGAAAGAACCGCAGCTCAAAGTGATAGAGGATTTTCAATAGAGTTGTCTTACTCGCAGAAACGTCGTCTGTGTGTTCCCAAGGGTTTAGGCAGGCATAGCTGGGCAAGCGGAATCAGAGCCCGACAGAAAGGTCGCTGTACGCAACATGAAGAAACACACCAAATGCAGTTTGAAAGAACTGCTACACAAGCTTCTGTAATATATTAATCCAACGGAATGCAGAAATAAAAAGAGGGAGAGCGAAATAAACAGATGTTCAGAAAGTTACTAATCAATGACCAGTAATACTCAAGCTGTTCAAGACTGCTGGCTACGTAAGAACAGCTACACAATCTCTGGCACCCACCCGAGGAATGCCCCACTCCTCTCACCCCACACGCAGCCCAGACATGGGTTACAGCCTAGGTATTCCCGCACGGACCTGCTGGAGACACGCAGGGGAAAGGAACCATTAGCTGGTCAGAGCAGCTCCGTATCACTGCACTGCTGATTGCTACTGGGGCTACAGAGACTCACAGCTCTGCAGTCCTACGGCACCTGTTCCTGGCGCTGTTACGGAAAGAGCCACCACAACAGCCTTCTGGTTCTGCTCTTGACCGACCTGAGGTTGCTCCCTGTCCGTGCTGTCTTACAGGAATTTCCCTTGCTGCACATTAGGGATTCTTTAAGGATTTCGACACCTAAAGGAAGAGATGGCACAAATGAACCAACTGAAAAAAACCTAGTAATAAGTTATGGACTCATTAGTGCTGCTGCCTCCACGCTTATTTTCACATGCTACCTAAGCATGCACACTGCTAGAATCCAGTAAATACATTAAAAAAAAGTAAGATAGTCATATTAATGACAAACATTCTTAGACCTTGGGACATCAAGATTCATATTAGCACAGAAGATGGCAAATAAAACTTTGCTAAAGAGCAGACTTATTTACTGTTAATCACCTGCTTTGGAGATTCTACTTTTCACTGCGACACAAACGTGTTTTGGAGTCTATACTTCACACGGGTAAGTGGCAACAATGAAAGAGACAAAACAAGTCCTGCTGGGAAATGCCACTGCCCTCATTTAAAGTTTTAAACTTGGTCCAGCTTAGAGATGTAGAGAAAAAGCGAGAGCAGTAAAGATAATCCATGTATTTCCAGAATATTTATCACTGCTTCTGTGTTTTAGAAAGAAATTTGTAAGAAACATACTTCATAAGTTACAAAGATAACAGCATTAACGTTTCTATTATCAGAACTTTTGCTTTCGGGTCATGGAGCCATTGTTCCTCTGATTTTGGTGCCTCAAGTTCCCAACAGCTTCTGAACGAGGATTCAGACCAGATGCAGTCAGCACAATGCAGATTTAGGCACTTAAACAAAAACTTGAATTGTTTTGACAGAAATTGGTGGCCCAATTTACTTTTGGGGAAGCAGCTATGACATACTTAAAATGACTATAAAGCTTCAGTGACAGTTTTGTTGTATGCAGTGTGCTGCCTAAAGCTACAGCTTGCCAGTGCCAGGATTTTTAAAAAAGCAAAGTGCTCATTTGTTTTTTCAAGAAAATCTTTCATCATTTCACTGCCTAAAACAACGTCATACTTCGTCTCAATGGAGAGACAGATGGTGACCAGGAAGATTTGGTTCCAAAATGACAGCATCCTTCCCACGCAAACCCAGACCAAGAACAGAAAGTTAGGTTTAATTACATTCCACCACAACACAAAACAAGTTTACCCAGATGAGCGGAAGGAAGAAGTCTGTGCAGAAACAGAGTCAATGATTACATCTGAATCTTGAAACAATCTTAAACTTAACCTTTCCCATGATTTCCAACTACTTTATACAACTCTAACAATGTTCTTGAATAAGAAAATTCTTATGATTGGTAACATTGATCAAATAGTGATGTTACCTACTCCACATTTAGTTTTAATGTGTTTTACAACGAAACCAAGACGGATCTGCACTCCTGGTGGACACCATCCTCAGTACAGATTTCCAAATGCCATCGAGCAGGCAAACAGCATTTCCCGCCAGTGGAAGCCAGAAACTGCTGAAGCCGTTTCAGACCAGGTTAATATAACCCAGAGATGCCGGGCATATGGAACAGAGACACGAGAAGAAAGAAGTATCCATGTGTTTCACGTAACAGATACTCGTAAAAAAAAGAAATGAATCAGTGAAAGTCAGGCAATTTTGCAAGTCCAGTGAAATACAGGCATGCATCTTTGCGTGCTTAAAGATCTTCAAATAACAATCCACTAAAACATCTCTAATGATCTCAATAAAAACCATTTCATTAAAAAAGTCAAATTCTTTATTATTTTTAAACAAATTTTGATTTGGTTTGGGGGGTTTTTTTGGGGGTACTCACAGCTCCTGCGCTTCATCTGATCGGCTGATGTCGGCTAACCCAGCTGGGGAATCCCTGCTGCAGACATATTTCCAAGCCAAGAAGGAAGGTCTTGCCAGCAGAAGCGTTACTCCCATAGTTGCCTGTAGATAATACGTCATTAGCGACATCATTCTGCTAGCACGCTACGTTCAATACGCTTTGAATCAGGAAAATCCACTCTCAGTTTGGTCTTGGAAATTTATTACAAGGTCAAAAGGCAGAGTCCTACTGCACTTAAATGTTTTATAAATCTCTAGATCATAATGAATTATGATTCTTGATCATATAAATTTAACTTCATTTCCACCTAGCATTTCCTCATTGCGTGCACCTCTCACCTTTTCTTGCAAGCAAAGAATCTTAGTAATCGAGGGGAAATAGGTGGGAAGAACAACTTTAAATTTTAAAAGGATACACACTTTGCTAAATAAAAGTTTCCTCCAAGATGTTACACGTGCTAAGGAAAAAGCACTGTCCCAGGAGACAAGGAGTGCTACAGTCACGCCAGGCCATCGGGACAACATCCCTAAAGCTGGCTCACATCAGCACACCCTCTGATACCTTCTGGCCAAACGTTCTTTTACTTTACACTTACTTAAGCAATAACAACAGTCTTGAGCTCTGAAGATAAGGAAGGGATGCCTGCGATCGAAACTGGCATACCTGACAAATTAGATAAGGTAAAAATAAGATTGCCTTGTGCATACATAATGAAGATGCAAACATTGCAATCCCTTCCCGGAAATGATTCGGATATGTCCCGGAAAAGTAATGAATTTGTAAATCATTTACGTGAAGTTACATGAATATACATGTTGAGAGTGTGTATACATGCTGGACCGACAAAGCGTTCAGCATGCACGTCAGGTGGAGCGATCCCCCGTGCATCCAGCGCTGTAATAAAGCATGCCTGCCTTCTAAAACTTAAAAGGAAGTGTCAGAGGGTTCTTTATTTAACTGATTTTTCAGGTATCGCCTCCACACGCTCAAGCAAGACACTACCGTTAACCCCCGAACTCCTGGGGGCTCCCCCACGCAATTAGCACAGACTGCGGACGGACCCTCAAAAAAAGCCGTGCGGACCACTTTCTGTGGCTTTCCACGCTGGTGCGCGGGGGAGAGATGAGGGGACGCTTCCAAAAGCCAAACCAATAAAGAAATGCTTTTTTAAAGTGTACCGAAGCTTGAATGTTTTTTTAAAAGAACCCCGCAAACCCACGCCAGCGACTGTACCGGTTTCACGGAGCGGCGGGTCGGGGTTTGCCAGAGGAGGAAAATCCAGGGGGAAACAAGCCGCTTCCCTGCGGGGCTTCGCTCCTTCCCCCAGTGAAGCCGTTACAGCCGCGGCCGCCACCGGCGTCCCCCACGAGTGCTCACTCGCTCCCGCGGGCCGCCGCCTCCCGTGCGCCGGGCCGCCGCGCCCGCCGGCCTCCCGGGGCAGCCTCCGCATCGGGGCGGCCGAGGGAGCGGCGGAGCAGGGACCCGCCGCGAAGAACGCAGCGCCTGCAGCGGGCGGCGGAGGAACGGCCATAACGGCCGGAACGGTCCTAACGGCCTACGCGCGCGGCCGCCGCGCCCCCGGAAGTGCTGTGGGACGGGCCCGCCCCCGCCCCGTGGCGGCCCGACCCGACCCGGAAGCAGTGGCGGAGCGCTGACGGTGCCAGGGTCCGCGTCCCGCCATGGCTCCCAAGGGCGGCCCCGGCGGGCGGCAGCAGTCGGAGGAGGACCTGCTCCTGCAGGACTTCAGCCGCAACCTCTCCGCCAAGTCCTCCGCGCTCTTCTTCGGCAACGCCTTCATCGTCTCCGCCATCCCCATCTGTGAGCGCGGGGAGGCCCCGCGGGGCCGGGGGGGGCCTGGCGGGACCGGGGGGGGGGGCGGCAGGCCCCGGGAGGGGGGCAGCGGCAGGGCCTGAGGGGGGGGCAGCGGCAGGCCTTGAGGGGGAGCGGGGACTCCCCGCAGCCCGCTGCGGGCTCCTGGCCCGCTGCCGGCTGCGGGTGGGGGTCCCCGGGCTGCGGGGGCTCGCCTGGCCCCGGACCCGGCCGGCTTCGAGCCGACCCCGGGCGGAGTTACCGTGGCTGCCTCCGTGCCGTGTCGGATCCGGCGTCGAAGCCGGTCCCGCTTGGCCCAGCGGGCGGGGGGCGGCTGGGCGGCGTGGAAAGATGGACGAGCTGCTGGGCGAGCACTGACGTGTCAGCATCGGCGCTGGGCTGCTTCGCCGCCGGCTCTGGCCTCGTCGCCTAAGGCCCTTCTCGGCCAAAAGCAAAGCGGATTTCTCTGTCCAAAACTATTTTTTAAGGCAGGTTGGAGACCCCCAAGTGATTTTGCAGGAGCCGGCTTTGGTCTGGCAGAGCTAGTGCCGAGTTACAGAGCTCGTAAGCTGCGTAGGACCCATGTGGGGGCATTTTTCTTGGAGAAAGAAACCACTCAAAATGTCTTTTTTTTTTTTTTTTTCTTTTCTTTTAAGGGCTTTATTGGAGGATATGGCATATGGATCTTGTTCAATCTGCAGTCCTGTATAGCGTAATGACCCTCATCAGTACCTATCTAGTAGCTTTTGCCTATAAGAATGTCAAGTTTGTTCTCAAACACAAGTAAGTTTGGTGACTATTTGAATAATTTGAATTTATTATTAAGCAATTTAACAAAACCAGCATTTACAACTATTTTTTTTATGAATAAAAATGTCTGAAATGTTACTCCAAAAGCTATTTTACATGGAAGTAACTCCTAATTGGTTTCTATTATCTCTCTTGTAATTATGGAATAGGCTGGCCTTGTCAGCCGAGAGTACAATGAAATACCAAAACTACCTTCGTTCTCAGTGCATATTGCCACAAGCTATATTTGAATAATACTTTTAGTAATATGATTATTCCTTGTTGTCCCTTCAACTTGGCAAAACTGTTCAGTGTCCTGGCGAAGTTTTATTCTTCACTGTAAATATTGTTTCCTACAATCCCAGGGCTGGGTTGTTGTGGGTTGTTTTTTTTTTTCATTTCTCAACTTTAACATAAATGGTGTTTCTTACAGAGTAGCCCAGAAAAGGGAAGATGCTGTTTCCAAAGAAGTTACTCGCAAGCTGTCTGAGGCGGACAACAGGAAGATGTCTCGTAAGGAGAAGGATGAAAGGTGATCCTCGGTTCTCTTTCTGTCCCTCGTTGTAATACTGCCTGGTATCTCTAAGGCTCTAGGTAGGGTATTAGGGACTGTTGCTTGGCCATTGTTTTTTTTTTCTGGATTCTGGTAAGTAGAAGCTGTACTGTCAGCCGTTTGTTCATCTGTAAAGCCTTTTTGAGGCGAGTTACCAATGAAAGGTCTCAAACATTGAAACTTTTATCGGTAAGGTCCTATAAGGCAACCTCTCAGTCCTTGAGCTGCAAAGCAAAACAACAATTGTACAGGCCTTCTAATAACTCCCTGAAGAGTAAGCGTCACAGCTCTCTTCGGAAATAAGAGAAGTTCCTTTTCTTAGGGACAGGCTAGCGCGATGTATTTTGCATAGTGACGTGCAAGTCCCTTCAGAACAGCATTTCCACACGCCGCTGGGCTGCGCTGCGACCCGCCGGCTGTACTTGTTACCCCTCGGGGCTGTAACTGGCACGTGGCGGTGTACAGATTTCCAGTTGAGTAGCTCGTACTGATACCCAGGCTGTGCCTGGCGAGCGTGTCGGGAAGCGCTTAGTAATAGAGGAGATGCTCGTTACGTACAAGGCGCGAGGACACGAACTGTCAGCTCTTTGGAGCAAAAAGCCGTGTCTTCCCTTCCGCTTGCCAGGCACGCTGGTAGCATCTAACAGACGCAAACTCGCAGACAGAGTTATTTATAACAGGCTAGGTTTGGTGTGCCTGGTAGGAAAACAAGCCTAAGTCACTTAAGGGTACAAGTGCATGGTGCCTGCAGGGTTTTGTCTTTAACTAGTGAGTTGCTGGTGGTTCTTGCTGCGCTGTCTTTTAGGAGCTGGCTCTAGCAAGAGCAGCAGCATGTGGTTTACTGCACCTCTGGGCGTCAATCGCTTCGTAATGGTGGGTGTGCCGGGACATGCATTGATTTAAATATGCCTGAAATAATGTCTCTACTCGTCCCTAGAATTCTGTGGAAGAAAAATGAAGTTGCAGATTATGAAGCGACAACTTTTTCCATCTTCTACAACAATACTCTCTTCCTGGTCTTGGTCATCATTGCTTCCTTTTTTGTGCTGAAGAACTTCAACCCCACTGTGTATCCTTTATTACCACGCTTGAAACAACCAGAGTCTTACTCCTATTTGTTGTCATTACTAGCTGTATTTGTCATGTGGGTTGTGAGATTACTCTGTTGATACGTGCAGTCCATCGTAGTACCTCAACTTAGAAATGCTGTAACATAAAAATAGAGATTACCAAAAAAAAAAATCTCCCAATCACGTAGAAGCGTAATGTCTGACAGGAGGTGTTTTAAGGATATCACTTGGACAACGCACAGAAATTCTTACGGCTTTGCTGCTTCAGTTGTACTCGTGGAAGGAGGAGGCAGCTCATGCTCTTGCAGAAACACCGCGTCAGTGTTAGTTGCCAGGTGCTCGTACCTTACAGGGTTGTGTCGTTTCAGTAACTTCACAAATAAAATTTTTTGCTACTTAAGTAAATAAGTACTGCCAGTCAGGGCCACGTATGTTAATTAAAGATCTGTGGTATTTAACAGTATTTATAGCTGCGTTTAAGAGAACAGACTAAACTTCATGAGTGTCTTAATTTTGAAGTTAAGTACATTTCACCGTCCTGCCACCAGCCCTGGTTGTAAGCTGTATTCCAGGTGACGATGTTGCGATTTTAAAACTCCTACAGAGGAAGAACATTTCAATTCTTTGTTTTTCATAAAACTTCCACTAAATGTTCTGTACAAAAGAAGTGATATCTTTACAAGTACATGTCCTTAACCTTTTCCCTACAGAAACTACATTCTTTCTATAAGTGCTTCCTCTGGACTGATTGCTCTGCTGTCTACAGGATCCAAGTAGACAAAAAAAAAACCCCACACCAGTTTATTTCTGTGAGAGGGTTCAACTGCCGTACAAAAGATGAAGGGTGGAATAGGAATACCTTTTTTTTATAGTGTGACTGCTTGAGGGTGTGGGGGGGAGGGTTTGAATCCAAAATGAGTGAATTATCTTGACTTTTGGTATCTTTACATGGCATTATTCAATAACTGAATTAATCGATTTTTTTACTTAGCAATATGAAAGGCAGTGGGGTGTGAGCAGTTCCCGAACGGAACCTGTCTGAAGCGCTCACAGGTGCGATGGTGCTACAGGCTACTCGGCAAGCGCACCGTAAGGGACTGCTGCGCAGAACCCGCGGCACAGCTCCCCTGTAAGTTTGGCGACTGGCGTAAGAGCCGAACTCGCTGAGCATAAAAAGTGACAATCCGCGATTTATCATTGTAACTTGAAAAGTTTTAATAAAAAGGAGGCTTTTTTTGTCATTTAATTCCTTGTATTTCCATTCTTAATTTAAAAAGAATGGGTGTTTTCATGGGCAAGCAGTGTGTGCAGGTTTGGCAACTCGTTCTGCTTCCAGAAGAAAGGAGCCTTCTGCAAATCAGCGTATGTATTGCTTTCATTGGAAATACTCCTCATTTTTAAGTGACTTGGAGTCAGGACAAAACCTAAACGCTGTCTCTTAGAAAAATAGTTTTGAAGTGGTTTGAATGTACTTTTTTTTTTTTTTCCCCCATTCATCTCTAAAGTTGTAAATACAAAAAAAAAAAAACAACAAAACCTGCCAGTTTTCCTGGCACAGCTTAACAAAAACGCTTCAGCTGGCTTTTTGTAATGGGTTTATCAGACAATCCTTTTGCTTTTTTCATGCTCTCAGTAAAGCAGCTGTTATGTTAAACGCTAAACTCTACTACTGTGAATGAAATTCAGAGAAGTTACAGATTTTGCCGTTACAGACTTGGAATCCTAAACTGGGAAGCAAGAGAAAGCTTATAATCACGTTTAATGTAACAATGATTTTGCTAATCTTGACTTCAGGAAGATTTGTGTTTACATAAAACGAAGTTTCTGAAGTGCAGGAGACAGCGTATCTGGCTTGTCCTGGGGTGTGCCGAGTTTGTGAAGTCTCTTATTTCTGACAAATGCAGCCAGGAGAGTCACAAAACTTACTTAATTAACCCGTGCCTGCTGATTGTGTAATACTTCTCTCTTCAGCGCCCTTTGGGATCGGGGGTTAGGTGGGTTATGCTCTCCGCTGCATAATTGACATTTACTTTACTTCCTAGGAAAGATAATGCTATTCATGTGCTTACATCATGAAAATTCCAGTGGTTTGGGTGCACTTTAGAGCTGCCATTGAAATGACTTTTCTAGTCGGTCATTTAACACACTTCAAATTAACTTGATTGTTTTCCCTCAAAATACGTGGATTTTTCCTTATTTCTTCTGCCTGCTTATTTGCTGTTAAGAGGAGACTTTCATATTGCCGGTGCCTGCCTTGCGTAGTTTTACTTTCCTTGGCCTATCGCTTACTATAGAGGATATAATTTGTATGTATTTTAGTCTTAAGTATTTCGTATTTTAGCAAAATTCTAGCAAACCTTTATAAATGGTCAGAATCAAGCGTGAGGCCAAGGTGAGTGCTCCGTAAGCAACGGGACTTGAACGTTGCTGTTTTGCTGGTCACTGGTGATTTGCTGAGCTCCTACCGAAAGCACACAGTGCTTGAATTCAGGCACGTGAAGAGGCGACACTAATACGCTGGCAGGGATAAGACTGCCCTGTCGGGCGTTTTAGAGGGTGGCAGGTGTGTTTTCCACAAAGTCTGCCGTCTAGAGAAAAGAGATTTGAGGCAGCGCTTTCTTCTGCTATTACTGTCAGTTCGCTTTTATGAACAGCGTTTCATCTTACCTTGGTTTTTTTGGTGTTGACAGTTGCCGAGGCCTGGAGCATAGTACGTGTCAGAATTTTTCTGGAGAGAGAACTTGGCAGCATCGACAGCCTGAAACAAAAGCGGGTGGGTTGGTTGGGTCTCTACAGAAAGCCGAATCTTTTCTGTGGAGCCCTTCACAGAAAAACACTGGGGTTTTTTGTTGTTGCTCTTTGGATTTTTGTTTGGTTTGGAGGTTTTTTGGTTGGTTGGGCTTTTCTCCCTCGCAATCCCCCCTTCGAGCTGCACCCAGTTTCTTCAGCGTAAGACATCCCATTGCCCTCAGTGTCAGGCAAGCTGAGTTTGCAGCTTTTGCTCTATGTAAGGGACAATGCCATCTTGTTTTCAATTAAAAAAAAAGTTAGGAATGAATATATTTTTACTACATTGTTGGATTCCCATATAACAGAAAGGGAAGAGAGAACATTAAATTGTACCTCCAGAGGTACGAAAAGGAGCTAGTCTGCTACTGGGAAAAGAATTATACCATTAAAATAATAAAGCTGTTAACTGTATGACGGCCAAAGCCTTTGTGCTGCCCATGAAGCAGATTTTAAAATACTGAAATAGTTAATTTTCAGAGCCAACACTGCAACGTTAGGGGACGCGGGCAGTGGAAGTAAGTAATAGCAGGGAGGCGAGCAGTGCTTCGGGGACGGCCTCTGCCCCGCTGGCTGTGACAGGAGAGGCTGGTCACAACCACAGCAGGATTTCCGTGAACTGTTGGGAAATTGTGTTTCTTCCAGGCCAAAATGTTCCATATGACCAATGTCCGCCTTAGGAAACTAACCTCTAGAAGTGCCTTCTCCAGCCCTTCGCTCCTCTGGCCCAAGGTCGTCGTCCCTCGCCCGACCCGGGTGCAGCTGAAGATCAGTGTTTCCCTGTTTACATACCTATGTTCAACGTAAACCATTCCTGGTTCAAAAATCAGTCTCACTATTAGTAACGGGTCTCTAAGTATAAAATTAGATGCACAAAATGCTTTTATTGTGTCCAAGCAGAAGTCAAAAGTCAGACTGCATTTCTGGATATACAGCAGCTGAGTTCATGTACACACACCATAGCTCATCGGATTAAATACAGGAGAAGACAACTCAAGTATTAGTATCTGTTCACGTGGCCCGCTGAACGCCACGCACGCGCCGCGGAGCTCCTGGCATTAAGGGGACTAGAATACAAGGGTCCTACAAAGACTGTACAGAGCTGTACCCCGAGGAAGTACGTGCCCAAAGTACGCGCTTCGATACGCGTGAGGAATATTTACTGAAATCGGAGGTGCGTTTTACAAAGCAAACTCAGGGTAAAATACGACGTGGTTCTTAAGATGGGCAAAATTAATATATAAGTGCTTACTGTCAACTCCTGTAGAGGGATGCAATGCTCACAACAAACTACCCGGTTAAAATGTGTCTTAAAAATACTATGCATTTACTTATGCCCGATTCCAGAACAAGTTAAAGCAAATGTGACCTTCCAGAGTACGTACCTGATTTTTTCTGGCATTTTTCAGCAGCTGTATATTACATATAAAGTATCTATATCCTTAAAAGCTCACGAATATTGAAATTTGCAATAGCTATGTCTACAAGCAGGCAGAAGTAGAGGCAGGTTTCTATAGATGCAAACCCCAGTATTTTATCATGGATTTCTTCGTTTAAGGTTTACGTAGAATCAGAATTTTGTGAACAGCCATTGTTTTTATTAACCTGACATGCGTTTGGGTTTTCTAACGGTGCTCTTCTGGCTCGTACTCGGAAATACTTCCCAGGAGCACTCCACGGCTGAAATAATTGTATAGTTAGGAGTTGAGCTATCTAATTTCTAACTAAGTCTCTGTCTTATGTTCTTTATTCAACTACAAACAAAATCTAAAGCGTATATTCAGCATACAAAAGAAAACAGAAAATTTGAGCTTGCCCCTTCTATCTGTTAACCTGAAGAAACTTTATAGTTGAGATTTCCCAAATGTGGTTTTTATTAAAACCTGAAGTTGTATCTGGCTTTTCTTCATTGAAAAAATAGATCTGTACATCCTTCTTTAATTACCAAGTACCTGAAGGTTATAAATTATTTTTTGCTTTACATGTGTTTTTCACAGCACAAGCATGAGGTGCTAAGAGTAAAGTAAAAATTAACGAATTCAGTCGAAGGTAAGAAAATACAAGATTATTCTCGGTTAGAAGAGAGATCAACTGTGCTTTTAAATTTCACTGCAGATTAGTAGCAACAGCACACATCTCGAAGGATCCAGTGACAGTAGACACCGAGCAGCAAGCTGCTGAATGATTCTCATGGCCGGATATTAACTCGGGGCTGTACTTCTGTACAGAGCACTTTTTTAACCATGCAGTCCGGGTAACTCATGCAGTGCATTATGATCTGTAGTCCTTCTTGCTGTAGGGCTTATTTCCCAGAATATTATCTATTTCGTTTACAATATGAGATGTCATCTTTGGAAGGACCTAGGGGTGGAAGAAAACCGGTGTTTAATCAAGCTTCCATTAAAGGTTTTTCCAAATTTAAATCTAGATTTTACAAAATTGTGTTTCCTCTGGGTTGTTTTTTTGTGTGTCACAGAAATTTAAACATTCATCTAATACCTTTCTCCCTTCAAGGAAAAACCACTGTAGTATCTTTACCCTGAGAGAGAACCACAGCTTTACGTGCACGGTATTACCGGGCTGCGCTGGAAAGCAGGCTGGGGGCACGAACATCGGAGGAAGCTCTTGCTTGCGAAAAGCAACAGAGAATAACTAAGGTGGGTGCAAGTGACACGTGCCCTGCGGAAGACTTGGCGCAGAATATATGGCAATGTGTCCTGGGATCAGGTCACCGCCTTTTTCAGAGAGGTTAAGCCTGCTGATGCCACCCTCGGGTTGCCGGATACGGCCGTAACTACCACAACTGGTGGTGAGTCGTGGTGACGCACCACAGGTTTGCCTAATGAACGCGCGTAACCGGCACGGGAGGATGTCTGAAACAAAATACAAAGTATTGCAAGTATATGAAGAGGAGGAGGGCGCTAGTCTCAGGGTACGCGGGTGTTACCCCCAAAGGGAGCGGGGCAGTAGCCAAACCCCACCTCTGTTGAGGTGCCACCACCACCACCGGCACTTGCCTGTATGGCTCCGAGGTTCTCTATCAGCTGCTCTGGGTTGGAAGATCCTAGAAGGACGGAGCTCACCCCCTCGTTTCTCAGGCACCATGCTGTGAATAAAGTCACAAGATGGTCAGGAACGTGGGCTTCACGACACGGCATTACTCCAGATCCCGATGTTTGTCAGAGCTTCTATCTCTATTTGAAAAATAACAACATTATTTGTCTTGACCTTCACTGTACTCCTCCGTCACTGGCAGGAAGAAGATGCACGGACCAGTTAGCAAACCACATAGCAGATCGCGAGCATCCCACCTGACCCTGGTCCAGCAGTTGTCTTAATTGCGGGGTTTGGGTCTTCCCCATCATGAATCACGGAACAGTGGGGGTTGGAAGGGACCTCTGGAGATCATCTACTCCAACCCCAATCACAAGGATTCACCTCTTGGCTGTTGGAACCATTTTTCTAACCGACGTGTGTGGTATTTTTCAGCCTGGGCTCTCCGCAGCGCAAAGAGAAGACAACTATTTTAAAAAAGCAGCGTTCTCCTCTGTCTGTGCATATGCTCCAGCTGTACTCAAGGCTCACGAGTCAGCTCAGCCTCATTTCAAGGGTATTTCTGTGTTTCTGGCATTTTGTTCCACAATTCCTGATAGTAAATTATCATTTAAACATTTTAAATTAAAAAAAATATAGATCTATAGATACACGCAAAGACAAAGGCATCCTTTGCCCTATTTGAAAGATGACACGTGTTTTTCTGTGATACCATTTACCCAACCACCACTGACGCCCCAACAAATGACGGGAGTACTACCAGAGTGCCTGCAGCTCTACGAGCGTGCACGGGGTTTCTCTTGCGCTCGCCTTTCGACAACCCCTACGGCACAAACCTTCCGCCTGCGCCGCGGAGCGTTGCCCTCCGCGGGCGCGAGCTAGGGGATGCATTTGCGGCAACGGCGAAGGGCGAAGGCGTGGGGACGGTCGCCCCCCGCCCCGTCACCTACCGACGGCCAGCTGAGGCAGCGTGCACCCGAGGCGCTCGGCGATGGGCGACAGGTCTTTCAGCTTCACCTGCTGCTTTCTGCCTTCCTCGCTGATGATCTTCTCTTTCAGCCACTGGTAGCACTGGAGATGAATTACATTGCGATCCACCGTTAGCGGTAATCTTCCAAAACGGAAAGTTTAAGGCAATTATAAACAGCTCTTAAAAAGTCACATCCAACCCAGGAGGTAACGGAGGCTGAATAACACAACGCTTTGCTACCCAAAGCATTTACAACAGGACCAGGATGTCTCCTGGGAGAGCCTGCGGCTGTATCCCGCTGGCTTTACGCAACTGATGGACTCAATCCGGAGCATGGAATCCCCTCACTTTTATTTTTGGACCACTGGATCCCATCACAGAGCGGAAAAAAGTGAAATATTAGTCAACTTGAGAAGCTTTTGACACACAGACCCCCCCCAAAATTGTGAGAGAACATCTGATCTTATTCAAGATTTACTATTATCATTCAAGACTAGAAAATTAATTGAACGAAGCTGAGATTTCAGTTCTCCCAGCTCCAGACTTGAAACTTGATTCTTCTTCACTCTCATCAATTCAATTTGGACCCCTCTCTGCAATGCTACCTGCTTAGCTAGCTTTTACCGAATATTAGTAATATATTTCGTTTTGGAAAAAAAATCACAAATGCAGTGAAACAGCACATTCGAAAACGCTGCCCTTCGTGAGCAAGCCAGCGTACGCTGCGTCGCTCCTTTACAAAGCGCCAAGCTGAGCAAAGCCGGCACGGGGACGCGCATCAGCCCGCTGGCACTTCTCAGGCGGCGTTGGCTTTTGCCCAGCAGCTGATACAGAACCTCAAATACCGTTTCGCTTGTTTTTTTCCCCAAATCCATGACATTTGAATGCTCTGCTGGTTTTCAAACCACTAAATAATATGCCTGCCACAAGCATGATATGGGAGGAGACCCCATAACGCGCGGTAAGAATAAAAATCGCAATAATCGCGGGAGAAACCAAGCGCTGTGGTGACACCGCAACGCTAGACCTGCTGGAGGGGGCTGCTGCCCTGCCCGGCAAAGGGCAGGACCGCTGAGGACCCACAGGTTTCACGGGGTGCTGGGGGTCTGCCCCGCCTGGGGGGCTCCCTGGAGGGCTGCTGCGGGGCTGAGCGCCCAGCACCCTGCACCCTCGGTGCCTGCTGCGCTGGTGCCCGGGGAAGGGTGGGCAGAAAAATAACGCCCGAGTCCGTTTTACCCGTTGCGTGTGGTTAAGAGGGTTTGAAGGCACAGCAGCTGTATCGACTAACATCAGCTGGGAGCATCAAGCACGACAGAAACCCCGGGCTTGTGCCTTCTCGTTGGCGATGTCCAGCCAACGTAAGGGCGGTGAGAGCATCCTTCTGCAGAGCCCGGCTCCAGTCGCGTGCTCGCAGCCGCCAGCTCGCTGTAACCCAGATTCTCCCGCACTTCGGAGCACGGTTGCCAGAGAAACCGAGCTGATCTATCCGCACAGCAGCACGCAGGCCAGCCTTCTCACGAGGGATCCGTTTTCCCTTTGTTATTTTCCTGCCCTCACAAAAGCAGCACATCTACCTTCCTCAAACACGCAACAAAAAAAAAATACCTTTAGCGCAGCCCTCGAGCTTTCAGGGACCCCGTTGCCGTATTTCCCTGAGATGATCCCACAGGCTAGCGGAGACCACGTCATTGCTCCGACCCCTGCAGAGAAACCAGAGCAGGAGGTTTTAGGGGGCTGGGAGAAATCAGAGTTCTATCAAAAATAGGACTTTCAGTTAAAAACAAATAAAAGCAAAACAATTGCTGCTTGTTTGTATTGCCAGTGGCAGCGATGTTCAGTTGGTGTCTTCCAGGAAGATGCTGCTGATGCCCCTTAGGGCAGACACCGACTGGCTTATTCATCCGAAACCTTATTGCACGAGCCCCCAGCCCCGTCCCGGCTCCTCCTGCAGCAAAGTACCTGAACTCCTGCTTCTCAGCCCGGGTATCTCCTGCGCCCACGCTGCCTTGAGTCTCAGAGAGTAAGAAGCAGCCGTGGCAATTAACGCCTATTTCTACCAGAGGCACGGTAAGCCGGTTTTTCTTTTGGGTCATTAGACAGATACTTGTCTGTCTGCTTCAGATCCAGGGGAGGAGAGCGCTGCTCCCATCTAGAGCTCCAGGCCAGCCCGCTCTGTGCTTCTTTCTGCAAATGAAAGAGTCAAAAGGCACAGCAGTCTCAGTCTTACCTATTTTATGATATAATTCTGGCAGCTGAACCTCCACTTTCTCTCTTTGGAAAAGATGGTATTCAGCTTGTTCGCACACGGGCGGTATCATGTTGAACTGCCTGGCTACGGAGTAGGCTTCCTGGAGGAAAGACATCAGTAGATAAAATACTTCATTAAGTAAAAGCATCCTGCGGGACGTAACCTACCAGCCAACACTCCTTGCGTGTACAGGAGCCAACGAACTCAAGTTTCGCTATCCCGTAGCAAGGCCACGCGCATCCCCGTGCCGAGGCAGACACGCGGCCCCATCCCCGGCCGCGCCGCTTCCCCGCTGGCCCCACGCCCGCCGCAGCCGGGCACGCACCCGCCTGCTGCCTCTGCCAGCCCAGAGCTGCTTCAGCGCCAGCCCAGCAACAACCCGAACGCTGCCCAGCTGAGGTGGGTGGTGCCGAGCTTGTTCGTCGTGTTTTGAGCCTGCCCCAAGAAGCAGGGACCAGCGGGATGCTCCTGGCATCTCTTAGAATCACAGAATGGTTTGGGTGGGAAGGGACCTTTCAAGGCCATCTAGTCCAACCCCCTGCCATGAGCAGGGACATCCCCAACTAGATCCGGTTGCCCAGAGCCCCGTCCAGCCTGGCCTGGAATGTTTCCAGGGATGGGGCATCTCCCACCTCTCTGGGCAACAACAAATGCTTCTGACGAAGCATCAAGGATGAGCTGTCAGGACGCTGGTTCCCGCAGCCTGGGGTTTCCAGGCAAAGCGATGAGGAGGTCCCTGCGGCCGAGCAGGGGTATTTCCCGTCTGCACCTCCGGACGGGACACGCGCAGAGCGGTGCCGCCCGCGGGGCTTCTCCCCTGAGCGGGGACGCTCCCACCGCAGCGGCAGCTCCGACGGTCCCGCAGGTCGCGGAGCCGCTGCCGGGAGCCACGTCTTAACCGGGGCCTCAGTGGCCACGGGCACGGACATCAAACTTTACCAAAAGTCTGCAAGTCAGCCAAATAAAACCAAACCGAAACAAACCCCAGTTAAACGAGCCAAGACACCCAAGCCACTAGATCAGCCCATCTTCTCCTATGTAACGTTGGGCTCATTCTGGACCAGGTTTCAAAGCTATTTTAGGTGAAAAGATGCCGGCTGGAGTAAAACGCAACCACCCCCAGCCCAGACACGCGCCCGTGGGTCAGCTCCCAGCGTGGCTTTCAGCAACTCTGCAGCCTGGAGGGCGAATTACCAAGTGTCGACGCTTTCCTAAAAATCGACTTTACCATGATCTCCATAGCGCTCCAGCGCGACGTTCCCCAGTACATGGCCATGCCTTGGTTTATTACATGTGTCATCGCCCGGACAATTTCTAAATAAGGGAAAAAAAAGAAGTATGAGAACCTCACAGAGGCCAATTTTTCATCCCGGATCCTCCCAAAGCCACTTACAAATGCCCAGCACGCCGACAAGCCGGAGCAGCTTTGCATTAAACGCTAGTTTTGCTGTGTTCTCTTGCTCGAGCACGGAAGAAAAAGCATTGACAGTGTGAATGTAAATCCTGCAGTTGTTTAAAAACTGCTTTTCCCAACTGGCTATTCCTACCACTGCCTTACGATAATATTTCTTTTAAAATTTAACACAAGAGGGCAGCACAGTCGAAAAATAAACTGAAAGATAAATTAAATTTACTTTAAAATTTGTTTACTAAAAGCGTATATCCGGTCCTGCTTCTTTTGACTAGGAAGTCCCACGGCCCTCATTCTTCCTTGGGAAGATGGAAGCCTGCAAGGCTACACACGCCGGGACAGGACCTTTAATTTCCATCCATCAGACCTCTGCTGAGCAGCCCTGCCTTCTCGTGGGGGAAAAAACCCATCACAAACTTTAGTTTGCAAGAAAAGGAGAAAAACTTGTCTGTCCCTCGCGGTTGCCCAGGAGGTTACAGAGCCTGGTAGGACGCCTTGGTAATGCTATAAAGAAAACGGCCCCCGCCTACAGTTTGCAACTCGTTTTTAAGCCCGATTTCTCCCTGGGAGCAGCCTGCCGGGTAGGCAGCATCGCGGGGCGCCCAGGCAGCGCCCGTCGCGCCGCTGCTGCAGGGCAGCCGGGGACCGAGCAGGGTCCCCAGGGCCGAGCGGGGTCCCCAGGGCGGGAGGCTCTGGGGACTGGCGGCTCTGCAGCCCTGGGGTCGCGGTCCCAAGGAGCAGCCACGAGAGCACAAACAACGGCTGCGGTAACGAACTGGCATTTCTGAGCGAGCTTCGGCACTCCCTGCCCCTCGGCGCCGAGCAGCGGCTGCCAGGGCGCTGGCACCGCGCTGGCCACGGGCAGCGCATCATTTAAACGGACGAAAATGGGCTAAACTCGCTCTGCGAAGCCGAAGAAAACAGCACTTAGGCACCACTCGCGGTGCCACGCAAGGCGCCTCGCAGCCAGCGGGCGCTGCCACGTCTCGGCGCGCTCTTCCCTCGGGGAAGCGGCAAGGAGCCGATACCCTACACCTACACCGTGAGTTTCTGACCCGTCAGACTCCGGTGAAACGAGCCTGGTCAGGCGCGGGGCTGCCCGGAGAAGCCCTGTGTGATTGTTACATCCCTCGCTGCGTCTGCTGTTACTTGGACAATGACTCCGGGCATCGCTGTCTCAAGACCAAGATGAGCTGCCTTTTGTACCCTGAGGATTCTCGTCCTATTTATGGAAAAAAAAAAAAAAAAGGAGCTTGGCAGAGGGGAGATTACACTGCCAATCTTGACGTTATTGTGAGATTTCTTCTGCAAGCAGCGACAAGCAGCTAAAGATGATGAAGTCTCCATTTCTAACCTCGGAGGGCTGCACAAGAAACACCGTGCCCCTTGCGCCGGGCTCCTGCCTTCCCTCCGAAAAGGGGGATTTCCTCTCGAGGGAAACGTGGGCTTGAGGAGTTTTTTTCCCCCCCGATGAGGAGTAGAGTTCAAATGCCAGGTATTGTTTTCTTTTTTTTTTTTTTTTTTTTCCTTCTTTGTTTTGGCCAAAGCCGTACTTTATTTCTCAGCATTTTATTCTCGGGCAGGTACTAGTCCAACAAAACGCCCCGTTACCAAGCAGCTGCCCCGCTACCCGCAGGCGTGCCGCGCGCGACGGGCAGCCGTGCCGCAATCCCTCCCTCCTGGGTTTAGCTTTCTGGTTTTGCCTATTTAGGCATTTTGGACACTACCATTTAGGAATTTTGATAAGCATTTCATCATACGCCTCTTACACATTTCGGTCCATGGTTGTTTTCATTTCTCCCACCTCTACTCCTTTCAAGAAAAACTAAGTCAACGCAGAAAACATATATATATATATACACACATATACACACATATATCTATCTATCTCCTTGTTTACCAGAGACTGCTCCATGGTTTATGAAGAGCACGTGCCTGGGCTGCTCGGTCTGCCAGCTGGATGGCACAAATGGCATCACTTAAGAAGGGGAGATTTTTTTTTAACTATAAATGAATGTTTCAAAACCCAGAAAACAGCCTCCGGTAGCATAAAAATGGTAATTTTGCAGTAGCTGAAGGTTCCCGATAGGAACCGCGTCACCTTCCCCACCTGCTCGCCAGGGCTGGGGGCTGGCCGTGCAGCGGGCGCCCGCTCCCCCGGCACCGTGACACGGGGGGGTCTCACCAGGGTCCCCGGGGACCCTCGCTCCCCGCAGCCGGAGATGCCCCGCTTGTCTGCCGGAAAAGCCGCTCGGGATGAAAAAAGGCGTCTGCTAGCCCAGTTGGCTGGAGAGCCCAACCCAGGCCCCACCGCAGGGTTATGCAAAGAGCTTTGCACGGGGTACTCATCGTCAGACATTTCTTGAAGCTAATATTGCATTACTTTTCCAATGAAAAGCTTTTTTTAATTCGCTCAGGCCTTTAAAAGAAGACCTAAAAAAACCTTTCAGATTTTTAGATTAAGCAAGCTTTGCCTGCCGCTTTGGGGACCAGAGTCACCTACAGTAAAGAAATCTGTATTAAACTCTCATCTCTCATCAGATCTCCGCTACCCACGCCTCCTAAGGCGGCCCGAGCTGGGACGTGAGCAGCCTGGGGGAGCGGGACGCGGTTCTGCTCTGGCCGGGGCGCACCAGATGAGCATTGCTAAATCGCCGGTGCGTTGCCCGCTGATGCCCCGACACACACATCACGGCAGCCGGGGGACCCCGAGAGCGACCAGAGACACCTCACCTGCCTGCGTGCAGCGAGCGAAGGAAAAATGAACAGTCGAAGTTTGTCCTTCGATTTATTGGGCTGTACCTTACGGCGTACAACCACACCGCTTGCTCGAGCAGGACCCTCGCGCGTCGGCACGGGCAGCACAAGCCGGGAACGTTTTAAGGTCACCGACAAATCGCCCTCCGTCGGAAGCGGCTATTTGCTCGCGGGAAAAGCACAGGCACGCAAGGAGACGGAGCGGGGATCGCGCGTCTTGTGGAGGTAGCTCAGCACTTACTGTGCACGCCAGATAGTGCAGAACCGACAGATGGTCCAACAGATGCTCTGGGATAGAAGTGGCTTAGTAGGTGAACCATAAAAAAAGCACGAAGTGCATAGAAAGAATCAACACCACACCATTCATAATAAAAATGTCCCTTTTTTCACCCTGCTCAAAATCTCACCAAGCACCACAGTTTACACCTTACTGCCGAGCTCCAGCGCCGCTAGCAGTATCTGCAGCCTCTCAAAAGCTGTAAACGCCCGAGATCAGCTGCGCTGCGTGGGCACGGGGCACAGATTCTGCACCGCCTCATCAGACGACAACCGACTGAGCAGAGAGGTCACTCCTCCCTCCGAGGTACGGCATACCGTGTGCCTTGATCTCCTCAGCTGCTGCAGAACCTGCGCTGGTCCTAAAACCCCAGGCCGGTTCCCTGAACCCGCAGCTGCTGGCGCTGGTCGGGGGGCAGCGGTACTGCCCCCCACCCGCGGCTCGTGCCGGGCCGCACAGCCCCGCGTTCGTTAGGAAAACAGGCGTGACGACCGCTGAGGGTCGAGCCCGGAGCTTCGAAGGGGCCTGTCAAGCTCCGGGTTTGTTTGATTTACATGTACTCATCTATGACAGCTTCTGCAGCCTGCGAGTCTCTCCTCTTGCTATTTTTTGTTTAGCTGTGAAGCTAATCTTCTGCCACAGTGTGAACGGTTGCGTTAACTCCGAGGGGAAAAGAGAAGGAATGGGAACTGGTGCCCATCAAACAGGGCACTAACCCCAAAACATGTTGATGAAGGCTCCTGGATAACTGGGCTGTACCACCCTGTACCAAACGCGTATCTGGTTATCAGCGATTATGAAACGCAATTAAAGCGCGCAGAGATTCACAGGTCTTGCAAGTTCCTAAATTCATTCCCCGCATTTAACGGTTTGAATTTAACAAGGACCGTTCCCCGCCGGGCCGGAGGGGCGGGCGGCTGCGGCGCCGAGCCCAGCCCTGGGCAGAGCATCGCTGCTCTCCGTGCCCGGGGGGACCCCGCTGTGCCCGGGGAGGGCAGCGAGCCCAAAAGCTTGCCCATCGTTTCTGACCATGCACTGGATCGCGCCCCCGGTTTTGGCACCGGGAGAGGCACGTGTTACCCGGGCAGCCCAGGGGACGGGGACAGGGATGGGGACGGCAGCGCTGGCACGCTGCTCTCTCTGGAGCTGGCCGCACCAGGGGAGGGATATACAGGTTTCATCCGACACAGAGACCTGCCTTAAATGCAAACGCAAATTCACTTTATCTGAAGGAATCAGGAAAAGGAAATAAAAAACCAAACAACGTTAAAGCTACCGCTGGTACATAAAGGAAACTTCAATTTTCTTCCAAGGGATACAAACTCATTTCCTTGAAGGGTAAATATATAGGGCCCCAGCATGTCACCAATGAGGTATTTCATGTTTAAGCCGCCCCACCTGCACATTCAATAAAAAATTGTTTTTCATTTCCTACCTCGGCAGGTCTAAGCCTGTAAGCCAGGATCAGTCACGTTAAAACCTTTAATTCAAGCTTCCACTAACCTTCCATGGGGGTGTTATTGTCTGGCCGGTTTGCGAAGACAACGTCCACGTACTCCAGCTGCAGCCTCTGGAGAGAAGCCTTTAGCCCTGGAAACAGCAAAGCAGAGACAAGAACCCGGGCGGTCACAGCGAGGCGAGAACGCGGCCGCGCGGGGCTGGCGGGCACGAAACCCACCAGGAGAAGCAGAGCTCGTTATCTTTACATACATTTATACGATACACACAGCCATATAGCATCGAAGGATACACTGTCGTGCGTAACGTTGTCCCGCATCTGCGTGGCCATGTGAAGAAAACACCGGGGTGGCCGCGCGCAGAGTCCCCCCGCCACGGGAATTTGTTTTATTTGTTAACGAGGCCGAGGCTGGGATCGGAACAGACCCCAGCGACCACGCGTGCCCGTGGCCAGCCCGGCAGGAGGCAGCTGCCGCACACCGCCGTCGGCGCCCCGCTCCCGCTCGGCGTTAAATTAACCTAAAATCACCCCGCGGAGCCCTTCCGCGCCAGCCCGGGGCACGGCGCCCGGGCCCTGGCCCCCTGCCGAAGCCCCGGGGGGGCTTCCAGACACGCGAGCCCGGAGGGGCGGATGGCGGCACGGGCTCCGCACGGCACGACGAGCAGCGAGAGCACCCCGGGGGGCTTCGCCCCGCTGCAGGGTGAGCGGGCTGTGCCCGCCAAGGCGCCGCGTGGGGCGGGAGCCGCTTTGCAGAGCAAGACGAGGCACCGTTTTGCGGCTGCAGTTCAGGACTGCCCAGGCTTCAATGGCTTCTCCATGAGGATCTGATGGGAAACGGCATCAAAAGCCTACATATATATTTTTTTTTATATATATATATGTATGTATGTGCATGAGGAAGAGAGGAGTATTTCTAACACTTATTTTCTATGAATCTTCCCAGGAACAAAATGTTTTTATGAATGTTCATGAAGAATGAGCCAAAATAGAGCAGTCTGAAAACGTTCTCTGAATTTTGGGATGAAAAAAATGGCCATTTTTACCAAATGTATTTATAGAATATAGCTAACGTTGACCTTAACATTATTTGCTATGTTTTCTGTGAAGTTATTTCAACTGCTGCCAGTATTCTTCCAGCATTTCGTGAAGCAGCTCCACAAGAAACGGCAAACGGAGGGGTTCGGACCGCTTGCGACGTGGCTGCAGCTCCGCCGAGCACCTCTGGGTCCAGTGCCACCAGGGGCCGGGACGCCGCCTCACGGGGGGTATTCAAGTGAAAGTTCAACAAAACGTGGCCAAAAAACGTCCTCCAACATTACCTTACCATGAAAGTCATACCCTAACGGAGCTGAATTCTGCAGATACCGAATAATGAAAACGTGCCAGGACAATCCCAGACGCACGAGCTGGTTGCTATGGGGCAAAACCGACCGTGCTCCGGTGACGCTCCTTATCGCGGAGAAGCAGAATCACAGCGTGGTTTGGGTTGGAAGGGACCTTAAAGATGATGTAGTTCCACCCCTGCCGCGGGCAGGGACACCTTCCGCTGGAGCAGGCTGCTCCCTCGAGGTGGAAGGTGGCCAGCCTGGCACCCCGGGGAGGAGCCCGCTCTGCGCACCCCGTTCGCTGGTGAGCACGTTCATCCCACCTCGCCCGCTTTGGGCAGCATCAGCCACGGCGCGATGCAGGCGGCAGTGACATCCCAGGCACGGAGTAGATAATGTAAATATAGTAATAATATTTTCCATATAATCTACCTTATAATGTATACGGAATAAATCCTGGATGTTGAATATTGTGACCAATGGGCCATTGTGGATTCTGGTGACAAAACACACAAACAGCCAAGCGCGAATTAAAGCCGCCGTTTCCGATGGCAAACCCCATTTTCCGCAGACGGGGGCTGCCTTCTGACAAGCAAAGACCGAAGCTCACCTCCCGCCTAGGCTGCGGCGTGGACCGCAGCGTGACAGACCGGCCCCCCGCGCCCCCACGGCACACTAGTAACGTAGATAAGCCCGATTCTTTTTTTTTTATTATTTCTAATTTGTCTCGGCAGCAAACGTGAGCTCAACCAACTACCACTGTAAACAACTAGGCTTTAGCTCATAAATCAAAGAGGAGACTAATTACCCCAGCATACACAGCGCAATACAGGGAATCGCTTTTCGCTGCCGCGGCGTGCCGGGTTATGAAGGGTGCTGCTCCCCTGGGGGAGCACCCACGCTATTTCTACTCGGGATTTATGTAGAAGACAGACCCAGGCCCCATGCTGCTGGCTGCTTTTCTGGGTCTGGGACCCGCTCGCGACCTGCGCGGGGGTGTTGTGGCCCCAGGGTCCTCCCGGGGGGTTCTGGGGTCTGCTCCAGCCCCCGCCGGGAGCCAGCCCAGGCAGGGACCTCTCCCTGCGACAAGGTCGTGGCTGACTCTGCTGATCCGTAGCATGACAGAAACACGTCTTTTTACGGGCACTGCTCTATTTGTGTCCTGGATGTAAAATCCTGGGCAAATTATAGTTATGCCTGCGGTCACTGTGCCTGGGCGTCTGACCCGACACCCAACAGCCCTCCGGGCAGAGCCAGATCGGGTGAAACACCCTTATTTGTATAGAAAAATATACGTGCTCTCACTCCCTCTCCAACAATAACGTAGCCGAGAGAACAAAAAAAAGCAATCGGAAGGAAGATGAGGAGCACGCGTTAGACCCAGCAGAGACCTGGGTGAATAAATCCCGACGGATGAGTACATAAGGGAATGGCATCGCTCAGGGGGACGCAGGACTGGGCGCAAGGAGCTGGGTGAGGGAACACATATGAAAACCGAGCACCTGAGAAGAAACAGCACCGAGAGCAAACCACAGCCCTCCCCGGCCGCCGGGACCTCACACCCCTCCAGAGGCTCTTTCTGCCGGCTGACATCACGCCCCGCACCCTCATCCCTCCCTGCTCCGCCAAGGAGCCCACGCGGCCACGGCCGCCCACCACACGCTGCTGCCCACCCCCCGGGAAAGAGCCGGGGGGTGTATATGTGTCCCCCGTACGTATCAGCAGAGCAGCTCGAGACCAGCCGAGCCCTCCCGCCACCGGGACCGCAGCCGATCCTGCCGCGGCAGCCGGCATCGGGGATGTTCTCGAGAACAACGCCGCAAAGCTGCCGGGAACCCGCGCGAGGCAGCGAGCGACGAAACCCCGGCGTGGCAAACCCCGATCGCTGCAGAGAAGCGATAAATCTGCAAGCGACACACGTGCAGCTGGCCAAGGACAACACGCTTGCTCATTATAGCAAAACCCCAAAAGGTTATTGCTGCATAGAGGTGGGGTAGAGAAGGCTTTTGTGCGCAATGCGTTTGCTCACGCTTTTTGAGAAGAGCCAGAATGCATTTTGGGGCGTTTGGGGCACTTCACAGCCACGCCTGGGATCTGCCCCACGCAGGGCTGGTGCGGAGGAGCAGCCAGCGCCGGGGTCAAGCAGACCCGGCTCGTGGGAGAGCATTCGCCCGGGGTCCGGCTGGTCGCATCCCACCGAGCCCGCGCTGGGGCACCCAGGCATGGCCCCGTCCCCGCCCCGCGCGAGACGTACCTTCAATGATGTGCTTTCTCGAAAGCCCTCTTTCCGTTTCAGCTCTGCGAAGGAAACACAGGTACACGGCAGTTAGAGGTCTCTGGTACTAATGGTCAGGGAGCGCTAATTTTGTGTTCCGGTCAGTACGTGCTTTAAACATGCCAAAAATGAAGTTACAACTCAAACAACAGAGAGACGCTGGAGCTCGTTCGGGTTCCTGGCCTCAAAGACAACAGCGTCTGGGACTAGTGATATGGCTGTTACCCCACCAACGCGGTAACAGCCTTGCTGTGGGTATCGCCTGACCCTAGAACTACCGTCCGACGTTTCTAAGCGGAGGGGTAAGGATGCTGGCAGGGCCGCGGGGGCCAGGCAGCGCCGGGATGGGGCCGTGCCCCGGCCAACTGCACATCACCGAGGCTCTGCTGACACCAGCCGCGTTTGCAACACAGACACAAAGGTACAGCCAAGGTTACCCCCGAAGTCATTAAACGCCCCGTCTGCCGGGACCAGACCTCCTCCGGGCAGGTCTCCTTGCCGAGGCAAGGCAACAAGACCCACACAACCGTGGCCCGTCGTTCACATACAAACTACATTCAGAGGGTTCGTATTTTTTCTTTCTGACGGTTTGGCTTTGTCTGTGTTTCTAACGCAGGCAGACCCCGAGCCTGCTGCGACGCAGCGGCACGACGGCGTGGGACAGCCGCTACAGACCCACCTCGCCAAAACACGGGGCGGTGTCTCAGCTATAGCCCGGCTCTGCCAGCGAAGCAGAGGACCGCGTTGCACCTCAGCTTCGGTACCCCATTGAATAACTGCAGTGAAACGGGGCGGGGGGAATAATTATAATCACTCGCACGACATCTCTGATGAAAGTCTCCCAGAGAGTAGTTTGCAGCCGCGTTTGTGGTTTGTTTGGGTTTCTCCTCAGGCATTCCAGTAGATTCGAAACATCCACATTGATATTTTGTTCCAGGGCCAAAACCCACCCCGCCGTGGAAACGAGCTGAAGAAAGGCACAGGGGTTGCAAAGCACGGCAGGTTACGGAGCCGCAGCCCCGCTCGGGGCGGGAGCGCACCCCGCACGGCACCCCGGCCGCTGCTGGGGGCTGACGCCTCGCCAAGCTCCCGCTCCTTAAGAGACTTGGCAAAACGAGGAGAAAGAAGACGACGGCAAGAAACCACCCCTCGGAGGTGCCGTTAATCTCCACCTGGTTGCACGGCTGCAAAAGGGAAAAGCACGCGGCAGCAAACGCCGTTACAAGTACCCGCGAGACTTACTTTCCACCCCAGTACAGTTTCGTTGTTATGACCAGACTGGACCTCCTGCAAACAGAACAGAAAAATTAGTGTTGTTAAAAAAAACCGATAACCTGAGAAACCAAGCGGGATGCTGCCCGTCGATGAGCTCCGGCTCCCCGCAGCGGCGGCCGGGCCGGCTTTGCCGCCCTGGGCTCAGAGCAAGCGCTCGTACAGCCCCACGATCCCTTTTACGCCAGGTCTAGAGGCCGCGTCTCCTCCCACGCTCAGGTCTGCTGCGGGCAGGGAGCGACCGTAGGCTCGTGTCCAGAAACTGAAGCTAATTCAAGTGAAGGGACCAAAAAACAGATACACATTTTTAATTACAGAGTGAGCAATCTCCAGAGCCCTTTACCAAGGGCTTTACCAAGGGCTCTGGTGCTATTCCCTCCTGGTATCCCATTCCAGTGCTTCCCATTAGCACGCAGTATTCCCGGATTTAATAAAACCCCAAGAGTGATACATTCACTGAATTAATCTATAAATTCCAATGTGATATTAAATTAAAGATTTATCATTCGCAAACTACCTTGCTGCGTAACTGTACACGTACAACACGCAATTTCTCCAGCTTTTGCTAGACTCAGCTTTTTTCTTCCACAGTTTCCAGAATGTTTCTTACTGAATAATCATCCCCCTACCACAGAGGATACTGATTTTGGAGAGAGCACCGCTAGGACCCGCTCTTCAGTTGGAGGCTGGATATGACACACACGGGAGGCCTTTAAAGATTATGTAAATGCTCTCAAAACTACACAACGTATGCTAATGTGCATCATTTCAATTAGGTATCATCTCCTACCAGGCTACCCGAGATGAAGGCCCATCACAGCTTTGCATTCTTAATGCACAGCCTTATGTACGTGGATAAGGACGCCAACGCACAAATAATCTGTCTCGATACACCGTGCATGGAAAAGACGACGGATACGCTCAGAAGTCGCCTTAACTGCGCTGTGCACAGACGACGGTCTCATGCAGGAGTTGGGGCAGCACCGCAGGCTGACGATCACAGCCGCTGGGCACTCCCAAAAAAAAACAGGAGCGCGTTTTTATTTGGCGCTGGAAAGGTCTGGCTGCCGCAGGAGCCCTGGCACACGCACGAGCTCCCGGCACTGCCTGGAAACAGCAGCGCCCGCTCCTGGGCCAGCATCACCTAACGTGCACCGTTTTTAAAAGCCAGAAGGATTCTCGTATGCCCGGGGGTCCCGCTCGTTCGCGGGTGGCAGGGAGCGCCGTCGGCGGTACAGTACCTCCAGCCCTTCTTCTTCAGGATGTTTCCCAGGATGACCTCAGCCCTGCGCAAGAGAGAGCAGGAGGATGCTCAGCGCCAGGTCCACCGTCGCGGCTGCCACCTGCCCGGCTCCCCCGCACGGTGCCACCCGCGCGCCAGCTCTCGGCCGTGCGGCTCTTCCCTCCCCTCCACGGGCGACGGTGACCCAGCACCGGCTGGGACGGGTCCCCTCCGTCGGTATAAAGCATCTTGTCCACCCACTCCCACGGGGACAGACCCGCACGCCCGTGCCCTACGTCTGGTTGAACCTGCTCCGGGAAGGCAGAGCCGCTTCATCCCCACACCGGGGACGTCACATCCCGGTCCACCTTTTACACTAAATACAAAGCTGTACAAATCAGCCAAAGTCAAATACATTATGGATGGACATTTTTCCTTCCCCGCTCCCGCGTCGGCACTAAGAGCATTAGCTCTGCTGCCGCCAGAGCGTTCCCACGCCGGGAGCTGTCGCCGGCACAGGCCATTCATCACCATTACGACGCGCACTGACTTTTCATTTATTCAGTACGTTTTTCTCCCCGTGCCAACACAAGTGGCATGAGTGATGCGTTTCAGGCTTCAGCTGAGTGCAAGTGGATTTTTTTTTTTTTTAAAGAGTGCCCCAAAATGAAAGGTTTTTCTGTGCCCCCCCGGGAGAAGGGGGATTCCCAAGCACCGCCAGAGCCCTCTCCGTCGTGAGCGACTGCGACGCAGGGAGGAGCGGGGTCGGGCGGAGGGGCCCCAGGAAAGCGGAGCGGGACGCTGGGCACTCACTTGCCGGCCGCGTACACCTCGGCCGTGTCGAACAGGTTGACGCCGCTCTCGTAGGCGATGGTCATCAGCTGCTCGGCCACCTCGGGGAAGCAGAGACGGAGAGGTGAGGGGTGCAGGGCACATCCCCAGCGGCTCCTCCCGCGCGGGGAAAAGCCCCTGAAGCTGCAGCAAAGGGAACCCCAGGGGTTCAAGAGCTGGCCCAAGCAGCACCAAAACACGGATTTACATCGACTTCCCTTTGACTCATCCTGGGAGGAATTAATCTCTTCTCATAGGATAGTCCTGGGCTTTCTAATAGGAAAGCAGCCAAGAATTTAATAGGGTTATAGAAGATGCTCTGCGAATCTGAGGAGTTTAATACAGAAAGGCTATTTCCACGGTAAGAGTTTAATTTTTTTTTTTGGCTCCCTGACAGGCCGCCCTGCAGTTGCCCAGCAAACTTCATGAGGTATTTAAACAGCTGAAGGTCATTTCATGTGGTCCCCGGCAGAGCCCCGGGAGTCCCGCTGCTCCCTGGGGGCATCCTGCACCCAGGGGGGGCTGGCAGCTCCCGGGGACGGGCGCCCGGCCGCCGCGCGTCGGGAGGGCGTCCCTCAGGGACGGGGCTGCGTTTCAGCCCTCTTTTTTCATGCACGAACACTTTGCGTTGGCTTATTCCAATCAAGGAGGGCAGCAGAGCCAGGGAGCAAATTTATAACCGAAACAAGTCGTGTTGCTTCAGCCTGCAACGCCAGGAAACAGGAATGAACTCAGCGACCCGCCGTCAGCAGAAGAAACACCACCAAAGACCAAGGGACCTAAAAAGCCAAAAAACCTTTGAATTCAGACTCCTGGGCCGCTTCCCTTCTGCAGAAGTTACCTGGGGTCTCTGTCACGAACCAGAGGGAGGGCTGCCGGGAGGGTGCTCGCCTTTTGACGACGAGCATCCGCGGCGTGCCCGGGACGGAGGGGAACCCACGTGCCGCCCGGCCCTCGGGGGGATTGTTAACCGAGCTTGAGAGCCAGCTGGTACGGGCAAGAGTGCGTAGGAAACCCAAGCTCGTTTTCATTTCTTTCATCTTATTATGTACAAAATAAATCATCCGGCAGCTCCTCGTAAGCCGAGCCCCTGCCTGTATTTATGACTGTTGCTGATTACACGCACGATGCAAAAATAGTTTCTGATTTCTGCTCCAGGAACGGTGCCGCTGCCAATGCTAAGGACGGAAATATCGCTCCAAACAGCACGGGAAAGAAGATCGCTTTAAGGGATAGAGGGGGTTTTATTAAAGTTGGTATCTGGAAATGTCAGATTCATTATGGGTTTTTGGTAGCAGAAGCCCAAACTTTGTGTTGCTGTGCATAGTAACTCTCTGCCATTTCCTCGTACAGAAACAGGCTCCTCCGATTTCCGTAGCCATGGTTTCATTTAAAAATATCTCATATCGGTTTTTACTTCATGCGTTATACTTACACCAAGCATGACTTACCTCGTCTGAGATTTGACCTCCAAAAGTGACCCATGTCCCTAGAAGGAACAAAATAATCAGTTACTACGAGAGGTTTTTTGCTGACAAAAATTCACTCTACCTAAATCCCGGCTCCTCGGGATTAAATGGGTTTAAAGTGGGGTTAACTGGCTCAGAGGCTGCCGCGTCCCGAGCGGGCAAGGCCGGGGCAGGCGCCGGAGCCCCCGCTCCCAGGGGGGACAGCGGGGCCGGGCGTGCGGCCCTGGCACATGAACCCGCTCCGGGAAGCGCCAGCAAGATCCTGTGCCGCCAAAACACTCAGTTTTATTGAAATCCAAAGCTTTTTGCAAAACTGAGTTCATTTTCCACAGCGTCGATTCGACAAATTGGAAAAAATTTATGATGGTGCTGAAACGCGTCATTTGGGGAGTGAAACTCTTCACAAGTTTGTGCTTTGGCATTTAGCATCACACCACTCAAAATCAGGAACAAACAAACAAACAAAACCAGAAGTATTTCTATTGACACCAAGTATTTAAAACCCATCCAAAGGGACTTTTCCCCAGGAACTTTTCCATAAGGCCAGTGTCCGACTGGCGCTTTCGCCAGCTGGCTCAAAAAGCAGCTGCGGTTTAGACTCGGCAGCGGGCTCTGGTCTGCTATTAGGAAAAACTTGGGGCATTCGTTCTTTATGACCACTGCTGGGAAAAAAGAAAAGGAATATCGTGTGGTGGAAACTGCGTGGATTTAACTGGATATTCCTAACCTATAGGAATATTATTTCCTATATGTATTTTATATGTATACATAAGGAATATATGCCCCCTAAGCCCCCGGGAGGAAGGGCCGGCAGCGAGCGGGGAAGCGGCAGGTCCCACGCGGGACACGGAGCAGACAGCACGTGCTCGCCCCGCCAGACATCGCTCCTGCCCTGCTGACCCGGCCTTACCAGCCTCGCCGAGCCACGGAGGAGCGGGCTGCCGCCTTGCCGGCGCCTTTGCCAGCCTGTCACCGCGTCACTCCCATCTACAGCCCAACTTTTCCCCGCGATTTTCAAGCCTTGCACGCCAGCTACGTATAAAATCACGCGTTACTCATTTAATGGATGGGTCGAAGCTCACGTGGCTCGCACAAAATCCTCCAGAATTTAAAATTCTGCCTTATATCACCCCTCCGTAAGGAGGGCAGAGGGGTTCAGGCCCCGAGCTGGAAAACTCAGGGCAATTTGGGCAAGACAGAGGAGCGATCGCCGTGCCAGGGAGGGGTCGGGCTCTGATGCTGCCAAGGGGTCAAAACTGAAGCGCTCCCTGCCCGCCCGCGCTTGCAAAGGGCCTGGCGCGATAGATACGTAAACGCTCCCACACCTTCATTAAAGATGTACGGGTTAGCTCGGCGCTCCCGTGGAAGATGAACCCGAGCAGGAGTCGGAAAGCAAAGAGCTGCTTTGATCACTCCCCGGCTAGAAACAAAACCAGAGTCAGCCCCGTTAGCAGAATCTTGCTCTTCCCCTCAAAAAAGACTAATTGGAATTTTTTTTTCACACATCACGTTTCTTTGAGTACAAAAAAAGTTATTTTTAAAGACATGTGTTTACTGTGTATTTAAACTGAAACTCCTGATTTCCTGCAGAATATCCCAAGCTCTGGGAAAATCAAGTTTTCACGGATCAGAACCGTGTAACACAGCTAACGCTACCACAATCAATAATGAGCAAAGAACACACATATTCCCAACTGATTTTGCATTTCCTTCTGCTCTCTGTAAGGGCACTAACCAGGCGACAGCAGCACCCGCCGAGCCCAAAGCCCCCCCGGCCCCTGCTATGCCGTGCTGGTTACGGACCTCAGGAAAGGCCCTTCATCCTGTCCCTGGAGTAAAATGCTCTGGGTCCCGCACAATAACGATAAACTGAAGCCTATTTTCATTTTATCTGAAAGCTTCTTTATGCAGATGAAAAAAAAGCCAAATGAAGCCCAATTTCCGTGCTAAAGCTCCAGAAGTGTTATTTTTAGAGGAATACATTAAAACACATTTCCACTGAAAAATGTGTTGAGACTGTTTATCCCAAAGTGATTTTTTTTTTTTGCATAAGTATGCGCACAGGTCCCCAGCGCAGGTGAGAAGAAAAGGAATTATTTATACACCTTGGGGCTTGCGCATCCTCTCTCCGATTTAGGCGACTCCGACCTCGCGACACAAGCCGTGCCCCGCTGAGCAAAACTTGAGAGGCAAAACGCTCGGGTGTTTGGGCACGTGGGGAGCAGCCCGAGGGCTGGCCGTGCCTCACGGAGGAATAACGAGCACTTTGTCTCTTATTAACTATAAGGAGTAAATAGATGCAATACCAGGTATACCTGCCTGTCTCCCCGCTGCGCTCCCGGAGCCCAGTGGAGGGGACCCAAGGGGCCTGGGACCCCCGAACAGCGAGCATCGTTGGGACCACGCAGGTGGGGAATCCTCAGGGTATTTTTTTTTCCTTGATAATTGCAAAAACCAGCCAGGGAGGCGAGATTTTGCTCGGCAAGGCGGTCTCTAAAGCGCGAGATGCGGTCGGGAAAGCGAGATGCGCTGCCAGGGTCCCGGGCAGAGCCGGGAGCAGGGACGGCAGCACAGGAATCCCCCTCCCACGCCCACCCCCGGCGCGGGGGGTGCTGGGCACCCGCGCCCAAGGCAGCCGGGCAGCTGCCAGGGCTGCGGCACAGCACGACAACGCTGCTCCGCGCCCGTGAAAGAGAAAAAAAATCACTCCAGAAAGCGCAAGGCGCACTTGGCATTTCAAACAACGGCTGAGGATGATTCACAGCCTCAGCCAAGGGGAGTATTTTGCAAGAAAAATATACTACAGAAAGATTTTTTTTTTTTTAATCATTACTTTTCCCCTTAGCAAGTCATCGTCTTTCTCTTGTCTATCCCCATTCGCCGTTTATAAACGCGTCCGCCCCCCGACTCAGCCCGGCAGCGGCAGATGGATCTCCCACTCCGGCCCCTCGCCCTTCACGTTGTTCCCTCGCACTGGAAAGCCATTTCCCAGCTGGATAGCCTCACCTTTGACAGAGGAATTTCTGCATTAAAATTAGATTTGGCTCCATTTCCGTCACATCCCAGAGCCTAGCAAGGTGTGATTATTGCTGGGTTATTTGCTGATGCAAAATTCACCACTCGACAATGTCGCTGCCAGCAGATGTGTCACCTCTGCAGGAAAAAAAAAGGGTTCCTGGCTGGAAGCCAAAGCTTCGCCTCCTGCCAGTACAATTTTATCCCTGGCTCGCTCCTGGCGAGGACGATGCCACACGGAGATCTGGCACGTGGGTCTGGTCTGGCGCTCGAGCGACCGGCAAACGCTCAGCCCTGCACGCCGCGGGTACCGGGGCACGTGTCGGGCCCCTTGCCCCCGTCCCGGGCCAGCGGACCCCCGGGGTTTCTCTTACGTGCCGGGTTTGCAAAAGCTTTTCCCCAGAGCAAAGCGACCGAGGGGCGATGGCAGAAAACGTCCATTTTTGTGCCTGATTGTGAGCGCGGGGTATCCCGCCGGCGGCTGCAGGAACTGCTCACTTTGGAAGGTTTCTCCTGTGCTTTTGTACATTGAATTGGATTTGGGGATGGCTGGTTTCACCCTGCTGCTCGTTTCCTTGGAGTCAGGGCTAATCACCTTGTTGGAGGCTGTCTCAACATTTTCTAAAAATCAACAGGCAGCCTCTACAGGCAGAATTTGCTCCGAATTAACTACAAGAAAAATGTGACCTTATTTTTCCCCTGCGTCGCAATCGCATTTCGGAGCCAGCGCCACAGAAAGGGCCTCGCGCCAGCCCTGTTGAGATCCCTCACTTAAAGCCTCGCCTGGCAGCAGCTCACCCAAGGAGGGGGCGAAGGCCCAGCCCAGGAGCAGGGCTCGGCACCGGGATGCTGCAGGAGCCGAGCCCGGCGGGGCAGTCCCAGCTCCGGGGGGAGAGGAGGGAGGTTCAGCAAGGCAGGAGCGATGCTCAGCCGCCGCGGCAGCGACCCTTCCCGAACGCCTTCGCTCGGGAAACCCGCCGCTAACGCACCTGACCTCACCCTGCAAGCAGCACCCAGCAAACGAATTCATTAGAGCGCGAGCTGGGAGAAGCGGGACGTAATTCCGGGGTACGCGCTGCCTTAGCGCTGCCCGCCTTCGGTGTCTGTCCCGCTTCACGTTTCCCTCCGCTTACTTTTTCATGCTACAGGACGAAGCTCGCTCCCGCCTTGCTGAGATTTTGGAAGGCTTTTAAGGAAGATTGCTGAGTCTTCCGAAACTTTAGTAAACCTTAAATGAGGTTTTCATGCTGCAGAGAGTTTCGGGAAACACATCTATCTTTTAGGGAACTGCAAGAGAAGCTATTTAGGGAAGTCATGCCAGCCGGCGCTGGAAGCAGACACCTGAGGGATCTGCGGCGGGACGGGAGGACGAGCCGCGCTGCAGAAGAAATACCTGGTTCAAGAGAAGGCGGCAAGTGAATGTCAGGCGTTCCGGTTCTCCCCGCGCCTGCGCACCCCCAGGGCCGCGGGGCTCCCTGCCTCCGGAGCAGGCGCCCGGCAGCGCTCCCCCAGCCGTGCCCCAGAGCAGCGCCGCAGCCACCCGCTCCATCCTCAGCCCCCACTTAGCCCGTGCAGCTGCGCTCACAAAGGCTCAGTATATTTAGATGCTGCCGCAGTTCCACATGCTCGAAATTAAAGAAAAGCTCTGCAAAACGTTTGTTTTTCCTGCTGCTACTTCCTTCCCGTAGCTTTTCTCCACCACCACCACATCAGCTCTTGGTGAACTCCAAGGATGATAAATAAAATCTCCGCATCAGATAAGACAACTCCTTTCAAAGCCTGGATCTATTTTAACCAGAAGGGCTCTTCTTGGCGGAATAGGCCTTATTTATATGACTTGTGATACAGGGTGACTTTCACATTTCACTCTATTTTAAAACCAAATCTCAAAGCATGGGGGGGGAATGACCTAATCCCTCGGGCACCTGCCCCGTGAGCACAACCCGCTGGGGACGGAGCGGGGAGCTGGAAGGGGATGCCCGTAGCCACAGCAGGCACCAGATGCAGGCAGAGCCCAGGTCCTTGCCCGCTCCTGCCTTCACCCGTTTGCCCCCGCGGCAGCAGCACGGGAGCCCAGCACACCCAGCCGCTTTCCTAAAGACCCGCCGGCACCTCCAACCCTGGGGGAAACAAGGACCCCCCTTTGACACAGGGCTGGAGGGGCCCCGGCAGAGCAGAGCATCCATCCCTGGGGGTCTCTGCGTATCCCCAGGCCCTTCACGCTCCTGCTGCCCCAGCCTTGCACCGCGGGAAAGTGCTCACTGCAAAGAACAGCCCCCTCCTTTCTACGGTGCTTGGTTCTGTTGGGGTTTGGGGTTGTTTTTTTGTTTGGTTGGATGGTTTTTTGTTTGTGTTTTTTGTGGGGTTTTTTGTTTGTTTGTTTTTTATATATATACTTTTAAGCATTTTTCATGTGAGCAGTTCAGCTGCCATCAGAGAAATTGCTCTCCCGAGCAGAGCCGGGGGGAGCTGCCCGGCCCATGGCAGCCAGCAGCTGACGGCCAGCAGCATATCGAAGCCTGCAGGAACCGCAGCATCGCTGCGGGGCCAGCACGTAGTGCCGCGGTGCTTACAGGTGCCCTTTTTGATAAAATATTGAAAAGATAAAATATTGATAAGATATTCTTTAGCTTCCAAATCGGTATGGAACAGAAATAACAAGGTACACACGCTGGGTAAAAACAAGATCGAAATCTGCCCGCAGCCAGGCAGATTGCCGTCCCCCAAGACTGGAGCTCTGACACCAACAGCTCTTGGGGGCATTCACAGACATCTCAGATGTGGTCTCTGCGGGCTGTCCCTCGCGGGGATCAGGCTGTATTAGACCGATTTGATGCCGTAAACCCTCGTACTGCTCCACTCGAGCACCACGGGTGGACAGCATCGCCTCGCGCCGCGGGCGAGCGCCTCGGCGGATGCGCAGAGCTGTTATAACACACCGAGGGCTTCTGCCGTGAGCCATCCGCAGGACTTGGCGCGGGCTGGGGCTCCGAGAAAGCACTTTTTTACTGAAACCCAAGAGCAGCCACCACCGCTCCAGGGTGCGTGCGGCTGCAGTAAGCGCGGCGACCACTGAGGTTACTCACCCAGCCCCAGGCACGAGACTCTCAGTCCGGATTTTCCGAGGTTTCTAGAAGGAAAAGAAAATAATTAGACAATATCGTTAAGCCCTCAAGGGGGACGCAACTTAAGTAACCCCGTGGAAACCAGCAGCCTGAGAAGACGAGTCCCTGCTTTTGCCCAGGTCACCCGTTTCCCTCGGAAAGGGACGGGCTCTCCCGTCCGGAGAAGGGCGGACGCCCTGCTGCCGTCCTCTGCCTCACCGGGCTCTGGGAGAAGCTCCGAGGGCTCACGGCGTGAGGCGGGGGAGCAGGCAGGGGGCTGGGAACGAACCCCCATGCATTCAGATGTAACTCGCAGCTGACGTGGTTTGGGGTCCCACGCAGAATCCCCTTTGCTGATCAACATCAGTCAGCATTGTAGTTGCGCTGATTAAAGTATTCGCCTTATTCAGCATCACCTTTTTTTTTTAATTCACCCTCACACTTGTCAGAACATTCACATCCATCACAGCAGACCCCCGGGGCTCCCAAGCTCGTGGATTCCCCCCGAATAAAACACTCCACGCTTTCCCACCCGAGGGGCGGCAGCGCCTTGATCCCCAACACCGGCTGCTTTTCAACAGAAGCGAGAAAGGTATTACCCTGCTCCCGGAGCCAGGCTGGAGACAAGATAATTAGCCAGGAGGCCATGAAATGTGCCATACATTAAACCCCTACCCTAACTTAAACCTCTCGCTGCAGTACAAAATACCCTTTTAATTATACCCTCCTGTTTTAACCTTTATGTTAGTTGGATCTGTGCAATTTTTTTGCCAGATCAAGGTATAATTTGGGGACCATCTATCTGCCTTCCACTGCAGAGTGCCACGAACAATCACCGCACTTTTCGCTGCTCCTGATGAATTATTTAAAGCCAAATAATAAAAAAAAAAGCCCTGCTCACCGACAGGGAAAGGAGTCGGACAAAACACTCGACATGAGCACAGGTCATGCCCTGCTGTTTCAGCTCCTTCTCTTTTTACACGCTTGATTTTGTGTCCATTCCACGTATTTGCTCCTATGGCACCGTTTCCCACATGGGAGAGCGGGCAGAGGGCAGGCAGCCCCCCCCCCCCCGCTGTACCCAAAATTAGCAGCTGACTGGAATTTAACATTTTGGGAGAGACAGGAATTTGTCCTTGAGTAGAGATTTGAAAAGCTGAGCTGCATTTCCAGCACCACGACCCCACGGTTGGGGCAGGCGTTGACCTGATTTTTTTTCTTTTCTATTTTTTCCTTTTTTTCCCCCTTCCTTTTTTTATTATTTTGAGTGAAGGCACAGCTGGACCCCTGCATAACAAAATCCATCCGTGCACAGAACAGCAGAAACGCCGCCCGTCGGCCCCTGCTCACCAGCACGAAGCACAGCCCTCAAAGCGAAGCGGCAGAGACCCGGCAGCTGCCTGCACGCTCCAGGCAGAGCTGCAACCCTTCGGGCAGGAAAGCAGAGCCCGGCTCACGGGATTGGGATTTCCATGCTACTTCTGGAGACAGCCCACCCGCTGCATTAACGCTCTTCGGAACAGTCCGGTGCTACCGTGCATTTCCAAACAGGTTGCGTTTATTTTGTACAAGAGGGTTTTTAAGTCCTGTTTCTCACTGAGCTCTTCGATGCCTTTCAAAGCCTGGCTCTGTCCGCGCAGGCACAGGGCTGCGAGGGCACAGCTTGGCCACGGAGCTGTATATAGATATAAATATATATATACACACACACACACACGTCCCTGTCCTCCTTCCCCCAAAGCCACGTCGGGGCTCGTCCCTCCACATGCCGGGGATTTGGAGGTAAAGCACACACACACGGCAACCAGGCTTTGCTCCGGAGAGCGATCACCAGCTCTTTGCAGAGTCCAGTCCGCTAAGGAATCTGGACAGAAGCACTGTGTTTGAATTTCCAAAGCTGTCTTTGCCATTTACTCAGCACACATGTGACCCGGGTACTTGGAAAATTTTATGTCTACAGTCAAGAGCCGACACTGAAAATGCCAAGTCTTTGCAGTGCAAGATCCCTCTTGTAAAACGAGCTCAGGAGCTGCTCGGCAGCTCGGGAGGAGGTTGCCCGAGCCCGTGGTCCAGCCTGCAGAGCATCACCCCAGCTACTCCCACCGTTTCCAGCCCCCCGCTTGCCCGCAAGAGCTTCGCTCCGCTGCACGCTCTAATTACGGGCAGGCAGCGCGAAAGCCAAGCGGCCACACCAACACAGAGCCACAAACCAGCCCACAACGCGCCCCGCTCGGGACGGCTCGCCCCCCAGCGCGGCCCTCGTGCTGCTTAAAAGCACGCAGCCGCTGCTTCGATTACTGCTCCTACGGTGGAGCAGGAATTTGAAATAGCAATAATTCTTAAGACCTGGTTCTCCTCTACCCCCCTGAAGTCCCCAAGCAAAAAAATATATATATGTATACATTTACATCTGTTTTGCAGCTTCCAGGTGTACATATATGCATAGATATATTACACACGCACACATACACAGACATACGTGCCCTGAAGTTGCAAAATTGCCAAGTAAAATCAATGGTCGGTTTCTAAGTAACCGGACAGTAAAAGCCCTTTTTGCTTCCATTGCACTAATTCCCAAGTCCAAGACAATTAACCAGCTCTGTCCCCAGAGCTGAACTGGCGGTGGCCCACGCAACCCGAGGACGGCTGCACTGGGAGCGGTGGCTGGGGCAGCGAGATGAGCAAATCGTGACTCCGATGAAGCCCAAGGCGCCCAGTCGCCATCGGCTGCTCTGGCCGTGCACGGGCTGAGCATCCTCCCCGGGCAGCGCTGCGGGAGCGCCCGCGGGTACCAGGGCAGAGCATCGCCCAACAGCTGCGGGTCCCTTCCGCAGGGAACCCCCGTGCGCAGGGTGCAGGGGCTCCAGAGTGATGGGGGATCCGCTGGGAAAGGGGGGGTCTGCCATCACCCTCCTGAGTGGTCATGGACAGCTTGGGTTTTCGGTGGTGGAAGCTCCCAGCAATACTTTCAAGGCCAGAAAAGATTTTTGTACAAAATAATTGTATGAGTTAGCACTCAGTGCTTGCCGAGCTCACTCGCGTGCTTGCCCCAGGGGGTGCTGAAGCACCCAGGGAGGGTGTTTGGAGGCCATCACTCCCGCAACCCAAGGCCCGTCTCTCCCCCCGCCCAGCTCGGGTCGGATCCAGCGAGGCTCCCTGCACCCACCCATGGGCTTCACTGCGGCTGGGCAAGGCCACGTCCCACCGGCAGCACTTGGCTCCAGGCGGAAAGGGGGAGATGGTGTTTTCATGCATTTTTGTTAGTAATTATCAGTCAGTGCATCGGCATTATTGCCCTGGTCCTCTGTCTCTATTTGGCACTTGCTGATGCCAGGCAGGGAGGAGACGGGGTTCCCCCCGGACAGCCACGAGCATCCAGGAGCGGTGGTACCCGCCATCCCACTTGCACGCGGCCAGCGCCACCAGCAGTGCCATTTGCTGCCAGTGAAGTCCCGAGCGTGTCGTTCCATCCCTGCGCCCCGACCTTGCCTGCCCGGAGCCGGCAGCCCAGCCCGGAGCCGGCAGCCCAGCCCGCCTCCCGGGTACCTGGCACCGCCACCGCGCCTGGGGGTCACGCTGCTGCTGTTTAATCACTCTTTCAGGAGAAAAAAAAAAAGCCCTTTTCAAATTGGAAGTCAGTGCTGCTGAGGGACAAAGTAGCCGTTAAAGAGGATATTGCAGGAGCTTCCAGTCTCTCAGGATCGCTTCGCCTAACCTAGAAGCAGATAATTAAAAATCAGCTCTCTCATACATGCTTTTTTTCATTAGCACAGCTATCTCGCTTCTCCTCTCGCTGATATTCAGCTTCCCTTGCACTTTGCAGAACTGGAGCAATTGCACGACTCCCCACAAACCCCTGCCCGACTCCGCCATGCGCAGAGAAGCACCAGGAGTTTTATCTGCTGCCGGACCCGGCTGCCCGGGCGACTCACTGCTGCGGGACCCTGTCCCTCTGCTGCAGCCCGCCGTGGCACCTTCAGACTGCTTCTAGTTGCCAATCTAAAGCCAGCTTCATTTTCTTTATGCCAAATGCACACCACGAGCAAGACCTGAATGTATTCCACACCTCACCTCTGAATTCTTTTAAAACCAAAGCCTGGAGCCGCACACTCCCATGCCTGCGCGCTGCTCCAACCCGGGCTACGGCAGAGCAGAGCCAAGGGCAGGCGAGCCTGGCTGCCGGAGAAACCTCCCGAGGGGACGGGATGGGACAGGGAAAGGTACGTGGGAGCCGGGGCAGCCCCCGCCACACGAGGGGTGCGGGTTCCTGCGGGCAGCCCCACGCGGTGCCCGGGGCAGGAGCCGTGCAAACCTCACTGGAAGCGCCCAGGTCGCCGCAGCCTTCAGTAAAGGACATTTATAGCCTCACTCAACACCTTGAAGGCCATAGAGGGCACTAGATTTGGGAAGGGAAGGGACACCATGCTGTTTCTGCTCTTTGTAGCTCTAAGAAAGATGTATTTTAAATTTTAAATCTTTCCAGTTTCCTCCTCCAGGGAGCGGGACTGGGAGAGGCGAGCACACCGCGACGGTATCGCCCTGTCCCAGTGCCAGGGGCCGAGCACGCCCAGCAGGGCAGGGGACAGCGAAAGGCAGGGGGACACAAAGCCCCCGAGAGCCCAGCCTCGCACGCTGGTTTAACATAGCTCTTCTTTCCTCCTGTAAACCAGAGGTGACATTTTCCCCGCCTGCGCAGCCGGGAGTTTGAGCTAACACAACCATCCCTGCAGCACCGCCGGCTTTGCCAGATTGCGCTGGGTTAACGAGCGCGGGAGATTAATGCCTGATTCATTGAAAACACAGCTTGTTACTCAGGGATGTTGTTAAAAATACACCGAGGCACCAAAACAGCGTGCGGGGAGGGATGACATTTCCCTTGACTAGGCTTTTCCAAGCAGAGGGCATATCCATTTCCCGAGGAAGCGCAGGTTCCTGGCGATGTTTGACGGGCAGCGACGCGGGGAGCGCTGCTCCGAGACACCGGAATCCACGGCAGCATCCGCGTCCCGGCAGCTGCTGCTCAACACCAGCCAACACGACGCAAGGAGCCGGGCAGCGTGCGGGAACGGCCTCGGCAGGGAAGAGGCTGGGCAGGAGGCACCAGCCCAGCACCCGCTGGGACCTGGAGCCCGCGGCCGGCGGGGAACGGCACCTTCCCGCTGGTAAGGAGTGACTTGAGCAGCGGGACCCAGATGGGCGGCACAGCCGCGGGGCTGGTTACCAACCCCTCTGCCACTTGGCAGGGCTTCACCAAGAAAATCAAGTTCTCGTTTTCTCTTGCCAGGGGAGAGAGTTGCACATACGCTGCACCTGCTCCTTCATCATCCTCCGGCTCAGAGCCACGTTCTCCAGCGCTGTGGGGGATTTTGCCCGAGATGAGCTGGGGTTTTTGGCTGGTGGCCTGGCAGGCAGCGCCCCAGCTGAGCGGGCACCAGCTCCGCGGGCGAAGGGTTACTTCAGCTGCGGAGAGAGCTGGAAAACGCGTGCTCGACTGCCCGTGCCTCTTCCCAGCCTGCAGCAAAGAGCAGAGCCTCTGCCTGGGCAGCAATTCTCACATCCCCGTGACTCGAGGGCACGGAGCGCTCTCAGATTCGCTTCTGTGACTAATTCCCACCTCCCTCATTTCCAGCAGACGCACCATCCCTTACCGGCGGCTCCAGCCCCGGCCGGAGGCTGAGGACCAAGCAAGGCTCCATTTATAAATGGAGAGGAAAAAAACACAACCAAAACTCACCACACAGTTTTTAAACATGGAAAAAATTATATTCAGAAAAGATACTTTGGTTCTGGACCCAACTGCGATGCTGAATAAGCCCGAGTTGATTATTTTGGTAGAAACAAGCAGCTAAACAAGATGGGTGCTCAGGGGGTGACACCAGTGGGTGCAGGGATGTGGAGACCAGTTGCGGCAGGCACAGCCTGGATCCAGCCCTGCAAAAGCCTTCAGCTCCCCAAAGCATTTCACTTCTGAGCCACTTTGCTGGGGCAAACCCAAGGAAAATGCTAGATAGAGAGAAGTGGGTCAGACTGGAACGACAGGTGAGAAGAGCTTATCGCACATCTGAGGAGCCAGGGTTCAATGTTCACGAGAAAGGCCAAGGCGGCAACGTTTGACTTCAAGAGCTCTTTGGTTCAGCATCGGGAAGTCACACAGCGACCCAAAGGGAGGAGAGGGGACTAACGCGTTCTGCAGGGACACAGAGGGGTGATGAGAGCAAGGAGAGGCATCTGGGATAAAGCCTGACAGCAAAAATGCAGGGAAAATACTAGTTTTTCAAGAGTCTCAGGAGCAAAGGAGGGTGAAATCCATTCCCAGGGGAAATCCATTCCCAGGGGATTTTTCCTTGTAATGTGGCCACGTAGAAAGATTGAATTGTGTCTGAAACACTAATTTTGGTTAAAAAGACAAGAACCCAAGGTTTAAAATTGAGACGAATATTTGGCAATGAAAAGTGAGAATTATTTGGCTGTGCAGCAGTTCTAAAGCCATTTAACTCCTTCTCAGGAAGGGTATTTGATGATATTGGATTAACATGCTAGAGCATTGCTGGCTACCTGCAAGTCCGAAATCACTCCTGTAATGATGAAGAAAGAAGTCTTACACGTCGGTTGGAAAGTTTTCCCCTAGCTGCTGGTTTTGCTTTTAAAAGCCTTATTCAAGCTACCCTGCAACCTTCCTAATCGCCCGTGCGGCGGCAGCGCCCCAGGGCACACATGGACATTACTAGGAACAACCTAAAAATTCATTCTTTGTCAACATAAATCTGCATGTAACAGCATAATACAAGCGTTAATTGTACGGAATATCTCTATACAGATCAACTTGGCATTTGTTGCAGGCCAGGGTGTCACAGGCTCTCCCTGAGCTTGCAGGGACAGGCACACGGTGGCTCAGGCCGAGCGTGCAAAGGGGCACAAAGGACGAAGCCACAACAGCCTGGTGCTGGGGGGTTGTTCCCGTTTTCGAATGCGTGAGAGCTAGGCTCTTCTTGCTAAGGAATAATATATATGGCTCCCGTCTTGCACTATAAACTCCACTGCTGCATTCAGGCACGCACATCCCTGTAAGACGTGATGCCAGGTGAGGTTTGGGGGAACAGACCCCGCTGTCCCCCGAGGCAAGAGCCACCCTCGGGGCGCAGGCAGCGCAGCTGCCCATCTGCCCGGTGCTAACCGGTACCCGCAGCCGCCAATCTGCCCGGTGCTAACCGGTACCGCGGCACTCGACGCGGCAGAGATCTGGGCGCAGGCCAGGGCGCACCGTGCCGTTCCTCTGCCGCAGGGACGGCCCTTCCCGGCCGGTTGCGGTGCTTTGCCCTGCTCAGAGCCACCAGCTCCTCCTTCCAGACACGCTCCACCGTATCTCCTGATGAGAAAGTTCCTGCAGTATTTAACCAAAGCTTTTCACTTCCTCAGTTCCACCCCGTTACACCATTCGAAAAGCCTTTTCGCTGGGAGAGCTGTTTGCGAGCCTCTTCCAGCTCTCCCCTGCTTAAGCCAGCTTTTTAAGCAACACTAAACCTTTGATGGCTGAAAATCCAGTCTCTCCCCGCGATGCTGCTGTCCCAATTAACTCGGAGGGTACGTGGGGGGTGGCCAGTTATAATCCCAGGGCTCGCCTCGCCAAGCAGAGAAAAGCCTTTTCAAGTGACGTTGCCGTAGGCAAGAAGCACGCAGCCCTTGCCTTAAGCCAGCGGCACCCGGCCCCTGCCGAAACCTCACTTAACACGGTACAGCAGCAAGGGTTGCAGAAGACCCGAAGAATTCCCCGCGCCTCATTTTGCCTCTTGTGCTCACTCAGTGCCTCCTTCGTGTCTTTTATGGTAACTTTTAGCGTAATTATTTCCCAGAAGGGTAAGTGCTGACAGTGCAGTCCGCTGAACAAGACCAAAAGGAATATATCATTTTTACAAGCGTATCTTGCGGGCAGGGAGACCTGAGCAAGCCTGCGCAGCCCTGCCCCGCGCTGCTCCCCTGAGCCGGGTGGCAGGCGGCATTCGAGGCTGAGCCGGCCGTCCCTGCAGCAAGCCGGGCTGCCAGGCCTGGGAAGAGCAGGGTTTCGGGAAGGGACGTGACCGGGGGTGGGTGGGCTGAGCCTGGAGCAGAGAGGGAGCCGGCACAGGGATGAGAAACGAGAGGAAAGCCAGAGAGCAGTGGGGGCCCCGGGGAGGATGAGGCTCAGCTCTGGCAGAAAGTACCCAGAGAGCGGATTTAGTAAAAAAAGCCACCGTGGTGACATTTTTATGACCATCCACCGATGAGGCAACACGTAACAGCACAGCCCTGCACCCCTCGCGACACCCCCAGAGCTCGCATCCCTCCAGCGAGGCACCTGGGGCTCGGCAGAGGGCAAGGTCCCCGTTCCGTGGCCGAGCATCTTGGTCTCCCCTGGGACGAGCAGCAGCTGAAGCCACCCCGAGCCAGGCTCTGTGCACCCAGGTGGCTGCAGGATGGGGCTTCAATAAGCATCTAACTCAGCTCCTGCCTTTGAACCCCACATTAGCATCAATGCCAGGTACGCCCCACAGGCACTGGGCTAGAGGGGCCCCCCAAAACCATGCACTGAGACACCCACGTCCTCCCACACCGCTGGCAGGGCCCCCATCCCCAGCAGCAAACATCACCACGGGCCGCAGCCGGGTCTGCCGCCAGCACCATGCAGGCAGCGGTGCGGCACACCGGCACCCGGTCGGGTCTGGGGGATTTTCAGAGCCGACAGACTCTTTAATTAAAAGAAAAGGGGGAGAAGGCAGGGGAGAAAACATGTCTACAGAGCAGCCCATGCCATATGGCAGGAATGGTATTTGTCTCCTGTGGCACAGGGCAGAAAGCAATTGTAATTATTCACTTTTAATTAATTGTGGTGCAGGGGACTCGGTAAGAGAGCCATCAATGGCAGCAAACGCTGCAGCACCAGAGGCAGCCATACACCGGGCTGCAGGGAACCGTGAGCAGCCACCAAGCTCAGTCCCCGTGCCCAGGCAGGGCTGAGCACCCCTCGGTCACCGCTGCCGGGTGCCTTCCCCATCCCTCCAGAGCCACATCCCGCAAGGGGGAGGCCCCAAAACCACACAGGCCCAGCTCCCCCAGCCGGAGAGATCACCCACCCCAGCACCCAGCCCTGGGGCAGAGCAAACCCATTTCCCCTTGCACTTCAACAGCAGCAGGGAAGAGTAATTACCTTCTTTAGGACAACCTTCACCATTAATCTTCCAGCCCCACCGCAGCATGCCACGCACAGCATCACCCAGGCACTTCCCATCACACATGGCTGGGACGACAACAACAACAGCAGCTTGATGCCCATCACAAGCCCCCACCCAGGGGCTGAGCCAGCACCCACCACCTCCAGGCAGGGATTTATGGTCTGAGCCACCTGTGCTGCTTGATCAACTCATTAACCTACAAGTGCGTCCTCCTATCGTTAAGGGACAAAGCAATTATAAACAACACATCCTGGTTATCCAGGTGGGAGCTTTGTTTTGCTGCTGCCCTTCCTTGTTTGGAGAGGGTGGGGTTTGGGTTTGGTCACTTCCATTAACACACCCCCAAATCAGCCCCAGTGTTCCCTTCCCGGTGCCGGGCAGGGCTGCAGGGCTCTCACCCCATCGGGTGTCCGAACCTGCGTCGGGCTCTGCCTCCGTAACCCCGCTGGGTCCCCGCTGGTTTGCAGAAGGGGACGTGGCTCCTGTTCAATGCCAAACCATCTGCCTCCACGTACGGGGTAAACTTTGCCCCATGTCCGAGGCCAGGCTGAGCTTACCTGCTGCATCGCGCTTCAGCGAAGCTAAAGCAGATCCCAGCCGGGATCAGCTCTGGGTGCTGACCGTCTCCCCCCTTGCATCCAGCCAGCCTGGAAAGAGCTCCCAAGCAGCCTCGTGTTTGGTAGCGGCTGAAAACAAAGAGTTTACGATTTTAAAGCAGTAAGTGATGGCCGCGCTGCTTGGAGCCAAAGCTTCAGTCTGAGGCGCGCTGAGCAAACCTTGGTTTAAGCTTATCTACTTCCAGTATTCCCATCTGTACAATGGGACCAGGATAACCATCCTATCTGCCTGTCTGTCCACCCATCTAGCTCTCCATCCATCTAGCTATCCATCCATCTGTCTGTCTATGCATTCATCCATCTATCTATCAGGAATGAGAGAGAGAAAGAGGGAGAGGTTTTTCTACAGAAAAGCCTAAGTTTTAAATAAAATCTCTGCAATAACACATACAATGACTAAAACATTTTCAACTCCACACCCACAGAAGAATCATCAGGCTTAGAAGAGCTCTCCAGAAACCAGATAATGCTGGTTTTTGCTTATTCCAACCCCAGTTGCATTGCCCTGTGTCGGTGGGTTTGCCCACAGACGCCAACCTCTACCAGAAATGCCAAACCGCGGGGACGGATCCTGCGCGGGTCGAAGCCGCCCCAGTGGCAGGCGACCGCCGGGACCCCGTTTCACAAGCCCCCGGGGGCTGCTAGGGAGGGACGCCGGGTGGGGGTCCCAGGTCCGCGGGGGCATCGCCCGCCCCCCGTGCGGGGCACCGCCGGCTCCCGCCCCCACGCCGCGGTGCCCACGGCCACGCCGACGGCCTCGGCGCGAGGGAGGTGTGCGGGGGAGGCAAAACCCGGCGCTCCCCGGGCATTTATAACTATTGGGAAAAACACGCAGAGAGCAATGGGGGGGCGGGGGGAAGGAGGCGGGAGGGGAGAGAGGGGCTTTGAACGGAGCAGGGGTAATCGGGAAGGGCACAAAGCCGGCCCCTGGGACAGGCATCGGCATCTTCGGGCGCCTCGCGTGTGTCTTCATGGACGTCCTCCCCCTCCGCCGCCAGAGAGGAGGGGTTGGGGCACCCCGAGCGCGCCTGCACGCGTCCCCCTGGGCGTGGGGAGCGCCCCAAGGTGCCGACACAGCCCCCCACCCCTCCGATTAAGCAAAACTGGGGAAGCCGTGACACGGTTTTCCTGCGTATAAACTGCAGATAGTTTGGCTTATTGCTACGAAAATGTTAAAAACAGTCACCGTTCCTGAAGCTGGCGGTGGGAAAACAATGTTGCTTAGAAACATCCCCATTAGTGCTCCAGAACCATTCCTTTCGCACAGAAAATGAATAAAATATGTAATTTGTTCCCTGAAAAGAAGAGGCTGTTTCAAGCAACAACAAAAACCCAACGAAAGTAAAGACCCTTTCCAATTGCCCTCTCCCGCTGCAGCGCATCCGACGTCCTTGGCCTGTGACCCGCCGAGTGGGAAACAACAAAGTGTAACACCGGGCTTCGGAGCCGTGCTTGGCCTCGCGCCTCTGCTGGCTTCGTGCCCTACGAAACCCTCGCTGCTTCGGCTGCTCCCCGTGACGATGAATCCTCCTTCTCGCACCCTGCTTCCCTCCCCGCTGAAATGCCAGAGGGAGCCGCCCTGCACCCCCGAGCAAAGCGAGCCGGTGGCAATTGCAGACCCTGACCCCGTGCGCTGCATTAAAGTGGGCGAGAGCAGCTGCGGCTCCCCGCATTTCCCCACTTGTACCCAGCAAGGCGGGGTGGGACCCCCCGTCCCTGCCCCGTGGGGAAGGGGCTGTCCCTCACACCAGGAGAGCATCTGCGGGGGCCCCAGGACACCCCTGCGCAAACCAGCGCGACATGGCAGGGAGGGGAAGGGACAGGCAGGAGAGGCCCCCCCCTCCGCCCGGTCGAGCTCTCCTCTCCGCCGTCCCCGCGCCTTTCCCCGGCCGTCCTGGTGCAAAGCTGCCGAAGTTTCGGGTGATGTTTCTCCCGGGCGCTCCCGGAGCTGCGACGCTGGCGAGACCGGCACCTCCAGCACCAAGCACATCTGCAGGGCCTTTGCTCCTCCGAACTTCTCCCACGACGCGCAGGCAGACGCCTCCTCAGCCTGGCAATGCCACGGCAGAGAGCAGCGAGGGTACGGCACGGCTCGGGCTGAGCAAAGCCACTCCGTATTTCGGGGAAAACACACCATCTCCGCGTCTCCTCCCAAGTTCCTGCGGTGACCTGTCGGCATCTGCTCGGGCTCCCGAGCTCCCCGCCGCCCCAGGGGAAGATGCAAACTGCTTCGCCGAAGGGTGCTCAGCCCTTCCGAAAGTTTCGGAGCCGTGCAAATGCTATTTGTCACGATTCATCGGGCGGCAACAGCCCCCAGCGCGGCTTAGTCTTGCTGTGAGCCGAGGGTGAGGCAGCATGGAGGTGTTAATTTTTGCTTTAATTAACTTGGGTGGTTTTCTGCTTTTAAGGCTGGATTTCGTTTTGCCTCCTCAGCTGAAAAAGCCCTGCAGATTTTAGACAAGCAGTAGCTGCCCCTCAGCAAGCTCCGATGGCAGGAGGTTGTCTCTAAGTGGTGTGGGTGGGAAGAGAGAAAAATAATGGTTTCTGCCTCCCATTTTGCGAACAAAACACTTCACAACACGCACAGCAGTTCCCGCTAAATTACGGCCTGTATTAGCAGTAATTGCAGCGATGCAGAACCGCAGCTTTCCGCTGTTTTGTGTATTTTAAACCCGTTTACGCGTGCGGAGATAACGAAGCGAGGGGGGTCTGTGACCCGCTGGGACACCTGCGCACCCTCGGCGAGCTTTGGTCACGGGCAGGCACAAACCGCTGCGCCCGGCTTCATTTGGGGCAATTCTACACAAATCAGCGCGACGCCTCACCAGCCGCGTCGGCTGCTTTCTGTTGATGCTCCCAACCGCCTGTCAAGTCGGCACCACGTCCTACCTAGAAAATGGTTGGTTACAGGATGGGGTTTAAAACCTTAGTCCTTGCAAAGCAAGAATGGTGATTTTTAGCCAAAGTCCTGCTGAGAATCTTTCCTTAGTCTAATACGAACTACCTTCCCGTTTGTCCCGCAGAAATATTCCCCGTTTCTAAATGAAATATTTTCACCCTGATACGAGCTGAAAGGCCACCCGAGCCACCCCATGCAGGCACGCCGGAGCAGCGCAGCCTCCCGGCAGCGCTCCTGCATCCCGCCGGCGGCAAAGGGGGACGGGCAGCTTCGGGGTTTCCTCTGGGAAAACCACCTTTAGCAGCGCCCGGCAGGCTGGGGGCAAGCTCAGCCCCGCCGCCGCGGCCGGGCAGGCCAGACACGGGCGCTTGCACCCACCACCCGAAAGAAACACCCCGGCAGAGATGGACCCACGGTGCCAGGCCGTGCCCGCGGTGCCAGGCTGTGCCCACGGCGCCAGGCTGTGCCCATGCCCACCAGCCCGTGGCCATCGTGGACCTTCGGATGCTCGGACCGAGGCGCTGCATCCGAGCAAAGGCTCCGCGTGCATGGGCAAGAGTCAAGGACGGCTTCAAGCTGTAAAGCTGCAGCAAAGACAGAGACACTCCTGTCTCTGAAGAAGTACTGACGCTTATGTGAAGCGTCTCATCTCAGGAAATTTTTAGCTCTATTTTCAAATGATAAGAAGCAGAGGTGAACATGCAAAGCTGCAGAAGAAGCTGGACCAGCGTAGATGGCCCAGCAGATACTTGAGCAAGCTGAAAACACAGATCTATTTCCCTGGTTGAGCACGTACATTCTTGAATTTCCTTTAACGTTCAATCTTCCGCTTGCAGTGTTTGACCGCGCTTATGTTTGCTGCTTTGCAAACCGCTTTGTAATCTCTGCTACCTAAGATGTTATAAAAATAAAACAGGATTTGATTTGAATGATGCACCTCTGCAGTAGCGTGGTGAAGGTGCACCGGGAGGAACGCTGCTTTTCTAAGTTATTTCAGAGTGGAAGTGGCCGGACGACACGGTCGCAGGCGCCGTTCTGAGCATCTTCCTGCCCGTCCGGGTTCCTGCAGCAACGTGGTAGGTGGTGGCTGCCCTGTGGTCCCCGCCGCAGTAAAACGGGGTCTGGGGGAGTTGGTGACTATCCCCACCCCTGCAGCAAGATGGTAAGTACCAGGTCAATGATACAAAATAAGAAAAAAACCCCGTTACTAGTGGAATAGCAGCAGAGGCAAAACAGGACAGTCGTGATCAGCTGAAAGCCAGCAGCAGGGAAGCCAGGAGGTGGGTCCTAGGCAATGGAAGTCCGGCTCGGCAGCAGGAGGGGCAGCCAGCCGAGGTGCGGATGGCACGAGGGGACAAGCCGGTGCCTAAATGGCATCTGGCCCCTGTTTCTTGGCTCTCTTCACACTTTCCAACTCATCTCCCATACTCATAGGGCCACCGGGCGCGTAGGTGGTCGCCTCAGCTGAAATTCCCCAGAATTTTTTTTTTTTTTTTTTTTTGGCTGCATCCTCAGAAAAGTTGCGGATGACGCATTAAAATGTAGATAAGGCAAAATAGATGGGCCGCAGCCAAGCGCAGGGGCTGCCGCGCGTGGCTCCGGCAGACGCGCCGGCGCGCTCAGCCTCCCCGCGCGGGATCCGTGCCATGAATGAGGCTCCCGCATGCGACGCTCCTGCCCGCTCCCTCCATCCCGCCCAAGCCCCCCGCCAGCCCGGCCGAGAGGCGGTCTGCCGGGCAGCCGGGTGCCGGCACCGGAGCAGAGCCGCTGGCCGCCCCGCGCTGCAGCCGGCCCCCGGGGACACACGCTGCCCGGGCGGCCCCTCGCCCGCAGCTGGAACAGAAATGGTTGCGGAGAGTTGGCTGCGCCGGCGGCAGCTGCACAGCTATTCCCGGAGCTGCCCCGGTGGGGAGCGCGGGGTGGGGATGCCGGAGCGGGGGCGGCGCTGGCACTGGCGTTCCCGGGGGAATAACTCTGCTGGGGGGGGCCCCGACTCCAGCAACCGCATCCTGGAACGATGCGCAGCCCACGGCTCTCCTGCCCCCACCGCGTTTCGTCAGCCGTGGGACCCGAGAATGAAAGAGAAGAAAAGAAAAAATATTTGTCATTCCGCAGTGATGCTTTTAAAGTGCAGGATTTCAAACGTCTGAGGGAATTACGTTATCCTTGGGGGGGAAAAAAAAATCTTGCAGTTCCTAAAGGATTTGAATGAATCAAGTTATTTCCAGAAACGAGAGGACCGGGGAGCCCTCCATCGCATCTGTGCGCGGGTTAATCCGCTGCTGCCCCCAGTCACCCTCCAGTGGTGCCCACCCCCGCGGTGCTACGGATCTCGGGGGGTCGGGCGAAGACCCGCAGACCTGGAACCTGTGCCTACCCCCGTCACGGTGCCCAGGCCGATTCCGCGCTATTCCTGCAGGAAATCGGTGAGCAAACCATACCTGTGCGCAGGGTGCTGACTGTACTGTCACTACTCAACCCAGCCCGTAGGGTCGTAAATAATAGATGCCTTTTTCTCTCATTTCGGTACTACTTCAGACTGCAAGAGGCAAAATAAAAAATTGAAAAGCCCGTCACTTCCCCATCCGTTGACCCACCTTGGGAAGTATTAGTCATTAAGCTGAAGGGAGTGAATAAGCTGAAACCGGAAAACATGTATTTTCTCCCCAGGCACTAGAGGCTAATTCTGGCAAAATCACAAGACTGACGAATGGGAAGGAATTCGAGCTGCCCTGGACAAACGCCGGGCGCTCAGCGCGGCCGTAAGCAGCCCCGCAGCCGGGAGCATCCGCAGCGGGGTCGGGCCGGGAAGGAGAGCCTTTCGCTTTGGAGGGGCAACTTATTCTTGCGTATTTAGGTAAAAGCTGTTTGCACGAACTATTCTAAAAATAAGCAGGCTGAGGCAGGGAGACCACGGTGAAAAATAACGGACTTTTTGTTTTAATTACTTTGTGGAACTTTTACCCTTTCAGAGAGAAAGGACATTTTTGACACCTTAAGTGCTCCTGAAATTGCTTGCAGCAGTTTCGTAGCCGGCGCAGCTGAAGCTGTGACCGGGCAGCGCTTGGATTTACTGGCAAATGCAATGCCAACAGGAAAATGTAGGTATGCCACAAAAGTTTTACAATTTCATACCCAAAATCTTCCTAAAGCAGCTTGTTTCCATACAGGGCACGTTTGCTGTGATGACTTACACAAGCCCTTCGCAAGCAGCGTGCAAGCTGGGCGCACTCGTGGGCAATCAGCCCGGCTGCCACCTCTCTCGTGCCCTTCCCGTGCGAGGAGGCCACCTCTTTCATTGAATCGGAGGTTCTCCGGGTCCGTTGCGTCCAGCTGAAGTTAAGCTGCCGGCAGGGCCCGCGACAGACCCTCGCACCACTCCTGCACGCTGCAAGCAAAGCCTGGGCGTCCAACACGCACGAGCTTTCCTCTTCGGGAGCTGCTAGAGGCACCGGGACCTCCTTGGGGTGCCACATACAAAGGGCTTCCAGGAGCCTCAGGACCGTATCTGTCAATAAGCTTACTGCTTCTCCTGCGTCGTGAGCCCTGAGTCCCATCAACTGGTTCTGTTTGTTCTCCGAGCAGGGCTTTGCCAGAAAATAGCTCCCAAAGCCCTTCAGCGATGCCTGCAGAGCCCCGACCGGCCACCCCGGGCAAGGCGTCTCGGACACCAGGCTCTGCTCCCCACTCCCGCCTGCCTGCCGGGAGGTTTTTCTAGCACTACAAAAATAGATTGAGAAACATTTCTAATCCGTTTGGATGCCACGAGGAGCAAGTCTCTGTTCGCTGCCGGGCCGACGCTGCGTCTCGCGCGGGCGATGCTGCCGTGGCAGCCACGCGCTGGGCAGCGGCGGGAGGGCGTCGCGGCGGGACAGCGGCGCGGTGCGGCCCACCCGCCTCCCGGCGCGCCCCAGCCCACGGCCGGCAGGGCACGGCCGGTCCCTCCCGCGCGCCCATCGCTCTCGCGGGGGCTGCTGCGTTCCTGCAGCCCCGCTGCCTCCTCCGGCGGGGTAACGCAGTCAGCGCGGCAGCGGAGGCTGCGCATAGAGAGCAGCTTCTGAGCAGCTGCTGAAATGGGTTTGCTCAGGAGCAAATACCTTCCGGCCCCTCCAGAGCTCCCACCAAACACCGCTCTCCCTCCTGCGGAGTGATGGGAAGCGTCGCCTGGGCCACGGCGAGGAACAGGGCTGGGACAAGGGACATGGCAGCCAAATCCCTCTGTGCATGAGCAAGATCCATCCAAACCATCCGCTGACTTTACACCAGGTACCGACCCACCGCTAAGCGCTACCAGAACTCGGGTTGTTGGATATTTTCCAAAGACTGAAATGCGTGGAAGTTTTGCTGGAGCAGGAGCTCCACGGAGCCGTCCCTCTCCTGCCACGGTGCTCGGCCTGCGCCGAACCCCGGGCAGAGGGGAGATGGCCACGGGCTTGTAGCAGGGAAAATGTCACCCCAGCCAACCAAAGTCACCTCCGGAGGGGAGAGGAGTGACAAATCCCGGGCTCTTGGGCTGCACCCTCGGTGAAGGACAGTGCCTCCCTGTTCAGGAAGATGAGCAGAGCTTTTGTGCTCAGCCCAGCAGCTCCCCGCCGCACACCGGGACCGACCATCACCCGTCGCCCTCGGCCGGGCAGCCCCGCTTTAACCCCCCCGCTCACGCCGAGTCTCACGCAGAGCGTTTTCTTCTCCTTACCGAGAATTAATTTCTTAACGAACATGTTCTTCAGATGGCCATTTATAATGTTAGTCTAAAATAAAAATAAGCGTGCTCAAAATTCAAATTGGGTTTTGCCAAAGCAGCCATGCTAAAATAATACATTTTAAATATCTTAAACTGTGCGCTTCACAAGTAATTAAATTAGCAGTGTTTCTGCATTACATCTTTTCTTCCATCCGTTTAAGCATTAGATTAACGCTGTCGTGCAGGTTTTAAATGGAAAATATCACGCTGCGGGGAACGGCTCGGGACGAGCAGAGAGGAGCGGTGTGAGTTTTAGCAGCCGGTTGCTCGGGAACCTGCTTCAGGCACCGCCGCGAGCCGGGGAGCTGCCCCCCGCTGCCTGGTGCCGGGGGACAGCCGCCGGCCCCCGCTGCGCCGGGGAGGGGACCCCGGGTCCGGGCGGCACCGGGAGCAGCAGCGCTGTGACAGCCACCCACGGGTGACAGGGACAGCCACCCGGGCTGCTCCCGTGCCCTTGCAGCACTGCCCCGCACCCAGCGTCGCCCCACGGCCGCTGGCGAGGTTGGAGAGGCGGCACAGCTCGCCGCCAGGATACGCCTGCATTATTTAAAAGCTTCCTTAAAATACCATCATTTTGCTTCTGCTTAACAAACCCGACACGAAAAGCGTGCTCTTTGAAACACCGCTTGTCCTTGAATTCAATCTTGTTCTCAGCTCATCGCTCTCTCCTGGGATTAAAATGGGGGGGGGCGAGAATCAACAGCAGACCGAGCCCTGGCTTCTTGCTGTGCCCCCCCAGTGCCACCCAGCCCCACCAGCACCACAGGACAGCGTTCCTGCCCCCAGCGGGACACGGGCACCGGGACAGGTGATCCGGCGTCCCCAGACCTTGCTCCACGGGGAGCAGAGGACACCGCGCTGGGGGATGAGAACAGCCCGCGGGCCACGCTCGCCGGGGAAGCGGGGACTACCACGGCGCAGCTGGGCAGAGGTGATGTCACACGGTGACATCCACGCTCTGCGTAACAGGGTCCCCGCTCTGCGCCAGCGCACGAGCCAGCGCCGCTCCGACCGGTTGCGCATTGGTCCCTGAGCTAGACCCGACGTAGAATTAGGCTGGTGGACAGATGTTTCCAAAGTCCCTAATAAATTAGAAACATTTTTTACGAAGTATATTAGAACACTTGGAAATAACACTAAAAATCCGTTGTTCAATTAACTGAAGTTGATGTGGGAGGCTCTTGGCCTGGTTGGGTCTCCAGGGGAGAGAAGGGAGAAGGAGAACCCCTGAGCGGAAGAAATCCCTCCGCTGCATCCGAGGGAGCGGAGAGCGGGGCAGAGCCTGCGGACGCCGGCAGCGAAGCCACGCCGGGGAGCCGCCACGCCGGCCGCTGCTCAGCCGGGCGGGCACCACCTGGGCAGCCTGCTCGCCAAAAAAGACAACTTTGCTCTAACCAAAACCTGGAAGAGGAGACACGTTTTCAGTGCTTACCCTCAGCGAGACATCTGCAAAGTCTGCGTTTACTGAAGACATGAAAGCCGGGGAGTGAATACGCCTTTGGGAAACTCCATGCACTACCGTATTTTTAGCATTTACACGGTAAGTAAATGTGCGTTCAAATCTGAAGCTTACTTTGTCTACGCCAGTTTTAACATTGCGATGTCAAACACGGCTTCTGCATCAGTGAAATGAGACGAGCAAAGTCCAGACCACAGCGAACCCACAGCCTTACTTAGCAGCTACACACTCCCGGAGAGCCGTTAGGAATCCGAGCGCAGCACCCATCAGCACAGATTTGGTTTACTCAACTGGTTCCTTTTTCTCCTTCTTTGAGTTATTCCTCCCTTCTTTGTAGCCATTTTAAGTTACAGTCCTGGGGGAAAACGCATCGTGAATTCAGCGTGAATCCATTCTGTTCACTGGATTGGCCTTAATTTACAGCAATAAAATGAAGATCAGACGATGAGCCGTAAAAGTCAACCTGGTGTGGACGGCTACTGAAATAATACATAATTTTCTATCAAAATAATTGTGCCATTTGCATGTAAGCGCTTAAAACTACTCATACCTTATTGCTTGCCTCAACTCCCTGAAAGGAGGTTGGAGCCGGGGGGGGTCGGTCTCTTCTCCCAAGGAACAGGTGACAGGACAAGAGGAAACGGCCTCAAGTTGCGCCAGGGGAGGTTTAGGTTGGATCTTGGGAACCATTTCTTCCCCGAAAGGGCTGTCAGGCCCTGGCACAGGCTGCCCAGGGCAGTGGTGGAGTCCCCATCCCTGGAGGGATTGAAAAGCCGTGTAGATGTGGCGCTTGGGGACATGGGTTAGTGGTGGCCTTGGCAGCGCTGGGTTAACGGTTGGACTCGATGACCTTAAAGGTCTCTTCCAACCTAAAAGATTCTGTGATTCTATAATTGCAGCAAGACTTAAATGAACCACAGATTCCTAAATATATAAGGTAGTTATTATCCTTAATGGTTGTAGTGCAAGGAAAAAGAAGACACGAGTCCTGAAATAGTGCAAAGAAATACCTGCTTTCCCTTACACCCCTCGAAAAGCAGAAGAGGTTTATCTCCTGTTTCCAAACTAATCGTGCAGCCCAGACCGACTTGTGTGTGTTTCCAGACCCGGCAGGCTGGAAGTTTGCTTGTGACTCCTCTAAGCCCACGCTTGCACCGCTGTACGGCCAGCGTGGTGCACGGCGTCTGCATACAAAGCGTGCTTTACAGTGCAATTCTAGCGTTAATAATACCCCGCTTCTACCTAAGAAATCTGCACGTTAATAAAAGCGTTGCAACTTTTGCTTCTGGCCCACGGGTCACCCAGGGTATGTTCAAAGGACTGGAAGAAACCGCCGGCGATCACGGAGGTGAAAGTCATTCTCCTGATGGTAATCGCACGTCTCGGACGTGGCTCTGGGTCTCTGCAGGGCTCCGTCCCCTCGGGCAGCGGTTCCTCCTCCTCTGCAAGCACTGAGCAGCCGTGCCGGGGACCTCTCCCGGGAGGGGGAACGGCTGCGGGATGTTTCCCAGGAGCAGGTCGGCATTTCTCCCTCCCCGGATGACCCTGGGAGGGAAGGTGCTCCGGAGCATTGCCAGCCCGCAACACTGGAAAGGTTTGAGTTAACCACAGGATTGAGAGTTTTATTCTTGTTACGTACCTTAATTATGTTTGCCAGCGGATATTTATTTAGGCAGAACAGTGGGATGAGGAATTCGTTGTGCTGTAGTATTTTTATTGTGCCTTTTAATGGCTGTAATTGGTGTGCAGAGCCGATGGAGCGCAGCTCTGACCCTGGCTAAGTCAAGCCCACGGCTGCCTTTCCAGGAGGAGGGAGAAAGACATCCCACCGGAGCCACCGGAGGAACACACCCACCGCTGCGATGCAATGCATTAGCAGCTCTTTATTAATGCACTTTGACAATAACCCACAATTTAAGGCACACAGTGAAGAAAAATGCCTTCAAACTGCTAATGACTTTTTAGCCAGCAGGACGTGATGACCTCCGGTGGAATTTGGCCAGGGCACTGCCTTGATGCCACCGGGGACGCTGGAAGGTCCCACGGCCTGCAGCCTGGCGAGCGGCAGCACCCAGGCAGCGAGCCAGAAAAAATCCCGAGTGAGAAAAGGATTGGCCAGACCACCCTGCGCCGGGCTTGCCGTAAGCACAGGCACCCACCGTTTCGAGACGTACCCACTGCTCCGGGAGAAGGGAGCGGACAGGCAGCAGAACCGCGTGTCCGGCCAGCTTGGCCTCCTCCAGACCCTTCATGCGCGTTGGGGTTCGTGCCGGCGCTTTGCCCCCCAGCGCAGCGGCCGGTGCCGGGCGGGTGGCTGAGCACTGCGGCACCGGCACCGGGGAGAGCTTGGCTCCTCCTGGGTGGCCGGGAAAGGTCTTTGGTTGCTAAAGCTGCTCCAGAGCTTGCGAAATGCGACATGCAATCCTTGCACGGCCAGTGCTCAGCAAGAAGCACGGGTTCCCTACGGCGCCTGCAGCGGCAGGGCAGGTCCCCCTGCAGACCTGGCGGAGCAGGGACGAGGTTCCCAGGCTGGCCTCCCCGCCCGGGCTGGGATTCCCGCTGCTGCCTCACAGCTCTGCTACCCGTCGCTGACACCCTTCCCCGGGGACCGCCGCGGCGCCAGCAGGAGCCCCAGCCTTGCGGTGGCACGGGCATGGTGGCCACGAGTGGCTCGTGGGACGGGGCTACGCATCCCGCCTGGCGCGGGAGGGATGGGTTTCCCCGCCGGGGGACGGTGCCCGGGATGGCTTTCCCCTCCGGGGGACGGTGCCCGGGCTCCCCACACCTCGCCCCAGGCTCCGCGCCAGCCGCAGGGCGAGCACGGACTATGAGCTCCACCAGCTTGCCTTCCCAGTTAAAGTTTTTTGTTTGGGCTTGCACTGGAGTTAATGGTCAAAGCTGCCGCCATCAATTATTTACGAGCACAAATAGATACTTGAGCTTCGTAAATTGGGCCCCTCGTGCCCGTGCGCGGGCAGAGCTCTCATCAAGGGCTATTTTTGAACTGCTGATGGCCCCGCATCGGCAGCGCAGGGGATGGAGCTGGAGCTGAGCCCCGAGCCCCGCGTGGCCGAGCTCCCTGCTGTGTCCGGGGCACGGAGCGGGCTCGCGGTGAGCCGGGATGCTCTGGGGCGAGGCTTGCCCTGCCGCATGCTGATGGCAAGGTATGAGCACGGGAAGGCTGGTGCAAGTCTCAGTTCGAGAAGTTGTTCTCTGTGTTAGCCGCGGCACATCCCAAATAGCCCCGCACACCAGGATCCGGGCTGGACCCACTTTACTGACAGCTTGAATTGGGCTGACAATCAATTAAAAAAAAAATATGGCAAATTAGGAGGGAGAAGAACCCAGGCTGTGACCTTCTGATGGTCCAAAGCCGGCGAAGACCCAGCCTGGCAGCCCTCCTCCCGTGCTGCGCATCGGAAGGATGCAAAAATACATCCTTTGTTTTCAGTAGCGGTGCGGCAGATTGCAATTCTCCATCCCAGCACTGCAACTACATCATTTTCAAGGAAAGACTTGAAGTCATCCCAAATATTCTCCCTGAGCATCTGGGCAGGCTCCCCAGTGGGACTGATCTGGAGCATTAAAACGGATAAAAGGGAAGAGCCCCTCTCCCTGTTTGCCTTCTGCACGCCGGAGGCAGCCGAGCCCGTCCCCGGCGGTGACAGCAGAGGTGATGTCTAGGGAGGTCCCGTCCGGCCGAGAGCACAACCCGACAGGGAGGCAGCGAAACGAGATTTAGCGAATGCAAAGCAGAGGTTGGCTCACGCGAACGCGGCGGGAACGCACCTGAGTCCTAATATTTGCAGATGTTCCCAGGTGAACATATTTATCCCCGTAAACTTTGTCTTTTGCATTCCAATTCGGTCTGTGAGCTGGAACGGGTCCAGAAACACGTCGTGTGATGCAAAGCCCCCGAGCTGGCTCCTCGCCCGCCCCCACCCCTGTCACAGGCGGCGTCGCTGTCTCTCCCTTTTACATAATCCCGCTGGCACCGGGAGCGCCTGGCAGCCGGGAGAGGCAGAGCCGGGGTCGGGAAGCATCCCGGGAGCGGTGCGGGAGCCGCGGGACAGCCCTGCCGGGGTCGCAGCATCGCTTAGGGTCTGAGCGGGGAGCGGCTATCGGTATCGTTAGCGTAGAACAAGGGGCGGCTTAGCTAGCACGTCATTTTAAGCAGCACACACGGTATAGCTTAGCATCAGGGACATAATTCAGGCAGAAAACGAACTGGGAAGGACTTCGGCTTCAAACGTAAGGGAGCTGAGGACTTTACAGGATTATAGTTACAGCCGTTGGGAAAAGCCTTTGGCTTCTCCGGGCGCTGGATTTCCCTCGGACTCAGGAACCAGGCCCAGAGATGAAAACGAAATACCAGCTCCATCACCGTCGGTAGGCGTCTTCCCTAACTAAAGGTTATCTCAATTCAGCAGCGTCGCAGCTGAGCCTGGAGGTTTACTCAGCTCTTCCTCCGAATTCCCCTTCACCACTTTTCCTGGGGGAGAAATCAGCTCTAGATACGGAGAGATCTGGGAGCAGAACCAGGGATTAGTCATAAAGATAAAACATCAGCCTTGTCACAAACGCGATGCTATTCCTGATGCAATTCCCCGGGTCTCGGGCAGCCGAAGCCGGGGGAGCCGTCAGGGCTGCGCTGAACCCCGCGGGAGAATTCAGCCCTCTGTGTTGAAACCTTATCTAGAAATAAGCCAGAAAGGATTTACAAAGGCCCAACTTTGGAGGCTGCAGGAGCGTTTGTGTCATGTGGGCAGCGAAGAACTGCAATTACCCGGCGTGCGGGTACGCTGATAGCGCTGGGAGCCCGCGGGAAATCAGCAGGGAGAACTGCTGACAATTAGTACACGGTGTCCGTCAGCCCAACGAGCAGAAGCCACGACTTGGTAACAGATCATGTCTCTGAATGATGTGATCGGAGACACGTCTCCCACGGATGCGCTCACGGGGGAAACTGAGGCAGGGAGGTGCAATGACTTGGACAGGGCCACGGGAGGGGAGAGGGGTCGCAGGGAGCTCCCGGCTCCACCAGCCCCTACTCCACCGGGAGGCTGCGGGATTAAAGGACGAGTTACATTGATTTTGAGAGCTGCCTCTCGTCGGGCAGGACCCGCCACCATCCCCCAAATCCCGCCCTCCCCGCAGCTGGGGCCAGCCCGCAGCGCCCGGGAGCTGGGGCTGCCGCCCCCCGGGAGCCCCCGGCGCGCTGAGCCTGCCCCGCCACGCCACCCCCCAGCACCCCGTCCCGGAGACATTAATCAGCATTTCTGCCTCGCTACGGGACCGCTTCTGCTGCCGACACCGCGCCGGGGAGCAAGCGGTGGGAGCGCGCAACGCTCCTGCTAAAAGTTGGTCACAGCCGAACGACAGGAACACGCCGTCGGAAAGGCCGGGCTTCCACTCTGGCAAAGCCTCCGTGTTGTTTGTCAGCCCTTCAAACAACTCGCAGCAAACGACACCTGAGCATCCCATTCCCTCTGCTTCCATACGCCCCATCTATGCGGTTCCTGGCGAGTTAATACCGAAATTTTCAGAACTACAGAACTGCCTAAACCAAGCCCTGTGCCGAGCTGCACGCACGCTTGGATTCCGTGTAGCACTGCCAAAGCCGCCTTGGCTTTGCATCAGTCCCAATGACGGTAAAACCAGCGTAACTGCAAAACTGCGTCCTCGCCCCGCGCCGCTCCCCCAGGGCGGGTACGCCTGGCTGCGCGGGAGCGTCGGCCGCTCGTCCACGGCCCGGGAGCAAGCGCGGCTGAAGTTGCCCGGAGCCCTGCGCCCCTCGCCGCCCTCCCCACGTCGGCCCCCCTCGCGCCGGCGCCGGGCCGCTCTGCGCAGGGCTGCTCGTGGAGGCAGGCGAGGGGCGCAGAGCATCCCCAGCCCGCTCCCTTCTCCCGGTCCCAGTAACGTCACCCGCGAGCGGCTGAAAGGGACACCCTGAACAGGCAAAAGCCAGCCGCCAAAGTCATAAAAATCCTCATCATTTTCAGCTGAAGCTATGACAGAGAAGCTTGTCGCTGCCCGCACCGAGCACTCCAGACTGAAGTCACAGCCTTTCGCTATGTTTCCTGCCTAGGTCAGGGGGAATACAAACCCGTAAGATGCACGAGGCATTCTATAAGAATGTCTATGCGGGTTTTTTTCTGCATCTCACTCAAAATTGGCTTTGATCTCATCTTCACTAAGTGAACCAGGTGAAAAGTCAGTAAGCGATCACCGCGACGAAATGGTACCCGAGACAGAGGCTGCTTTTCGCTCCGTACAACACGCTGCAAATGAACTTTTCCTGTCCAGCCTTGAACATGCTTTGCTAATTGATTTTTCTGCTCATTAATACCAATATAAGTGATATTGAACACTTAACAGAAACCATCTTAACACCACTGTTGTAAATTCACAATGTTGCATATAATCTACCCAGGCAAGTGGGTTTTGTATAAAATCACGAACACATACGCCTGCAAAAACATTAATACTCAAATGCTATTCAGTTACACGTAAGTTTAAAAAAATCTATTAATAACCTCAGCAGAGAGCTGCTCTGCGAAATCAGATGCATCCAGGCAGGCAGTTCTTTAGAGGCAAAGTAAAGAGCTATTACACTGCAACATAACAAAGAACGATACCACGACCATACCTATATTTCATGCCCGTTTGCTTTGCGGTGGATTCTTTTAACGAAATGTGGTGCTGAGGGGTAAATGTCCCCAAACTGCGAGCAATAATAGCCACTGTCCGAAATTTTGCCCGGGCTGCATTCACTACGTTCGGGGTAGTGGTGTTCTGCTTGCTGATGAGTCTGTCTTCACCATTTCGACTCTTCAAGTTGTGCTCTGTGCAGGCGATGGACACTTGCATCGCGCCCTCGGTACGCCTCCAGTCACCGTCCAGGTCGCGGCCAGAGCCCCCGGCCGCCCCGACGCGGGCTGCAGGCTGCCCGGCACCGCGGGGCTCGCTCCCGAACGCTGCCGAGGAAACCTGCCGACCGTGCCCTCGCAGAAGTAGCGGAGGCGGCGGGGGTCTCCGGGAGAGCCGGGCTGCGTCCCTGCGATGCCAGAGGGAGAGAAGCCCCGAACTTGACAAAGCAATCGCAGGAGCAGATTTCAGCTCGCTCTCAGATCTCCCCTTGCAGTGTTTGCCGCTGCTTAGACAAAAGCATCCATCCAGTCAGGTGCTCTCAGAGACATAAAGCTGTTCCTTCATGATGAACCGTCAGCAGCCGCCGCCGCTCTGTCGTGATGCAGGCTTGCTTCTCGCTGCCGGTTTTAAATCAATGCGGGCGTGCTGCGAGCGCTGGCGCCGGCACCCGCTGGACCGCGAACTGCTGAACGCGCAGCCTTGCCGGCTGAAGAGCCACCGCCTCGCCAGCCGGTCTCTAAGGACCAGCGATAGCCATCGGTTCTCCTTCGCCCAGATGCACCAGTCCGCTGCCTCCCAGCGGGGCTGGCAGCGGGCGCGGGGGGCGGCGCGCCCCGGCTCTGCAGCGGCTCCCGGGATCGCCCCGTCAGGAGCCTGCGGGAAGCACGGGAACGGGCCTCCTTTGTGCTCAGAGGGAAGGCAGGCGCTTCAGGCGGATGCCTCCCGTAAAAATAGCTGCCGGCATCGCTAAGCAAGGAGAGGACCTCTTACAGCAGGGAACAATTCCGTGTTAAAATGGGCTAATTATGAAAAAAAAAAAGGGGGCGGGGGGGGGAATCGCTCTGCTACAGCGTGCCAGTGAGCTAACACGTTAATCCCGTGTTTCTGGCACCCGGAGCCGCTGCCTGCAGACCCACGCTCGCAGCAGTGCCGGGGTTAATCCCTTCTCCCCCCAGCATCGCCAGCCGAACAAGGCGCAGCGCAAAGTCTTTGAAGCAAACCGTCGCCGTCCCTTGCTGCAGTCGGGGCTGCAGTCGAAGCAGGGAGCCCGGCCCCGAGCCGGCAGCTCGCCGGTGCCCGCCGCCGTGCGCCGCCTCTCCCAGGGCACTGGCTTCGGGCGCCGAGGGCAGGGGCAGCCCGGGGAGCCCTGGGCCGGTGAGCGGCTCCCCGGAGCGGTGGGAGGGCGAGGCAGGGCCGGGGGCGGTTCGGAGTCACCCCCAGGACCCCTGCCCGTCACCGCCAGCCAGCAGAGCGGCCCGGGGGGAGGACGGGTGCGGGGGGGCGGTGAGCAGCGGTTTGGGCACGCCCCGGGTGCAGACCCACGGGAGAGGGTGCCCACGGGGTGTGCACGGGTGGCAGCGCAGAGCGGGCGGGTGGGCGAGGGCTGGGGCTGCGCTCACCCGCTGTCCCTTCCCCAGCCCCACACAGGCCGGTGGGAAATGGTCCACGGGGGTTCCCCACACCCACTCCCAAATCTGCCCTGACTCCCAGGAGGGCTGGGGCGAGGGGGGGCACCTCCGGAGGGCCTCTCGCCCGCCTCCTGCTCGTTGCCCGGGCTGCCCCGGACCCCGTCCCCTTGGGGTGCGAGTGGCGCCGAGGCTGGAGACCCCGCAGCCGCGCCGGCGCCCTGCCAGGCTCCCGCCCGCTCAAGGCACGCGAAGGCGGAGCAGGAGCGGTGGCAAGAAGAGCGAAGCTGGAGGTGCTGGTGTGGTGACGACAACCTGTTTGGAACTCAGGATGACAAACTTTTGGGTTCCTCCCCTGCAGCGGGGGCACACCACGGTCCCCCCCATCCTGCTGATTTGGGGGAGGGCGAGAGCGGCTGGGTGGGCAGCTGGCAGCCAGCCAAGGCCACCCACCACCCGGGGGGACGGGGTGACTAGCTTCTGACCATCTCTCTGCAGTTCCTTTATCTATTGGCTCATTAACACTTACACGGCACATTTCTTTGAGGATGGAAAGCGTTACATCGGAGTCAAGAAAGTTACTTTATGGTATTGTCCAGGAGGTGACTAAGTTAGCCATAGAGCAGACCCACAACCTCCCAGCGTGAGCAGCCCCCCTGGACTCGCCCGCGGGCGCGGGTTCGGGCAGACGGACCCCTTGGCGCAAGGTCTGGAGGGAGGGAGGGCAGGGCTGATCTGGGGGGTGGACGTCGGAAAGCCAAGTAATAACCCGCTGAGCTAACCGCTGCAAGGCTCTGCCTCCGACACCAGAGTTGGCTTTGAGAGAGTTTGCAGACACCTCATCAGTGAGTTGGTATCACAAATAAACGCTGTGAAATACCCAGAAAAGAGCGTGTCATCTGGGGGCACAAGCCACGGGGTCGCTGACACCAAGGTGCCCCGCCGTGGGGCCTCGTCCAGGACATCCTCGTGTCTCGGTGGGACGGGGGGACACGGCTGGAGCGTTGGTGGTGGCACCCACTGGGCTCTGCCGTGACGGCGCAGCCAGCCCGACACGGGCTAAGCACCCGCTCGCCTTTTGGAGCCCAGCCTTGCATGTCAGAGCCCAAAGCAAGACTGACAAAACGGGGATTATTTCTCTCTCTGACAGACATACGGCATCCTCTTGCTGGGCGCAGATATTTCAAGATGTATTTTCACATCTTGCTTGATACGTGTCTGGAGAGTTCCCGTTGAGGCCAGCAGCTGGCTCTGCCGAATGGTGTGACTTGGTCCTGGGGACGTGCCCAGGCCACTGTCCCCCAGGTCCCGGTCGCCGTCCCCGCTGCCACGGCTGCCCGTGCCCTCGGGTGCCAGGGGAGGGCCAGGGAGGGGACAGAAAGGGACAGTCACGCTCTGCGCTGGCACATCCCGCAGAGCATATTAACTCAAGCTGCTTAGCTTCAGAGGGGTTACAGTCTCTGCCAAAGAAATATGTATTTAAATATGGGATTTATTTCATTTCCCTGAACAAGATAATCACTTCTAGACTAAAATGTTAGAATAACATAATTTTGTATCTTGAAAATCCTGAGCTTATAAACCCAGAGGTACGTGACAGCCTCGGCGGAGGACGGTGCCGGGGTGCGGTGGCAGCTCGGGCTCAGCCAGGAGCCTCCGGCCAGGCTCTCCGTGCCGCTCCAGCCACCAAACCGCTACAGAGGCAGCGATGTGCCAAGCCGTGCGTATGCATTTCCCCCTGAGGAAGGTGACAATTGCTCATTAAAAGACTTGCTCAAAATGCTTCATCAAGCAAATCTGTTCTAAGGCAGATGCTCATGAGTGCACTGGGTTTGCTTTTCCTGTGATCCCCATTAGTGCCATCCCAGGAACAGTTACATCCATTCCGGGGTTCAAAATAAAGCCGAGAGCCAAGCACAGACCTACAGCAAGCAGGATGCTGTGGGAAGCGCAGAGGCCAGGAGATGTTCCACGGCTCCTACACAAATACACATTCCAATGCCCCGAACAGCCTGTTTCTTTGCGCAGGACCTTGCAGGGGTGGGATGACGAGCATCGCTGCAGCGAGCAGAATGGAAACCTCCAAAAAGGAAAAAATACTTTATTGGGAGCCGGTCTGGTCCCTTGGGAGGCACGGAGGGGAGCAGGGCCGCGCAGCCGAGCGGGCGACGGCCCAGCCCTTCCCGGGGCTCGCCGCAGGCAGGGCTCGCAGCGCCGGGCAGCGGCACGGCTCTCGCTGTCATCAGCGGGAAAAAGATGCTTCCGCAGCCCAAAGTATAAAAATAAACCGAGGTCCTTCGGGCTGGCTTGGACGAAGCGTTTCGAGCTGACGCAGAGCCCTCCGGCGCGGCTCAAGCTGAACGCGCTGTTTGCTCCTTTCTTTTTTTTGTTTAAATTCCACCTTCTGGTGAAGCAACTTTGAAACTTTATGCCAAGTCTGGCTTGAGACTTTGCTTCTGGACGGCTGCCGTCATAGGCTATTTACACTAATTGCTCCGCCGTGCCATTCTACCAAAGCAGGGCCTTTCGCTGGACAAATACCAGTTAGCATCTTACTCGTTTCATTAAATTTAAGCTGATTGCCAGCTAAACCTGTATTTGCGGTAATACCAATATGCTGCATATAAATTCTGGCAGGCTCTGTCAGTCTTTTAAGATGGCAGGTCTTAATTTCATGCCCTTTGGCTCAGACCTCAGCAGCAGGCTGCACTTGCGATAGCCACGGACGTTAATTAAACGATACGCGCCGCACCGGCAACAAGGCCAAGCCGGCTGGTGAGCACGGGGTAAAAGGCAGAGCAGTCGCCTCTGCCTCCCTCCCTGTGCCGTTCACCCTTTACCAAGTACAACCCTTCAGTGCTTTCCGGTTTTTCTTTTATAAAAGAAAATGGGTTTTTTTACCACCAGCCACAAAGTTCATGTTTCTATCCAAAAACATAAAGCGGAAATTTTCATTGATCTATATAAGACGTCGTCTTTTACATAAATAATCTGAGTATTTCTCAATCTTAACCTTAATTTCTTACTAAATTGTCTTTTAAATTTTGAGTGCCGATAAAATGACTCCGAAGAGCTGATAAAACCGATCCGTCCCAGTTTTCTCCCTGGGACGAGGCACCGCCGCTCCGTGCCCGAGCGGGTGGGCGCCCAGGAGGGCTGCACCGCCCCTCGCCGCTGAGGGACCTCGGCACCTACCAGGCTCCTCTTTCATCCAAGTAACCCATTTTCCCTTTGCAAAAGAGGCAGGATTGGCGCGTCTGCAAGGATACGGGGGGGCCGCGAGCCGGGCAGCGACCCCGGGATGTCATTAATGAGTCACAACATAACGACGGTACGTTTTCACCTTGCTTCGGTCGGAGGTTTACGCGCCGCGGAAGACACGCCGCGGCGTTCGGCCGCAGGTTGCGACACGGAGGAGAGCTGGACGCCAACCTCGCGCAGCCGGCTACATAAACCCACGCCTCTGCGCGCTGACCAGCAACGCGGCTCACCAGTAATGATGCCATCTCGGCTGGTTTAAGCTCTTTAACTGAAATTCTTCAACGTCAAGAGAAGACAGTGACTTAATGCAGAAGCGGACGTAGCAGGGCCGATGTCAGATGAGCCCCTCGGCAAAGTTTCTTTGCTAGAAGCCGCCTTCTTCAGCAATACATACAATTATCTTCGGTTTAGCTATTTTTTTTGTTTAAATTGTGTCTGCGTATATATCATATAGTGCGGGAAAAGGCGACCGATGCTTTCCAGTGCCCTTGGGGGCTGCACGGCGAGCCCCGGCTGCTCACGCCAGGTTACGCTCGTGCGGCCGCAAGCCTCTCGCAGGGCTCGTGGAGGGACTTTGCCAAGCCCGGGGGGGTGGGCAGCGTCCCCGCCGAGCGCTGGGGACCTCCTGCGAGCTGGGGACAGCGGGTGCCACCAAGCAACGCGCCCGGGATGCGAATCTGCGGGAGCCCCGGCGTCCCGAGCACCCCCACGCCCGCCTGCCGGGGGCTGTGCGCCCGTACCCCGCGGCCGACGCTTGTGCCGACCCCAGGGCAGCGTTCGGACGGCAGCTCCCGGCAGGCGAAGGGCACTTACTCCACGGCACGCAGCAGCCGTGTGCTCTTCCCGCTGGGGGTTTCTGGTTGCCTGAGCCCCGTCTCTTCCAGGGCGCCCTTGGGCCAGCGCGTTCCGACGTTCACCAGCCCCACGGCTGCTCCCCGAGGTGCTGCGGGCAGACACACGGAGCTCTAGGAGGGGCACGCGGCTCAAACTGCTTTTGTTCCCGATACCACCGCCATGCTGCGCGTAAGCAGAAGTTTCCGCTTACCGTCGCTCACCGTGGCAGCGCAACTGATCGGCGTTGCATCCCCGCTGCAGAATCACGTGCAACATTGAATGCGAAGTCGGAACCGCTTTCCCGCTGCCGCAGAAGCAGCCGCTCCCCGCCGGCGGCCGCCCGGGCCAGGCTGACAGCAGCTCTCCGCATCGCCTCAGCCGGGGGGAAGAGACCCCGACAACACTCTGCACGCCAGCAAAACCAGCACCTAACCTGGCTCTTGGGTGCAAAATGCACCGCACCCCTAAGCACCAGCCGCTGCGTCGCCCCGCAGCTGCCTCTACCCCGGCAGCTTTCCTGCTGCTCCCTGCGAGCAAGGGACCCTGCGCCCGCGGCCGGAGCAGTGCTGAGGACCGGCCAGCTGCAGTGGGACAGAAAAAGTCACCGCTTTCAGGCTGGAGGCACATGAAAAATACGATTTCAGCGTCCACGATACAGTTTTAACCACGTTGGACATTTTGACAGGCGCTCAGGGGGACTTTGCATGCGATGTAATTGGATCGGCCAAACTTCAGAAAGCTGCACGGAAGCATCAAAAATTCACCCGGCCGCGCCGTGACGGCACCATCCCGCCCCAGGAGCGGGCCTGCGGAGTGCAGAGTTCTGCCCATGGAGCTTTTCCACCTGAAAAATGCCCTCCTTTATTTTATCTAACAGACCAGACCTCGCTACAGCAACCGGCGTCTGTCCACAGCTGCCTTTCCAAAACCCAGCGCAGACCTTTGAGGCGGTAGTCTCCAAGACTGGCCTTCATGAGAGTTATCTTGATATGCTGCCACAACTCCTCGATTTGCAGACCTCCACGCGATGATTCTTCCGCAGCACAGCAGGACGCACTCAGGGAAATTCTGTGTTATGTCCCAATAAAAGTTTCATGGGGCCATAAAAAGCCGTGATTATACATACAGCCTGCGCGCATCTCTCAGCCATTTCACTCCGTCTCAATCGCTGTTTGAAAAGAGGTTTCCTGCTGAGCTAATTACTTACGATTGCATCGGTTCCGTCACATCGCCGTAAATTGGGCTGATCTGGACGCTGGCGAGATAACGAGAGCTGCCGCCCAGGAGAGCGGGGAGACGAGCCTGGGAGCGAGCCGGCGTTAGGACGCGTCTCCCAAAACAGCTTCCGTGCTATTAATTTCAATTAAGAGCCGAGGCCCTGCTGCAGCGGGATGCTCGCCCGCGCAGCTGAGGAGCGGTCCCGTCTGAAGCGGCAGCGGCAAAGCCTGAAGCGGGTTGTAGCTCTTTCAGGGCGTAGCTAAGCCCACGAGGAACGTCGCTTTTTGATAACGCCGCTGGAAGCTTGGCAAGGAAACGAGCTGCAGAACAAAAGCACCGCGCTTATCTAGCAAACGGTCGTCATATTTTAACTGGTTCCACATGAAAAACTTAATTTGCATTTGTAATTGCACTTGAGGAAGACTGATCAAAATTCCCATTAAATGTTTCTTAGTTAAAACGCGTCGTTCTGGCAGGTTTTCAGCCAGGCTGGCTGCAGCGCCCAGCCCCGGCTGCCTCGGATAGCACACGAGATCCGTTCTCAGCTCCAGCCGGCCGGGCTCCGAGGGCTCCGTCCTCCCAGAAGGGACCGAAACCGGGAGCGTAACAGCGCGGAGCGGCGCGGCAAAGGGAGCCGGGCTGCTGGCCCTGCTAACACGCGCCGTGTGTTCAGGCCGGGGTGCAAACAAGGCAGCGTCGCCCCAGCCCGGGGAGGCACGCTCTGCGAAACTGCAAACGCTGCCCTGCTCTTGCGCAGGGATAATCCCCACGTTTGCGTTACAGATTCTTCAGGATGTGATGAAACGATAAACGAATCAAAACCGGCATGAAAAATACACTAGCTTTGCTTAATTCTAATTAGAATCGAGCCAGACGCCAGCAGGATCATAGATGTGTGAGACGGCTTCCCTGCAGGCAGCGCTGCCGAAGGTTTCTGCTCTGCCCTAGCGGGAGCTGAGCTCCCGGAGCAGAGACCCTCGGCTACGGCCTCGTCCCGGCTGCGCCAGGTCGCCCCGCAGAAATACCTTTTTGTAAATAAGTAGCACTGAAGGAGAAAATTCGCCTTTTCCAAACGCCTTCCTAAACCCACCCGGTTTCAGAGCCCCCTCCTTTTTTTTTTTTGCAATGCATCGTACAGAGACCCGCTCGCGAGGAACTCATGAACAAACTCCCATCTAATTTTCAATGCCCCCGGGTATCCGAGGTGCCCGCTCGCCAGCCCTGCGGATGCTCATCGGCTGCACCGGGAGCACCCAAGAGCCGATGGCACCCCCCGGTACAGCCGCCGGGCACCGAGGGAGCCACCTGCTACCGAAGAGCTTTGCGATAGTTATCCAGCTCTATGTAATATTAAATAAATCGTCGCTTAATCTAACGTGAAAGAATCGATGCTGAAACTGAGACCTCCAGCTTTCTGCGTCTTACAGAGAGGCTGTAACGTAGCGGGCGCCCAATTCAATTAATCAGTCACTTATCCCTGCAGATAGAAAACATCCACCAGCGTATTGCCTAGTGCCCCCTTAGCTGCCCTCCCCCCCTCCAAGCCAGGTAATTTAATTTCTCCCTGCTATCTATTTCATCTCTCAGATGACTGAAAGTCAGTGGCTTACAAGATGGGCTCCCGAAACCACCATTATTTTAATGTATTGTAATACACGGAACAGGATTAAACATGATTACAGCACTCAGAGCTGCACGAAGCTCCATTGCACAGGACAAGACGGGGTTTGATTTCCATCCCCCCGAGGCAAGGCTGGAGCCCTCGGTATCCTGGTATCCCGGTCCCTGAGCAATCCATCCCGGGCCCAGGGGAGCGGAGCATCCCCGGCAGCAGCAGCGGGATCCTGGGGAGCCCAGCGACGTCCCCGGGCATGCGGGGCTGCCGTGCCGGGCCGGGGACAGCAGGCAGCACGCGGCCGCGGGCTGCTCAACGCTTGTCTCGCTTCTGCTGTATTTCAGGGGGTTTCGCGGGAAGCGGCACCAGGCCCCGCACACCCTCGCCCTGCGCCGGTCTGTGCTTACTGAACAGTAGGTTTCAGGCAATTATGTCTATTATTCTGTTATCCATACACGTCAAATAGCACCCAAGCATTACTTGTAACAGCTTAAAGCTCTAAATTAACTTATATGAAGAAATACGTTGCTAAGGTCTCGGTTTTGGATGCTGAATAATACCCAGCTCCGTTCTGCCCTTTTCCGGGACGCGCTGTAGCAGATGGATGACTAATTGTCGTGCGGTAACTTCTGATTCTTTGAGATGAGCTGGCAGAGGGTCAGAATGCAGGCGCGCTACGGGAGGCTGCGTCGTCTGCAAAACTTTCCTCCGACGGATACGCCTTCGGCAAACGTCCCACCTGCCCGGGAGCCCTCAGCTTTCCCTTGAGCCGCATCCTTCTCCGGCCGGCGTGGGGACCTGCGCCCTTTTGTGAGCAAACTAAACGAAAGCTGAGTGTCTCCACCAGTGATTGTCTTATATAAACGAATACCAAGTAATAAGCACTATTAAAATATCACCTTCCCAAACAGTATTTTTTTAAAAAGAATTTTAATGCTTCTCCTGAGATTCTCTCTTTCAGCTGCAACAACATTTCTGATTATTAAAGCGAGTGGCGCAGGGTACGAGCCCCATCAGCGACATCCAGCAAAACTGGCACAAGACCTCACTCTTGAAGAGAGAAAACTCTTCACGTTGACCAGCGCTCCCCAAATGAGAGGCATCTGTTGGAATTAGTCACTGAGGAGAACGATCACATCTCCCAGAACAATGTCATTTGCTGAAACGCAGCAGATTACTAAGAAACGATCTTCAGTCCAATTAATTTTATCCCTGCCTTTTCACACTGCCAGGCTCCTCTTCGGGGAACGTGATGCAGCAAAAACCGTTGCGTCGGCACTTCCTCCGCCACTTGGTTACTAGCCTACATCGCGAGTTCAAAAATCGTCATTTCAGGACTTCTGGAATCTGCTTTTTACCTGAAGAGGGTGGCTTCTCCCACCGGGAGGTCTTGCCGGAGCTTTGGGACCGTTTTGTGTTTGCCCGGGGTGCGGGCAGAGCGCGCTGCTGCCAGGCAAAAGCCAGGGACTGCAGGATCCCTTTAGCTCCCTAATTTTCCCTCCACTCCCTTTGGCCTAAGGGCAAAAATATTGTTCTTTTCACTTCCAGAGCCCCCTGCAAAGGCTTTTTAACTTTTTTTTTTGCACCTGGGGCAGGAGCACGACGTACCTCAGAGCGGCATAAGGTCATTTTAGCAAATTAAACGCAAGGCGCTGTCAGGTCTTCGGGTGATCTCCAAGCACTGCCGAGCACCCCCGAGCCAAGGGCTCACTGTACTTCCCAGGGCCGGTGCTGGCCAGGCAAGCGGCCCCCGATCTCCGAGCGCATCCCAAACGGTATCGCACAACCACTTTCATGCTGGAATGGTGCCCATTTAATTAACAAAAGGATTTGCAAGAGGATCGTTACTTATTGCCAAATGCATAACCACTCATTAGGTCCTCAACGGAAAAGAACAATTACTCTTGCAACCTACGGGGTGTCTTTTTCCGCAGGGAAAAACGCGCATTTCACCACCCCAGCTGGGATGGGCAACCGAGGGCTGGCGGGGGGAGCTGCTACCCCGCCTGGGGCCGGACAGCTCTGAGCAGCTCCCCCCGACAGCCTCAGCGGGCCTCTGCGGACACACCAAGGACCCCCGCGTACGTCACAAACACCCCAGGAAAAAAATAGCAACCGTGCTACTGCAATTACGGAAACGCTGCGTTGTCGTCTGGAGCCTTCCTGGGACGGGGATGAAGCCAAGCAGCAGTGAAAAGGCACAGCGAGCACAAAGAGGCGGCGGCAGGGCTGCAGCAGGCAGGGAGCCGTGGAAGAAGACGCTGCCTTTCCAGTCGGCCGTGCCGGGCAGCGGCACCCAGCAGAGCCGGGGAGCCCGGCTCCCTGCCGCCCCACCGCGCACCCGCGGGAGCCCCTGCCCGGCGGGGAGAGAAAGGTGGTCACCTCAGCACGGCGCAAAACACAGAACGACAGAAATAACTTTCAGTTGATCATTTCGGCTTGCTTAAGCTGTAAAAAAAAGCAACTTTTGATTCAAAGAGCGGTGCAAAGAATCGCCCTGCTGAGCTCCATCGCGATGCTCCGAGCACGTGTAACCCCTTTGTACCCACACCAGCGTGACAGGCTGCCCAGAGGAGGGGAGAGTCATCGACTGAAGGAGCGGCCTGAGACACTGTAGTTACACCTGGTATTCAACAGCAGACAGCACGAGAAAGTATATCTAGAAGTACCGAGAGCAGAATCCCCAGGGGATCCCCCATCCCAGCGCTGCTGTGGGGAAACGCGTCCGCTCTGCCCCACGTTAGAATTATCACCCCTGTGTTAGATTTATCACCCCCGCGTTAGATTTATCACCCCTGCGTTAGATTTATCACCCCCGCGTTATTTACCACAGTCGGTCCCGGGAAGCGGCCGCGGGCTGAGGCCGTGCCGTGGGGCAGCCCCACGGCGGCTCCCCGGGAGCCGGCACCCCCTCCTTCAGGGCTGGCGTCGAACCCCACCTGAATCTCCATCCGCTTCCCCGACCTGGCAAGCGTTTCCTCACGCTGGGGTGGTTCTGAGGAAGAGGAGAAAACTGCAACCCGAGTGAGGATGAGGAGTCCCTGTGCCCCACAGCTCTCTGTTAACGTTAAGCTTGAGTGGAATCACAGCGCAGCTTCGCCTCTTCTCAGACGCTCTTTGATTCCGCTCAATTGTTCCCGACATCCCCAGGTCTCAGAAGGGCACTTTTTAATCCTAAATGTTTTGCCTTTGGAATCTGCTGGACTGCACAAAGTATCACACTTCCAGGAAAGTTTCCTCTTTACGTTACCCCAAGCTCACAAGCCCTGCGGATTCTGAAGGCAATGAAAACTCACTGTTAGTAATCATTAGTGCACAAACTAGGACTAATAACCAAGGGTGAAAATCAAGGGAATTCTCCGAGCACAGGCTGGGCCACAGACCTGCGCTGCCGGGGCTCAAAAGGGGCATTTTCTGCTCACACTGGGAGCCCTGCAGCGGGAGGGAGCACGCGGGGCAGGAGGAGCGACCGCAGGGAGGGAGAAAGATGTTGGAAGAGCAGCTGCCGTCGCGTTTGGTTATTTATTTCAATCAAGCAAAGCAAAAGAGCTGCGATTGCATCGGCATCGGGTTTGCACTGACAACCGAAATGCTTTTTTTCCCACCCGTCCCGCGGCCGTCCGCCATGCCAAGCGCAGAGTCGGCGCCGCCGGAGCGCACGCCCCGGTCGGCGACACAAAGACCGGCTCTCAGCCTGGCGTTGTCGCTAACCTCTTCAAAGCCTTGCCGGAGCCTGGTTTTAATGATCATTTTCCTAAAGGATGGCGCCTTGAATCCAACCAGCAACCTGACAGCTGCTAGAGGAGGTTTAGCCGGGATTTTCCTAAACTCAGCCCCCGTCAATCCACCATTCAGCAGTTTGTGTCAGTGCGATGTACGGCGAGATCCCAATCCCAGCGGATCCCAAAGTCAGCCCGAAGACTCCCGGATAAAACCTGTTTTAACCAAGACCACACAGACTGAGTTTCATCCCGGGGCACGCGCGCAGACTGCAGACCTCAAACCTGTATATAAATGTACCCAGAAATACCTCAAACTTTCAGGTCAGCCCCCTGGAGAGACGCTGGATACGCTCCGCACCGCCGGTGCCGCCCGGGAGCGAAGAGCGGGCTCAGCAGGCAGCGCCCTGCCCACGGAGCTGGGGATTTATTCAGCAGCTGGCAGCGCAGGCTTTCAAGCTGGAGTTTGACGGGAGCAGAAGGTGCGGGAAAAGCAGGAGCACGCGTGCGAATTCCCGCCGGACACCGGCAGGAGCTGCTGCTCTGCACCCAGCGAAGGGTTAGCTGGGATTTACTGCTGCGGCGGCGAACTGGGAGGACAAAATGTGCTTTGGCTTCCACCTGCGGCACGGGGAGCTTCCTACGGAAAGGTGTGAGTAACCCTAGAAGTGCCATCAGGGATCTGAGCTTTTACGCGGCTTTGTTGCGGACTTTATGCTGCAGAAGGAAGCGCGTGCGCCCGTGCGCGTGCGTACACGTGTGTGCGTACACGTGTGTGCGTACACGTGTGTGCAGGCACGCACACGTGTGTTTATCGCCGGCGAGGGCGGAAAGCAGCAGGATCAGGGAGCCGGCGTCATACGAGCAGCTAAAGAGCTCCTCCTGCTGAAACCCAGCCGGGGAGATGGGGCTCGGGCTGCACACAGGCTCTACGTGCCGTGCTTCCGGAGGAGCGAAATGGGATTTCTTACTTCGAGGAGGAAACACCGCGCTACAAACACCGTACGCCCACGCGGATACCCTGTTTGCGTCCTCACCCACGCACGTCCCCTGTTTTCATCCCGTCCTCCCCCACTGGTGCATGGTATGGGCAAGAATCCTACAAAAATAACACGAAAACCAAGGAGCAAGTGGGAAGTGAAATCATTTGGGAAAAGGCTAGACGTGGGAATATCTGCCATCGCCATTGCGCTAGATAGCGGGCACTACAGTTTGAACAGACTAAAAAAGAAAAAAAAAAAAAGAAAAATTACGCTGGCTATTAAAAAAGGACACGGCTGGATGCGGCTCTGTGGATCAATCTGCACAGGAAACAGGGAAAACATTAACGCTGTAAGCTATATCCCAATAAATATAATGCAGCCGTGCTCTGAACTGAGCCGATTAGGACAGGATTACCGTGCGGGATTATAGGACCACATCAAGTGCTCTCATATATTTTGCCATCTAAAGATTAGATATTTTAAAGCTTCGATGCATGAAATGAGCCTGACCGAGGGAGCCGGGAAAAGCAGCTACGGCAAGGTGATCGTTCCCAAATTCCCCTCTCTGTAGCAGCCCCGTGGGGTGTAAACGCGAGGCCAGAAGAAGGGACGAGGGCTGACGGGTGCGATCTGCCTGCCGGACCCCGCGCGTCGGCCCGTCCCCGACTGCCCGGCGCAAGCGCAGCATCCCGGCGTCCAGGTCCGCGGCCCGGACAATGCCCAGGAGCGGCTGCTGAGCAAAGATTATAAGGAACTGCACAAAAATGCAGTAACGCTTTTCCCAGTACATTGTCTCGGCTTTCTGCCATCTGCCATCTAAAAATCTGCTGTGCTAGAGGTCAAATCCACCCCGTTGCATTTAATCGCCTTTGACGGCCTTGCCTGATACCTAACAACATTTTGAACACGCTCATACTTTCACCATCCAAAACATCCCATGGCAACGAGTTCCCCAATTTCATTACAAGACGCAGGGAAAGTGTTTCCTGTGCTTTAAACCCGTTGTCCAGAAATTTCATCTGCGTTCCCCCCTGGTGCCTGCGCTGGGGGAGCCAGGGAGTTACTTGCTACGGGCTGTTCCTGATTTTAAACGCATCTGCTGTAATCCCTGTCAATCATCTTTTTCCTAAGCTAAAAGCCTGTTTAATCGCCCCGTGCAGGGACAATCCCATCACTCGGAGCCCTCTGCTTTCTGCAGCCCAGCTTACTGTATCCGTTTGAAATGGGATGGCCAGCACTGACGGCAGGATTTGCAATGTCAGCTCCCAGAAATTTATAAAAAAAAGTAATGTTTTACTGTTATGCATGTTACATTTTCTAAAACGGTGCTTGCCTTTTTGTCTACATCACCCAGGGGTGAAGGGACTTTTCCGCGACAGTTCTTCTGCCCGAGTATTTCATCTTCTTGCCCGTGCTGGTCAGTGCCTTCAGTGGTCACCGCAAAACCCTGGCGCTCACCAAAAGCCTTTCGCTATTTCAGGATTTGATCCTGTTGCCCAAGCGCCGCAGTTGCCTTGGCGAGGCCACCAAACTGGAGGGCCTTGCTAGTAAAGCTAGCGTGTCTGATCTCTAGCAGTACTTAGAAAGTCAGCGACGGCGCAGTTGAAAAACGACATTCATTCTGGGGCCGCAGACTGCACGTTTCACCCCCTTATTGCTTGTCCTGACACAGACTCGTACCAAGGCAGGACACGCATCAAACGTGCTGCACAAATCACAGCCCTTTGGCCATCAGCCTGTCCCCAGAGCGCTCCGGCATCTCCTCCTGCTGTATTTAGCCACAGTAAGTACTCCCATTTTTCACAACTAAGAGAGAGCGGCTATCTGGGCACGGCACTGTATTTATCAGCAGCACCTCTGCCCGCCGAGCACCAGCGCGAGCCACCTCCTCCTCCTCACGCGTCAAACCAGGCTGCCAGCGATTTGGGGTAAAAGAAAAAACGGAGCGAGGGCGAGTTTCACCATCGGTTTGTCTCCGGCGATGTGCAGGTGCCCTCTCCTCCCCGCGGTCACCGTGCCCGGCGCTCGCCCTGCGATGGTGGCACTTCCCTTTGCAACCAGAAAAGAACAGAAAAAAGGACCATCCCGCAAAGGGCTACCCGCTGGCCGGTCTCCGTACAGAGCTGCAGCACGACAGTCCTCAATCTCGAGTTTTTAGTTAGCTCAGCCGACAAAAGCAGCGTAAAGCGGGCAGAGCATCCCGGCGCTTCCCGAAGGTTCCCTGCCGGCCACCCCGGGGGGGCTCGTGCCAAACGAAGCAACTTTGCCGGGGGCTTGTGTGCTGCGGGAGGAATTGACTCTCCCTGGACGAAACCTCACCTAAATATAAAACAGTCAAAATGTGAATAGAAAACTATACCCCCGGCTCCAAGGCTGCTGCATGGGTTAATCCAGCAGCGCCTCGGGAGTCCGTGACCTCCATAAATACTTTCCGCATACAACATTTGCCGACAGCGTGCTTTGCAAAGCTGCCTGGGTGCTTCTGCAGACATATACGTATAACATTTCACCTCTGGGCTCTCAAGCCGCAGCTGCCCGAGCGCAGAGACGCTATTTTAACCGTGCACGAGCGGAATACTGAGAAGTTTCACGGTCACAGCTTCCCAGCCGTGAGGACAGACCCAGCCCACGTGGTTCGGTCTTTAAGAGCTCAAGCCCCAGCAAAGCGCGTGTGGAAGGGAGCTGTGCAATGACCACCGCGCTGGATAGCAAGGCACCAAATTGGCTTTGCAAACGGCCTTTCCTCTGGGAGAACCACTATGGGCATGGGAAACAAACTGAGCTCATGCACTGCGGCACTTTTGGTTCTTCAGTAATAGGCTGAACTAAGCTGTGTTTGCTAAAGCAATGAAAGGAAAAAGAACTAATCATCCTATAAATAAACCAGCTTATGAGTATTTAGTAAGCGTTTCTTGTTAACGGTTCATTATTTTCCACACGTAATTAAATATCTCTTAATAAAAAAAGTTGTTTTATTGTGCTGTTGTTAGACTAGACCTACGGATATCTAAGAAATGTCTGGGAGGCAGAACAAGCCATGCTGGCAAAGATAACGTTCAGGCTCACAATACGACTACAAGACCCTCTGTACTTCTAAACCTAGAAGAGCAAAAACCTACAGAAAGCAGCAAGTGACGACTGCTGGGAAATGCCCCCTGCAGCAGAGCCCCCGCGCAGCCCC